>CM030363.1:86432992-87032992 GCA_017893485.1 Hemerocallis citrina
TAAAATATTGCTGAATACTTACAGTTCCATGAACTGGATTGTTAGAGTTATGGTTTTGTTGGGAGATTAAAGAAACAATCATATCTTTCAAGCCGTCAATCTCTTCCTGCATCTTGGCTTGCATCTTGAACACATCCGGATAGGATGTACGACTGGAGGTAGATGCACAAGAACCAAATACCTGTGTCAAGGAGGTAGATCACAAAAAGTTTAAAATAAAACTCGGAATTTCTAATACTTCATTTATAAAAGTTAGTGTCAAGGAAACTAGTATACTGATCAAACTAGTATACTGATTAGTATATACAGCTCAAAGAATGACATTTGACGTAAGGAGGAATGACCACAATTCTATTACCGGGTGGTCCTTCTCAATGCCCACACACAAAAAAAGAATTTTCAGATTCATGATGGATATATACAGCTCAAAAACATGGACTAGGTTGACATTTAAAGTTAACAAAAGATGTAGAATTGATAATGGACAATGTGGATTTCCGATTAAAAACATGGACTAGGTTGAGATCAGAAAGCTGTAAGGTTAATGGACAATGTGGATTTCCGATTGGGCTAGATTGTGGTATGCTTAATAAAAATGAAGTGGTTAGAGAGGAGCTAGGTGTCAGACATTCCCTCGTGACGTTTTAAGCCGGACATTCAAGCTTTAAAGCAACATAATCAAAATGAGGGAAGAAAATATTGTTCAGATTGCCTTCACATCTCATTCTCAGAATGCTAAATTTTCACAATATGCACAATTCATCTGCACATTATCTTCACCCATCTTTAATCTGTTTTCTCAGTGGGTTCGGTTTCCATTTGTTTCATTATTCACTCAATCAAATCCCTTGTGTACATTTTTTTGGAAGTTCTTTTTTTCTGTGTAGTTGGGATTTAGGTTTAAAGACATAAAGGCTCAGATTTATTATTATGTCTGTTAGCTTGCAGTTAATAAGCTTACTTCTATTAAAAAACGATTGAGGTATCACTTTCATGTCTTTGATAGTAGCCTCTCTCATGAGAAATTTCAGGGGCTTTTATAAATATTTCAAGCTAACAAAATTATAACTATCACTAAATCATTTGAAGAAAAAAAAACCATCGCAAAATCAGATTTTTTTTCCGAAAGACCTGGGAACTCTTTTATACTCACAACTTAAAAACTCTAGAAAGAATGCGAAACACCGAACCTAACTGTATACTTCCTGGGTCTTGCCTCACTAATTCATTTTATTTTCTTCTGGAATGTTGAGTTACTTTTTTTTCTAAACCCTAAAATGGTAGGTGGAGAGCTTACCTCACTAATATAGAGATCACAAGCCAACATAGCTGCTGCTACTTATTTGTCTAAAATGTTGTTTGATTACATATTTTTGAGAACTGAAGTCACTATAAGAACCTGTAGGTTTCTTCCCTACAACAAAAATGGGTCAAAATGCCAATTTGAGATGTAAAAGATGATTTGTATATTGGTTTTCTATAGAAAATTAGATAGAACATATATGATTGAATATGCATCCATCATTATCATGTTGATGTTATATGTTTTATTTATGTGGATATTTCTCATTTGTTTTGTCATATATATGGGTTTTAATTGTATTATGTTTTTCTTAACTTTACTGACCTATTGTTTGTTAGATAAAAGATAATTGAAAATTATGTATTTTTCAGGTGAAAGAAAACATTAATGATCTGGCATATCAACTTGTAGATGTTCGTTCAAAGGCCAGGCAACCAATAAATTATTTTATCATCATCAACGAAATGCGTCATGTTTTTTGACAAAATTAGCCTTGTAATCTTATTGATGCCTGTTAGATTGTTATCACTCCAACTACGCGCAGTTCAAAGTTCTCAATTTCTATAAACAAGGATGATACTCTTTATTTTGGTATCAATTTCAGGATGCTAAACTTAGTATCAGTATTTGCATTGCTCATGTTGGGTTGGACTAATTATATTTGTATCAAATTATTATATACAAATAGAGTATTTTTAGAATGATTAAGAAGTAGAAATATTTTCACATTATTAAGAGAGTTGAAGATTGCTTCTGAGGAGTCAGAGTTGATCAGTATCTGGATTGGGTGTCATGGTACTTTCAATTAATTTGTAAGAGATGAAAGAGAATACGAGATATTCATAAGCAAACCTCTGCACGTCAGGATCTCGACCACTGCTGCTGTTGGTCGTCTCAGTCATGGGGACTTGGTGGTTTCGCATTCTTCCTGCATATTAAAAAATAACAAATAGGCACATTGATATCTAACGGTAAAGTAAAAAATAGTGGTGGTACCTTTGCTATTGTTTTGTAAATAGGAGTACGAAAATTGAATTATCAAAAATGTGATTCATTGATGTCATAGATGTTATATGTTGAGATATAAAAGTTGAATTCGAATTGATGTCATCACATGTTGAGATATAAAAGTTTTATTGATGTCATAGATCTCCTAAAACCTTCCCAATCAGATCTGTCATGAACTTGTCTCCTGTATCATCCCTCTTTGATGGATGAACTGGCAGTAAGTTGAGATATAAAAGTTAATGTTCAAACAAGTATCAAACTAAACTGAATGGGAGTTCTATTACATTGAAATTGAAAGATGATTTACTCTCTGTTCTGATGTGAATTGTCTAGTTTGTTTGGACAACAATACACGGATTAGATTGAAATCCAAATAAGGATCGCAGCATAAACTGATCCTGATCCATTATCCAATATGTACCAACAATCCCTTTTCCTTTTCTGATCCAGATATTGACATATGCAGATCAATATTTGAAATTAAATAAACAGAATAGATAATAACAAGGGAAAAAATCCAAATAGTCATGATTACAAATATGGTTTGATATTTTATTAAAGGAAAACATAATTTCAAATTTCAAAAAAATATATTTAATATGGATAGATAAGAAGCTACAGTTTTTTTAGGAAACACTCTGGATACATAGCACATGCCTAGAAAGCAATATATATGTTTAGAAATAATGGTATCTGATAATGGTACCATATCATTTGATGCAATACTGTCTATTAAAGCCTAATGAATAGATAATTCACTCATGAACTCGGCAAAATAAATCCAGCCATGTTGAACATTTTAGCACGGCAGCATGAAGTCTTTACTACTTGCTACAGTCTCAACTTAGAACTAATTTCTACCTGCATATAAACTTCCAATCTGATGTCCATAAAACAGCACTAGCAAAACTACCAAGCATCCTGACTTCATTACCAAGCGAAAATTTCTAAGCATCTAGCCACAGCATGGGTTTTGAAGAGGAAAATGAGAAAAGTTGAGGAAATTCATACTTCCCCTAATTTCTCCCGCTTTCCACTTCAAAACTCATGTGCGAAACAACTCCTTACCTTTTCTGAAACTCTAGGAAAAGAACAGTTTTCATAGAGATCATATGAAATACTTCCAAGATTAAACTTTTCCAAGATTAAACTATAAGCCTAACTGATTAGGCTATACTGGATAAGATCATTTCTAATTTAGCTCTACTTTAGATTTGAATCATGATGCAAATGCACCACCCACATAAACAGTTTATAGGTGTATTATTGATAAACAGTGGGTTATACAAACAATGGTTATAGTTTTTAAATCTCAAAATTATTTTATGAGCTTTTAATAGATAAACCTCAATACACCAAGTCATTACTATTAAGAGTTTTTTTCAGTGTCAATGCTAATGTACCTGTGAGGGTGTTGGCTCCAATCCCATTCCCCGCACACGACCAGGTCGATAAAAAACATCGGTCATAGCTTGACACTGGATCATTAATCGAACTGCTGTAGAAGATGACGACCTCTTTTCCATCAGTTTTCTAGCTTCTTTCTACAAAAGAGAGCAAACACAAATTTTAATACAAAAAATTAGTTTGAAAGTCAGTTTGAAAGTTTGAAAGTTTGAAAGTTATTACCAAATTAAAATGAGTTCGAAAGTTCTGTGGGTATTGTATTAGCATAATCAATTATATATAGATCATACTAAAAAAGATCACAAACATAATGAAATTAACAGACGTAAGACCTACCCGAATTTCGACCAGTGGTATTATTAGAAATGATCACAAACATAATGCAGGAATAATCAAACACCCTAAATCTGAACATATTCTCTTTATAATGGAACACTAACATATATCCTACTTCTAGTTTATTAGCAATTGTGAATTCTCTCCACTTCTCTCCATTAAATGGAGAAATCAAGTTGCTTCACACACAAATTAAATATTTTAAAAATATACCTTAATCACATCGATGGCCGTCGCCTTGGTCGTCGTTGGTACTTTCGACCAACTCTCGTAGCTTAGGGGAAGGATACGAAGATTACTTGCTATGACACCGCAAAACTTCCCGAGCTTTCTCCCGCCATCTCCAACTGGTTGATTGTGTCCGTTGCATTCCACCTTCACCCCCCTCGACTGTAGTAGCACCCCTATCCGCCACCCCTCCAAGCTCTTCCGTCGGGTGCTGAGTAGAAAGTCCTTTGCTAGGCTCTTCTACGGCCCCGTCTTGGTCGTGCACAATTGTTGCCAACTTTCTCTTTGTTCTAGCCATATGTCACCTGTTTCAAGAAAATTCACTAATTATAATTTAATCAACAAATCGAACACATGAACAAATAATGACATTAAAACAAAAAATAAATTAAAACAACCACAATCATCACAATATGCCAACATTTTTAAGCTTTTACGTCAAATAACATTAATTATAATCATACAAACAATAAGTTCCACTAATTAACTGCACTGAAATATATGAAAACAATCGACCAACAAATGAGATGGCACAAAAACAAAATATGTGTATAAGATACTACATTACAACATCATCAAATATATGAAAACAATTAATTTTGATTCTATTTTTATAACTTCCCTTGAATGCATGAGTATTCACTCCTCTCCTATCTTATATATGTACGTGTATATATGTGTGTGTGTGTGTATGTGTGCGTGTGTATATATAGTCCACCCTTATCCTTTCTTTTTCAGATATTTTCAAATAGTAGCATTCTTTCCTATATGTTTTTACCTAATTAATGAATGGTTCAGGAAGTGCAACTGGATCAAATTGGCGCATTTCATCAGTTTTTGGTACCGGTGAGAATCGCATACCAGCAAAAGAGAGTTCAGTTAACAAATCCCATGCCATGCCTTTAAACAGCATGGCACATTCACTATCCATGATCCAATTAAAAGAGGTAGACAAAATTTGCAAATTATCTTTTCACTTAACTTCTCAATTTCTCTATGTAAGGTATACCAAATTTGCAAGAATCTACTCTCACAATATTATCAAGATCTCATCCTTTTATATCACTACGGCACTACTACTGTAATGAATGATACCAGCAAATTTAGAGTCTTTTATTACTACAGGCACCTTCGTATACAAATCTAGACAACGAATTAAGAAAAAAGAACATCAGTTTGCATCTACATGGAAATTGACAACCATTATCGAAATAACTCTGCTAAAATCTCTAGCAATCAATGAATCAAAAACCCACAACGAAATTGACAACCATTATCAAAACCAAAATCCTTACAAGAATTAAGAAACCCATATCATTTCTATCAAAAATAACCAAAAAACGATTACCTTTACACGATTACGGCTTCCAAGATTAAAACTTTTTGGGAAATTTTGGGGAGAGGATCGAATCTGATGTGGGTTTGGAGGGTGTTTCTTACTTCTTAGCAGCGAAGAAGATGGGGAGAGGGGACTGAGGAGGAGAGGGGGCTGAGATTGAGTGGTCAGAGAGAGAGAGAGAGTTCGCGAGAGAGAAGTCCAGGAGACGGAGGATTTAGGGTTAAGAGATTTTTTTTTTGGTGGGGGGGGGGGGGGGGGGGGGGGGGGCGATGAATCGTTACGGCGGGAATTGCCAAAATACTCTACCCTATAACTGCGTTTACAATTAAAAACGCCTTAACAAATATGTCAATTAACTAGCTCACAGATACGGCAGTCTATAACGCCTTATATATCATATATATATAATGGCGTTTTGCATCAACGCCGTTGTAGACATTCAATATTAATAAAAAATTTATAACAATAATCTATCTCGGCGTTTGGGTGCAAACACCGGGATAGATATGCCGTTATAGACATTCCGATTAGTAGTGCGCGAGCCCCAAAAAGTTTTTCTCAATGGCTCGGGCCTCGAGGCTCGGATGTCACGGCGAGCCCCAAAAAATTTCTGTCAACGACTTCACCTCGATGCTTGGATGTCACCGCGAGGCCCAAAAAATTTCTCCTAAACTGCTTGGGCCTCGACGCTTGGATATCACCACGAGCCCCAAAAATTTTCCCTCAACGGCTTGGGCCTCGACGCTCGGATGTCACCATGAGCCCCAAAAAGTTTCTCCTCAACGGCTTGGGCCTCCACGCTCTGATGTTGCCGCGAGCCCCAAAAAGTTTCTCTCAACGGCCTTAGGCCACGACGCTCGGATGTCCCCGCGAGCCCCAAAAAGTTTCTCTCAACGGCTTGGACCTCGACGCTGGGATGTCACTGCGAGGCCCAAAAAGTTTCTCCTAAACTGCTTGGGCCTCGACGCTCGGATGTCACCTAGAGCCCCAAAAATTTTCTCTCAACGGCTGGGACATCGACGCTCGTATGTCACTGCGAGCCCCAAAAGTTTCTCTCAACGGCTTGGTCCTCGACGCTCGGATGTCACAGCGAGCCCCAAAAAGTTTCTCTCAATGGCTTAAACCTCGATGCTCGGATGTCATCGCGAGCCCAAAAAGTTTCTCCTCAATAGCTTGGGCCTTAACGACTCGGATGTCACCGCGAGCCCCAAAAAATTTCTCTTAAATGACTTAGGGGTCGACGCTCGGATGGAACCGCGAGCCCCAAAAAGTTTCTCCTTAACGGCTTGGGGGTTGACACTCGGATGGAACCGCAAGCCCCAAAAAGTTTCTCCTAAATAGCTTGGGGCTCGACGCTCGGATGTCATTGCGAGCCCCAAATTATCCCCCAACTAGTGAGGGGTTCGTCTCCTGACCCTCTATGCTCAGCAAGAAGACCCCCTACTCCACAGATCTGGACGTCTCCTTGCTTTTCCAACAAGTGAGGAGGCTCGTCTACCAACCCTCGATGCCCGGCCAAGAGACCTCGGGGTCGACGCTTAGGTGTCATCGCGAGCCCCAAATTATCCTCCAACCAGTGAGGGGTTCATCTCCGACCCTCTACGCTCGGCAAGAAGACCCCCTACTCCATAGATCTGGACGTCCCCTTGCTTTGCCAACAAGTGAGGAGGCTCGTCCACCGACACTCGATGCCCGGCCAAGAGACATTGGGGTCGATGTTCGGATGTCATCACGAGCCCCAAATTATCCCCCAACCAGTGAGGGGTTCGTCTTCCGACCCTGTACGCTCAGCAAGAAGACCCCCACTCCACAGATCTGGACGTCCCCTTGCTTTTCCAACAAGTGAGGGGGCTCGTCCACCGATCCTCAATGCTCGGCCAAGAGACCTTGGGGTCGACGCTCGGATGTCATCGCAAGCCCCAAATTATCCCCCAACCAGTGAGGGGTTCGTCTCCCGACCCTCTACGCTTGGTAAGAAGACCCCCTACTCCACAGATCTGGATGTCCCCTTGCTTTTCCAATAAGTGAGGGGGCTCGTCCACCTACCCTTGATGCTCGGCCAAGAGACCTCGGGGTCGACGCTCGGATGTCATTGCGAGCCCCAAATTATCCCCCAACTAGTGAGGGGTTCGTCTCCCGACCCTCTACGCTCGGCAAGAAGACCCCCTACTCCACAGATCTGGACGTCCCATTACTTTTCCAACAAGTGAGGGGGCTCATCCACCGACCCTCGACACCCGGCCAAGAGACCTCGGGGTTGACACTCGGATGTCACTGCGAGCCCCAAATTATTTCCCAACAAGTGAGGAGCTCGTCTCCCCACCTTCGATACTCGGCAAGAAGACCTCCTACTCCGCGGATCTGGACATCCCCTAGTTTTTTCAACAAGTGAGGGGCTCGTCCACCGACCTCCGACGCTCGGCGAGAAGAGCCCCTCTGTCCCCTTGCTTTTCCAACAAGTGAGGGGGATCGTCTACCTACGCTCGGCCAAGAGACCTTGGGTCGACGCTCGGATGTCACCGCGAGCCCCAAATTATCCCCAACAAGTGAGGGGCTCGTCTCCCGTCCCTCGATGCTCGACAAGAAGACCTCCTACTCCACCAATCTGGATGTCCCCTTACTTTTCCAACAAGTGAGGGGCTCGTCTCCCGCCCCTCGATGCTCGGCAAGAAGACATCCTACTCTACAGATCTGGACGTCCCCTTTCTTTTCCAACAAGTGAGGGGGCTCGTCCACCGACCCTCGATGCTTGGCAAACCGAGCTCCGACTCTTCTGCAGCCGACACCCCCCGTGACTCCAAGTGGGGATCCCCTTCATCCTACCCCACTGACTTATTCCGGAAGATACAGATCTCGTCCTTCACCGTACACACCACTCCGCTATTCCTACAGAGGCATAAAACCACTCCTACACGGCAGGATTATCTAGCCCTCCATGAGTAGGGGGGCTCCTGATATGGGTCAGATGACTTGGCCCCTCCTGGGCCACAGGATCCCCTAAGAAACTGTTCACCCCTGATCATCAGGTCTGCCAGGTCAGCCCTAGGCCTCACGGGCTGCCATGTCAAGCCCACGGTCAACCGGATCCAGACCCAGCCTAAACGGGTCCAGACCTGCTTTGCACTGCATATAAATACCAGGCCCTATCCCCCTTCAACAGATAATCAATCTCTCCTCTCTAAGAACCCTAGTTACTATTACTCTTCAGTGACTAACTAGACCGTCGGAGGGCCTGCCACCGGGATCAACCCCGGTGTTCCTAGGCCGAGTGCAGGTACATGAGACTTCCTTATCCGAGCTTCCAGATCCGATCCGAGCTGAGCCTCCTGATCCGAGCCGAGCATCCGACCTCCACCTCACTCCCGCCTACTCCTGAGCCATTCCCTCAACTGAGGGTCGGGCGTACCGTCAGTACTGAAGCTTCTGCAAAATTATAAATTGAAAGAACTCACACCTGGTGCAGCCACCCCCCAAAACCAAACCGCATCACCTGGAAAAGCGTACACCTATGATCACCGATCTAGATTTCTTCAAAGTATGATTTATTATTTTTTAATTTTTTATTAATTTATAATTCAGATTAATTAATTAAAAATTCTCTAAAATATTTAAATTTTGGTTTAATTAATTAAAAATCTAAAAAAAATTATAAATTTGGAAAATATGAAAATATTTTTAAAATAATTAGAAAATGTAGAATAATTATTTAAGAAAACCAAAATTAATTATAAAAAATTGGGAAATTTGATTTTAAATTTTGAATAAATTATTAAAAATTGAAAAAAAAAATCTAAAAAATCTAAAAAAACTGGAAAAATTCAAAAAATAATTAGTAATTTAGAATAATTAATTAAAAATCCATAAATTAATTATAACAGTAAGGAATTTTGATTTAAAATTTTGAAAAAAATGATTAAAAATTGGAAAAAGAATAGGAATTTTTTTATTAAAAAAACTAGAAAAATTCCTAAAATTTCTACAAAGATGCAATTACTTCCAAAGCTCAGTCTATGGTGTTATTTCCAAAAGCTGAGTTCATTTGAATTTTTTAATTTCCGCACAGTCACCATATTCACTCCCCAGGGTGATTTATAGGGGTATTAGAATGAGGTGCTTATTAAGAGCTTAAAAGTTTGAGCAAAAGATCCAATGGCCAAAATCCTTCCTCCGGAAAACTTGTACTCATCAGAGCTATTTATCTCCAATGGGAAAAGTCTAACACATTCACCTTATTTTGATGAAAAATGTGATGATGTTTGGAAAGTTCGTACGTCTCACTTTTTGCAGATGCTTGGAGAAGAAGTATGGAACGTGTGCATAAACGAAACAGATATTCCTGTCAGTGAATGAAAAGAGGGCTTTCACAAAAGCTGAACTAGCACTAAAAACTGCAAATTCCAAAGCGATGACAGCACTCTATGCAGGTCTAAACAATGAAGAGTTGATGCGATGTGGGCGAAATTGCATGACGGTGTATGAAATTTGGAACAACATGCTAAAAAGGCATGAAGGAACCGCATCTGAGGTAAAGGAAAAAATTAATTTATGTTTTTATAAGTTTGATATTTTTCGTATGTTGTCAGGAGAGAACGTAGACCATATGCTTACCCGCTTCGACATTAGCGCACATGAGCTTGAGAGCTTAGGTAAGGGCTTGGATGATGACCGAAAGGTCAGAAAACTCATAAACTGTCTCACGCCTGAATGGGACGTAAAAGCTGCCGCAATGAGGGAGACGCTTGAAGAAAATCGAATACTACACCTTCTAAGGAAAATTGAAGACGTATGAGATGGAAATGCCCGAAATAAATAGGTATCGGCAGAACATTGGGATTGAACCCAAAACGGAAGAAAATACCATTGCCTTGAAAGCAAAAACTTCATGATCATCAAAAGCAGAGTCAGATCATGAAGAATCAGATGAAGATATTGCGTTATTGACCAAACAATTCCATAAGTATCTCAAACACAAAAGTATGGCAGGTTTCAATGAGGAAGAGAAAATGACAAAGATGACATATGATACAAATGCAAGAAGCCGGGACATATTCGCACGAACTGTCCTATCTCACTGGATAAAAATAAGGACTATTATCACTCCAACCCAAGATTGTGAAATAAGGCATTGAAGGCAACATGGCTAGATTCAGATTCCAGTGATGAAGAGCAAGAACACAACAACTTTGGATTCATGGCTCTTGGGAATGGTGAGGTGCAATCACCACCCCAAGAAGAGGTAATAGAAGAACCCACCTATGATGATATAGTTAACATGTGTAATGGTTTAAAAGATTATGCAAAGAAATTAAGTTGTGAGTTGAGACAATATAAACAAATGTCAAATGAATCACATGCCTCTTGCATTGCTAAAAATTAGATGTTGAAAAATAAAAATTCTTTGATTATTGAAAATTTCAAGTCATTCAGAAAAGATCATGATGTGCTGATAAAGAAAAATGAGTATTTAAAACAATAAATTCAAAAATCTTTAGCAGCACATGCTGAAAATCTAAAAGAAATTCATGAGAAATTTGTTTATATTGCTAAACTCACTGATGATTTAAATGACTGCAAAAAAAAATTTGATGAGGTAGTGGAAGGTTGTAAAGAAGCACTCGAACAAAATAGAATACATGATGCTACCCTAGACACTATTTGTTGGAACACCAAAGACGATAAGAAGACTAGAAAAAGGCTTTGTAATAGAATAATTGAGCTCAAAAAAATTGTTGAAAAAATGAAGGGCACGATTATCTTATTACAAAGAATTGAAGATCATATCATGATAATCGAGAACTTGGTTACAATGAGCAAATACAACATCAAAAATCTAAGCAACATTGTCATACACATATGCATAGTCACCAAAACAGTTACAAATCAACACAAAACTATGCACATGTGCATGATCCAAGGCATAATCGTATTACATATCACTATTGCTGTAAATTAGGACATATATCTTATAATTGTTCATTAAAAAAGGAATACTAATTTTTTTGGGGTGAGAAAGAATGCAAATACAGGAACAACGTCTACTTGGACACCTACAAACTTTCATGTAGGTGCATCAACGCTTTCAACTTAAAAGACCGTAGGTACCTTGATGGTAGATGCTCCAAATTCACGACTAGTTACAACAACGGAATCTGCATCTCAGTCAAAGGAAAAAGAGAAGAACATTAGTTCTTCTAATGAGTACAACACTGGGTAAAATCTAAACCAATTTCGACTTACTTCTGCTTTGTAGATGACATATATATGTGTAAGAAATCTTAAACATTAGCTATCCATCTATGAAATGCATGCATTTTGTTAAGTTTACTTACAACATATGATAAAACTACTACAAATAATCCTTCCTCAAAATATATAACTTCATCTAAGATCATTTTTGAAAGGGGAAATATTGTTTTAGACTACAAATTAGCTGATATACATCCAACACCATTCAAAGAAAAATGTTTTCATGTCTTAAAAGATGAACTAAAAGACATTAATCTTTTTGTGCATGGTTTTCTATGACAGCTTGTTGTTCGGTCGATTGCATAGTCGACTGTTCCTTCATAAGTGGTTCGGTCGACCGACCTATACTTAGGAAATTCTCTTCTCAAATATCTGGTTGGTCAAAGTGGAACGATCGACTGTACGGTCAATCGTCCTGCTCTCTGCCAGATTCGTTACAGTTAATTCTTCTCCTTCCCTGTGGTGCGATCGACCGTCTTCCTAAACTGGTCAACCGATTGTATCAGCTAATCAGATCTCAAAATATTTCCTCCCTTCTATGACATGCGAGGACCACACCTCTAATATAAATATCTCTTCTTCTTCCTCTCTCAGTCTCCACGAAACCCTAACGTCATCTCTTCCAAAACCCATCAAAAGTTTCAAAATTTCTTGCGATTTTCCCCTAAGTTTTTGGGTGCTATCTCTTCCTTTGCTTTATGGCTTCTCACGGTCCTTCTTCCTCTCACAGATCTAAAAGTAAGAAAGTTGTTGCCTCTAAATCTATTACTAGAGAAGGAATTACGTTTAGAAATGAAAATTGTGCAGATATCTATTTCTCAACACTGTCTTCAGCTCCAGTTGTTGCAAACTGAGAGATAAATCTTGAAACCTTGGGTGGGAAATTTAATGCTATTGTTAGAATTATTAAAAACTTTGGGTGGGACAATTATCTTACTACACCTAACACCCACTCTAAGTCCTTAACCCGCCAACTTTTCGCAAATCTTGAGGGCATTCAGAATGATGATATGACATTATCATTTATTATCCTTGGCAAATGGGTTAAACTCACTCCCGAATATCTTTGCATGCGATATAAGTTGCCCGAAGGTGAATTTGATGTCTATCACATTAATTTCAATTATCTTGACTACAAACCAGGTCATGACAAAACAACTGTCAAGTCTATGATTGTGAAACCCGAGTTTCTTCATGTTCCCTATCCCGCTCCCACAAATTTCACTGATAGTGCCCATGCCTCAAATAAAATTGTCAATGCAAATATTTAGCCTAAAAAGAATGATAAAGGTGAGATTCGGGTGGACCAATCATTCATAATCTTCCTTATCTTAGGCGAATACAAATTTGATCTTGTCACATTCATCATTCGAACAATAAACTTTGCCACCACTCACAATCGTGGTCTACCTTTCAGCTTTCGTATCTATAATCTCGCTATTGATTCCTGCATTGATGTTGGAAATTTACTTCTTAGCAAAAATCCTATGCCAATCCTTTCCCAACAAGTGGGTATTGACGTTCTATTTACCCAACGGGCTCACCGTAGTCAAGCCCAACAAGATCTTCAAGCCTAACAATCCCAACAAGCTCCTTCCTTCTCTCGTCGCAAGAATGCTACTCCTCTATCCACCTCATCTACGTTACATTTGTTACTCATGAAAAATTTGCCGCCCATCAAAGGCAAGTCTACAATTACTATGTCAACACCATCGAGTACTTGCAAGGCAAAGAAGATTGGGAACTCCTTCCTCCTCCTTCTGATAAAGAGGAGAACGATGATGAAGACAATGAAGATGAAGATGATGATGGTGATGATGATGACAATGATGATGAGGAATAGCTTCTATTGGTTAGGGATTTGTCTTTGATGATTGCAATGATCATATGTGGAATATGTTGCTCTTGTATGGGACTTCTCTAATTTTTCTTGTGTTATGTAACCATATTTATCAAGAAATCAAATGTCGGTGCTTGTAATGATCATCATGTCAATACATCTCGCGTTTATCATTGTGATGTGCTTTTCATTCTGATCATTATTTTATTTTTATTTTTTTATTTTTTTTTATTTTTTTGCTTTGCTAACAAACTCTATGTTACATCAGTTACCTCTCGATTTTTTTCACATGCCTGTTTTGTATTCCTCGGTCGACCATGTAGTCCACCGGTCTCTATTCTGTTTTTCGAATTTCTAACAGTTGTATTTTGTATCTTTTGGTGTGTTCCAAAAATGGGGAGAATTGTTCTGTACATAAGTGTTCTAAGTACTTTGAATCTATTTTAAGACTTTGAATATTTTAAATCTATGTCTCTCTATTTTAAGACTTTGAATCTTTCAATCTATATCTCTCTTATGTATTGGTGAAATCTCAAATCTATGATACCATGTAGAGCTCTCACTCTATATCAAAGAGTTTCGCGATCAACGGTGTCATGTAAGTACATTTTCCTTTGGTTTTCAAAATGTAATATTCCCAAAAATTACTTGACTCAAAATATATGTAAGCATGCTTTTAAACAAGTTTTGGTTTTTATTTAAATCTTACCATGCATGAATTTAGGAGGAGTTTTGGATTTAAGGGGAGAACTTGAATCTCTTCTAATTTGTTTAGGATTACATTTTTAAATTCTAAGGTATGTTATGTCCACACCAAAATGAGGAGATTGTTGACCTTAAGTTTGGTGTGCACAAAATGTATCATCTACAACTAACATATTCAGTTGAGATTCACATGATCTACAGAAAAAGGAAAACCAAAAGAAAAGATTCAAGGTGATTGAAAATCAAGCAAAAGATGCATGAATTCAAAATATCAATGAAGATTGCACACAAGAAACATGTGCTTCAAATTATCAAGAAAGCCAGCCAAAATATATGATTTATTTCTGTTTATGTGAGGAGAATATATGTAAAGTAGTGTTGATTAATAAATTAGTTTTGGAAAGAATATGAACTGAAATCGCTAAATAAAAGTCGAATATGCACAACAATGGTCGACCGCACGAAATGACAGTCGACTGCTCATCTCTATGGAAAAGATGAGTCAGTCGACCGGTCATCGCTCGACTTACGAGTTAAAAGATGAACGGTCGAATATCCATCATTGCGGTCGACCGTCCTAGTGCAGATCTGACTATTTAGGAAATATTTTTTCATTTTCGGAAAGACACATTTTCCCACTCTATATATTGAGGCGAATTCATAGTGTATTCTTCACCCTTGCTATCATAACTCTTCTGAACTAATCATTCAATCAATAGTCCGAGTGTGAGAGATTTAATTATTTTCTGCAGTCAAGGTCTTTGAAGATCTTAAGAGTTTTTCTTTCTTTTCCACTTCGGTGAGTTTTGCGGGACTTATTTGTAGAAGCCCTGCGGGTGTAATAGGTCTCTCGGCCTGAATTCTGAAAATTATTGTACAAGGGTTTAAAGTATAGCAAAACGCTTGTGGCGGAGATTTGCTACAAGTAGGTGTTGTGGACGAGGACATGGGGGTCAAACCATGTTATATCGTTGTGTCTTGCTCGTCGCTCTGTTTGCTTTCTCTTACTCTATCTTTTTTACTTTATGCAATTCATTTGAATTTTTAATTTCTGCACAATCACCTTATTCACCCCCCCCCCCCCCCCCCCCCCCCCCCCCGCGGGGGTGATTCAAAACCGAGGGATGGTGGAGGAGAAAATCAACAGCAACATACTTGAGGGTAAAGTGTACTCATGATTTTAGTATTATGTTGTTTGTAATCCTACGAAAATTACGCAACTCAACTACATATACTTATTCATATCACTGTGCAATATATACTGGCTTCCGGATTTATTTCAACGATGACCATTTGTTCATGTCAAGATTCTATGAATTGTTGACCAATTTTTATAACAGTACATTCCTGACTGAATGAGGTTTCTGCTAAAATCTAGTAGTTAAGTGAGGTTTTTTGAATAATCTGCGTAGTTAAGTGAGGTTTTCTAAAAAAAAAACAAATGAAAGATGAATGCGGATTTTCATTATAAACTGAAAAGTTAGAAGTTTCCTGATATAACCTGAAAAGATCAAAGTGTTTTTTTGAGATACAATACATTGAAGTCAAGTGTTGTTTATAACTATTACTAAAAGATCAAAAAAAAAAAAATTAAGCTTCTGGAAGTAGTTGCATCTTTGTAGAACTTGTAGTAATTTTTCCAAGTATTCCTAGATTTTCCTAAAATTTTAGATTTTTTCTGGATTTAAACTATATTTTCCCAAAATTAAATTTTTTATTTTTTTATAATTAATTTTTTAAAAATAGTTATTCTAAATTTCTAATTAGTTTTTTGGAATACTTTCATATTTTCTGAATCTATAATTTTTTTTAGATTTTTAATTATTTAATATAAATTCTTAATTATTTTTTTTGGATTATCTTATTAATTAATCTGAATTAAAAATTAATAAAAATAATTAAAAATAATAAATCATACTTTGAAGAGATTTGGATCGTTGATCATAGGTATGCGCTTTTTGGGGAGATCTGGCAATCCTGATCAGTGGGCATTTTGATCCCAAAAAAGTCACGTGCCATGCCCATGACATAAAAACGTGCATCACACGTGGAGATTACTAGTATATAAAGAAGAAACACCATAAACTGAGATTTTGAAAATAGTTACGTCTTTGTAGAAGTTTTAGAAAATTTTCCAGTTTTTTATACACTTTTTCCTAATTTTTTTGATTTTTATTTTTTTTTTTAAAATTGTAAATCAAATTTTCCTTTTTCTATAATTAATTTTTGTTTTTTTAAATAATTATTCTAAATTTCTAATTACTTTCTGGAATATTTTCATTTTTTCCAAATTTATAATTATATTTTAGTTAATTAATCCAAAATTTTAATTATTTTTGAAAAAATTTAATTAATTAATCCAAATTAAAAATTAATAAAAGAAATTTAAAACAATAAATCATACTTTGAAGAGATCTGGACCGTTGATCATGGGTGCGCACTTTTCTGTGAGATCCAGCGATCCTGGTCGATGGATGTTTTGGTCCGAAAAAATATTACGTGCTATACACGCAACATAAAACCTAACGGAAGTAAACTCCATCGATGTGGGGTTTTAAAAAAATGTCGCTAAGTGCAGGTTTTAAAAAAGTTTAGTTAAAACTGATCAATTCAGTGGGATTTTTTAAAATTAAACCTATTTTAAAACTCTAGTTTTTCTGTTGTAAAATTTTCTCTTCTACTCTTCATGGTTGGCTTTTTAAACCCCACCATTACTGACTCAACCCAAATAGAATATTATTTAGATAGTTCATGAAAAAGGATTAACGACTTCAGTATGATTAAATCAATGAAAATGAGATTTCAATTTCACTTGGTTTCATGAGAAAAGCAAAAAAGAAAACCGACCTCATGAAACCATCTCATGTGCCGACCTCATGAAACCATTTCATGTGCACATGTGCACATACAAAACAAAACCAAAAAAGAAAACCGACCTCATGAAACCACCTCATGTGCCGACCTCATGAAACCATTTCATGTGCACAAGTGCACATACAAAACATAACCAAAAAAGAAAACCGACCTCATGAAACCATCTCATGTGCCGACCTCATGAGACCGTTTCATGTGCACAAGTGCACATACAAAACAAAACCTATCATTTTCAAGCCCAGTTAAACCCCAGGTTCATTAGTTTTTTTTAGGAAGAGACATATTACAACCCTCTAATCTCTTCATGCAATCAGGGCCGGCTCAACACTTATTAAGACTTAAAGCAAACTCTGAAATGAGGCATTTTAAAAACTTATAATAATATTTTGTTAAAATTAATATATTTTTATTTAAATGTTATATTTCAGGCTTTTTGAGATTCAAAATCATCTATTATATTATTGTAATCAATTTTGGGCTTTTTGGTATGTGAGGAGGCCTTTATTATTATATTGTTGTAATCAATTTCGGGATTTTTGGTATGTGAGAATGTCTATTTCGGACTTTTGGGTATGTGAGAAGGCCTTTATTCTTTAGATAATTTTTTTTTTTTTATACCTAAAGCCCTATCTTTGGTTGCTTTACCTTTGGACCGGCCCTGCATGCAACTTTGGAGATCTCATGGAGCCAAAAATATATGTAGCAATAGTAAAAGCACAATAGTTTTTGTTGGGCCGGTGTCAAATGGAATCCTACATAGAAGACAATTTCTTTTCTTTTCTTTTCTTTTCTTTTCCGAAAAGCAAGCACAAGAGAAGATTACTTCCATTTTTTTAAATATTAAAAGTAAAGAAAAGAATAGAAAACTATTGTGCTTATGCGAATACATGTGATGTACTAACATTGATGCGGCGGTCGCACTTGAGAAACTTGTGATCGATGATTTCCTCGCCATAGGCTATGCCGGCACCATATTTGGCAGCTAGTAACCTAAATGGTAAAGCGCCGTAATTTCATAACAATTACGATTTAAAATTTTAATAAACTGATCATTTAAATGGATTATTTAATTAAACAGAGAAATTGAAGAAGCAAGATTTTTTTTTATTTATGCCCTTTTTTCGAAACTATTTGGAAAAAGATAACAGTTGTCATAATATTTACGTTCAGGAACTTAACAACTAAACTCGTCGTTCCCAATGATATGCTTAATTATTTCGTGTCTCGCCGTTTTTGTTGGGTTTCTGCTCAAGTGAGAGTTTGCTTGCATGGAAATGAGTGCCATAAGAAGGACTGGAGTTTCTCATCGAATTTCGTAGGTCGTCCTTCTCGTATTCTGAGTTCTTCCCTTTTAGAGAGACAATGCCTAGATTCGATCCACTCTTTCCGAATCCCCAAGAGCGACGTAGGTCTTTCAAACAGGAAAGAAAATCGAAATGAAATTGAAATTAAAGAAAAGAAGAAACCAAAAAAAACAAAGGAACGGCGGCGAGTCTGGTTCTAAATTTTTGAGAAACTCGTTGTTCCCCACGGCGAGTTTAGTTCAAAATTTTCAAACAAAACTCGTCGTTCCCAATGGCGAGGTTCTTTATACTAGACTCGTTATTGGGAACGGCAATGTTATATAAAACTTCACAGAGGGTGAAAAGGAGTTTTTTCAAAAACACACCAAGTCCAACAGAGTGTTTCACTCTCTGTGAAAATTCATATAACCTCGCAGTTCCCAACAGCGAGTCTAGTGTAAAGAACAACGTCGTTAAAAATGGCGAGTCTTGTAATTTTGAATAAAACTCGTCGTTTGGAACGGCCCAACGACGAGTTTCTCCAAAAAAAAAAAAAAAAAAAAAAAAAAAAAAAAAAAAAAACTAGGCCCGTTGTTCCCAACGGCGAGCACGAAATAACTAAGCTCACTATTAGGAACAACGAGTTTAGTTGTTGAGTCCCCAAGCGCAAATACTTTGGCAACTATCCTCTTTTTGCAAATTGTTTCAAAAAATGACATATATTAAAAAACAAATTCAAGATGGCAAGTTTATTTCAAAACTGTCAAACAAAACTCGTCGTTCCCAATGGCGAAGTTCTTTATACTAGACTCGCTGTTGGGAACGGTGAGATTATATGAAATTTCACAGAGGGTGCAACCGGGCTTTTTTTTAAAACAATCTCCAAGTCCAACAGAGTGTTTCATTGTGTGAAATTTCATATAAAATCGTTGTTCCCAACAGCGAGTCTAGTATAAAGATTCTTGCTGTTGGGAACAACGAGTCTTGTTTGATAATTTTGAACTAAACTCCTCATTAGGAATGACATGTTTCTCCAAAAAAAAACAAAAAAAAAAAAAAAAATTGAGCCCGTTGTTACCAACGGCGAGCACAAAATAACTAAGCTCGCTATTGAAAATGGCGAGTTTAGTTATTGAGTCTCTGAATGCAAATACTTTGGCAACTATCATCCTTTTGCAAACAGTTTCAAAATATGACATATTTTTTAATATATATATATATATATATATATATATGGAAAGGGTAAGTACCACTCCACTCGAACCATTGGAGCACGATCGAGGTTGTTGTTGTAATCCATCTTAATTTATTGGAAGATTGAGAGGGGTTTTGTGAAAATAAGTAGGAAATCGAGAGAGAAAGGACGGATCTCCGAGTAGAAATCGAACAACAGCGATTGACACTAGAGTGAGTACACACTTTCTGCTTTTATGGTGGAAATATTGGGTTGGGTTTGGGCTGGACTCAGAAAACCAAGAAAATTCCTTATTTTCAGAATAAACCCAGTGATATGGGATAAATGAAGTGGCGTGATCAGGACCCTCTGATCTCCTCTGAACTCTCCCCCCTGTGATCATCAAACCAGCTACAGTCCAATGGGCCACATCAAGCTCAGGCCCACGGGCAAACGGGTCCAACCCGGCCCGTTAGGGTTCCAGACCCGTTTACCCCTGCCTATAAATACCCTACCCCCTCCTAAGTTTGGCAGGTAAGGAATCTCTCCCCACCTGAACCCTAGCTGCCCAGTCTACTTTCCTGTAACTGACTAGATCGTCGGAGGGCCTGTCACCGGGACTTCTCCCGGTGTTTCTAGGCAGTATGCAGGTACAGAAGACCCGAGCCGAGCTCCTACGTCCGAGCCTAGTCGGGCTACTACTCCCGAGCCGAGCTACTCTGTCTGTCCATCTCCCCATTCCTACATCCGAGCCGCTCCCGCTACCTGGGGTCGGACCAACGCTAGTACCAACGATTTCCCACTTACAAATTACAAGAACTCACACCTACTGCCCCACACCCCAAAAACAAACAGCATCAGGTTGGCACCGTCTGGGGGAAACCTTTCTCTTGGTACTGTTGCCAGACCGAGTTCAGTTAGGAATGTCACCTCACATCTGAGCCTCTCCATGGCTCCCAAAGCCAGAAAGGCCGCCACCTCGGCGAGACATCCAGACCCTCCACATCCCAGCCGCACGGATGCCCATTGTTCCAACCAACCTCGGGTAAACGGCGTGGCCGGACCTTCGAATGCGACTGACCTATGTTGTGTCATCTCAGATCGGCAGGCCAGCCGAACTAGGGGAGATCCCGCTTCCAACTTGGCCTCGAACCATCACCGACAGCCGTCCCAGGCATGCAATCCAGAACACAGCCGCTCGCCCCGTGGACCTACGGGGCAAGCCCACATCACGAGGGTCAAATTTCAAAATTTCCGGGATGAGATCCTCCGAGCTATTCGAGGCGGCTAGACCACCGAGGTCCACAACAGCTCCAACCCACGATCAAGAGTCGGAAGCGGTGGCGAATCCCGCTGATCGGCCCGCCCCCAGGAACAAGCAGATGTCATCCTTCATCGTTTGGAGGAGATGGAGAATTGCCTCGCCCATCTCGGCGAGGGCAGAGCAGTACCCGATCGCGGTCATCGGCATACGGGACCCCCTTTCTCCCCCCAAATCCTAGAAGCCGGATCCTTCAGAATTTCAGGCCTCCTCAATTCGAGACCTACAATGGCGAGGGTGATCCTGCTGATCACATGGAGGGATTCAAGAACCTCAAGCTGATTCACAGCGCTGTGGATCTCCTCCTCTGTCGTGCCTTCCCTGCTACCCTTCGCGGTCCAGCTCGGGAGTGGTTCTCCAAACTTACCCCTGGCTTGGTCTTCTCTTTCGAGCAGCTAGAAGCTGGATTCCTAGCCCACTTCGTGACCAGCAGGAAGGTCGAGAAGACAAGCTCCTCCCTTCTGGACCTCAAACAGAAGGATGGGGAATCTCTCCGAGAGTTCGTTCAGAGGTTCACCACCAAGGCAAGGTCAGTTTCCTCCCTCGACGCAGGTGTTGCCTTGGCAGCCTTTCGACACAATGTCTACCACGGCCAGCTCAAGGCCTCCTTAGCTAAGAAGCCACCCATAGACTTCCCCAACCTACTCAATAAGTTCGAGAAGTATATTCGGGCCGAGGAGGCCCTCAATCCCGAGGGCACCAAGGAAGCCGCTACCAAGGGGAAGCGCAAGGTCGATGTTGCTGAACCCTTCAAGAAACCCGTGAAAGAAACGACTGGTCCCAAGAGGGTCCCCCTGGTCCCTCGATTCGAAAGATATATGCCCCTGACGCAGAACATCTCAGCAATTTTAATGGAGACCGAGGACAAGGGGGTCGTCCGATTTTCCCCCGACCAACCAACAACGATAAGAAGCGAGACCAAATATTCTACTGCCGCTTCCACTGGGACACCGGGCACGATACAAATCATTGCTGGGCCTTCAAGGATAAGATCGAAGCCCTCATCCAGCGAGGGTACCTGAGGGAGTTCACCCGGCCCAATCCCAAAGACCGATAGAGATGAGGAGCCCGAGGCCTTCGCCTTCCCCTCGGACAACCGGCCGACGGCCTGACCGGGACCCACAACCTGAGGAAACAGGTGGACAGGCTATCCTGCACAGCGTCCATGGCGGACCCATGGGAGGGGAATCTAAGACTTCTCGCAAAGCCTTTATCCGAGAGGTCAACTCTGTTCTAGACCATCCCTCCCCTCGGGGCCAGCAGCAGATGGTCTCCTTCTCAAGAGAAGACCTCGAAGGCATCCAGCTTCTGCACTGCAACGCTCTCGTCATAAGCCTAGTCATGGCCAACTTTGAGGTTTGCCGAATCCTGGTGGACAAAGGCAACTCGGTTAACTTCCTTTTCTTAGAAGCATTTCAGAACCTCAAACTCCCCCGAGAAAAGCTGAAGCCAGCCAGTCGTCCAATTCCCTCCCTGACCAACCAACAACGACAAGAAGTGAGACCAAAGGTTCTACTGCCGCTTCCACTGAGACACCGGGCACGATACAGATCATTGCCCAGCCCTCAAGGACAATATCGAAGCCCTCATCTAGCGAGGGTACCTGAGGGAGTTCACCCATGTAACACCCCGGATTGTACGATACCTGGATATATATATATATATATTGTCCGTATGCATGCACATGATTACAGTGTTTTAGTTGATTTTGCTATCGCAGTGTGTGGTTAGGGTTGCGGGACGGTTCATGGGAGGATTGCATTCTAAAAGATGCACGAGAATGAGGAGGACCGATACTGGTATAAATACTAGTTTTCGGTACAACGCCTATGCAAATATAACATCGTATGATACTACAATGGATATACATTGCGTACGCTCGATAAATCTTTCGTCTTGCATTCAAAAGAACCCATTTAAGAATAAAATGGGCAGCCAACACATCCCACCACAAAACCATTGGCTAAGCTATGGTTTTGGCTCAAAACCACCTTACCACCTACTCCTACCCCTAGCAAAACCGGCCCATTCTTCTTCCCCTCTTTCCTCCTTCATTTCTCCATTAAAAACCACTCATTCCCACCTCTCTTGTTCTGGAATTTCAGAACTCTACCAAGAAAAAAAAGAAGAGAAAGAGAGAAAGAAGAGAGATTGAAGAAGAAGCCTTAGGAGGGATTCTCAAGGGAAGGAAAGCTCAAGAGATCAACTACTCTTCATCAACTTAGGGTGGGGAGCTGCTCTAAAACTTTCTTATTGTCTCTTGATTGAATTCTTGTATGCATGTACGGTAGTAAGTGCTAGGATGAATATCTAAGAAGTTTGAAAGATAAAATCAGAAACTGGAACTAAAAACTTGATCTGAATGCTAATTTCTAGATTTTTTCTAGAGCAAACCACAAGGAATTAGATCATGAAATTTTCAGAGAATGTTCATATTCATGTGTAAATGGTTCATGATTTATTTTGGATTTGTCTGTGAAGGTTTGATATTTTAATAAAATCCAATAGTAGAACTGTGTCGTAAGTCTTAATTTGAAATTTTTACCCTGTATTCCCACTTATATATAGATTCTACAGTAAAATCAGGGAAATGTTTGAATGAATTTATAAGCATGGGAAAATTGATCTTTAAAACAATAGCTAGAGTTGAACTGAAGAACATGCTGATTCCTGTGCTAAATTGAATTACGTGGAACTCAGTGTATACTTAGAGTTTTGATATGAAACCTTTTGCATGTTGTTTATTATGATATCTAGTTTCACAACGGTAAATTTTGTGTCATTTGGATGAGTATGAAATTTAAGATGATTTTATTAGTATGAACTGTGTTGGTTTCAGCCAATTTTGATACCCTGTAGAGATTGTACATTTGAGCCTCCTTAAGGACAAAACTTGAGGAACTATTGCTTAAGATATTTGTAGTAGACATCAAGACCTTTCTAACAAGACCTATTTGAGGTGATTCCAGTAAAGGGTTGATTTACTATGATTTTTGTAATACTGGACAGAGACTAGAAATCGAGCTGAGTGCTCTGATTTAGAAAGTCCTAGTGGGTGACTTGGTACCTTTGTGAGAGATGTGTGTGTCAGGGTGATCTATTGGTGTATTTTGGACTCATGACCAACTAGAGACTTTTAGAGGACATCCACACCTTTTTATAGAACTTGGATTTGTAGCGTTCGGATAGGTGAGCAGTATTTTGTGCTACCGGTAAGGTGCAGCCCGTATAGAGGAAGTACGCTGGCAGAGGCTTGAGAGACTATTTTGGAGATCTAGATGGTGGAATTTGAGTTTATGATCAACTAGAAAGTTATAGTCTAGGATCTTACCTTTCCGGATTGGGCTTGTACACTCCAATCGGAGTTGTATTGAGAGAGTTATCACCTTTTTAAGATTCGGACAGAAACCTGTAGATTGCCTAGTCTTTGATTTTGACTAGGTATTATGAGGACTTTTTCCTTGTGTACGACTAGAGTCGATAACTCTTGTCTAGGAATGTTGGTATCTGTTGTTGGTGTTGTTGACTCCCATCATGGGTGTGTGACTCGAGTTAGTCACTAGGGTAAGGGATACCCCGCATCTATCAACCCTACATTATAAACTTCCGCCAAAGCGTAGGACATCCGAGCCATGCCCCTAATATGAGTTCATAGCCCGGGTTAGGGGTGAGCACACATTCATTACCAGTTTAAGGGTGAATGTAGGCCGTAATGCTGGACAATTCCAAGCCGGGTAAGTGGCGAACCGAACTGGTATCGCCAGGGCCAGAGATTGATAGGCAGGTGTAGAAGCAAATTTTTTCTTTACCCAAAAGTGATTAGAGTAAGGCTGGAATTAGAATGAAATATTAAGGGTTTGGGTAATTGCATTAGTCCTAGCAGACCGTAGTCGGTGTTGTACCTTCCAATCGTAAGGATACGTTTTCGGCAGTCATGAGTGAGTCCTCGGCTCCTATCTCGATCTGTTAATTCCCAAAGTTTTGCCGAAGTAAGGTATGGAAGGCTAGGGGGATTGACCCCCGAGGTGCTCACGTTCCTATGCACGTGGGTTTTGTTGTTTTTATATATATAAGTTCATAACCCGATCAGGGGTGAACACGCATGCGTCAGTCCATAGCCCAGATTAGGGGTGGACATGGGAATCACACGGTCTTGCGACTGGATTCAATGCGGCTTTCTGAAGAGGTCCGTACGCAGGTTCCAAGTGGCCAACACTGTAACGCTCCGAATCCCAAATACACTGAATTCGGGATGTTCTACAGGATCTTTTCACTTTCTTAGTACACTTTTACAGGGAAATTAAAACTTTGCATCATACATCAGAGTTTACATCATAATTACATCTTTCTTTTGCACAGCGGAAGTAAAATACAACAATTAAATACAAGTACAACAGCTTGATAAAATCTTTAAGCATCCAAATCTTCTTTAATCTTTAGCATAACCTTTACCTGCATGTCAGACTGTGGGTACGTCAGTTTATTCAACCGACGATCATTATACACGGCCGTCCTCGCTTTGCCGGAAATAGTATAACTTAACATTTCATATTTAGCAAACACAAACTTGTCACATTTCAAACTAAAGGGACTACCCTATTGATGTCGTGTTGTGATTGTGCACTTAGTCCTTAATGCAGTTAATTATATGACACTAATGCACACTTGTTCGGATTCTATGCATCCCATACTACATAGGTCCGAGGGCAAGCCCTTATTCGTTCTTCATCTTGATAGGGTTCAATCCCCCGTTATGTCTTAAACTACTACTGTAACTACGGTAGTGTCTTAGATGTCCTATGATCTATGAGCCCATGTCCAGGCAGCCTGGAGGGGAATCCCACGCACTGTCACGACGCATCGAGCAGGCAACCTATGGACAATTCAGCCTCCGCCATGGAACAATGGCACCACCCATAGCCACTCGAACATCCCACGAGCGTCGCCACCGGGACGATAATTCCGGAGTAGCGCCCACGCACTGTCTTGACGCATCAAGCAGGCAACCTGTGAATCGCTCTCACACCGCTATCCGTTGGCCCTCATACTCATGTTTTTCTTCTACTTTCATCACATCTCCACTATGTACTAGTCCTTAGTTTTATTTAAAAATCATGAACAAAATAATCACTAGAGTTAGCCTCTCCATCATCCGGACTTATTCATTCATTTTACCATGACCAACCTTGGTCTAATTTCAATTCAATTCTTATTTCTCAATGCCGGGGAGACTTAGCTACTCTATTTCAAATTTCATTTCACAATCTTTAAGTCATAATCACTTTCATGTCACAATTTCATATTCTTTATTATTCATGATTGCTCTTTGTTCACAAGTCCATAGTGAATGCTTATAACTCATAAAAATTCATATACATGGCCAACAATTTCATCAACATGATTACTAAATTCCATAATCATACAATGCACTTCATAATTAACCACTCATACTTCACATTTTGCACAATATCCTCAAGTGAAAAATTAATAACATCATGTCACACCACAAAATTCTTTATGTCAATTACTTCTTAATAAACCCATTTCATTATATATCTTTATGAATTGGAAATTCCCATAAGTGTCTTAGAACCATAGCTTTAATTATACTATTTGTTCACAAACTACTTTATATTTTCTTCAAATAATACTCAACTCAACCCCATAAAATTCCTTGTATTTTTATGAAAATTACCATATTTTTCTCATATTTTTTGGACATCAAAATCTCACAAAAAAAATATTTTTCCCTAAGTGCTAAAGGAAGGATTCGAACCCAGCACAGTAGAGAAGAAGGCCAGAGCACCCGCCATCAGGCCAACCTGTGCTAGCGATTAGAAGAAGGCGAATTAGGTATAGGTGCTGTCATTTCGCAGTCTCATATTCATATATATACAGTTGGGATAAAAGATGGTGAGGCCGGGTTTCGAACCACGCCGCTCAGGGAAACCGAACACAGTCACCGACCGCCTGAGCCACTGGCTCAGGTTGTCACAACACTGGGTTTAAGTCTATTAGTTTCATATTCACACTGTTTTAGAAAACAACTCGACGTTCAAAACAATTAGATTCCAATTGCCTTTGTACAAACTACAGAAAAAAATTCCAGATTTATTCTCCTTTATTTAATCTTCAAAACAGCAAGTATAAAAAATAAATTTTGTACTAAAAACATAATTTTTCCACCCAACTAATAATTTGTTTATTAAAACTAGCAAATCTTTTATTTTCGACATTGAAAAAGAATCGATTGATCTTCTAATCTCTCTTTTATCCCCAAATTTTCCATGATAATTACTGTTTATTCATCTATATTCACACCACCTACAACTTTTGGATTTTTCCATACTCATATTAGCACAAGAATTCATGTAACACATGAATAGGTGAAACTCAAAAATTACTAAGTTTGGTACATTTTTAATTTGATGACAACAAGCAATTCTTTGATTCAATTATGCCACTTCTACACATGAATGTAACATACTCATAACTCAAGCATACTTTATACCTTCTATCCAAATTTCATAGTGTCAATATCTTAATCAATTGTCATGTTTCAACCATATAATTTACAAGCAATTGATAAAGATTTTCACACATCATACTAACCACATTGCATCATTATTCAATTAAACTAAATAATCATAGAAAGTGCTTCATATAGTTTAATTTCATGCTAGCATTTCACATACACAATTTATCACATCATTCTAAACCATTCACATACTAACTTTTTAATTAGAGTGGACTCTTATTAGTATTTTCCATGTATAGTGTTGTCAATATAACTAACATGAATCCTATATTAGAAACATGAATTGTTTTACCCACCTTAATGGAGAGAAACACAAAAGCAACAAGTAGATGAGAACACCTCCTCCTAGCCAAAAGAGTGCACCACTTCCAAGCTCCCAAGCCCTAGCCGAATGCTTCTCCAATCCAACCGAATGCTCCCCCAAGCCCTTGACCGAAATGCTCCAAGCAACCCAAGGAACCACACACTCTCTTATCTTTTATAACTCACAATTATAATACTATTAGCTTTAGAAATTACACTTTGCATATGAAAAATTAGCCATGAGAAAGGGGTATTTATACTAAAAAATGAGGGGAATGGAGGGCTAAGATCATCTTGGTGGTTGCAAAATGAAAGGCTTAGATCCAAGTAGGAGTTAGGAAAACTACCCACCTCCTTGAAACTACCCCCATGTTCTCCACACCAAAAATTCAATTTCCCTCCAAAGAAGAATGCTACCGGCCCAAAAATAGAGTGTGCAATGCACGTGTACGTGTAGTGCACGTGCATGCAACTAGGCCAAATTTTGTACATTCTAAAATTGTATAAAAATAATTTTGTTTAAAAAAAGTCTTCTACATGACAAGTTTAATTAAAAATAACTTAATTCATGGGCTTTCTTTTTGGGCCAAAATAATTTTAAAATAAAAAATGCTTTTGGGCTTTTTAAGAAAAGGCTTTTTAGTTAAATCAAATAAGGCTTTTAAAGAAGGCTTTTGTACTAAAATAATTTGAGAAAAATATATTAAATAATTATACACATCATGATAAAAATAATTCAAAAAATATTGCACGTGCACAACACGTGCAAAAATAAATAATTTCTCATTAATTGAAAAATCAGGGTATTACAGCACTCCCTCCTTAGAATAGTTCCGTCCCCGGAACTACAATCAAGAGCGAGAGAACAAACAAGATACAACACACTCAACAAGAAACAAAGATACAAAAATACAATCAAGCAAAAAGCTCAGGATAGTCCTTCAACATCCTCTCCTCAGATTCCCAAGTAGCCTCTTCAACCAAGTGGTTTCTCCAGACTACCTTGACCATCGGTATCGTCTTATTCCTCAAGACTTTCTCCCTACGGTCAACAATCTCAACAGGAGACTCGATGTAATTCAGGTCTAACTGCAAACCTTCCGGCACTTCAGGCAAATGATGACTCGGGTCCGGAATGTAACCTCTCAGCATAGACACATGAAAGACATTGTGCACCTGAGACAACTCTTCCAGTAATTCAAGCCGGTAAGCAGTTTTCCCGATCCTTTTCAATATCTTATACGGGCCTATAAACCTCGGGGCTAACTTCCCGCCCTTGCAGAAACGAACCACACCTTTGCTGGGTGATACCTTCAGAAAGACGAAGTCACCAACCTCAAACTCAAGGTCCCTTCTCCGGTTGTCTGCATAGCTTTTCTGCCTGCTCTGAGCTTCCACCAACCTTTTCCTGATCAGATCAATCTTCTCAGAAGTCAGTTGTACAAGCTCAGGACCAAACAACTGACGCTCCCCCACTTCATACCAACAAACAGGAGTCCTGCACTTCCTGCCATACAGAGCTTCGTACGGCGCCATCCCAATACTGGCCTGAAAACTGTTGTTGTAGGCGAACTCCACCAAGGGTAAATGCCTTTCCCAACTGCCTCCAAAGTCTAGTATACAACACCGCAGCATATCCTCAAGAATACGATTGACTCTCTCGGTCTGCCCATCGGTTTGCGGATGAAAAGCAGTGCTGAAATCCGTCTTGGTACCCAAAGCTGCCTGAAGACTCCTCCAGAAATGCGAAGTAAACCGCGCATCTCGATCAGACACAATGGTCGAAGGAACGCCATGAAGTCGGACAATCTCACCAACATACATCTCAGCCAACTTGTCCATCGAAGCAGTGAGTTTCATCGCCAAAAAGTGAGCGGACTTGGTAAGTCGATCGACTATAACCCAAATTGCATCATTGCCTTTAGAACTCTTAGGCAATCCCGTAATGAAATCCATACTGATGTTATCCCACTTCCATTCCGGAATAGGTAACGGCTGTAATAGACCTCCGGGTCTCTGATTTTCGGCTTTAACTTGCTGACAAACCTCACACTTCGCGACAAATTCAGCCACATCCCGCTTCAAACCTGACCACCAGAAATGCTGCTTGATGTCCTTGTACATCTTAGTACTCCCAGGATGTACCGACAAAAGAGTAGCATGCGCCTCCTGAAGAATACTCTCTTTCAGGTCCGCCTGATTTGGAACGCACAGCCTATCTCCGAACCACAGCACTCCATCCCTGATTTGAAATCCGGGCAACCTGCCAGCACCAACCTGCTCCTTCATCTCCAGAATATCAGCATCAACTTCCTGACTTGCAATGATCCTTGCATTCAAAGTAGGCTGAAGCCTCAACTGAGCCAAAGATGCTCCCAATCCTTGCAAGACAACCTCAATCCCAGCTCGGTCCAGCTCCTCAATCAGATGCCTCTGAGTCGTAATCAAACAGGCCAAACTGCTCTTGCGACTAAGTGCATCAGCAACAACATTAGCCTTTCCAGGATGATACTTGATCTCAGGTCGCATATCCTCGAGCACTTCCAACCATCTCCGCTGTCTCAGATTGAGATCCCTCTGCTGATATATGTACTTCAAGCTCTTATGATCCGTGTACATATTCAACTTCTCACCGTACACGTAGTGCCTCCATTGCTTCAAAGCAAAAATAATCGCAGCCAACTCCAGATCATGAGTCGGATAATTTTTCTCATGCGGTCTTAGTTGCCTAGACCCATAAGCGATTACTCTTCCTTCTTGCATTAAGACACAACCAAGCCCCCGATGTGAAGCATCGCTATAAACGTCGTACTCAACACCAGCTCTAGGCAAAGCCAAAATAGGTGCAGTAGTCAGCCTATCTTTCAACTCCTGAAAACTCGCCTCACATTGCTCGGTCCACTTGAAGCTCACATTCTTCTTGGTCAGCCCTGTAAGCGGTACAGCTATCTGAGCATAACCTTGAATGAATCTCCGATAGTATCCAGTCATCCCAAGGAAACTTCTGACTTCCTTCACTGTAGTAGGCCTCGCCCAATCTCTCACTGCCTCTATCTTCTGAGGGTCAGTTGCCACTCCCTCCTTAGAAAGGATGTGACCCAGGAATGCCACTTCAGATTTCCAGAAATCACACTTGGATAACTTGGCATACAACTGCTGCTCTTCCAACTTCTGCAACACCGCTGCCAGATGCTCAGTGTGCTCCTCCTCTGACTTGGAGTACACGAGAATATCGTCGATAAACACCACGACGAAAGAATCAATAAACGGCCTCAGAACTCTGTTCATCACGTCCATGAAGATTGCAGGTGCATTCGTCACTCCGAATGGCATAACTAAGAATTCGTAATGCCCATGCCGAGTTCTAAATGCAGTCTTATGCACATCTTCAGCTTTCACTCGAACTTGGTGGTAACCCGATCGAAGATCTATTTTGGAGAATACAGCTGCTCCTTGTAGACGATCGAACAAGTCATCAATTCGAGGAATCGGATACTTATTCTGAACAGTGACCTTATTCAGATCCCGGTAATCGATGCACATCCTCATCGATCCATCCTTCTTCTTTACCAAAAGCACTGGTGCTCCCCAAGGTGACGCACTAGGTTGAATAAAGCCTTTTCCCAACAGTTCCTCAATCTGCCGTTTCACCTCATCCTGTTCCACTGGAGCCATCCTATAAGGTGCCTTAGAAATGGGTGCACTTCCCGGTTGAACAGTGATGCTGAACTCTACATCACGATGCGGAGGTAACCCAGGAAAATCTTCCAAGAACACAGTTGGATAGTCCCGAACCACAGGAATCCCTTGCACTTCCACAGGAGTCTCTTCCTTGCGGATAGTTGCCACCAGCTTAGAACACTTCCGCTTCCCTTGGAACACGACTTCAGGTCCACCTGGAGCCTTCACTGTCACCGTCTTGGTCTTACACTCGATGCTTGCACTGTACACCGACATCCAATCAATGCCAATGATAACATCGACTCCCAAGATAGTCAGCTCAATCAGATCAATGCCAAAGATTCTATCCCCAATCACAATCTCGCAATCAGCATAATACCGATCAGTGGTTAAAGTTTCCCCTGACGGAGTAGCTACTGATAAGATCTTGCCTGGGAAAATCTTCGGTTCAACTCCCAACACTTTAGCAAACTTTGGAGACACAAAAGTATGAGAGGATCCAGTATCAAACAATACGACAGCTTTTATTCCATTAAGATAGAGTTCGCCTGTTACATAATATACATCATTACATAACAGTCTCACTAAACAAAGGGAAAGGAAATGACAAAGACTCTAAACACCAGCCCTCGTACCAGAGATGACCTGATCCGCCTCCTCAGCATCAGCTTCTGTCAAGGCAAATACTCGCCCTGATTGGTACGGCCTCTTCCCAGCCTGCTGCGTTGGTGTGCCGCTATTACTGCGCTGAAGTTTGGGACAATGAGATCGGTAGTGTCCCGCTTCCCCACAGTTAAAGCAAGTCACCGCAGAAGGTCTCGCCACATTGTTTCCAGGCCCCCCAGCTACACTAACAGCGTTCGCCCCTGTCGGTTTGAACCTCTGTGCAGATGGTTGCCCCCTGAAACTCCCCGAATGTGCAGGCCTCTTACCAGACTGCCAGTTGTTCCTCCTGTTCTGAACAACATGGAACTGCTCCATATCTGCCTCCGTCGCTGCCGCCCTCTTGACCAGCTTATCGAATCTCCTGATACCAAGGGGTATCATACGAGATCTCAAACTAGGCCTCAGACCATGCTCGAACTTGCGAGCTTTCTTGGCCTCATCCGCCACCAGTTCTGGAGCATACCTGGAGAGCTGAGTGAACTTGGTCTCATAGGCTCTCACCGACATGCTGCCTTGCTGAAGCGACAGGAACTCCATCGCCTTCTTCTCCTGGACGTCGGAGGGGAAGTAATGGCTGCGGAACTCCTCCAGAAATTCCTCCCAACCAAACAACAGACCTCCCATGGTCCTCTTCACAGATTGCCACCAAACTGCTGCATCCTTCTCCAGCTGCAAGGTTGCCAACTTGACCTTGCTACCCTCCGGTGTCTCCAACACCTCGAAGATTGTCTCCACTTGCCGTATCCAGTTGTCAGCCGAATCTGGGTCTGACTTTCCCTCGAATACGGGTGGTTTCATTCTCTTGAACGATTCCACCAGCTTTATCGCCTCGGGCACTGGATTTGCCGGCCCCCTAGTTTGGTTCTGAGCCACTGCATTCAACGTCTGGTAGACCCTAGCAAGCTCAGTCTCCAGATCCAAACCTTCCCCATTCCTTGCTCCTCTTCTCGACATATTCTGATGCAAAAGATCCGTCAAATTCGAAGTATATAACAAGAATTTAAACCAACTTCCATTTCATTGAATTCCAAAAGTTTATACATTCGAATTTAAAAACATTTTTTGACATCAGAACGGAAAGAAACAGAAGCTACAACACTCTAACTCCTACGGGTCCTCTTCGCTGCTCGAAGTTCTTCCCGCAGTTCATCAACCTCATCCTTCAGCACATCAGTTAGGTTCTTTTTCTTCTCAAGTTCCCAGATCCGATGGCTAAGAACAGAATAGTCAGCCTTCCGCTTCTCCAGCTGAGCCTCCAACAACCCAACTCTCTCCTTCAGAGTTTCCACTTGCCTCTGAAGAGAAGTCACAAGACCACTTGGAACTGGTACTTCCTCTTCGTCGGAAGAAGAATCATCAGATGAATCCGGAGGTGGGGTGATCTCTCGGGATTCAGGGTACTCCTCATCATCAGAATCAGCTTGTCCAGGGTAGTACTCGTCCTCGGAATCTGCCTGTCCAGGATGGTACTCTTCCTCAATGATGTGCCAGTCGTCGCCTCCAGCAGGGTCGAAGTGATCAGCCATCTTAGAAATAGAGAGGAGAAGGCATAAATCTTAGAGCAACACAAATGTAAGTCACTTACATTTAAATCTCTAGATTCAAACACACACTCTAATGTCCACTTCTAGGGTGTCGTTCCCTATAAATTTGTACAAGTGTGAAAGTGTAGAAAGCGTGGCTCTGATACCACTCTGTAACGCCCCGAATCCCAAATACACTGAATTCGGGATGTTCTACAGGATCTTTTCACTTTCTTAGTACACTTTTACAGGGAAATTAAAACTTTGCATCATACATCAGAGTTTACATCATAATTACATCTTTCTTTTGCACAGCGGAAGTAAAATACAACAATTAAATACAAGTACAACAGCTTGATAAAATCTTTAAGCATCCAAATCTTCTTTAATCTTTAGCATAACCTTTACCTGCATGTCAGACTGTGGGTACGTCAGTTTATTCAACCGACGATCATTATACACGGCCGTCCTCGCTTTGCCGGAAATAGTATAACTTAACATTTCATATTTAGCAAACACAAACTTGTCACATTTCAAACTAAAGGGACTACCCTATTGATGTCGTGTTGTGATTGTGCACTTAGTCCTTAATGCAGTTAATTATATGACACTAATGCACACTTGTTCGGATTCTATGCATCCCATACTACATAGGTCCGAGGGCAAGCCCTTATTCGTTCTTCATCTTGATAGGGTTCAATCCCCCGTTATGTCTTAAACTACTACTGTAACTACGGTAGTGTCTTAGATGTCCTATGATCTATGAGCCCATGTCCAGGCAGCCTGGAGGGGAATCCCACGCACTGTCACGACGCATCGAGCAGGCAACCTATGGACAATTCAGCCTCCGCCATGGAACAATGGCACCACCCATAGCCACTCGAACATCCCACGAGCGTCGCCACCGGGACGATAATTCCGGAGTAGCGCCCACGCACTGTCTTGACGCATCAAGCAGGCAACCTGTGAATCGCTCTCACACCGCTATCCGTTGGCCCTCATACTCATGTTTTTCTTCTACTTTCATCACATCTCCACTATGTACTAGTCCTTAGTTTTATTTAAAAATCATGAACAAAATAATCACTAGAGTTAGCCTCTCCATCATCCGGACTTATTCATTCATTTTACCATGACCAACCTTGGTCTAATTTCAATTCAATTCTTATTTCTCAATGCCGGGGAGACTTAGCTACTCTATTTCAAATTTCATTTCACAATCTTTAAGTCATAATCACTTTCATGTCACAATTTCATATTCTTTATTATTCATGATTGCTCTTTGTTCACAAGTCCATAGTGAATGCTTATAACTCATAAAAATTCATATACATGGCCAACAATTTCATCAACATGATTACTAAATTCCATAATCATACAATGCACTTCATAATTAACCACTCATACTTCACATTTTGCACAATATCCTCAAGTGAAAAATTAATAACATCATGTCACACCACAAAATTCTTTATGTCAATTACTTCTTAATAAACCCATTTCATTATATATCTTTATGAATTGGAAATTCCCATAAGTGTCTTAGAACCATAGCTTTAATTATACTATTTGTTCACAAACTACTTTATATTTTCTTCAAATAATACTCAACTCAACCCCATAAAATTCCTTGTATTTTTATGAAAATTACCATATTTTTCTCATATTTTTTGGACATCAAAATCTCACAAAAAAAATATTTTTCCCTAAGTGCTAAAGGAAGGATTCGAACCCAGCACAGTAGAGAAGAAGGCCAGAGCACCCGCCATCAGGCCAACCTGTGCTAGCGATTAGAAGAAGGCGAATTAGGTATAGGTGCTGTCATTTCGCAGTCTCATATTCATATATATACAGTTGGGATAAAAGATGGTGAGGCCGGGTTTCGAACCACGCCGCTCAGGGAAACCGAACACAGTCACCGACCGCCTGAGCCACTGGCTCAGGTTGTCACAACACTGGGTTTAAGTCTATTAGTTTCATATTCACACTGTTTTAGAAAACAACTCGACGTTCAAAACAATTAGATTCCAATTGCCTTTGTACAAACTACAGAAAAAAATTCCAGATTTATTCTCCTTTATTTAATCTTCAAAACAGCAAGTATAAAAAATAAATTTTGTACTAAAAACATAATTTTTCCACCCAACTAATAATTTGTTTATTAAAACTAGCAAATCTTTTATTTTCGACATTGAAAAAGAATCGATTGATCTTCTAATCTCTCTTTTATCCCCAAATTTTCCATGATAATTACTGTTTATTCATCTATATTCACACCACCTACAACTTTTGGATTTTTCCATACTCATATTAGCACAAGAATTCATGTAACACATGAATAGGTGAAACTCAAAAATTACTAAGTTTGGTACATTTTTAATTTGATGACAACAAGCAATTCTTTGATTCAATTATGCCACTTCTACACATGAATGTAACATACTCATAACTCAAGCATACTTTATACCTTCTATCCAAATTTCATAGTGTCAATATCTTAATCAATTGTCATGTTTCAACCATATAATTTACAAGCAATTGATAAAGATTTTCACACATCATACTAACCACATTGCATCATTATTCAATTAAACTAAATAATCATAGAAAGTGCTTCATATAGTTTAATTTCATGCTAGCATTTCACATACACAATTTATCACATCATTCTAAACCATTCACATACTAACTTTTTAATTAGAGTGGACTCTTATTAGTATTTTCCATGTATAGTGTTGTCAATATAACTAACATGAATCCTATATTAGAAACATGAATTGTTTTACCCACCTTAATGGAGAGAAACACAAAAGCAACAAGTAGATGAGAACACCTCCTCCTAGCCAAAAGAGTGCACCACTTCCAAGCTCCCAAGCCCTAGCCGAATGCTTCTCCAATCCAACCGAATGCTCCCCCAAGCCCTTGACCGAAATGCTCCAAGCAACCCAAGGAACCACACACTCTCTTATCTTTTATAACTCACAATTATAATACTATTAGCTTTAGAAATTACACTTTGCATATGAAAAATTAGCCATGAGAAGGGGGGTATTTATACTAAAAAATGAGGGGAATGGAGGGCTAAGATCATCTTGGTGGTTGCAAAATGAAAGGCTTAGATCCAAGTAGGAGTTAGGAAAACTACCCACCTCCTTGAAACTACCCCCATGTTCTCCACACCAAAAATTCAATTTCCCTCCAAAGAAGAATGCTACCGGCCCAAAAATAGAGTGTGCAATGCACGTGTACGTGTAGTGCACGTGCATGCAACTAGGCCAAATTTTGTACATTCTAAAATTGTATAAAAATAATTTTGTTTAAAAAAGTCTTCTACATGACAAGTTTAATTAAAAATAACTTAATTCATGGGCTTTCTTTTTGGGCCAAAATAATTTTAAAATAAAAAATGCTTTTGGGCTTTTTAAGAAAAGGCTTTTTAGTTAAATCAAATAAGGCTTTTAAAGAAGGTTTTTGTACTAAAATAATTTGAGAAAAATATATTAAATAATTATACACATCATGATAAAAATAATTCAAAAAATATTGCACGTGCACAACACGTGCAAAAATAAATAATTTCTCATTAATTGAAAAATCAGGGTATTACAAACACGACCACCACTTTGGCACTGCAGTGGCGGAACTAGACCGACCAACTACAACCTCCTTGGGCGACGGACAATCTATTGGGAACTGGTTGAGTACAAGAGTATGATGCATGGCGAGGTTCGAATCCCTAAACTGTGGCGAAAGACGGCTAGATTTGGGGGCATATGTAGTATGGGATACATTCGTGCTCCAAAGTATTGCTTGTATTAGAGTCAGGCATGTGATTTGCTACATCTAATTATAGGGTTATGGCATAACACTGCACTAGAACTCGAATCCATTAAATCCTTGTTTTGGCAAATCACTTTTCTTTTTTACATAAATTATGGTTGTGATTGAATTTTATAGGATCGCTGTTATTACCAGCTTTGCGTCAGTCGAAGTACTGACATTCTCCACCTTTTAGGTATCGGTTCTACCTTTCGAGCAGGTGCAGAAATATCAGAATCGCGCAGCAGAAGCCTCAAGCCGAGGAGCAAGTCCCAGTGGAGCCGATGGGCCACTCAGCGAAGTTTGGAAGTAATTAGTCGACTACCATTCTCGGAGGCAGCTCATAGCTTTACAAGTGGAGTCTATGAATATTTGTAATAAGTTGTCATAAGTGGATGTAATTTGTACTCCTTGTCCAAGAACAAGGTATCGGTTGTAATCAATGATGTAATGACTTTATTTGGCAATAAAAAGTTTTTAAATTTCTATGTTATTACTATGCTGAGATGCATTTGAAGGCAAAGATTCTGATGAGTGTCACGGATGTCCGGTAACGGGGATTCGGGATGCCACAGAGTTGGTATCAGAGCTGACTTCAAATTGCAGTCTAACACGGTAAGAAATTAGACTTGAAGGCGAGATAAGTTGATTCTAGTTGGCAGATAGGATGATTATAAATCATATGGTAGCGCTTACAACTTATGATTATGATCTTCCCTATATCTGAACCAGTCTCAGTGTACTTCATTTTTACTAATAAGCTTGGTGCAGTCAAGTCCCAATGGTGGCTAGTCTATTTCTAGACATTAATGGAGGCAGACAGGACAATATGTGTCTGTGATTATGGAACTAAACCCTATTTATGTTTTGCAGATGGTGTTTGAAGATATCTTCATCCAAAATGGGTCAGTAACAGTAGGTGAGCCAATACCTACAAGGGGAATGATGACGATGGAGGAAGAAATGAAGGAAGTGCTACAGAAGACTGAATGTGAGGAGAACCCACCTCCACCATCGCTAGACCCAACTGCGGAGCAGCAGAGGATAGCCATCGGGTATCTGGAAATGAAAAGGCTGGGGGAACGCAGGGACAAGGCAATCCACCGGGCCCATCAACAGATCAAATTTCATCAGGCACAGATAACACACCTGAAGAAAGAACAAAAGTAGCTTCAAGACGGTATGACACACCTCCAGAACCGCTGGTGGGGACTTCAGAAAGGCCCCAAGCCAAAAACTACTGGGAAAATCACCAAACCTTCTAAAGGAGAATGCCCCAGGGGAGCAATTGTGACTAAGAGTTGCTACAAATGCGGGGAAGTCCGACACTACAAGTCGCGTTGCCCAACAGCGGTTAAGAGTTGTTTCAACTGTAAGGAACTTGGGCATATCAAGTCAAATTGCCCAGAATTACAAAAGGGATGCTCATCAAGCAAGTAACCAGATAAATAACAAGGTGAAAATGTTATGTGGACCTACTATATTTGAGATATTTTGGAAGCTGAAGAAGTAATGTAATCAAGTTTAAGTTGTATTTTGGGTTTTTAGAAGTTGATGGATGATGTACTGTTGTAACAGGATATATATATATATATATATATAAATGGAATTTTGGCTACGGTCTTGTTTGATAGTGGATCGACTCATTCTTTTGTGTCAAAATGTTTTTCGAGAAAATTAAGATGCACACAAAAGGCAGTCCCAGAGTTAGCTTTAACGGTAGCTACGCCATCAGGGGCAACCCTTACTACAGATCTATGCTATAGGGGATGTAAGCTCCAGATTAGTGGAGAAACCCTAAGTATCGATTTTTTGGAGTTGGGTTTTGCCGGAATAGATGTCATTATTGGTATGGATTGGATGTCGAGGCACAAGGCTAGCATTGACTGCAAGGAGAAGGAGGTAGTCATCTCAGCTAAAGGAGGGGAACTTGTATTCCACGGGGAGTAGAGATCGAAGGCAATGACTTTTGCAGCCACTAGTGAAGTACGGGTACTAGAAGAGGTGAACAAGATACCAGTGGTGAGAAATTTTTCACTTCTATTCTTAGAGGATTTACCTAGAATTTTCCTACGCCGTGATGTTAAGTTTAGCATCACAGTTCAACCAGGTAGCGCTCTAGTATCCAATTAAAGCACCCTATCGAATGGTGCCAGTAGAGCAGAATGAGGTCAAGAAGCAGATTGAAGAGTACTTGCAGAAGGAATTTATCAGACCAAGTGCATCACCTTGGGGAGCACCAGAATTGCTGGTTAAGAAGAAGGACGGGTTATCCAGGATGTGTATTGATTATCGGTAATTGAATAAAGTCACTATTCGGAACAAGTACCCAATTCCCAGGATCGACGATTTGTTCGATCAGCTTCAGGGAGTAGCAGTATTTTCCAAAATTAATCTACGGTCCGGATATCATCAAGTGCGAGTCAAGGAAGAGGATGTACCTAAGACAGCTTTTCGAACTCGACATGGACACTATGAATTCTTGGTAATGCCATTTGGAGTGACTATTGCTCCAGCAATCTTCGTGGACTTGATGAACAGAATTCTACGTCTATTTATTGACTCATTTGTCGTGGTCCTCATCGACGACATTTTGATATATTCAAGGACAGAAGAGGAGCGTGTTGAACATCTGACAGTAGTCTTGAGCAAGCTACAAGAGCATCAGTTGTATGCCAAATTATCTAAGTGTGAGTTTTGAAAATCGGAAGTTGCATTCCTAGGCCATATCCTTTCTAAGAAGGGAGTGGCAACGGATCCTCGGAGATAGAAGCAGTCGAGGGATGGCCACAACCAAAGATGGTGAAGGAAGTAAGGAGTTTTCTGGGTATGACTGGATATTACCAAAATTTTATCCAGAATTATGCAAGGATAGCTATACCCCTTATAACCTTGACCAAGAAGAACCAGAGTTTTGATTGGATGGAGAAGTGCGAAGAAAGTTTTTAGGAACTAGAGAACCGTTTGATCTCTGCACCTATATGTGTGTTGATGCAGGAGGGCAAGGTTATAGCTTATGGTTCGAGACAGCTACGACCACACGAGAAGAATTATCTGACCAATAATTTGGAACTCGCATCCATAATTTTTGCTTTGAAATTATGGATACATTATATCTACGGAGCAAGGGTGGAAATTTACACTTATCATAAGAGCTTGAAGTATATCTACCAGCAGAAGGATCTCAACTTAAGGCAGAGGAGATGGTTGGAAATACTCGAAGACATCAGGCTTGAGATTATATATCATCCAGAAAAAGCCAACATGGTAGCAGATGCGCTCAGCAAAAAGAGAAGTGTGGCTACATTGGTAGCGACCCGGAGGGAGCTAGATAAAGAGATCAGGCAGGCAGGCATTGAGATGGTTACACAACACTTAAGTGCAGTTTTGGCACAGTTGGTGTTACGACCAAGCCTGAATGAGCAAGTGAAAAAGGCTCAGACCAAAAATCCAGAGATGAAAGACATGAAGAAGCAAGTGCATGAAGGAAAATTGCACGAATTCAGTATAAGAGAAGGTTCACTATGGTTTGGTAATAGACTATGTGTACCAAAGGACGAGGAGTTAAGGGAAGACATCATGAAGGAAGCTCACTCCACATTACTTGTGATTCACACCGGAAGCACCAAGATGTATCATGATATAAAGCAGCACTATTGGTGGTCAGAAATGAAGGGAGATATAGCAGAGTTCGTCGCCAAATGTCTGACATGCCAACAGGTTAAGGCCGAGAATAAACCAGGAGGATTGCTACAGCCTTTACCCATTCCAGAATGGAAATGGGAGAACGTCAGTATGGATTTTATCACTGGATTACCCAGGAGCCCTAAAGAAAATGACTCAATATGGGTGATTGTGGATCGGTTGACCAAGTCAGCACATTTTCTTTCAATAAAGATGACCTGGAAAGTCGAGAGGCTGGCCGAGATCTATATTGAGAACATAGTGAAGCTACATGGAGTGCTAGTGTCGATAGTATCCGATCGAAATGCAAGATTTACATCTCGATTCTGGCAAAGTCTACAGTCAGCATTAGGAACTAGAACAGACTTCAGCACTGCTTTTTCATCCTCAGACGGATGGACAGACAGAGAGAGTCAACGGGATTCTTGAAGACATGTTGCAGGCATGCATTTTGGACTTCGGAGAAAGTTGGGAGAAATACCTAACCTTGGTAGAGTTTGCTTATAATAACAGCTATCAGGCAAGCATTAGCATGGCCCCGTATGAAGCTTTGTATGGATGAAGATGCAGAACACCAGTTTGTTGGTTCGAGGTAGGAGAGCGGCAGATGTATGTGCCAGAAATCGTACAATAAATGTCGAGACAGATCGAGCTTATTCAGAAGAGGATTGGCAGGATGGCTTATAAGTTGGAGCTACCGGTCGAGTTATCTCAAGTGCATGACGTGTTCCACGTCTCTATGCTACGGAAGTACGTGCCGGATTCAAGCCATCAGTTGCCAGAGGTTCCGAAGAATTTACAGATAGATCTTTCTTGTACAGAACAACCAGTCAGGATAATTGATCATCAGGACAAAGTACTGAGAAACAAGGTCATCTCGATGGTCAAGGTTCTCTGGAGGAACCAGTTCATGGAAGAAGCCACGTGGGAACCGGAGAACCACATGAAGGCTTTATATCTGGATTTGTTTTAAGTGTTTTCTGCTTATCTTCTTTTGTTCTGTTCTTTTCTCCCAGTAGGAACGTTCTGTGGACAGAACGACTCTAAGGAGGGAGTGATGTAACACCCCGGATTGTACGATACCTGAATATATATATATATATATATATATATATATATATATATATATATATATATATATATATATATATAGGGAAATGCTCAGTTGAAAACGGGTTTGTTTTCACGGATTGGAAAACATGAATCTGAGCCATCGGATCGATCATGATCGCGATCAGCGGCTCAGATCGAGCCCGCCCATCACCCTATATGACTTAAGTGGCGGAGGGTTATTTTGGGAATTTCGTCCCAAATAACTCTTCGCCTGATTCATTTTGAAAAAAGTAATATAACCAAGGCCGTTGTTGGGAACGACGGTCTAGGTTATAAAAAATTGAATCAAGTGGCGGAGGGTTAAATTTTTATAGAAATTTTATAGCCTAGGCCGTTGTTTCCAACAACGGCCTAGGTTATAAATATTGAAAACAAGGCCATTGTTCCAAACAATGGCCTATGATTCAATTTTTTATAACCTAGACCGTTGTTCCCAACAACGGCCTTGGTTATATTACTTTTTTTAGAATCTGTTCAGTGAAGAGTTATTTGGGACGAAATTTCCAAAATAACCCTCCGCTCAACAATTGAAACGGGTTATGGGGAGGCAGATCTGAGCCGTTGATCACGATCATGATCGATCCGATGGCTCAGATCGCTGTTTTCCAAACCCGTGAAAACAAACCCGTTTTCAACTGAGCATTTCCCATATATATATATATATATATATATATATACTAGATTTGCCCGTCGGCACGGGCCTACGGCACGTCTTCAGAACGATACAAAACACAAAAAGCTTGTAAACAGTAAAACAACAATTATGTAACTCAAGTTTGAATAGTATGACAATAATTAGTTGTAAATAAATGTCCATGTTTCAATTAGTATATGTTGAAAAATAATTATAAATGGGGTATAAAATCTAACTTCTTAGAACTTTAAGTGTGTAGTTGAAGAGATATTTACTATTTTCAATATAACATGTGCGAAAAAAAAAAAACATTAAAAATTTGAAAATCTAAATTTCTAAGTAAATATAGAAAGAATGGGAGAGAGATAGGGAGTGAGAGAAAGAGAGAAATATGAAAAAGTGAAGAGAGAAGAGAGAGATAGTAATAAAGTAATAAGTTTTTTAATTTTGGGGGGAAAATTTTGATTTTGGGGTTTGAAATTTTGGAGGGAAAATATGTTTTGTGAGGTTTGATCTAGGCCTTTGATTTTAGGGGAGATTGATTGTGAGTCACTTGATAGCTTTCTTTGTAATTTATTATATAGATTGTCTGTATGCATGCACATAATTACAGTGTTTTAGTTGATTTTGCAATCGCGGTGTGTGGTTAAGGTTGCGGGACGGTTCATGGGAGGAAAAGATGTACGAGAATGAGGAGGACCGATACTAGTATAAACACTAGTTTTCGGTACGACGCCTATGCAAATATAACATCGTATGATACTACGATGGATATACATTGCGTACGCTCGATAAACCCCTCGTCTCGCATTCAAAAGAACCCATTTAAGAATAAAATGGGCAGCCAACACATCCCACCACAAAACCAATGGCTAAAGTTATGGTTTTGCCTCAAAACCACCCTACCACCTACTCCTACCCCCTAGCAAAATCGGCCCATTCTTCTCCCCCTTTTTCCTCCTTCATTTCTCCATCAAAAACCACTCATTCTCACCTCTCTTGTTCTGGAATTTCAGAACTCCACCAAAAAAAAAAAAAAAGAAGAGAAAGAGAGAAAGAAGAGAGATAGAAGAAGAAGCCTTAGGAGGAATTCTCAAGGGAAGGAAAGCTCAAGAGATCAACTACTCTTCATCAACTCAGGGTGGGGAGTTACTCTAAACCTTTATTATTGTCTCTTGATTGAATTCTTGCATGCATGTATGGTAGTAAGTGCTAGGATGAATATCTAAGAAGTTTGAAAGATAAAATTAGAAACGGGAACTAGAAACTTGATCTGAATGCTAATTTCTAGATTTTTCCGAGAGCAACCACAAGGAGTTAGACCATGAAATTTTCAGAGATTGTTCATATACATGTGTAGATGGTTCATGATTTATTTCGGATTTGTCTGTGAAGGTTTGATATTTTAATAAAATCCATGGTAGAACTGTGTCGTAAGGCAGAATCAGCAGTTGGTTAAAAGGATGACTGATATTGTTGAAATTTTCATAATTTATTGGAGCATGTTCTTAATCTGAAATTTTTACCCTGTATTCCCACTTATATATATATTCTACAGTAAAATCAGGAAAATGTTTGGATGAATTTATAGGCATGGGAAAAATTAATCTTTAAAACAGTAGCTAGAGTTGAACTAAAGAACATGTTGATTCCTGTGCTAAATTGAATTATGTGGAACTCAGTGTATACTTAGAGTTTTGACAAGAAACCTTTTGCATGTTGTTTATTATGATCTCCAATTTCATCACTGTAAATTTTGTGACATTTGGATGAGTATGGAATTTAAGATGATTTTATTAGCATGAACTGTGATAGTTTCAGCCAATTTTGATACCCTGTAGAGATTGTACATTTGAGGCTCCTTAAGAGAAAAATTTGAGGAACTGTTTCATTAGAGATTTGTAGTAGACATCAAGACCTTTCCAACAAGACCTATTTGAGGTGATTCCGGTAAAGGGTTCGTTTACTGAGGTTTTTGTAATACTGGACAGAGACTAGAAATCGAGCTGAGTGCTCTGATTTAGAAAGTCCTAGTGTGTGACTTGGTACCTTTGTGAGAGATGTGTGTGTTAGGGTGATCTATTGGTGTATTTTGGACTCTTGACCAACTAGAGACTTGTAGAGGACATCCACACCTTTCCATAGAACTTGGATTTGTAGCGTTCGGATAGGTGAGCAGTATTTTGTGCTACTGGTAAGGTGCAGCCCGTGTACATGAAGTACGCTGGCTGAGGCTTGAGAGACTATTTTGGGGATCTAGATGGTGGAATTTAAGTTTATGATCAACTAGAAAATTGTATTCTAGGATCTTATCTTTCTGGATTGGGCCCGTACACTCGAATCGGAGTTGTATTGAGAGAGTTATGACCTTTTTAAGAATCGGACATAAACCCGTAGATTGCCTAGTCTTTGGTTTTGACTAGGTATTATAAGGACTTTTTTCTTGTGTACTACTAGAGTTGATAACTCTTGTCTAGGGATGTTAGTATTTGTTGTTGGTGTTGTTGACTCCCATCATGGGTGTGTGACTCGAGTTAGTCACTAGGGTAAGGGATACCCCGCATGTGTCAACCCTACATTATAAACTTCCGCCGAAGCGTAGGACATCCGAGCCGTGCCACTAATATGAGTTCATAGCCCAGGTTAGGGGTGAGCACACATTCATTACCAGTTTAAAGGTGAATATAGGCCGTAATGCTGGACAATTCCAAGCCGGGTAAGTGGCGAACCGGACCGATATCGCCAGGGCCAGAGGTTGATAGGCAGGTGTAGAAGCAAATTTTTTCTTTACCCAAAAGTGATTAGAGTAAGGCTGGAATTAGAACGAAATATTAAGGGGTTGGGTAATTGAATTAGTCCTAGCAGACCGTAGTCGGTGTTGTACCTTCAAATCGTAGGGATACGTTTTCGGCACTCATGAGTGAGTCCTCGGCTCCTATCTCGATCTGTTAATTCCCAAAGTTTTGCCGGAGTAAGGTACGGGAGGCTAGGGGGATTGACCCCCGAGGCGCTCACGTTCCTATGCACGTGGGTTTTGTTGTTTTTATATATAAGTTCATAACCCGATCAGGGGTGAACACAAGTCAATCCATAGCCCAGGTTAGGGGTGGGCATGGGAATCACACGGTCTTGCGACCGGATTCAACGCTGCTTTCTGAAGAGGTCCGTATGCGGGTACCAAGTGGCCAACACGACCACCACTTAGGCACTGCAATGGTAGAACTAGACCGACCAACTACAACCTCCTTGGGCGACGGACAATATATTGGGAACTGATTGAGTACAAGAGTAGGATGCATGGCGAGGGTTCGAATCCCTAAATTGTGGAGAAAGACGGGTAGATTTGGGGGCGTATGTAGTATGGGATGCATTCGTGCTCCAAAATCTTGCTTGCATTAGAGTCAGGCATGTGATTTGCTGCATCTAATCATATGTTCATGGCATAACACTGCACTAAAACCCGAATCCATTAAATCCTTGTTTTGGCAAATCACTTTTCCATTTTGCATAAATTATGGTTGCGATTGAATTTTATAGGATCGCTGTTATCATTAACTTTGCGTCAGTCGAAGTACTGACGTTCCCCACCTTTTAGGTATCGGTTTTACCTTTCGAGCAGGTGCAGAGATATCAGAGTCGCGCAGTAGAAGCCTCAAGCCGAGGAGCAAGTACCAGTGGAGCCGATGGGCCACTCAGCGAAGTTTAGAAGTAATCAGTCAACTACCATTCCGGAAGGCAGCTCATAGATGTACAAGTGGAGTCTGTGAATATTTGTAATAAGTTGTAATAAGTGGATGTAATTTGTACTCCTTGTCCAAGAACAAGGTATCGGTTGTAATCAATGATGTAATGACTTTATTTGGCAATAAAAAGTTTTTAAATTTCCGTGTTATTACTGTGTTGAGATGCATTTGAAGGCAAAGATTCTGGTGAGTGTCATGGATGTCCGGTAATGGGGATCTGGGGCGCTACAACCCGGGCCAATCCCAAAGACCGAAGAGAGCCGAGGAGCCCAAGGCCTTCGCCTCCCCCTCGGACAACTGGCCGACGGCCCGACCGGGACTTGAAACTTGAGGAAACCGGTGGACAGCTTATCTTGCACAGCGTCCACGGCGAACCCATGGGAGGGAAATCTAAGACTTCTCGCAAAGCCTTTATCTGAGAGGTCAACTCTGTTCTAGACCATCCCTCCCCTCGGGTCCAGCAGCGGATGGTCTCCTTCTCAGGAGAAGACCTCGAAGGCGTCCAGCTTCCACACTGCGACGCTCTCGTCATCAGCCTTTTCATGGCCAACTTTGAGGTCCGCCAAATCCTGGTGGACTACGGCAACTCGGTTAACTTCCATTTCTTAGAAGCATTTGAGAACCTCAAACTCCCCCGAGAAAAGCTGAAGCCAGCCAGTTACACCCTTCATGGATTTTTTGGCATCCCAGTGCAAATCGAGGGGATCGTGACACCAGATGTAACCGCAGGTTCGACCCCCATCCTCCAAACCGAGTCGATGGATTTCATGGTGGTCAACGTCAAGGCAGCCTACAATGCAATCCTCGGCCGACCCAGGCTCTGTTCGTTCCAGGCCGTCGCCTCAGCCTACCATCTGAAACTGAAGTTCCCCACTCACCTCGCGGTCGGGGTTGCCCGGGGCAACCAGGAGTCGGCACGCTCATGCTACATGACCACAGTCGGAGGCGGCGTATTTCCCCTCGACGCTGTTAAACTCCCGCCTAAAAGGAGCCAGCCCGAGTCTAAACCTGCGGACGAGTTGGAGGAGGTCTCCTTTGAAGCAGAAGATAAGTCCAAATGGTTCCGCATGAGCCGAACCCTTTTCGCCGACCTGAAGCCAGGTCTGATTGATTGCGTCCTCCGCAATATCGACCTCTTCGCTTGGACACCGTCCGACATGCCTGGGATTTCTGAAGATTTAATCATGCACCGGCTAAGCATCGCCCCAGGCTCCAAACCGGTCCAGCAGAAGCGCCGCAAGTTCACCCCAGAGAGGCAACAGGCAGTAAGAACGGAGGTGGATAAAATGCTATCTGCTCGGTTCATTCAAGAAGTCAGCTACCCCAAGTGGCTGGCTAATGTTGTAATGGTGAAAAAGGTGAGTGGGGCCAGGAGGATCTGCATTGACTTTACCGACCTTAACAAGGCGTGCCCCAAGGATCCTTTTCCCCTCCCTAGCATCGACACTCTGATCGACGCAACGTCGGGTCACGAGCTCCTGACCTTCATTGACGCCTTCTCGGGCTAGAATCAGATCCGGATGTTTCCTCTAGACATTGCTAAAACGTCCTTCATCACCGACTAGGGCCTTTACTGCTACCGGGTCATGCCCTTTGGGCTCAAGAATGCCGGGGCCACCTACCAGAGGCTCGTCAACCGAGTCTTTAAAAATCATTTGGGTCGGAACAGGGAGGTATACGCCGATTACATGCTTGTCAAAAGCCGACGAGGGCAGGACCATGTTGCCGACCTTGAAGAAGCCTTCGGCGTCCTCCGATCTTACAACATAAGGCTCAATCCCACCAAATATGCCTTCGGCGTCTCCTCCGAGAAATTCCTGGGGTTCGTCGTTAGCCAACGCGACATAGAAGCCAACCCGGAGAAGATCTAGGCCATAATCGACATGACCCCTCCCAGAAACGTCAAGGAGGTTCAGCGGCTTACGGGAAGACTGGTGGCCATTGGCCGCTTCCTCTCTAAATCAAGGGAGAAGTCCCTCCCCTTTTTTAAGGCCCTATGGGGGACGAAAGGATTCGAATGGGGCGATCCGCAACAACAGGCATTTGGCTGGTCTGTGAGGACCTGAATAGAGTGGGCCTGGAAGTAGGGGCAGAGCTTCCACACGGACGTTATCAGTGCATACGCCATTTTCTCCATCTTGGCATATTTGGTCCTGACCGAGAGCAGAACCTTACTCACATAGTATAGGGGCTTCTGAACACCGTCTTCTTCTCGGACGAGCATGGCATTGAGCGCGCTTTCGAGGCAGAAAGGTATAGGAAGAGGGGTTCGCCGGATTCGGGTTTGCTTAGGAGCGGGGGGGTTGGCCAAGTAGGACTTCAATTGGTCAAACGCCTGTTGTTGCGGATCGCCCCATTCGAACTTGACCTCCCTGATGAACCATCCTCCATAAACTTGAGAGCTTCGGTTGCTTAGTAAAGTGGTCGATCGAGCTGAGCCAGTATGACATCAGCTACTAGCCAAGGACGGCCATCAAGGGACAGGCTCTCGCCGAGTTCATCACGGAGTGCACTATTTACGTGCCATCTGACATCCAGGAGACCAATCCGATGTGGGAGGTTTATGTTGATGGCTCGTCTTGCGAGGGAGGGAGCGAAGCAAGCGTCATTCTGAAGGGTCCCGATAATTTCGTCCTCCATTATTCTCTCCGTCTGAATTTCCTGGCCTGGAACAACGAAGTGGAATATGAAGCTATGATCGCTGGGCTCACCCTAGCACACAAGGCCAGATCCAGACACATCAAGGCCTTTAGCGACTCCCAGCTCGTGGTCAACCAGATCACCGGGGAGTACGAAGCTCGTGACACTCGGATGGTACAATACTTGGCGGTGGTCCATAATCTCTTGTCATCTTTCGGATACCACTCGGTGGAACGAATCCCCAGGGAACAGAGTGCCCAGGCGGACTCATTGTCGAAGCTTGCCTCTTCATCCTTCGAGGGGCTCGACCGTACCATCCTAATTGAGGTCCTTCTTTAGCCCAGCATCGATCTCCCAGAAGCCTCCTGCCTCAACACTGATCTGCAGCCCGACAACTGGACGAAGCCCATTCGAAAGTTCCTTTCGAACAGTAAACTCCCTTAAGACCAATCCGAGGAAAGAAGGATTAGAGTCCGCTCTGAGAGATTCACCCTGATCAACGAAACGCACTTCAAGCGCTCGTACACAGTGGCTTACGGCAGACCCTACCTCCGCTGCCTGGCACCTGACGAGGCAAAGTACACCCTAAAGGAACTGCACGATGGGATCGGCGGATGCCACATGGGGAGCTAGTCGCTCACCAGAAAGGCCCTGAATCATGGGTACTACTGGCTGACCATGTTGCAAGACGCACAAGACCTCGTCAAAAGGTGCGGCCCCTGCCAAAGATTCTCATCGGTAAAGAGACTCTCGTAGGCTAACCTCCGATCCCTGGCCAGTCCGACCTCCTTTTCTATGTGGGGAATGGACCTGGTCGGTCCCTTTCCTCAAGCAATGGGCCAAAGAAAATTCCTGGTGGCGGCCATCGACTACTTCACCAAGTGGATCGAGACAGAACCCCTGGCCTTAATCATCGAGCATCAAACTCAACAATTCTTCTGGAAAAACATCATCTGTCGGTTCGGGATTCCCCAGGTGCTCATCACCGACAATGCGACCCACTTTGCAGGGAAAATTTTTTGAAGGTTCTGTGAAGACATCGGCGTCCAGCAACATTTCTCGTCGAAATGCCACCCTCAATCAAACGGCCAGGCCGAAAACACGAACCGCCAAATCCTTGACGACCTCAAGAAGCGATTGGACAATTCACCCAAGGGGTTGTGGGTAGACAAACTTCCGAGCGTTCTCTGGGCCCACAGGACGACGAAGAGGATACCCACAGGCGAGTCACCCTTCAACCTGACCTACGGCACCGAGGCGATTATCCTCATAGAGATCGGTCTCCCTTTGCCCAGGATCATGGCCTTCGACGAAAAGAGCAATTCGGCAAGCCTCAGGGCCAACTTAGATCTAGTCAACGAAGTCAGGGAAAAATCCACCATCAGACAAAGTATATACCAACAACAGGTCAAGAAATTCTACAACAAGAAAGTCTGCCCCACTAATATCAAACAGGCTGACCTCGTCCTCAGGAAATTGGCGGTATCAAACTCCAGCAAGAAAAGGAAGTTGGCCCCTAATTGGGAAGGCCCGTATAAGGTCGCCGAAGTAGTGCGCCCCGGCACCTACCGACTCACTGACATGGGAGGCAACCTGATCAAGAGACCCTGGAATGCAGAGCACCTCATCAAGTACCTCGAAGGGGAGGGCTAAACTTGTTATGTAACCAGTCCCTTGTAATCGGCATTATACGTCGCTGCTTTTTGTATAAAAAGATGTATTCGCTTTCTAAAGTTTTTTAGCTCAGATTCTTTGTGTAAACTCCTTATGTAACCACTCGAACTCGAGTACACGGATAGCTTTCTCAAGCTAAGGCAACGGAGCTCATCGCTTTCCGCCAACCCCCCAAGCCTTGACACTGAACGGTGAACTCGAGCACACGGGTAGCTTTCTCAAGCTAAGGCAACAGAGCTCGTCACTCTTCGTCGACCCCCCAAGCCTCGACACCGAACAGTGAACTCGAGCACACGGGTAGCTTTCTTAAGCTAAGGCAACAGAGCTCATCGCTCTCCGCCGATCTCCCAAGCCTCGACATCGTGCGGTGAACTTGAGCACACGGATAGTTGTCTCAAGCTAAGGGAGCGGAGCTCGACATTCTACGCCAATCCCCCAAACCCTCGACCTCCGATCGGTACTTCAGCCAACCTCCCTACCCAAAATTTTCATTAAGATTTAGGGCGCTCGCCTTCGGAAAATGCCCCGAGACCCGAACCACGGATTGACCCACCTTTCACCCACTGGAAACTCGGGGTAAACATCCCTCGGAGTCGTTATCCCAAATTGTCAGAGGGTGGCAGGGGAGCCACCGGTCCAGGACTCACGGCCAAAAGTTCCGTTTTAGGGCGCCCGCCTTCAGCAAGCACCCTGAGTCCCAATCCCGTGATCGGCCCACCTTTCACCCGCTGGCAACTCGGGGTAAACAACCCTCGAAGCCGTTACCCCAAATTGTCAGAGGGTTGCAGGGGAGCCACCGATAATGAGAACTCACGGTGAGGTGAGACTTTCTCTGATGAACTTCTGGTGAGGGGGTGGGGGTTATATAGCCGCCCAAAAGCCCCATTAATGATGTCGGAAGAGAAAACGTCGGAAGATGAAATGTCACCCATTAATGGCGTGGGAAGGCGAAACGTCCCCCATTAATGGTGTTGGAAGGCGAAAGTTCCTCTGTGGCAGGACTCCCAAGATTCCTCTCCCTTGCCGTCACCTTATCGCTCGGACATGACCACTGTCCCTGCTGGAGAAGCCAGGCCCGGTAGCCGACCGAGCTCCTACATCTCTCGATAAGGTTTCTCCACATCAGAAGTCTCTGACCTTCAGCTCGGCACCAAAACCAAGCAAAAGCCCTAACTCAAGCTCTCAACACATTCTTAACAACAAGTTCAAAAGGGTCGGAAAGCTTATTCTTTATTAGAACGCCCTAGAAGACCAGAATACAATGAGATTTATTACAACAACTAGCACCTCGATCTAAACTATCCTCAAAACCCCTCCGGGCTCGTGCGGGTTTGCTGAAATCCTGCCGAGCGACTCAGTTCCGTAGCCTGCCTTGCAAAGCCCATAGGATCGGCCAAGGAAGACACGCCGGCTACAGAGCTCTGAGCATCGCCCAACCTCGTGTATTACAACTGCATAATTAAGGATGGCTCATGCCTCGAGGAGTGCCCAACCATCAAGAGGATGGACCTCCCCAACATCGTCTTATAACGCTGGAGCTCGATCTCTTTCTCCACAATAACTTCACGGAGGAGCGATTTCAAGGACGGCCTCTGCACTGAGGCACTTGACATTGAAAATTCAAGGCCCACATCTTTGAGGTCACGGTCAGCTATCGCCTTCTTCAATTGAGCCGATTCTGCGCTCAGTTCCTTCAACTTGTTCCGGAAATAGTGGAAAGCGGCATCGTGATCGCAGGCCTCCCTCCGATATCAGTGAAGGGTGGACTCTAATATCCTAATCTTGCTCTTAAGCCACGTCACCTCGGACCGTCGAGGATTAGCCTCGGCAAGGGAGGCCAACATCTGATGGAAGCAAAATAAAAGATCATTCAGAGGCCATAAATTCTCAACAGACAATCTTGAAAAATTACACAAGTCAAGAAGGTTCGGACAAGCTCAATTAGTCAATCCAAAATCAAGGCAAAAGTCGAGGTTAAAACACTTGTCCAACCAAAAATTCTTTGTCATAAATTTAAACACTTTCACAAAATACTGCAGTGGCCAGTCCGCCTTTGGCAAATACAAACATCAAAAAACAAGAAGAAAAGAAAAGAAACAACTACGGCGAAGAGCCAACCTCTCCATCGGGTCCGATGGTGGCCGCGGGGTCGACAACCAGCTCAACACTAGCCCCTCCGGCTCCACCTTCCCCTTCTCCCGGCACATCGTCCCAGGGGTCCTCGGTGGCCCATCATCACCATATCGTAGTCGAAGCCCATCAGGTCTACGGTCGGGAAGAAGTGCCTCACATGGCTCAGCGCCTTGTCATACACCTGATTCTAAGCCTCGATGACCATGTCTTGGGCCTTCAAGGTCAGCACCCCTTTCTCCACGTCGAAGGCCTTCCTCAGTGTCGCCTCCTTCTTCGCCCCGTCATCAGCCTTCGAGGCCAGGTCGGCCTTTAGAGCCTGCTCCCACTTCATCGAGGTGTCCAGACCGGTCTTCAAGTCCATCATCTCGCATTTATAACGACTGGTCTGACTCCACTCATACTTCAGCACCAGCTCGTGGATCTGCATCACCTGATTGCCGGATATACAGGCCTACAGCTGAAGCAAAAGCACTTGAGTAAAAACAAAGTTCTAAGATACAGGTACGGGAAGAATGAAACGTAAGGCCTCAGAATTTTCCTGCACGCTCACCTGAGCCCACCTTATGTAGGCTGACATCGTCGGTGCCCATACTCTGCCGATCCCAAGGCATGACCATCTTGTCCACAAACTCCATGGAGATGGGACCCTCGGTCAGAGTGTCCCCCTGACGGATGGCCCAGTCGGGAGCCCAAGGCTGGAGTCCCTCTTCGCTAACCATAGCCTGGGCATCGGTGCGAAGGGCCGGGACACCTACTTGCACGACCTCCGACACCTTCGAAGCCTTGGAGCTCAGCACGAGGGCGGTCTCCCTCGACTGACTTGTCTTCGGCCTCTTCTCCTTCGGCTCGGACGGAGCCTCGGAAGTTGCTTTGGAAAGGGCCACCGCCTGCTTCCCCTTCTCAGATTGCTCCGCCTTTTGCTTTTTTAAGGCAAGCCTCCTCGCCTTAATCGCTTCAGGGTCCATCTCTGCAAAAAATCTCATTAACAAATGATGAGCACAAAAGAGAATTACAGAAAGAAAAATGAACGAAAAACATACGAGGCGGGGCGGGGCGGGGCTCGGTTCGGCTCCGGCCGAAAGATCACCCTTCTTGGGTCCCTTGAAGTTTGGCTTGTAGAAGTTCCACTTCGTAGGAATATCCCATTGCTCCTCACTCTGGACGATGAAGTACTTCCTCTTCCATTCCTTTATTGAGTTGGGGTGGCCATGGACAACCTTACACCCGCTCCAAGGTGATACATAATAGATCCCCCTCGAACTCACTTGACGAGCTGACCCCCAGCATGGCTCGAAAAATGCTCAACCTCAGCGACACCTTCCGCTCTTCGCACAAAAAGATGAAGCTCACCATATGCTTCCAAGAGTTCGGCCCGAACTGCATCGGACACAACGAGGACCAATTTAGGATGTCACGGATGAAAGGATGGATGGGTAGCCTCAGCCCCGAGGAGAACACGTTGGAAGGGAAGATGCAGTACCACGGCGCCAGAGGGTCGGTAGGCCGTAGACCAGTGCTAGGGACCATCAGCTCGAACTCCCTCCCGATGAAGTAGCTCACATGGATCTCCGAGAGGTCCTCCCCCTTTAACACCAAGGGAATACCGTCCATCTTAATCCTCACTCGACTCGGCGACGAGGGCTGTACCCCGTAAAGAACCAAATCTCCAACGTCGTCTGGGTACTTCCTGATCGACCGAGGCTGTGGTAGGAAGGGGACCCCCAATTGCCAAGGAGCAATTGTCCTATCTGGACTGCTTAGCATAATCCACTTCACCCTCTTCTTCCGAACCTTAGGAGCCTTCTCGGGCGACGGTGTCGCCAACGGCTCAAGGGTGGGGGCCCTCGAAGGGGAGCCCGTCCCCTCGGCCTGATCACCTTCGGTTCTGGCCTATTCGGCAGACGACACCCCCTCAGTAAGGGACTACTTGGGATATTCCTCCTCTTCGTCCTCATCATCAGTATCCTCCTCACCCAAGTCGCTGCTCTCCACCACAAACAACTTGCGAGTGCGCAGCGGCTCCACGGTAAGCACTTCATCTTCCGTGTCCCAAGAAGTTGATGAATCCAAGGGAGTTGAAGAATCCGATAGGCCCGTATGGACAACACTATCAGAAGTAAGGCGGAGGAGCCAGACTGAGCCCTAGACATGATAAAAATACTAACCTGGGTAAGGCTTGAACGGAATATCGCCTGGAAACTCGTCGACGGTGACTGAAAATTCCTAGAGAGAGAAGCTTTGGATTCTAGAGAGAGAGTAAAAGTAAGAAATGAGAAGGGGAGAGAGGGTTGCGCCTATATAGGGGATTTACTGTGACTCCTCGATTCCCACAAAAATGGTTGATGTGACTCCTCAATTCACGCAAAAGTCTCTTGAGCTCGCTCGTCTTGTCGACCCCCATAAGCCTCAATGGTCGACCTAGATCTCGAGCACTGAGGTGGCTTCAACAAGCCAAGTCACTTAGGCTCGCTCGTATCGCCGACCCCAGTCGACCTATATATCGAGCACAGGGGTGGCTTCAACAAGCCAAGTCACTTGGGCCCGCTCGTCTCGCCGACCCCCATAAGCCTTGACGGTTGACCTAGATCTTGAGCACAGGGGTGGTTTCCACAAGCCAAGTCTCTTGGGCTCGCTCGTCTTACCGACCCCCATAAGCCTCGACGACCTAGATCTCGAGCACAGGGGTGGCTTCCACAAGCCAAGTCTCTTGGACTCGCTCGTCTTGCCGACCCCCATCAGCCTCGACGGTCGATCTATATCTCGAGCACAGGGGTAGCCGCCACAAGCTAATTCACTTGGACCCGCTCGTCTTGCCGACCCCCCCCCCCCCAGTCTCGACGGTCGACCTAGATCTCAAACACAGGTATAGCTTCCACAAGCCAAGTCACTTGGACTCGCTCTTCTTGCCGACCCCCATAAGCCTCGATGGTCGACCTATATCTCGAGCAAAGGGGTGGCTTCAACAAGCCAAGTCGCTGGGGCTTGCTTGTCTCGCCGACCCCGTAAGCCTCGACGGTCGACCTATATCTCGAGCACAGGGATAGCTTCCACAAGCCAAGTTACTTGGGCCCGCTCGTCTCGCCGACCCCCATAAGCCTCGACGGTCGACCTAGATCTCGAGCATAAGGGTGGCTTCCACAAACCAAGTCTCTTGAACTCGTTCATCTTGCCGACTCCCATCAGCCTCGACGGTCGGTCTATATCTCGAGCACAGGGGTAGCTTCCACAAGTCAAGTCACTTGGACCCGCTCGTCTTGCCGACCCCCATCAGCCTCGACTGTCAACCTATATCTCGAGCACAGGGGTAGCTTCCACAAGCCAAGTCATTTGGACTCACTCGTCTTTCCGACTCCCATAAGCCTCGACGGTCGACCTATATCTCGAGCATAGGGGTGGCTTCAACAAGCCAAGTCACTTGGACCCGCTCGTCTTGCCGATACCCATCAGCCTCGACGGTCGACCTATATCTTGAGTACAGGGGTGGCTTCCACAAGTCAAGTCACCAGGGCTCGCCTCTTCCTACCAACCCCCATCAGCCTCGACATCAGACCCCAATGCTCGGCTACCAAGGCTCTCTTGCTCGGCCATGGGGACCCTAACCAGCCCATCGCCGATCCTAAGCAACTCAAGCGACAGGAACTCTCTTCCCACTCTCCTCCATGGAACCCGACTACTCCACGACTGGCCAGGCACAGCTCCGCAGGAGTGGGGGGCTTGAGATATGGGATAAATGAAGTGGTGCGATCAGGACCTTCTGATTTCCTCTGGACTCTCCCCCCTGTGATCATCAAACCAGCTACAGTCCAATGGGCCACATCAAGCTCAGGCCCATGGGCAAACGGGTCCAACCTGGCCCGTTAGGGTTCCAGACCCGTGACCCCTGCCTATAAATACCCTACCCCCTCCTCACTTTGGCAGGTAATGAATCTCTCCCCACCTGAATCCTAGCTGTCCAGTCTCTTTTCCAGTAACTGACAAGATTGTTGGAGGGCCTGTCGCCGGGACTTCTCCCGGTGTTTCTATGCAGTGTGCAGGTACAGAGGACCCGAGCCGAGCCCATACATCCGAGCCGAGTCGGGCTACTGCTCCCGAGCCGAGCTACTATGTCTGTCCATCTCCCCATTCCTACATCCGAACCGCTCCCGCTACCCGGGGTCGAACTAACGCCAGTACCAACGGTTTCCCTCTCACAAATTATAAGAACTCACACCTGCTGCTCCAAACCCCAAAAACAAACAGCATCACCCAGTAACAGTAACCTTGATATTTTAACCTTTACCAGAGTTTTAGCACGCGCTGCCCATGTGTTTTATTTCTTCGTATTGGACTGGGAGGTAATTTATTCGTTAATCGGTCCATACTGCAATTCAGCGAAAAAAATGAGTAATGCTCCATCCACTACCAATTCCACTACCATTTTCTTCACTACATTAGGTGGCACACTTTTATTGGAGAGTTCCACCACCTACTCTTTCTTTCCTCACCTATTGGATTGTGCCACCTAAGGTAGTGAAGATAAATATAGTGATATTGGTAGTGGATGTAGCATTACTCAAAAGAATTCATAAAACACATTTATGCTACACATGCTACCAATTCCACTACTACTCTCTTCACTATATTATGCGACACTTCTATTGGAGAGTTTCACCACCTCTCTCTTCTCCCACCTATTAGAGTATGTCCAGTAGTAGTGAAGAGAAATGTAGTGAAATTGGTAGTGGATGCATCATTGCTCTTTCATAATATCTTTCATAATAATTGTTAGAGAGAGAAAAAGTCGTGTGCAATGCTTACAGATGTACAAACACAACACACCCCCAGAACAGATCAGTTTTTGGCACTTGCGGTGCATCAACTATGGCAATCATGGATAGTTTTGTATTTTCAGTTCAAGAAATATTAGCAATTGGTAATGGTAGATATATTGCCTGCAGCAAACAAAACAGTAAACTTCAAGTATTGCCTGCACAGAATCAACTACATTTACTTCAATTGCTTCTCAAGCTCTCAAGTCTCAACGGTCTAAAACTAAGCAGGATATTTTGCTATACTCACATCATTCTGACTGCACTGATCAAACATCCAAATAAAAAAATCACCATCAAAATTTTTAATGCTGACGTGATTAAGAATACAAGAATCCAATATAAACAACATTGACTGGCTGATCAATTGTATCTAGTTAAACCAAATCAACAACATGATACAATGGACAGACACGACAAGGTAAAACACTCTAGTTAGCAAGAGCCCCTAGCATCCCTCTATATACTCGAGCAAACTCAATGTGAAGCTGAGTACATTCATTCCCTCTTATTCCAGCTTGAGACAATGCAGAAATGAGTAGTGGAGGTGTGCTACATCCTGATTGCTGGTTTCAGATGAATGTGGTTATGTAGTAAGCCTCAAATTGGGGCTTTGTCCGCTTTGGCTTTGATCTTCTGCTCAATAATATCTTTATCCGTGTCCAAACTGAACATCCTATTCAGAGCATGCATATTCTCCAAGGTTTCATCAAGAGTTCGACTGTCACTACCATCACATCTCAAATGCTGCAATGGACCATGAAGAAGCTTGTTCACAACAGAACTAGCAAGATCTTCTACTGCTCGCCTCATCTTCTTGGTTAAGTTATCTTCCCCTATTTTCGTCAAACACTTCTCCAGTTCAGCCACCTTAATCCTATCAGCATACGATCTCAACTTCTTGATAGTAGGGACAGTCTCAAGAGAATCCCTCCAGGCTTCAAAATCCTTCAGCTCTTGAGTGATAATTGTCTGAGCCTCCATCGCCTTCCTTAGCCTGTCCTCTTTGTTAGTTTCCACAACCTCCTTGAGATCATCAACATTAAATAACCGTGTTGCTTCCACTTCAGAAACGCATGACCCCACATTCCTTGGTACTGATATATCTATAAAGAACCTCACTCCCCCTACAGCCTCACTTACCCAGGGCAAGGGTTCAACGTTTTCTTTGAAAAACAATGGTGTTTCTGAGGCAGTGCTAGTAAAAATGACATCAGCGTTGGCAGCTGACGAGAGCATATCTTCAAGTGGTTTGTATATTACTTCGATGTCTTTTATGTCCTCACGGATAGCATTGACCTTTTTAATGGATCGATTAACAACTACAACTTCTTTGCAACCTTTGGAGGCAAGATGTTTTATTACGAGTTTGCCCATCTTGCCTGCTCCAATCACAAGCATTCTGGCAGATATGGAGTGAGATTTCGGTAGCTTCATCAAAGCTAACTCAACCGCAGCTGAGCTGACAGAGACGGCACCAGAAGCGATGTTGGTTTCAGAGCGCACACGCTTGCCGGCTGTGATTGCGTTCTTGAATAAACGGTCGATGTTTTTTCCCATTCCGCCTCCACTCTGTTGACCGACTTTGACAACTTGTTTGACCTGGGCGAGGATCTGACCTTCCCCGAGGACGAGAGAGTCGAGACCAGCTGCTACTTCGAAGAGATGGCGTGTGGCATCACTGTCACGAAGCATGAATAGATGCTCACGGAGTTCGGAAACGGGGATTCCGCTAGTCTGTAAGAAATACAATTTGGGATAAGTACGAATTGTTGAGGAGTATGACTAACTATCCAGAAAGATAGAGGTTTATAATTATCTCCTTCTACTGTCCAAGGTTAACTTAACCTAGTATCACATAGAATGATAGAATAAACTTTGGTGAAGAAAAAAGGCATAAGCAAAGAATTTATCGCAGAAATGATCACTCTTACTCCAAACGGAAATCATTGCAATGTTCATAACATGATAATACGATTAGAATTGTATATTATTTACAATTGTTAATAAGCCTACCTACGAGGAAGTTATGATAATATTGATCATTTGTGACAGAAATGGCATGTAATTAGTTTAAAAACAGATGGATGCAGGATTTCTTTAAAATGGGTGTGATAATACAGTCTATATGTTAACAATTATGCAAAATATCAGAGAAGAAATGAAATGAAATCAACTCAAAGAAACATTCATAAACAACAGTTAAATCCGTAAAACATTCACAAACAATCGAAACAATCAACCGATTTTAAGCTTTGTCTTTTGAACTATGAAAAGGAAATCACGTTAAGTAGAGATCAAATTATTAGCAGGAAAAAAAAAAGTAGAGATCAAACACTGCACTAAACATCACAACAACAACAACAACAACAACAACAAAAAGTTAGTCTACCTTGGCCATCCACTCAGTAACTTCTTTGATTCCTCGATGCCAAGAAAGGCAAACAACATAAATCTCCATTCTGTTGCAAGTACTAAGAACAGCAGCTTCCTCTATATGATTCAAGTTGCATAGCTCTCCGATGGCACGAGGCCACTGTGCCTCAGGGATGGCAAGCTTTTCGCGCATCTCTACTGGTGCAGTATGAATACTAAGACCAATCACCGCAATGCTGCTCCTTTCCTTCATATACCCTAAAAAATCCAAAACGGAAATGACTTCAAATTTATCGAAAATTTATCACTCACAGAGTCTATTGAGCTATATACCATCTCCACATTCCTCCTCTTGGGTATGCTCAAGAGATAGTTGAGCATCTTACTCTTGGTAATCCTTTTCTCTGATCTCATAAGTTTCTATGTGAATCATTGTTTTGTTGAATGTATTCAATAAAAAAATTAATTCTAAACGAGCTTATTCTGCAAATATTTATCAAAACTACCACCAAACCAAATGCACCTAATTCAGAACTCTACATTAAGATGCCTCTCCTTCCTGTACACCAACCAAATCCACGAAATTCAAAACAGAGAAACAACAACTCACGATCGGAGCCGGCAGCTTTGAACTGCTCCAAAGCGGAAATGCTGGACGCCAAAGACGCGACCTTTGCCTCAAGATCCGTGCCAATTTCGCACCTGGCGCCCCTCCGAACCCGAATCCCAACATTGCCGCCGTTGGGCCTGGAAGTCTTCCTCGTAAAGAGCTCCACCTTGGTCCCCGCAAACGAGGTCGCAAGCCCACTCGTCGCCGCCATTGGAAAAATTTCGACGAAACCCTAGCTGTGAAAGAGTAGAAGGGAGGGAAATTGGGTGTAATTAAATGAATTGTTGGGGGTTTTTTTTTTGTGTCAGAGCGAGGGAGCTCTTCTCTTTCAATTGAAGAGCGGTTAGTTTTTGGTCGGAAAGCAGAGTACAGTAAGGGTGAGGCTGGGGCCCACGAGGATGGGTGGCGTGTGGGTTGGGTTGGGGCGCGTAGGGAAAAGAGATCGTGGTTTGGGTTCTGGTGAATTTTGATTGGTTGCCTCCTAACATGCTCTATCCACACTCCCTCAGCCCTCATTCTCTCTCACCCTCACAAATTTTTGCCTTAGAATTCGAGGTGTGGCAATGATGAATAGTCTCTTTAACTGTTGCTATACTGTTTTGAATGTATCTTCCTTTGATAAATCCCGTCTGGTCCTGATTAATGAAGCCATCCATTATCATCCCGAGCCTGATAGCGAGGGTCTTGGTAATGATCTTTACCGAGCAGTTAAGGAGGCTAATGGGGCGGAAGTCTCCAACTCTTCTGGATTCTTCCTTCTTAGGAATCAGCACAACCTCTGCGTAGTTGAATCTCCCTAATTTGAGTTTATGCTCGTAGAAGTCTTCGAACAGCTTTAGGAAGTTGTGACAGGGTAAAAATGGCCTGAGGCCCAACCAGGGCCCAATACAATTCCCACTCAGAAAGGTAAAGATGGCAACCTGGTTCGGCTCCGGACCACTTCAGGGTCGGCGCCGAACCTCGTGTTTGCCCTCACGGTGCCGGCCTCCTCGTACCGACGAGCCTCAGTAGTCCTCGGAGTCCGATCCGGGGCAGTCCCACAGGCCGTCCCCCCTCTCTGGCGGGGCAGAAGGAGGACCTGGCGCAGCCTAGGCCCTCAGATTCCCCCCAGAGGCACAGGAGGCTCACGATGGGCCACGTCAGCTCCAAATACCGCCAAGGGTTTCGCCACGTCAGCCCTATACCACTCCTGGTATCGCCACGTCCGCCCTAAACCCCCTGGGCCTTCTGCCACGTCAGGCCCATGGGCTTTCGGATCCAAACCCGGCCCCCAAGTGGAACCAAACCCGGTTGGGATTCTCTATAAATACTAGACCCACACCCACCTTTTGAGGTAATCAATCTTTTGCCACTTAAATATACCTAGTTATTGCTACTCTCTCACAGAGACTGACTAGAGCGTCGGAGGGTCCGCCACCGGGACAAACCCCGGTGTTTCAGGACCGTCTGCAGGTACACAAGACCTCGGATCCGACCCTTCCGATCCGAGCCCAACCTTCAACATCTTTCCGAGCTCATGGTAGGTCCCAGAAGGTCAACTGAAGGTCGGCAGACGAGCGGCAATCTCCTTCAATACAAATTGAGTCCGAACTCACACCTGGTGCTTCCACACGTTTCTCAGAAATAAACAGCATCAGGTTGGCGCCGTCTGTGGGAACAGCTGCTCCAGAAGCCGATCCGACCCAGACCCTCAAAGGCCATCGACAGCCGAATCCTCATGGCCTCCAAAGGAAAGGGGGCTGCTTCCCCCGTCAACCAACGGGACTCGCCCCCACCCACTGATAAAGCCAGGCCACGCACGTCGAAACACAAGGCTCCCCCTCGGGAGTCCCAAAGGAGCGTCGGCTGGACAGCCCAGCCCGACCTCCGGAGAGTAATCCTCAACCGCAAGATTACCCACAGCTGGGGAAGGGCCGCTTCCAACTCGGCCCCGAACCATCCGAGGCAGACCCACAGGGATGACGGCCCACGGGGTCGGCAAGGTGATAGGAACCGGGGATCACCAACCCCGAATCCTAACCCAAACCGCACCCAGGGTCAGGATCCCGAATCCGAGGTATCCATGGATACGCCATTCACCCTACACTACATCCACGGGGGACTGGTGGGGGGAGAAACCGATACTTCCCAAAGAACCTTCACCCAGGAGACGAACGCTATTCAGTACAGCCCCTCTCCTGAGCTACAACCGCGGCCAGTCTCCTTCTCAGGAGAGGGCCCCGAAGGAGTTCACCTCCCCCACTGCGAGGCCCTCGTCGTTAGCCTCCGCATGGCCAATTGTGAGGTTTGCCGAATCCTTGTTGACAACGGCAACCCGGTAAATATTCTCTTCCTCAGAACCTTCGAAAGTCTCAGATTATCCAGAGGGAAACTCAAACCAGCAGGATGCACGTTGCTCAAACTTTCGGGCGTCCCGGTCGTAGTGGAGGGAATTATTACCCTCGACGTCACCGCTGGATCGGCCCCTGACAAGAGGACCGAGTCCTTGGATTTCATGATCATCCACGTCAAGGCGACCTACAACGCCATCCTCGGCCGACCCGGGCTAAACTCCCTCCAGGCGATACCTTCGGCCCACCATCTGAAACTCAAATTCCCCCCCCCCCAAGGGGTCAGCATCGTCCGAGACAGCGTCGAAGCAGCACGGTCATGTTGCGTTACCACCAGGGGAGGGGGCGTGCTCCCCCTCAGCGCCGTTGAACTCGAACCCGAGAAAGACGGCCCCGCCCCCGAGCCCGTGGACGAACTGGAGGAGGTCCTATTCGACACCGAGGATGAGTCGAAATGGTTCCGGGTGAGCTGCTCACTCGCCGAAGACCTGAAGACGGGCATCATCGCTTGCGTCCGCCGCAACGTTGATCTCTTCGCTTGGAAGCCCTCCGATATGCCCGGGATCTCCGAAGACTTGATCATGCACCGACTGAGCGTCCTCCCTGACTCTAAACCGATCGTCCAAAAGAGGCGCAAAGTCGCCCCGGAGAGGCAACAAATTGTAAAAACAGAAGTGGACAAGCTCTTGTCCGCTCGATTCATCCAAGAAGTCAGCTACCCCGAGTGGTTGGCCAATGTCGTCATGGTGAAGAAAGCGACAGGGGGTTGGCGAATCTGCATTGACTTCACGGAACTTAACAAAGCGTGTCCGAAAGATCCTTTCCCCCTCCCGCGCATCGACGCTTTAATAGACGCGACCTCAGGGCACGAGCTGCTGTCCTTCATGGACGCATTCTCGGGGTACAGTCAGATCCGGATGTTTCCACCAGACATCTCCAAGACCTCGTTCGTCACCGACCAAGGTCTTTATTGTTACCGTGTCATGCCTTTCGGGCTGAAAAACGCCGGAGCCACGTACCAGCGACTCGTCAACAGAGTCTTCAAGGACCTGATCGGCCGCAACGTAGAAGTTTACGTCGACGACATGCTTGTCAAGAGCCGGGCTGGGCCGGACCACGTCGCCGACCTCGAGGAAGCCTTCGGTGTCCTCCGACGCCACAACATGAGGCTCAACCCGGCTAAATGCACCTTCGGCGTCTCCACGGGGAAGTTCTTAGGATTCAACGTCAGCCAGCGCGGCATTGAGGCAAACCCCGAAAAAATACAGGCCATCATTAACATGTCCCCGCCCCGGAATGTCAAAGAGGTTCAGAGGCTCACAGGTCGGTTGGCAGCGATCGGCCATTTTCTCTCCAAGTCAGGGGAGAAATCTCTCCCCTTCTTCAAAGCCTTGCGCGGGAAAGGGGGCTTCGAGTGGGGTACCCATCAACAAGAAGCCTTCGAACAGCTGAAACAGTACCTCGCCAACCCACCTCTCCTCAGCAAGCCCGAACCGGGCGAGCCGCTTTGGCTCTACCTGTCCGCCTCGGACTACGCCCTCAGCGCCGTCCTCGTCCGAGAGGAGGAAGGAGTTCAGAAACCACTGTACTATGTAAGCAAAGTGCTGCACCCGGCCGAGACGAGATACGCGAAGATAGAGAAGGTGGCCTATGCCCTGGTTATGGCCGCCCGAAAACTCCGACCTTACTTCCAGGCCCACTCCGTCCAAGTACTGACCGACCAACCACTGAAGACCGTCCTCCACAAGCCCGAAAACTCCGGCCGATTAGTCAAATGGTCGATCGAGCTGAGCCAGTTCGACATTAGCTATCATCCCAGGGCGGCCATTAAAGGGCAGGCCCTCGCCGAGTTCATAACTGAATGCACTGTCTCCGAGCAACCTGACGTAGAAGAATCGGATCCGACCTGGGAGGTCTTTGTTGACGGCTCATCCTGCGAAACGGGGAGTGGGGCGGGCGTCATCCTTCGTGGCCCCGACCAATTCCTACATCAATACTCCCTGCGCCTCAACTTTCCAGCCTCCAACAACGAGGCAGAATACGAGGCCATGATCGCCGGATTGACCCTCGCCCACCGAGCTGGTGCCAAGCGAATCCGGGCGTTTAGCGACTCTCAGCTCGTGATCCATCAAATCAACGGAGAGTACGAAGCCCGTGACGACCGAATGATGAGGTATTTGGCGGCGGTCAGACGACTCTTGGCGTTCTTCGACGGCGCTACGGTTGTCAGAGTCCCCAGGGAACAGAACGCCCAAGCCGACGCGCTATCCAAACTTGCCTCTTCTTCCTTCGAAGGCCTCGATCGTACGGTGCTCGTCGAGGTCCTCTTGGAGCCAAGCATCAGTAGCCCAGAGCCGGAAACGATGTGTGTGCAAGAGGGGACCAGCCCGGACGACTGGACCACTCCCATCCGAAAATTCTTAAATCGGGCCGAGCTTCCTGAAGACAAAGCCGAGGCCAGGCGAATCAGAATCCGAGCTGAAAGGTTCGTCATGATCGATAACATCCTCTTCAAACGCTCGTACACCTTGGCCGACGGCAAACCATACCTCCGCTGCCTCGCCAGGGACGAGGCCAGCTACGCCCTCAAAGACCTGCACGAGGGGATCGGCGGATGCCACATGGGGAGTAGGACACTTGCTCGAAAGGCCCTGAATCAAGGGTACTATTGGCCCACCATGCTCCAAGACTCACAAGACTTAGTCAAGAGGTGCGGCCCCTGCCAAAGATTCTCCCCCATCAAAAGGCTTCCTCAAGCCAACCTCCGATCCCTGGCGAGCCCTACGCCCTTCGCCATGTGGGGTATGGACCTTGTGGGGCCCTTCCCCCCAGCGGTAGGGCAAAAGAAATTCCTGATTGTCGCCATCGACTACTTCACCAAGTGGATCGAAGCCGAACCACTATCCAGCATCACCGAGCGCCAAGTGCAACAGTTCTTTTGGAAGAACATCATTTGTCGATTCGGGATCCCCCGAATCCTCGTCACGGACAACGGAACCCAGTTCCAAGGGCAGAACTTCCAATCTTTCTGTAAGGACATCGGCATCCAGCAGCGTTTCTCCGCCATTTGCCACCCTCAGTCTAACGGCCAAGCGGAGAATGCGAACAGGCAAATCCTCGACGGCCTCAAAAAGCGCCTTGACAATTCCCCCAAAGGGCTATGGGTTGAGGAGCTGCCCAGCGTACTATGGGCACACCGAACCACACAGAGGATCCCCACGGGGGAGACGCCATTCAATCTGACCTATGGGACCGAGGCAGTCATCCTCGTCGAAGTCGGATTGCCTTCTTCCCGGATCATAGCCTTCAATGAAGACGACAATGCGTCCGCCCTGAGGGCTAACCTGGACCTCGTCGCCGAAGTACGAGAGAAGTCCGCGGTCCGAAGGAGCATTTATCAGCAACGGATCGAGAGATTTTACAACAAGAAAGTCCGCCCCACCAGCATCCAGGCAGGGGACCTGGTTTTGCGAAAGCTATCTGTCTCTGATCCAACCAAGAAGAGGAAACTGGCTCCCAACTGGGAAGGCCCATACCGCGTAGTCGAGGCTGTACGCCCTGGTACATACCGACTGACGGATATGAACGACCGACCCATCAGCCGACCCTGGAATGCTGAGCACCTCATGAAATTCCGGGGAGAGCAAGCTTAGGTTCTAGCATGGCTTAAGTAAATTAAAACTTTTGTAAACATTCGTGTGTAAAGGGCCGCTTCAGCGATCCCCCCCGGTCTGGTATAAAAGAAGTCTCTTTTTGTCAAAAGTTAAATACCTCGGCAACTCCGACCCGGTACCGGGCAATGGGGGCGGCACCTGGGTTCTCCCTCGGGTCTCATCCCCAAACGCCTCGGCAGGTTCGACCCAACTCCGGACCGGAGGTCTCCCTGTCGCCCCGCGTCGATCCCTCACGAATCGGCGGAGCCCGACCTCGCCTACACCGCCCTTCACCACCCCGATAGCCAGAGCAAAGAAGGAAAAGAAAGCTTTATTCATACTCTTTTATTTTGTGCGGAGAAAACAAGCAAATACCGTTACAGGACCACTCCACTCATCTCAAACTAAAGGGGATCGCCGACTTAGGGCCCCTCGGACCCGGTGAAGGGCGGGATCACTCCGACCAAACGACTTGGAACTCTCTCTTCGTCATGACGGTCCTTCGGCTCTGCCACCGTCGACACCCCGGCCACGGAGCTCTGGGCATCCACGGATCGCATGCGTTCCATCAGTTGCAACGCCGAGGGAGCCCCCTCTGCTCGCCGACCCCTCGAGGAAGATGTCGAAACACCCAACATAGTCCTATAGCGGTGTATCTCCATCTCCTTTTCCACTATCACATCGCGAAGTAGCTTCTCGGAGGAAGGCCTCTGCACCGAGGAACTTGACATGGTGTATCCAAGACCAACGCCCCCTAGCTCCCGATCCACCATCGCCCTCCTCAGCCGGCTCGCCTCCTCACTTAGGGCTTCAGACTTGTTCCTGTAATAATGGAAGGCCGCATCAGTGTCGCGAGCCCTTTTTCGATACCGAACCAAAGTGGCCTCTAAGGCCTCAACCTTGCCCCGAAGCCATGCCACGTCGGAACGAAGGGGGTCCACCTCAGGAAAGGGAGCCGTGACCTACAAGAGAACCAGCCCACTCAAGACATATAAGCAAAGAGGTTCAGAAATTCTTCGAAGTTGGAACACTTAGCCAGCCAAAAAACCCTCTTTTTATAAATTCAGTTTCCCCATACAAAAAATGCGGTGGCCAGTCCGCGGAAGGCAAATACAATCGAGAGAAGGAAAAAGAAGGACAAAAATTATACAGCTGGTTTTCCCACCTCAATGTCAGCCGGATCCGTTGGGGGGTCGGCAACCGATTTATCATCTGACCCTTGTCCGCCAGGGGTCTTCGGTGTCCCCTCAATCTCCATATCATACTCGAGGTTGGACAGGTCGATAGTCGGATAAAAGTGCCTCACATGGCTGAGGGCCTTCGCATAACTGCTATCCTGGGCATTGATCACCAGGATCTGACACGACTCAGTCACCTCTTTCTTCTCCTTCTCCGACATCTCCTCCTGAGCCACCCTCGCCTTCGCCCATTCCTCCTTCTCCTTGTCAAAAGCCGCCTTCGTCTCCGCCTCCTTCTTACGAGAGCCTTCGAGCTCTCCCTTCAATTCCGTCACCTCCTGCTCGGCCTTGTCAGCCCGGTCTCGCTCTCGCTGCAACGCCGCCTCGTAGAGGCCCCTCACATGGGCCCCCTGCACGGTCGCCTGCCATAACCAGACACTACTAAGAAATCTTCCTTAAACAACATCACCCGAAAGCTAGGGGGTTCGATTGACTTACCAGCACAGTGGCCTGCGCAAGATGCACGTACGCCTCGTCCAGGGTCTGGGACTTCATATCCGAACGGTCCCGAGGGGTCGCCAGCTTATCTGCAATCACCCTCGCGGATCGACCAATCTGGCACCCACCTTCGCCGAAGTCTCTCCTCTAGTCCGGGATCCACCAGGGGACCCTTCCCCTTATCCGGCACTAAAGTACTCTTCTTCAGAAGATCCACCGGCTGGCCATCACCCTTACCAGCCCGTAATTCCCCCTCGTCTCGAGGTTCGGCTTGGCACCGGGGTACTCTTCCCAGGAAGAAACAACGGCTCGCCTTCACCCTCACCGGCCCATAATCCCTCGCCAGCTCGAGGTCCGGTCCGGCACCCGGGTACTCTTCTTCGGAAGATCCACCGGCTGGCCATCACCCTTACCAGCCCGTAATTCCCCCTCGTCTCGAGGTTAGGTCTGGCACCCGGGTACTCTTCTCAGGAAGAAACAACGGCTTGCCTTCACCCTTACCGACCCATAATCCCTCGCCAGCTCGAGGTCCGGTCTGGCACCGGGGTACTCTTCTTCGGAAGATCCACCGGCGGGCCATCACCCTTACCAGCCCGTAATTCCCCCTCGTCTCGAGGTTCGGCCTGGCACCAGGGTACTCTTCTCAGGAAGAAACAACGGCTCGCCTTCACCCTTACCGACCCATAATCCCTCGCCAGCTCGAGGTCCGGTCTGGCACCCGGGTACTCTTCTTCGGAAGATCCATCGGCTGGCCATCACCCTTACCAGCCCATAATTCCCCCTCATCTCGAGGTTCGGTCTGGCACCCGGGTACTCTTCTCAGGAAGAAGCAACGGCTCGCCATCACCCTTGTCGACACATAATCCCTCGACCTCTCGAGGTTCAGTCGAACACCAGGGTACTCTTCTCCGGAAGAGACAACGGTTCGCCATCGCCTTCACCTACACGTAGACCCTCGACTAGCTCGAGGTCCTATCCAAGCCTCAGGGCAGCACCACCAGGAAGGCCCTGTGATCCGCTCTCCCATTTTTTACAATCATAAGCACTCCTCCACGGCTAGCTCCCGCACCCCCCGCAGGAGTGGGGGGCTTGTGTGACAGGGTAAAAATGGCCTGAGGCCCAACCAGGGCCCAATACAATTCCCACTCAGAAAGGTAAAGATGGCAACCTGGTTCGGCTCCGGACCACTTCAGGGTCGGTGCCGAACCTCGTGTTTGCCCTCACGGTGCCGGCCTCCTCGTACCGACGAGCCTCAGTAGCCCTCGGAGTCCGATCCGGGGCAGTCCCACAGGCCGTCCCCCCTCTCTGGCGGGGCAGAAGGAGGACCTGGCGCAGCCTAGGCCCTCAGATTCCCCCCAGAGGCACAGGAGGCTCACGATGGGCCACGTCAGCTCCAAATACCGCCAAGGGTTTCGCCACGTCAGCCCTATATCACTCCTGGTATCGCCACGTCCGCCCTAAACCCCCTGGGCCTTCTGCCACGTCAGGCCCATGGGCTTTCGGATCCAAACCCGGCCCCCAAGTGGAACCAAACCCGGTTGGGATTCTCTATAAATACTAGACCCACACCCACCTTTTGAGGTAATCAATCTTTTGCCACTTAAATATACCTAGTTATTGCTACTCTCTCACAGAGACTGACTAGAGCGTCGGAGGGTCCGCCACCGGGACAAACCCCGGTGTTTCAGGACCGTCTGCAGGTACACAAGACCTCGGATCCGACCCTTCCGATCCGAGCCCAACCTTCAACATCTTTCCGAGCTCATGGTAGGTCCCAGAAGGTCAACTGAAGGTCGGCAGACGAGCGGCAATCTCCTTCAATACAAATTGAGTCCGAACTCACACCTGGTGCTTCCACACGTTTCTCAGAAATAAACAGCATCAGAAGTCACCTTTGATTTCCTCCCAGAAGATCTGATAGAATAGAATCGGGAAGCCATCAGGACCTGGAGCTTTATCCTTTCCCATTTGTTGGATTGCCTCCCAGACCTCCTTCTCAGTGAAGGGCACCTCGAAGGATTGCAGCCCAGGGTCTGAAGTACTTGTCTGGTCTTGCCAGAAGTCGTGTTGGAGAGGGATCCTCAAGTCTGCTCTGTGCCCGAAGAGGCGCTTGAAGTGGGATTGGAAAGCCAGCTTAATAGCAACATCGCCTTGAACCGTTCCGGAATCCAATTGGATTGAGTGTATGAGGTTAGCTCTACGTCGTGCGCTGGCAACTCGATGGAAAAAAAAGTTGTGTTCGCGTCTCCCTCTTTGAGCCATGAAATTCTGGACCGTTGTTGCCATTTGATTTCCTCCATCCTGTAGAGGTGGTCGATTTCCTGTTTGAATTGGAGTAATCGATTCCGCTCTTCCTGAAGTAGATCTCTAGATTCTTTAACCTTCTCAAGCTCCTCAATTCTCTCAAGAAGGGATTCCTTTGCTCTCCAAAATCAGCGCGAATCTGGTCCGATTCCATTTTCTAAGTTGGCCTCTGAGTCAGCAAATTTTTTCACACCAGATAGCAGACGCCTCACGACCCTTAGTCGGGCGAGACCAACTCTCATTAACCATATGGTGGAAGCCTTGAATTTCTAACCATGCTTTCTCGAACTGAAATTTAGATGGCTTCCTGGGAAGCTCTTCCCCGGAAGATAAGAAGATAGGCATGTGATCAGATGTTGGTTTGGGGAGTGATTTTGCCGAAGATAGTGGAAATTTGGTCTCCCAATTCGTGGCGACCAAGATCCTATCTAGCTTAGCTTGGATGGGCACCGCCTGCATATTCGACCAGGTGAAAAGCCTATCCGAGATGGGGATGTCAACTAAATCCAGGTCCGTGATGACCTCATTAAAAGCTTCCCTGTCTAGATCACTGGATCCTCTTCCTCTGTGCTCTGAGGCAAATTTAGTGTTGTTAAAATCGCCCCCAACCACCCAAGGGTGTGGCCAGTGAGCATGGATAACTCTAAGTTCTGCCCAGAAGGTCGTTTTAGAGGAAGAAGTATGTGGTCCCTAGACCACCGTAATCGATTGGGTCCACCGGTCAGATTTTTGCTGCAGCAAAACCGACAAGGAAAATTGCCCGTGGAATTCGTCTAGACAACAGAAGATGTTGGGATTAAACCCAAGGGCGATGCCTCCCGATGCCCCAACTGATGGGGGCATCCTCCATTCGGAGATTCGAGTACCCCCAACTCTACTAAGTCTAGAAACGTTTGAAAGTGTAATACCCTACAAAATAGCATATAGCTATTTTTGCACTGTAATCCATGCATGTCTGAGTATTACACACGATTACATATTTTTCCTAGAAATTATCGGTTAAATTGAGAGATTTCAGAAATACGAGCTGTTCTGAACCCGATGAGGTAAACTCGGGATATCTCCTCTATTAAACTGTGGTTTTGTCCCGATTATTTCGACCAAACAATTGTCGGGAGAAAATTATAATTTCTATAAAGCATGTATTCTTATAGATTTTAAATTATATATTGGTCATTTCTATTTATTTATTTAAGCTAGTGCTTAAATTGATTGGGAATTAAGTTGTGGACTAGGGTTAGAATCGGGATATGGTGACCTAGGGTTCCTTGACCTAACCTATGGTTAGGAACCCTAGCATCACATCATGGCTTAATCTTGATAAGGATCCAATGGTGGAGATTTTTTTACCATGTGTAAATTGACTTGAAGAATGAGAAGTTTCCTTGAAGTTCCAAAGCTTGGTGTGTTGGCACTCAATCCACCCTTCATTCCTTCACCCATCCCACCCTCCATATCAACCCTACACCTCACCACACTCCATCCCACACCCATCCTCCATTTCCAGCCCCATGTAAACCCCTCCCATCTCACCTCACTCCATTTTTCAAACTCCATTCATTCTCCTCCTAAGACTTCTCCATTCCTCCTTGTCCGAAAAAAAAATAAGGGAAAGAGAGAAGTCTTTTAGAATAGAAGGATTAGTAGAGAAGGAGGAGAAGAAGTGTAGGAGAGGGTGTATGCCAAGCTATACAAGTACAAGGAGCAAAGACAAGCAAGCAAGCAAGGCTAGGAGATTCTCTTGCAAACTTCTTGTGGGTGATCTCTTAAACTCTTTGGCATTTATTTTATTTGATATGAATGGATGTGTAAGTAGTGGTAGCTATGATTTGTTACCATGTTTGAGTATGAGAAGTGCTAGGGAAAGATAAGTTGTATGGTAAAGATAACTCTTTTATGAGTTTTGTTAAGTAGCATGGTTGTGAGGGCATGTTTGAGAATTTATTGCGTCCAAATGGCTCGGAATTATGAGCTCAAACTTTGGAAATTTGTTCTCCTATGTATGTAGAGTATCCATGATTTTTTTTCATAATATTTTATGCATTTTAGTAGCCCAAAAAATGGGTCCAAGTCAGGACAGTGAGCAGCCAGAATGGCTGCTGGATGTGAGAATTTTTTGTGTCTTTCCGATGTTGTATCTCGGAAAGTACAGGGTATTTTGAGCTGAGAATTTTTGTGGACACTCTTACATGTGTCTACAACTATAGTTTTAAATTTCATAATTTTCCGAGGTCATTTGATGCCTTGAAAAATTTGTAGAATGCGACTGGTCTAAAGGTATCAGCTGAAGCTGACTGTGCTTTGGGCTGAAGTTCAAAAAGCCGTAACTCCTTGTATGTTTATTATTTTGCTATAAAACTTTGGGAGTAGCTTGGGGTATGAGTCCATTTGATTAATCTCAAATTTTAGAATTTTTAGAGGTTGTTAGATAAGGTTTCAAGAACGAACCGTACACAGTGGCAAAATCCCTGCTGAAAGAGCAGCTGGAAATTGTGCAATGTTTGGGGAGTCGTAGATCATTGTGTAAACTGAATTTGAATGTGAATTTTGGACACAATGAAATTTTATATGTGTAGATTGAGAATCTCAATTTTCATGAGCATTGGACTTAAGTTGGATTTGTTATGGAATTTTAAAGTAGGCCATGTTCAGCCTAGTACAAGTTGTCTAGTCCGTGGAGATGGATAGTTCTGGAATTATCTGTTAAGAATTTGGGCAACTGGCCAACTAGAGATTTGCAGCAGGGAATCATAGCTTTCTAACCCAATTAGAGTTTTGTAATACTTGGTTGAGGGTTGAAAGTTATGACTTTCCAAAGTTGGGGTAGATTTGGCCTTGTCAAGAAAATGTTTGCTAGAGAAATCAACTTTTCCCTTGATTGTGATGGAAATGGGTACCTTTGAGGACCTTAAGGATTGAATCTGAGGATGTGTCCAACTAGGAAGTTGAAGTAGACGATCCCACCTTTCCATAGGACCCGGAATCAAGCAATTCCGATGACTGAGCAACTTCTATGATGATTGGGAAGGTGCAGCAAGTGCAAGAAGGAATATACTGCTTAGAATATATAAGGGTTATTTGGATGGCAAGATGATTGAATTTGAGGAAATGGACAACTGGAGAGTTATAGACTAAAGTCTTACCTTTCCAAGATGGGCAATATCAAGCAAATCTGAGTTGTGTGCTGGAAGTTATGGAAGTTGCAAGCTTAGCAGCCTGTTGTTAAATTGACTTCAAGCTTAAGTTAACCGGGGAACTTGAGTTCCTTAAGAAATTTGAGGGAGTCGTTAACTAGGAGATTGCAGTGGATCTCCCTACCCTTCTAAAAAATTCTGAGTGTGTTGGGTTCCGATGAGCGTAGCTGGGGTTACAGCTACTACTATTTCTTGAACTATTTCATCGGACAATTGATGAGGAACCCTCTGCATACCGCAGTGTGGTGATCGGGAGCTATCAGGTTTTAATGATGGGTTTTAGCATTTTGTGTGGAACTTAGATAAGTTCATGTGCTTAGTACTCATGGTGGACATGAGTGAGTTGGATATAGCTCTGGTCAGTTTGTGGTTGGTGTCTCGATGCCTAAAGTCTGTCAATGGTCAAGAATTGATGGTTATGTGTGAGCTTACCTTCATTTGAATTATATTGCATCCTTGGGGCGCCGTTGGATCACTCGTAGAGGGTCACGGGCCAGGAATATTTGGTCGCTGACCTGTGAAGATGTTGGGAACCAGTGGAGGTGATTCACGTGATGACTGTTGTTTTGACAGACCGGATGGGCTCGACATTATTGATCGATATAGAGTGTGATCTGGGTAACAACTTGTTTTCAGTAACTGCATTGATTAGGTTTTTCTTTATTATTTTTGCTCGAAGACCGAATTGGTGTTAGGGGTGATTCCCTATAATCCAACTCGTTCCGAGAGTTAGCTGTAGGTGGTGATACTGTGGGGTTGTCTCTTTCTGTCATTAGGGATACGTGTTGCTGCGCGTATCTTGCACTTTTGATTCCTGAAGCGCCATGGTAAGAACGGAATGTTTATTTCCTGGCATATAGGGGATTTTAGACCTTCGAGGCCATCATGTTCTTGTTGGTGGACACGAACGGGTCGTATAGGCTGCGGTCCTGTGAAATACGGCGTCAAAGGTATGCTGCGGTATATCTTTAAGTTCGTCACAACTTTCGAGGAAGGTCCGGTGTGACAATTATTGGTGACGATGGGGTGGAGCCCCGAATAATGTCCTTTATTTATACCTCCCAACCATGTCATACTATTAGGAACAGGAAGTGGACCGAATTAGAATGCATTGCATAACGAGGGATTGAACCCTACATTCAGAAAACGAACTCTTTGGAAAGTATGTAGTATGGGATGCATACATTTCCATCGAAGTTGATTTTAGGAAAGTATGCAGTATGGGATGCATGCATTCCCAAACGAATCACATTAGAGTAAGGGTATCGTGTGCATTCTCGTTTCGTGTATTAGATTGGACCATGTCATGTTTTGGCCTGGAACGTATGTAGTATGGGATGCATGCGTATCCAGAGTCCCAAGATTGCTTGTATTACGATAAGGCAGGTAATCAGTGCATTAGTTGTTAGACCACGGCATACACGAACACCAGGAAATTAGGATGCACGTTTTCCTTTTCATTCAAGATGGTTTGTGGTTGCCAGCTTGGAGATCGCTATTTTCTTATTAGCATTGCTTCAGTAGAATTACTGATGTACCCCACTTTTTAGGTACATGAATATCAGGTCACAAGCGCAAGAGAGCCCAAGATCAGCAGGGCATCCAAGGGGGATGGCAGTATACATGCCAACCATTCGAGTGGTGCAGAAATATCAGAATCGCGTAGCAGAAGGCTCAAGCCGAATGGCAAGTCCCAGGGAAGCAGATAGACTACCCAGCGAAGTTATCAGTAATTTCCAATTGATTGCTGATCTGGAAGATAACTGATAGCTTTGTAAGAGGAGCCTGAATATTCTTTGTGATCAGTCATAATAAGTTATGAAATTTGTATTCCTTATTCAAGGAGAAATTGATATTTATAATTATTGATGTAATAACTCTAATGGCAATAAAAGTATTTAAATTTTCATGTTATTTATTGTGTTAAGATGCATTTGAAGGCAAAGATTTTGGTGTCACGGATGTCCGGTAATGGGGATTCGAGGCGTTACAGAAAGTTTGGTCTCTTGGATACCCACAATGTTAGCCTTAGACTTGGCTACGACTTCCTTCACCATTTCTCACTTGCCCCGCCCTCCGAGGCCCCTAACGTTCCAGAATAGGGCCTCCATTAACAACGGTTAGGGGGGGGGGGGGGGGAGAACGTGACTCGTTTTGGCTGTCGAGTACGAATTAAAAATAACCCTATCGGTCTCCCATCCTCTAATTTGATTAAGGAGGAGGGCATTTCTATCCATATCATTAACCGCAAGACCACAGATTTTGGCTAGATAAAAAATCTCAGTATCAGTCATGAAGTTAAAAACAGAAGCTAGAAAAGAGCCTGTACCAACAATGCTTGTCTTAGCTGCTTTAGCGGCCGCAGCAATCTCCGGATAGTCGTCTAAGGACTCCTCACTAGCCCTCTTGCGAACCCTGAGATGTGAACCACCTTGAGACGAGCTTGTCACCATTGATTGTGTTGGGGGGAATGTGCAAGGTACCAAGTCTGGTAAAACATTAGAAAGCTCTCCAGCCAGTCCATCTGAGTCAATCAACTCTCCTTCTGAGTAGATATAGTCGTCATCGAGGTTAAGCCTATCATCACGGTCATCTTCATCAACGTCAAGAGGTGATACTTGGACACACTCATTTGTGCCTAATAAATTACCATTTGAGCCCATAACTGCCATTTCCCCTGGATTGGGCCCCTCTTTGGGCCCAAGAATATTCCTCCCATCTATAAAGAGCTCAACTGAGCTTTGGGCTTCTATCCTGGCCCTAGTCACATTGGGCCCTGCTTGTTGCACTTGGGAGTTCGAGTTTGGTACTGTGAGTGGAGAACGATAGGCTAAGTTGTGTCTCTATTGCATTGGCTTTAGCTCTCTGACGCTTTTGCCATGTGGCTCGGTGTGAGTGGAGGCCCCTGCGGTCACAGCATTGGGAATCGTTATCGAGGCATTGAAACAATGCTTCGTTTCGCCGCTCACTTCACCTTTGCCTTTTTCAGAAGGCTCTAAGCCTAAATTGGGATTCCCCTTTCCCTGTGCCTCACCCCCAAGCTCTTTTCGCCCTCATTTGAGCTTTCTTCCCTGTCTGTGAGTACCTCCTAGTTTGTCTTCTTCCCTAAAATGGCAACTGCCTTCTGCCCCAACAACTCTCGATCCCAACAACTCCCCTCTTTTCCTTTTGGAGAGCTACTGTGCTTTTGGTCTACCTTCTTGGTCCAAAGCATCGATGGCCCCAAAGTTTGTGTCCTTTTCCCTGTTGGAAAGCTTCTTTGCATGTCGTGTCGAAGTGGGTTTTTGCCATTTCCAGGCCCTGCAAATGCTGGCTCCCCTCTCTGTACCCCTCTTCGCACCCCCTCTCCAACATGCAGAGTTTGACTGCCACTTTGGGGAACTTTTTGGCCCCGTTCCCCCTTGTTTGACTTTGATGGAGTGGATTTTGCCATATGCAGACATGTGTCATCCTGACCGTTGGATCTCTTGGTCGATCCTCGATCTCGACCAACGGAGATTCGCCCTGAGTTGTGAAGATCTGATCCCTCCGCCGTTGGCTCCCGGCGAACCTCCATCCCTCTAACCGCCTTGATCACTTCTCGGTGAGCACGCTCCACCTTGTGTGCCCCGTCAATGGTAAGATCCCACTCCGGTGAGACTACCTGTTTAAAGGTGCGCCCATCTCTTAAAGCTGGGGGAGGAGAAGAGGACGTGATGGCTAGGAGCTCCGCCTCTGTTTCTGCCCTCTTATCTAGCACAAACCAGATGAGATAGGATTCCTCATAAGAGAAGACTTTGGTAAAGCGTGGCATAAGGGAGATGTCACTGCTCCTGATCATTATCCTAGTCGATACGATCTCAGAGCGGCGAATCATCTTCTCGTCGATGTCAACCACTGTCCCGAAGTCTGATACTATCTCCTGTAGAGCCTCTTTCTTCCAAAAGTGTAATGGGACGTTGTATATCCATATCCAGTACTTGTCGCCTGAGGGAGCTCTGCACCAAAGCTCGGTGACCATGCCTTAAACTCCACCTGAAAGTGCCCAAAGTCGACCGTGCCCATATGACTCTGTTGAATGGGACTGTTTGTTGGAAGCGCTTGCTGGAAGGGGTTTCGGGGACAGATGGATAAGATGGATCCACACGTGTCTTACCACCAGCAGAACAGCTATTTTGGTAAACAGGGGTAGCAGGCCACCCATTCTCCTGCAAAAAGGGGCTCATACAAGGAGATCCGCTCTCACCCCTTCTCTTCACCATAGTGGCAGACATTCTCAGATCCATAATGGCTAAATGCAGAAGAGCCGGTTGGATCATACCAGTGGCCAAGGGAATAAATCGTCAAGGATGCTATATCCTCCAATATGCAGACGATACTCTCCTATTTGGCAATGGTAACCTAGGGGAAACTACCGTCGTCAAAGGAACGTTGTATTGCTTTGAAGTCTGGTCTGGCCTCAGAGTCAATTTCCACAAAAGTGCTCTCATTCCCATTGCCCAGAGTCCGGAAGAGGCTCTTGATCATGCCACTATCCTAAATTACTCCACCGAGAGTTTCCCTATCCAATACCTGGGATTGCCGCTAAGACTCGGAAAACTCAAAAAGGCGGATTGGCTTCCCATCATAGACCGGGTTGAGAAATGACTTGCAGGATGGAAAGGCAATGCCCTTTCTTTGGGAGGGAGAGTCACGTTTATTAATGTGGTCCTCTCTAACCTCCCTACCTATTTTCTCTCCTTCTTTGAAATGCCGCGAGGGTTAATCCAAAGAATTGACTGGACTAGGAAACGTTTCTTATGGAAAGGGGCAGACCCGGACCGAGGAGGATATTACCTAATTAGGTGGGAGAAGGCGTGCATGAAAAAGACACATGGAGGCCTAGGTATAATTGATCTTCGAGATATGAACCTGGCGCTACTGGGAAAATGGTGGTGGAAAGTTTTCCACCCAAATGGAGAAGGATGGCAATAATTTGTCCAGGGATATATGCATGGGAATGGAACGAGAAATCTGGGCTTCAGGATAGGCCATCGGGTTTCCTGGTTCTGGAAAGGTATCACTAAGGCATACGACCCCTTCCAAAGCTGTGTTAAATCAACTATCGGTAACGACAGACTCACCAGATTTTGGTGGGACAAGTGGTGTGCTGATCACATACTCAGAACCCTGTTCCCCGATTTATATAAGCAGGTGACACATCCACACTGCACGGTGGCCGCTGCCTGGAAAAGAGGCATCTGGAATCCATCTTTCAAACAACCGCTAGACCTAGGCTCACAGCTCAGACTAACGGAACTTCAGGCCTACATCTCCAACACTAATATCGGCTGCTCTCAAGGGCCCGATAAGAAATCCTGGGGATTGGAGAATAACGGCAAGTTCACGGTTCGCTCCATGTACAATCACTTACATTTTAGAGGATGTACCCCAAAATGGTCTGCTGTCATCTGGAAAACGAAAGTCCCGCTAAAAATCAAAGTTTTCTTGTGGTTGGTATTTAATGATGCGATCCTTACTAGAGAAAATCTCGCTAAGTGCCAACCGACTGTGGATTCCCAATGCGGGTTCTACCGCACTGCCCTGGAGTCTAGGGATCATCTTCTTCTGCAGTGTCCTAGGAGCAAAGCGGTACTTGTAGAGGTACTCAGCGCCCTAGGGACATCACAATACCCTAGTACATACGAGGACCTGTGGGTAGGTCCAAAGTTCGCAACAGAGGGGGTGCTATGAGAGAAGCGTAGTATATCGCAATCACCGCAATGACCTGGGTTCTCTGGCTAGACAGAAATAATCTTTACTTTCGTAAAACTTGCAATAGTATTTCTGGCAATTTGACTCACATTATGAATTTTATCTCATTTTGGGCTAATGTGGCAGCAGCAGGTCCCAGGAGAAGGATCGCGAGTGTCTTCCAGGTACAGGACTTTGATGACGAGGAGATTGAGATCAGAATGACGATCGAGTGATATCCAGCACGGTATTCGATGGTCATTGATACCCACCACCCCAGGGTTTTGTTGAGGGGTATGATGTATTTTCTTACGGCTACTCTATGTTTTTCTTTTGTCCCACCCGCCATGTTCGGGGTGGAGTTTATGTTCTGGTGTTTTGTTTGTAGGATTTTGTGTAGACTCAGTACTCTGAGTTTGTTTTATTAATCACTTATTAATGAAGCAGAATGGCCAGACTCCATATTTTCCTCAAAAAAAAAAATTTTTTTTTTTGCCTTCTTTGGCTCTTTGTCATTCATTCATCACGTTTGCTTTTTTGCAATTTTTTTTGTGGCATTTATAATATTATGGTTGGAGATAGTGGCCGTGGTTGTGGAATTTGTATTTTGTATAAGGAAATTAGGATAATTTATATATTTCACATGTTTCTTAACGAATTTAAACTCATTAAAAGATATTTTGGAAGAATATGTTATGAACTTAACGGAAAATTTAACGGCAGGTGTTATTTGATCCAATTATAAAACATTTGGGTGTTATTTGGGTATTAGAAAAACTTGGAGTGCTATTTGGCAATTAAGATTAATTTTGGGTTCTATTTCGTCATTAACCCTTGTTCTTTTTGGTTTTTATTATATTATTGAAGACTAGAAGGTCATGTTCCGTCAAAATCGCGGAATTAGCCAGTTACCCAACAACTTATTATTCTTCGAAGAATTCAGCAAAATAAATCGAATTTCAACAAGTAGAAAAGTTGTTGAAAGTAGAACAAAGAAGATTTTCAGAACCAATATTCGATTAGATAGTAAGAAAATTACGAACCAATATTCGATTAGATAGTAAGAAAATTACAAAACATGCCTCTTAGTCTCTTTCTTTTTACCCCTGATTACAATAATCATAGCTAGCTCTTAGTTCTTCTTATTAACTCTTTTCAAAGTTTACTTAGATACAATCTTTTCTCGCATATTAATATAGTAGTAATCTTGAGATAAAAGTTAGGGTTAGTAGTATTTGATTTAGTGGCCAAGTATAATTAGCCCCCAAGTAAAATATATTCTCCCAGTCAAATTAGGAATAAATCTCTAACAAATATCTCAAGATAATTATAAAAGATTGTATCGAATATTTCAAATATAGAAAGATATAAATCTAAAATATAATAACTAAAAATTAAAGATTCTAAATCTACAAAAATATTTGAGGCATATTTTCAATAACCTCCTCTTTGACTCAAATATGATTCTCGTCCTCCGGCTATAAGGTTTTTATGAGTCATCGAGCTATGTGTACTTCCTTTGACTAAATGGGTCGGCCACATCAACATGACTCCCTTTCTTGTTGGCTCTCATCACCTGTAAGGTCTTTAACATCATCTCTTAGGTTCAATGTCAAGTAGGACTTCTCACATGTGGTAATTGGAAGAGTTTGTCAATTCGGTAGTGACTCATCCTTCAGACATGGACACACACCTGTAGGATTTTTAGTTAGTTCAGACATCCTCCTCGGTTCAACACTGAGTTGTACTTCTTAGATGTTATAGGTCAATCGGGTAGTGACTCCTCCTTCGAGCATCAATGTGTGTTTAGCTTTGTCGTGGGAATTCCTCATAATATTTATGTCGAGGAGGATGATAGTATAAGTACGTATTGTTTTATCTTCGAGCCTCTTTGCATGGATGGCTCACCCATTATATTTCGAAAGATAATCAGAAAAATAGAGTTGTCTCGGGAACAATTTGTGCAGTTGTTGTTTTCCCAATTTTAAATCTTCGATTGTCTTCCTTCTTTGTTCAGTAAATAATATTGCAAAAGTAGATCTATCTAGGTGTCATCGATTATCTCTACACAGAAACAAGTTGTTGAAGCAGTTTGGAAGTAGACGACCACCTTCGGTTGAATCATCTAACTATGTCGCTCTGATACCAGTTGTTAGGTTAAAATTGCGGAATTAGATAGTTACTCAACAACTCTTCATTCTTTGGAGAATTCAGCAAAATAAATCGAATTTGCAACACATAGTAAAGTAGTATAAAGTAAAAAAACAATGGATATATTTTTTGAACCAATATTCAATTAGATTGTAAGGGAATTACAAGACATGCATCTTAGTTTTTCTCTTTTCCTCTCTGATTACAATAATCTCTCAATTAGATAGCTAACTTTTTTTAGAGTTTACTTAGATACAATATATTCTCATATATTTATAGAGTAGTAATTTTGAGATAAAAGTTAGGGTTAGTGGGCTTTAACTTTGTGGACAAGTAAACTTATCCCCAAGTTAAATATATTCTTCCAATCAAATTAGGAATAAATCTCTAACAAATATCTCATGATAATTACAAAAGATTTAATCAAATGATTTAAATATAGAAATATATGAATTTAAAAGAAAATAACAAAAAAAATTCTAAATTTAGAGAAATATTTGAGGCGGATGTTACAATTACCGGAAAATATTACAGGTAAGAGGTGCAGAACGGGGAATATTTTCTAAGGATTGATGCTGCTGGAGGTTGTGTAGATCGAAATAGTTATAACACTTTTCGAATGTACTGTAGTAATAAAGTAGCACATGAATCGATTGACACTTTTGAATTAGTTATTAAATTTTCAGAGTTACTATGCAAATTGGTTTTTAACTTTAGTTTGTTAAACTCGGCATAAAAAAGAGAAATTTGAAAACACATAAATTGAAGGACTAAATTGTAAATACCAAGGGGAATAAATGATAAATACACACTAGTTAAGACAGAATTTAAGAACAATCTTTCTTCACTTACATAGGCCAGTGCAATACACAATTTGATAAGAGTCGGAGATTTTTCACGTCCGATATACGTGTTAAGAAATAATTTTAGAGTTGGACGTCCGTTGCATGTAATTGGAAAAAATATTTTAAAGTAAAAGCAACAATTTGTACGTGCAATGAACGTGTTTATAAATAGAATTTAAGTTGTACGTGCAATACATGTGTATGTTTAGTGTTAAAAAAATATTATAAAATTGTTATGCACGTGCGTTGCATGTTTTAAATAGGTAGAATTTTTATATTTGTTTGCTTTTGTTGTAATTAATGGGAAAGCTGAAGTTGCACGTGCAACGTATCGGTTTGTATGTTGACAAATGACAATCCTGCTCTCCCATTATAATATTAGATTAGATTAGATAATTCATCGTACCAAAATAATTTTTTATTATACATGGGCGATTGGAGATTATACACGGGGTAGAGATTGTGCCACATCATTTTATAGAGTAAAACTTGTATGAAAACTTTGTGTACAGAATATTTCTCATAGATAAATGGCCAAAAGTAGCACTATCACATTTACCCGATACCCGAATCCGACCCGGATCCGGCATTGGACCGGAACCGACCCAATCTATAGGGTCCGAGCCCTAAAATAAGACCCGATGCACTTCTGGGTCCGGATCCGGGTTCGCTCAAAATAGAACCGACCCGAACCCGGAGCCAGACACGTTAAAAAATACCTAAAAAAATATGAAATTTGAATAATAGAGTTATGGGGATATACATGTAAATAATAATTGTTAAGATATATGTGTAAATATAATATTTAATCATGTAGTTAAGTGCAAAAATTGTTGAAACCATAGGATATCAGATGCAAAAATAAATAAGTGCAAATATTTGTTATCCGCTGCCGCACCGACGCATAGATTTCTTTAATTAGAACCCAACCCGGACCAGATTCTCGCAAGTCCGGATCCAAATAGTGAAGGATCCGACCCGATAGGACCCGATAGCAACTCTAGCCAAAAGATCCATGACTGCAACTTCTAAAAATATTACAAGTACAAGGTACCAAATATGGAGTGTATTTTTCTAGAGATTGATGTTACTGAAAGTTGTGAATATTAAGTAATAAATTAATTGAGTAATGCTATACCTACTACCAATTTACTATATTTTTATTTACTAGTTTAAGTGGTACACTACTATTAGAGATTTCTACCACCCTGTCACGGACAAATTCTAGAAGCATCCAGATTGTTCAAGAGGAGTCCAGAACACTACGGAATGCCCCGGAAGGATCAAGAACGTCCTAGAGTTCTCTAGGACGAGGTGGCACATTCAAGAGCGAGCTAGAACATTTTGGAAGAATGTACATAGTTATGGAGTATTGTAGAACTCTCTAGTAAACTCTTGTACATATTAGAACTCTTGTAGTCTAGAACCTTCCCTTGAGGAGGAGAAGGATCTTGCTAGCACTATAAATAGGGAGGAGCCTCATTTGCTCCAACCATCCAAGGAAAAGCATTCCAAGCCACTCTTGTAAAGTTCTCTTAGAAGTATAAATTCTCTTCCATCTTACTTTTGCTCACTTTTCTTCAATCTCTGCATTCTTAGTCTTCAGTTTGCCTGACTTAGCCCTCGATCTAAGGAGTAAGCTAGGTGGCACACAGCCTGACTTGTGGAAAAAGAAGTCATCCCGTGACACATGGTATCAGAGCTAAGGTTTCGTTTGGCAGAAATTATGGCTGGACGCCAGGGAAATGTGAGTGATGTCACCACCAACGTGGAGGTAGTTGGTGATAGGGGAAGAGCGGAGACAAATGCCAAGAAGAACAAGAGCAAGAACGCGAGGGTGCAGTCGATGGATGTTTTGGCCAGCTTTGATTCGAGATTGGCTAAGGTGGAGATTTCCATGGGGGAGTCCATTAAAAGGATGGATGCCAAGGACGACACCATGGACGGTGTCAGAGAGGATGTTGGTGGCCTAAGGGAGGAGATCCTTGGTGTCCTCAACACCCTAAAGGCCGAGTTCAAGGCAGAGATAGCGCAGTTTCAAGAGGCGTTCAACACCCAAGGAGAGGAGGTGAAGTTGTGCAAGGTAGCAATAGCAGGTGGGACTATTGCAAGGGAGATGCCACGCACTAAGGCGTCGGAACCCTTGAAGTATGGAGGTAAGCGTGATCCCAAAGAACTCGACGAATTCTGTTGGTCCCTAGAGTGCTACTTCAATGCTGTAGGAATTAAGGACGACCAACCCAAAGTGGATACAGCCATCCTTTACTTGAAAGAAAATGCAGCATTATGGTGGAGAAGGAAGCATGGTGACATAGCCAAGGGGCTATCCACAGTGGATACTTGGGACGAGTTCAAACAACAACTCAAGAGGCAATTTTGTCCCCAAAATGCCAAAGATGCAGCTATGAAAAAGCTACGTGGGCTGAGGCATACCAGGAGTATCAAGGAGTATGTTGCCGAATTTACATCCTTGATGCTAGAGTTACCGGATCTGAATGAGGAAGATAAGCTTTTCTACTTCTTGGACGGACTACAATCTTGGGCCAACTTAGAACTCAAGAGGAGGAACGTCAAAGACGTAGACGAAGCTATAGCCGTGGCGGAGGACCTTGTGAAGTTCAAGAAAGACTTCGGTGGCAACAAGAAGAAGAGTGTAGGAGACAAGCCCCACAAGTTTGTGAAGCAAGATAAGAAGTATGACAAGCCGTTCAAAAGGGACAAGCTCAATGAAGGAGGAAGCAAGAAGAAGGAGCCGGAATGTTACTTGTGTAATGGACCGCACTATATTCGAGACTGCCCGAAAAAGAAGGCCCTTAATGCTATGGCTTGTCAAGCGGAAGAGGAAACGCACGTTAGTTCCATGCATCTCCTTAACTCTCTTAAGGCCAAGGACGAGATGGTGGAGGTGTCCAAGAAAAACGTGACCAAGGTCGATGGTCTTATGTTCGTGGAGGCCAAGGTGAATGGAGGATCCACCAAGGCATTAGTGGACACAGGTGCATCTCATAACTTCATTGCTGAAGAAGAGGCTGCTAAGTTAGGAATCAAGTACGCCAAGGAGTTGGGTTGGGTGAAGGCCGTCAACTCATCATCTCAACCCATCCTTGGAGTAGCTCGTGGAGTACCTATCCAGCTTGGAGGATGGGAAGGCACTATTGACTTGACGGTTGTCCCTATGGATGACCACCGCATGGTTTTGGGCATGGAGTTTATAGACAAGGTACGTCCCTTATCGTTTGAGAAAGACTCAACCATGCGTATTGCAAAGGGATCTACTATTCACATAGTACCTTTGGAGAGAGGGGAGATGGAGTCAAGGAGCTTATCTGCCATGCAACTCAAAAGAGGTATCAAGAAGGGGGAGACCACTTATCTAGCTGTCTTGAAGGAGGCAGATGTTTCAACAAAGATGGGTGTGCCGACCGGAATGAAGGAAGTGTTGGCAGAGTTCAAGGACATGATGCCACCGGAGTTGCCGAAGAAGTTACCTCCGAGACGAGAAGTGGATCATGTGATAGAGCTTGAATAGGGTGCAAGACCCCCAGCCATGGGACCTTACCGGATGGCTCCGCCCGAGTTGGAAGAATTGAAGAAGCTAAGCCCCAAACAATCACGTTGGCAAGACTTCTTGGCTGAGTTCAACTATGTGATGGAGTATAAGCCGGGTAGGACCAACGTGGTAGCCGATGCATTAAGTCGCAAGGCGGAGCTCGCAACCATCACCCAAGTCGAGTGTGACCTTGCCAAACGCATCAAGGAGGGATTGAGTCATGACCCCTTAGCTATTAATGTGGTGAATATGGCTAAGGAGGGCAAGACACGCAAATTTTGGATGGAGGACGGACTTCTTCTCACAGTTGGTGATCGTCTTTATGTTCCCAAGTGGGACAACCTGAGAAGGGAAGTCTTGAAAGAATGCCATGATTCAAGGTGGGCTGGACATCCAGGCACGCACCGTATACGGGCATTAGTGGAGCGGTCCTATTATTGGCTTAGCATGAGGAATGATGTGGAAGCTTATGTAAAGACTATCTTATATGCCAATAAGACAAGGTGGAACAAGATAAGCCAGCTGGGTTGTTGGAACCACTACCCGTACCGGAGCTTCCATGGGAAAGTATATCCATGGACTTCATCTCAGCGTTGCCTTTGTCGGAGGGATGCGGTTCTATAATGGTTGTAGTGGATCGGTTCTCTAAGTATGGAACCTTTATCCCAGCCCCGAGAGATTGCACGGCCGAGGAAGCGGAAAGGTTATTCTTCAAACATGTGGCTAAGTATTGGGGACTTCCTCGGACCATCATAAGTGATCGAGATCCGCACTTCATGGGCAAGTTTTGGAGAGAACTATTCAAGTTGATGGGCTCGGATCTCCGCTTCTCCACAAGTTTTCATCCTCAAACCGATGGCCAGACAGAGAGGGTGAACCATCTGTTGGAGATATACCTTCGGCACTATGTGAGTGCCAACCAGCGGGATTGGACTAAGTTGCTTGATGTGGCCCAGTTTTCATATAACCTGCAGAAGAGCGAGGCTACGGGAAGGAGTCCCTTTGAACTAGTAACCGGACAGCAACCGATGACACCTCAAGAGCTAGCAAAGGGGTACACTGGTTCAAGCCTGCCAGCCTACAAGTTTGCCAAAGGGTGGAATGAAGAGATAGACATTGTCCGAAGCTACTTGACCAAGGCGGCCAAACAGATGAAGAAATGGGCCAATGTGAAAAGACAGCCGAGGGAATTCCTTATAGGTGACGAGGTGATGGTGAAGTTACCCCAAAAGATGTTCAGGTCTACACGCCAGGTTCACAAAGGCTTGACACAAAGATATGAAGGACTGTACCAAGTAGTGGAGAAAGTTGGCACGAGATCCTACAAGGCAGCTTTGCCGTCGCACCTGAAGATCCACCCAGTTTTCCATGTTAGCCTTCTCAAACCTTATAGTAGGGACAAGGAGGACCCAAGCAGGAACGAATCTCATCGAGCCCCATCAGCAAACGTGGTTTCATATGATAAGGAAGTCGATGAGATCTTAGCCGACCGAGTTGTTCGTAAGAGGGGCACGCCTAACTGGACCGAGTACTATGTGCGCTGGAAGGATCAACCCGAGAGCGAGTCTAGTTGGGAGCGAGAACAAGACCTATGGTAGTTCCGTGACAAGATTGAAGAATTCAAGTCTAAGGCTTGACGAGGACGTCAAGAACTTAGGTGGGGGAGGGTGTCACGGACAAATTCTAGACATCCAGATTGTTCAAGAAGAGTCCGGAACACTACGGAATGCCCCGGAAGGATTAAGAACGTCCTAGAGTTCTCTAGGACTAGGTGGCACATTCTAGAGCGAGCTAGAACATTTTGGAAGAATGTACATAGTTATGGAGTATTGTAAAACTCTCTAGTAAACTCTTGTACATAGTAGAACTCTTGTAGTCTAGAATCTTTCCTTGAGGAGGAGAAGGATCTTGCTAGCACTATAAATAGGGAGGAGCCTCATTTGCTCCAACCATCCAAGAAAAAGCATTCCAAGCCACTCTTGTAAAGTTCTCTTAGAAGTATAAATTCTCTTCCATCTTACTTTTGCTCACTTCTCTTCAATCTCTGCATTCTTAGTCTTCAGTTTGTCTGACTTAGCCCTCGATCTAAGGAGTAAGATAGGTGGCACACGGCCTGACTTGTGGAAAAAGAAGTCGTCCCGTGACAATCCGCTCTATACCTACACTCCAATAATCTTCACTAATAATTTGTCACCTAAGGTAGTAAAAAAAAATTAGTAAAATTGATAGTAAGTATAGCATTACTCAAATTAATAATGCACAAGCTGATTTCTGCTGAAGCAGCTCCATGATTTACTGTGCCGACCGAGCAGCAGTCGAGTTGGTGTTTGTTGATACGGTTGGAAACTAAATTTGAAACTGAATATCATTCTTCTGGAGTATCTTGATCTGGTTTCTCTTACATTGATTTTGTGACCCCCACTATTTTGTTTGTGGTGAGTAAAAATTTACACATTATTGATTGTTTAGACAGTGATTTTAGTAATTAAAATTTATTTTGTGAGGAACAAGCCAAAAGGATTTCTATTATGTCTTGCATATGATATGTTATTTTATTATGCATGAATTGCAAAGTATGTGTAAAATTCATGTCTTTGTCTAAAAGAATTATGATAGGAGTAAGACAGAAAAAAAAAACGAAGGAAAAAATGAAATAACTTTGATTCTCTGGCAGGGTCTGTTTGGTTTGTTGTTTTTTCCTTTTTTTTGTTTTTTAAAACTCCAAAATCCGTTTGGTTATGTTGTTTTTTGAAAACAGTTTTCACAAAACTCCACTTCACCTATTTTCTGTTTTTTCACATCCTCTTTCTAAATCTATTTATATATATTATTATTATTATATATATATTTATAATATATTATTGTAACATATATTATTATTATTATTATTATTATTAATATATATATATATATATATATATATATATATATATATATATATATATATATATATATATATATATATATATATATATATATATATATATATATATATATATATATATATATATAATATTATTTAATAATATTATATAATATATATATATATATATATATATATATATATATATATATATATATATATATATATATATATATATATATATATATATAATATATATTATATAATATTATTAAATAATATTATATATATATATATATATATATATATATATATATATATATATATATATATATATATATATATATATATATATATATATATATATATATATATATATATATATATATATATATATATATATATATATATATATATATATATATATATATATATATATATATATATATATATATATATATATATTATTTAATATATATATATATATATTATATAATATTATTAAATAATATTATATATATATATATATATATATATATATATATAATATTATTAAATAATATTATATATATATATATATATATATAATATATATATATATATATATATATATATATATATATATATATATATATATATATATACTATTATTATAATATATATTATTATTTCATATATACTATTTTATATATACTATTATAATATTCTATTATTATTATAATATATATTATTATTATTATATATTAAAATTATATATATTATTATATAATTTATTATTATTATAATAAATTATTTAATATATTTGATGCGGTTTGTTTTTGGTCGCAGTGTGGATGCACCAGGTGTGAGTTCGGACTCAATTTGTAATGAGGGAATAGTGCGGCACGGGACGACGAGCGGGAGGCTCGCTTCGGCGCTTGAGGATCGGCTCGGATTGCCTCGCCTCGAGTACCTGCAGACGGTCCTGAAACACCGGGATTTATCCCGGTGGCGGACCCTCCGACGATTTAGTCAGTCTCTATGAGAGAGTAGCAATAACTAGGGAAATTTGGGTGGCAAGGATTGATTACCTGAAAAGGTGGGTGAGGGTCTGGTATTTATAGGGAATTCCAACCGGGTTTGGATCCGGTTGGGGGCCGGGTCTGAACCCGAAAGTCCATGGGCCTGACGTAGTAGGAGGCCCAGGGGGTTTAGGGCTGACGTGGCAGTGCCAAGAGTGATATAGGGCTGACGTGGCAAAGCCCTATGTGGTATTTGGAGCTGACATGGCTGATCATGGGGCTCCTGTGCCTCTGGGGGGAATCGGATGGCCTAGGTTGTGCCAGGTCATCCTCATTCCTCGCCAGACTGGGCGGACGGCCCGTGGGGCTGTCGCGGATCGGAGGCCGAGGGCCATCGTGGCTCGTCGGATACGAGGAGACCAGTTCTGTGGGGGTGAACTTGCGGTTCGGCGCCGACCCTGTAGCGGTTCAAAGCCGAGCCAGATTGTTGTTTTTCCCATTTTTGAGTGAGAGCTGTCCTGGGCCCTGGTTGGGCCCCAGGCCATTTTTACCCTACCACACAAGCCCCCCACTCCTGCAGGGGTGCGGGAGCTAGCCGTGGAGGAGTGTTTATGGTTGTGGAAATGGGATGGCGAATCACTGGGCCTTCATGAGGGGGCTGCCCTGATGCTAGAACGAACCTCGAGCTGGCGAGGGTTTATGGGCCGGCAAGGGTGATGGCGAGCCGTTGAGACTTCCTGAGAAGATTACCCTGGTGCTGGACCGAACCTCGGGCTGGCGAGGGATTATGGGTCGGCAAGTGTGATGGCGAGCCGTTGAGCCTTCCTGAGAAGACTACCCTGGTGCCAAACCGGACCTCGAGCTGGCGAGGGATTATGGGCCCGCAAGGGTGATGGCGAGCTGTTGAGCCTTCCTGAGAAGACTACCCTGGTGACAGACCGGACCTCGAGCTGGCGAGGGATTATGGGCCGGCAAGGGTGATGGCGAGCCGTTGAGCCTTCCCGAGAAGACTACCCTGGTGCTGGACCGAACCTCGAGCTGGCGAGGGATTATGGGTCGGCAAGGGTGATGGCGAGCCGTTGAGCCTTCCTGAGAAGACTACTCTGGTGCTCGACCGAACCTCGAGCTGGCGAGGGATTACGGACCGGCAAGGGTGATGGCGAGCCGTTGAGCCTTCCTGAGAAGACTACCCTGGTACTAGACCGAACCTCGAGCTGGCGAGGGATTACGGGCCCGCAAGGGTGATGGCGAGCCGTTGAGCCTTCCTGAGAAGACTACCCTGGTGCTAGACCGAACCTCGAGCTGGCGAGGGATTACGGTCCGCCAAGGGTGATGGCGAGCTGTTGAGCCTTCCTGAGAAGACTACCTTGGTGCTAGACCGAACCTCGAACTGGCGAGGGATTATGGGCCGGCAAGGGTGATGGCGAGCCGTTGAGCCTTCCTGAGAAGGCTACCCTGGTGCTAGACCGAACCTCGAGCTGGCGAGAGATTACAGGCCGGCAAGGGTGATAGCGAGCCGTTGAGCCTTCCTGAGAAGACTACCCTGGTGCTAAACCGGACCTCGAGCTGGCGCGGGATTATGGGTCGGCAAGGGTGATGGCGAGCCGTTGAGCCTTCCTGAGAAGACTACCCTGGTGCTAGACCGAACCTCGAGCTGGCGAGGGATTATGGGTCGGCAAGGTTGATGGCGAGCCGTTGAGCCTTCCTGAGAAGACTACCCTGGTGCCAGACCGGACCTCGAGCCGGCGAGGGATTATGGGTCGGCAAGGGTGATGGCAAGCCGTGGTGCCTTAGAAGGTTTGAGCGGGATGGTCCGCCGCCTTTGCGGAGCATTGAAGGCACTCCGGGATCTGTGCAATGTTCCAATTTCCTAGGGGCATTAATGGCGCCGCCTAATAAATGCATGGCACATGGGCTTCCGTCGATTGGCTTTCCCAATGTCATAATGGCCGGTCTATGGGGGAGGCTATAAATACCCCTCCCCCCACAGCGGGTTTGATCACAGCAAGGGTGGTCCATTGGCCATCAGAGGTGTCTGCTTCGGCGGACGTCTGTCTCTTGCAAAATTTTAACCTTGGACGTGTCGGAGAGGTGGTTACTCTGCTGCCCGGATCTTCTCTTGGATCTGATGGCCCTGATACGGTAGCCAGATCTAGGGGAGATCAGGGCGAGAGGGGTAACGACCGAAATCCGGACCGGTAGATAAGGAGCCTCGGATTGGTGGTGGCTTTGCCGTCTGGATCCTTTTTCGGGTCAGACGTCCCTAACACGGTTGTTTGGCCCGAGAGAGATCCAGACGGGAGGGATATCAACCAAATTCCGAACCTGGGGTTGAAGAGCCTCGGACATGTGGGTCGATCTGCTTTCCGATAGGGCTCCAGGCGATGGTGGCTTCTGTCCCACCCTCGAACAGTTCGGGGTTTCGGCTGCCGAGGCCGTAAGCCCTGGGCTGCTCGCGGGTGAGAGGGGAGCCGACTGAGCTTTGGAGCCCGGGGCGCCTGTCTAAGGATGGCGCCTTAAATCTTAAGAAATTTTTTTTTCCGCCGAACATTTCATCCGAACCGACCTCTGTGGGGTCTCCAACCGACGCTAGGTGACGTCAGCAGCACCAGTTTTGAGGATGACGTGGCGCGATTCTATTGGTGGCAGGCGCGCACTATTCGAGGAACAGTAACGCGAAAAACGAGGCGTCGCTTCTCTCTCTATAAATATCTCCCCCCTTTCTCTATTCTGTTTACTTCTCTTCTGCTGTCCTCTTAAAAAGAAATCAAACACTTCAGCGCTCGGCTTAGACTGTTTTAGCGGCACCGGCTCGTCAGTCCGAGGCATTCAAAAGGTTAGTTTGTAAGTTTCTTTTGTTAGGCACAGATGGACAGGGCTCAGTCTGGCTCGTCAGCGTCGACGTCGAGGGCGGAAGGGAAACCCGCCTCAAAATCGACTTCGTGGGAGGAGCCCGTGCTCGAGGGGGAGTCTGTACATGATGTGGAGCCTTCCGATTCGACTTCGTGGGAGGAGCCGGCAGGCGAGGAGGAGCCGGTGTATGACGTGAGGCCGTTACGCTCCCAGAAACCTTTCGTGGTGGAGAGTAGCGAATCTGAGAAGGCAAGCGATAGCTCGTACGAAGTCCAGGTTCTAGAGTTGGCTTCCGAAGAGGAGGGTGGCCCGGAGGAGGGTGAAGCCGAAAGGGCTCGGATAGGAGGTGCGGGGGGGAGATCCACAGGTCAGGGTGTGGGCTCGAGCTCCGCTCCGACCGGTCTGGGGCGATTGTCTACCCACTCGCCGGAAGGAGCCAAGAAGAAGAGGGCTCCGAAGAAGAAGGGGTCGAGGGCCGGTGGCTCGAGCCAGGCGCCTATTTACCGTAACTTAAGGACAGGGTCGCCCGTACAACCGAAGCCATTCCGTCGGTACCCCGACGACCTTTCTGATAAGGAGCTTTTTGGGGTCCAGCCATCGTCGCCGAGCCGGAAGAGGGTGAAGATGGACACACTTCCGTCCGTTTCGGAGGCTGGTGACTTGGAGGCTTTACAGTTGGCGTACCACATAGGGTCCAGCTACGAGCTCATGTTGCCGAGCTTTACCCTTCGCCCGACCGACCCCTTGCCTGGTTGGTATTGCGTCTTCCCCTGGACGCCTTCATCTCCGGACTGAGGCTGCCAGTCCACCCTTTTGTTCGGGAGGTGTTGAACTGGGCGTCCTTGGCGCCGATGCAGTACGGGCCGAACTCCTGGAAGCAGATCATCTGCTTCGTGCTGATGTGCGAGGAGCAGAAAGTACCCCTACGGCTGAATGTGTTCCGAGCGATGTTGATGATCAGCTCGTCGGCTGAGGGTGTTTACTACATTTCGCCCCGGAGTAAGGGGAAGGTCGTCCACGGTCACCCGGAATCCATCAAGGAGTGGAAGAAAAAATATCTGGTGATCCGGAGTGAGGAGCCTTGGAACATCCCTACTCGATGGAACCACTTTAAGCCGAGCTACAAAGCGCCGAGGCCGAGGGACCTGACGGCTGAGGAGTGGGGGTTTGTTGAGCATCTCCGTCTGTCGCACAGTATCAGTTGGACGAAGGTGACGGAGGGTCACTTGGTGAGCGTCGGACTGAGCCCGGCCGTTATTTGTATGTAGTTGTTTCTTTTCTCTTGGTCTTGTTGTTCTTTTGCGCTCATTGTTCTTAATGGATCTTTTTGCAGGCATGGATCCCGAATTAATCAAGGCAAAGAGGCTCGCCATGAAGAAGGAGAAGGCCGAGAAGAAGGGGGAGGTGATGAAGACGAGGGGGTCGTCCCAGGTGGTCTCCGAGGCCCCTATTCAGCCGAGGGCCAAAAGGACTCGCTCGGAGATGGGCAAGGACGTGGCTGTTCAGGGCGGCCCGGACCAGGGCAAGGCAGCCGATCTTGATAAGGAGAAGGGTCCTCTGGTGGATCCAGAGGTAGAGGAGAGGCTTCAGTGACCGTGGGTGCCGAGTTAGTCAATCCGCGAGGGTGACTGCCTGACCCGTGGGCGCCAGGCCGTCGAGGTGGCGAGTAAGCTGGCGACCCCCCAGGATCGTTCGGAGATGAATGCCGAGACCCTGGAGGAGGCGTACACTCGCCTTGCACAGGCCAATATGCTGGTAAGTCTGCCGACCCCTCTTGCCTTGTAATTACGTTGTAGAGGAGGCTTTCTTAGTTGTGCTCGGTGACTGCAGGCGACCGTGTAGGGGGCCCACGTGAGGGGCCTTTATGAGGCGGCCTTGAAGCGGGAGCGAGACCGGGCTGACAAGGCCGTGCAGGAGATGAAGGAGATGAAGATAGAGCTCGAAGGCTCTCACAAGAGGGAGCAGGAGATGAAGACGGCGTTCGACAAGGAGAAGGAGGAATGGGCGAAGAAGATGGCGGCTCAGAAGAAGAAGTTCGCCAAGGAGAGGGAAGAGCTGACGGAGACGGGTCAGCTCCTGGTGATCAAAGCTCAGGACGAGTGCTATGCGAAGGCGCTCAGTCATGTGAGGCACTTCTACCCGACCCTCGACCTGTCCAACTTCGATTATGACATGGAGATCGAGGGGACACCGAAGACCCCCAATGAAGAAGGGCCCGTTGATGACCCGGCTGCCGACCTCCCTGTGAACCCGACCGATGTTGAGGTGGGAAAACAAGTTGTATAGTTTTGTCTTTCTTTTTCCCTCTCTCGATTGTATTTGCCTTCCGCGGACTGGCCACCGCATTTTTTGTACGAAGTGATTCCATTTATAAAAAGGATTTTTGACTGGCCAAGTGTTTTGACCTTGGATATTTCCGAACCTCCTTGCTTATGTGTTTTGAGTTGGCTGGTTCTTTTGTAGGTTGCGGCTCCCCTTCCCGAGGTGGACCCCTGTCGTTCCGACGTGGCGTGGCTCCGGAGCAAAGTTGAGGCCCTGGAGGCCACGTTGGTCCGCTACCGAAAGGGGGCTCGTGACACTGATGCGGCCTTTAACTATTATCGGAGTAAGTCTGAAGCCTTAAGTGAGGAGGCGAGCCGGCTGAGGAGGGCGATGGTGGATCGGAACCTCGGCAGTGTCGGTCTCGGATATACCATGTCGAGTGCATCGGTGCAGAGGCCCTCCTCTGAGAGGTTACTTCGCGATGTCATTGTGGAGAAGGAGATGGAGATACACCGTTACAAGACGATGTTAGGTGTCTCGGCATCCTCCTCGGTGGGTGGGCGAGCGGAGGGGGTTCCCTCTGCGTTGCTGCTGCTGGAGCTTGTGCGACCAGTTGATGCCCAGAGCTCGGTGGCTGGTGTGTCGACCGTGGCTGAGCCTAAGGACCATCATGACGAGGAGAGGGCTCCTAGTCGCTCGGTCGGAGTGGTCCCGCCCTTCGTCGGACCCGGGGGGCCCTAAGATGGCGACTTCCTCCAGTTTGAGATGAGTGGAGTGGTCCTGTAACGGTCTTTGTTTGTTTTTTCTGAACTAATAAGGGAATATGAATAAATAATTCTTTTCATTCTTTGCTCTGGCCAATAGTGTAGTGGACGATGGCGGAGGTGAGGTTCGGCCCCGTCGATCCATGAGGGATCGGCGCGGGGCGTTAGGAAGACTCCCTGGCCTGAAGCCGGGTTGGACCTACCGAGACGTTGGGGACGATACCGGAGTGAGGACTCGGGTGCCGATCCCATTGCCCGGCATTAGGTCGCGGCCACCGAGGCGTTTGGAGTTTGACAAAAAGAGATTTCTTTCATATATGATAGGGAGGATCGCAAAAACGGCCCTTTACACATGACAGCTTACAAAAACTATCATTTACATTAGCCAAGATAGAACCTATGTTCGCTCTTCTAGGAACTTCATTAGGTGCTCGGCGTTCCAGGGTCGGCTGATCAGCCTGCCGTCCATGTCTGCCAGTCGGTATGTACCAGGGCGTACAGCCTCGACTACATGGTATGGGCCTTCCCAGTTGGGAGCCAATTTCCTCTTCTTGGTTAGATCAGAGACGGATAGTTTTTGTAACACGAGGTCCCCCGCCTCGATGTTTGTGGGGCGGACCTTCTTGTTGTAAAACTTCTCGATCCGTTGTTGGTAGATGCTTCTCCGGATTGAAGACTTCTCTCTGACCTCGGCAACGAGGTCCAGGTTGGCCATCAGGCCGGACGAGTTGTCAGCTTCATCGAAGGCTATGATCCGGGGAGAAGGCAGGCCGACCTCGATGGGGATAACTGCCTCCATCCCGTAGGTCAAGCTGAACGGCGTCTCTCCCGTGGGGATCCGCTTGGTGGTTCGGTGCGCCCACAACACGCTAGGCAGTTCTTTGACCCACAGTCCTTTGGGGGAGCTGTCGAGGCGCTTTTTGAAGCCGTCGAGGATTTGCCTGTTCGCGTTCTCTGCTTGGCCGTTGGATTGAGGGTGGCATATAGCGGAGAAACGCTGCTGGATGCCGATGTCTGCACAGAAAGTTTGGAAGTTCTGACCTTGGAATTGGGTTCCGTTGTCCGTGACAAGGACCCGAGGGATTCCGAACCGGCAAATGATGTTCTTCCAAAAGAATTGTTGTACTTGGCGCTCGGTGATGCTGGACAGAGGCTCGGCTTCGAGCCACTTGGTGAAGTAGTCGATGGCGACTATCAGGAATTTCTTTTGCCCTACCGCCACGGGGAAAGGGCCCACGAGGTCCATGCCCCACATGGCGAATGGCGTAGGGCTAGCCAGGGATCGGAGATTGGCTTGAGGAAGCCTCTTGATAGGGGAGAACCTTTGGCAAGGGCCGCATCTCTTGACTAGGTCTTGCGAGTCTTGGAGCATGGTCGGCCAATAGTACCTCTGATTCAGGGCCTTCCGAGCAAGCGTCCTGCTCCCCATGTGGCATCCGCCAATCCCCTCATGAAGATCTTTCAGCGCGTAGCTGGCCTCGTCGCTGGTGAGACAGTGGAGGTACGGCTTGCCGTCGGCCAAGGTGTATGAGCGTTTGAAGAGGATGTCATCAATCATGACGAACCTTTCAGCTCGGACCCTGACTCGCCTAGCTTCGGTTCGGTCTTCAGGAAGCTCGGCACTGACTAAGAATCTCCGGATGGGAGTGGTCCAGTTGTCTGGACTGGCACCGTCTTGGACACACATTGCCTCCTGGTTTTGATCGTTGATACTTGGCTTTAGGAGGATTTCTATGAGCACCGTCTGGTCGAGACCCTCGAAGGAGGAAGAGGCAAGTTTGGACAACGCGTCTGCTTGAGCGTTCTGCTCCCTAGGGACTCTGATAACCGCGGAGTGGCAGAAAGACGCTAGGAGACGTCGGACCACTGCCAAATACCTCATCATCCGATCGTCGCGAGCCTCGTATTCCCCGGTGATCTGGTTGACCACGAGCTGAGAATCGCTGTAGGCTCGGATTTGCTGGGCACCGGCTGGGTGGGCTAGGGTCAGTCCAACGATCATGGCCTCGTATTCCGCCTCGTTGTTGGAGGCCGGAAAGTTGAGGCGGAGGGAGTATTGAAGTAGGAATTGGTCGGGGCCCCGAAGGATGATGCCAGCTCCACTCCCCGTTTTACATGATGATCCATCGACAAAGACCTCCCAGGTCAGATCCAAGCCTTCGATGCTGGGCTGTTCGGAGACGGTGCACTCAGTCATGAATTCGGCGAGGGCTTGCCCTTTGATGGCAGTCCTCGGCTGATAGCTGATGTCGAACTGACTCAGCTTAATTGACCACTTGACTAAGCGGCCGGAGTTTTTGGGCTTGTGAAGGACAGTCTTCAGTGGCTGGTCGGTCAGTACTTGGACGGAGTGGGCCTGGAAGTAAGGACGAAGCTTCCGGGCTGCCATGACCAAGGCATAGGCCACCTTCTCTATCTTTGCATACCTCATCTCGGTGGGGAGCAGAACTTTGCTCACATAGTACAATGGTCTCTGGACCCCATCTTCCTCTCGGACGAGGACGACGCTGAGTGCGCTATCCGAGGCGGACAGGTAGAGCCATAGTGGTTCGCCCGGCTCAGGCTTGCTGAGGAGAGGAGGGTTGGCGAGGTACTGCTTCAGCTGTTCGAAGGCCTCTTGTTGATGGGTACCCCACTCGAAGCCCCCCTTCCCGCATAGAGCCTTGAAGAAGGGGAGAGACTTCTCCCCTGACTTGGAGAGGAAACGGCCGATTGCAGCCAACCGGCCCGTAAGCCTCTGAACCTCCTTGACATTCCGGGGTGGGGCCATGTCAATAATAGCTTGGATTTTCTCGGAGTTCACCTCGATGCCGCGCTGGCTGACGATGAACCCCAGGAATTTCCCAGTAGAGACGCCGAAGGCGCATTTAGCCGGGTTGAGCCTCATGTTGTGATGCCGGAGGACTCCGAAGGCTTCCTCGAGGTCGGCGACGTGGTTCGGCCCGGCCTGGCTCTTGACGAGCATGTCATCGACATAGACTTCCACGTTGCGGCCGATCAGGTCTTTGAAGATTCTGTTGACGAGCCATTGGTATGTGACTCCGGCGTTCTTTAGCCCGAAGGGCATAACGCGGTAGCAGAAAAGACTCTGGTCGGTGACGAACGAGGTCTTGGAGATGTCCGGTGGAAACATCTGGATCTGGTTGTACCCTGAGAATGGGTCCATGAAGGACAGTAGCTCATGCCCCGAGGTTGCGTCAATTAAGGCGTCGATGCAGGGGAGGGGGAAAGGATCTTTTGGACATGCTTTATTTAGATCCGTGAAGTCGATACAGATCCGCCAGCTCCCGGTTGCCTTCTTCACCATGACGACATTAGCTAACCACTCGGGGTAGCTGACTTCCTGAATAAATCGAGCCGACAAGAGCTTGTCGACCTCTGTCTTCACAATTTGCTGCCTCTCCGGGGCGACTTTGCGTCTCTTTTGGACGACCGACTTAGAGTCTGGGATGACGCTCAGCCGATGCATAATCAAGTCTTCGGAGATCCCGGGCATGTCGGAGGGCTTCCAGGCGAAGAGATCAACGTTGCGGCGGATGCAGGCGATTATACCTGGCTTCAAGTCCTCGGGGAGCGAACGGCTCACCCGGAACCACTTCGATTCATCCTCGGCGTCGAACAGGACCTCCTCCAGTTCGTCGACAGGCTCGGGAGCGGGGCCGTCCCTCTCGAGTTCGAGCTCAACGGCGTCGAGGGGGAACACACCCCCTCCGACGGCGGTCATGTAGCACGACCGTGCTGCTTCTTGGCTACCTCGGACGATGCCGACCCCTTGCAGGGTGGAAAATTTAAGTTTCAGATGGTAGGCCGAAGGTACCGCTTGGAGGGAGCACAGTTCGGGTCGGCCGAGTATGGCGTTGTAAGCTGCTTTGACGTTTACCACCATGAAGTCCATGGACTCGGTCCTCTTGACAGGGGCCGATCCCGCGGTGACGTCGAGAGTAACAATCCCTTCTATCACGACAGGAACGCCAGAGAACCCATGCAAGGTGTATCCGGCTGGCTTGAGCTTGCCTCTGGGTAGTTTGAGATTCTCGAAGGCCTCGAGGAAGAGAATATTTACCGAGCTGCCGTTGTCGACGAGAATTCGTCGAACCTCACAATTAGCCATGTGGAGGCCAATGACGAGGGCGTCGCAATGAGGGAGGCGAACGCCTTCGAGGTCCTCTCCGGAGAAGGAGACAGGCACCGGTTGCAACTTGGGCAAGGGGTTGTCTTGGACAGCATTCACCTCTCGGATGAAGGCTTTTCGGGAAGTATTTGACTCTCCCCCCATTGGCCCCCCGTGGACACAGTGCAAGATGAATGGCGTATCCGCGGCTCCCTCGGGTTCGGGATCCCGACCCTGGATGCCGTTCGGAGTAGGGTTCGGAGGCGAAGGCCTCCGGATCCTAGCATGTCGCCGATCCCGTGGGCCTTCTCTGGTGAATTCTCGGAGGTAACCTCGTGAGATGAGTTCCTCAATTTCGTCTTTCAGGGCCCGACATTGGTCGGTTTCGTGCCCATGATCTCTGTGGAAACGGCAGTAGAAGCGCTGATCTCGCTTCTTGTTGTTATTTGATCGGGGAGGTAGTCGGACAATGCCCTTATCCTCGATTTCTAAGAGAATGGCGGACACGTTATGTGTCAAGGGAGTGTACCTTTTGAAGCGAGGGACCGGAGGTGCCCTCTTCGCGCCGACCCCTTCCTTTGCTATTTTCTTGGCAGGTTCGGCCTCATCGACCCTGCGCTTGCCCTTCCCCATGACTTCTTTGCTACCCTCTGGGTTCAGAGCTTCTTCAGCTCGTATGTACTTCTCAACCCGGTTGAGAAGGTCAGGGAAGTCCAGAGGTGGCCTCTTTGCTAAGGAGACCTTTAGCTGGTTGTGGCGGACATTGTGCCGGAAAGCTGCCGAGGCAACCCCTGCGTTGAGGGCAGAGACGGATCTGGCCTCGGTTGTGAACCTCTTGACGAAGTTACGGAGCGACTCCCCCTCCCTCTAACTGAGGTCGAGCAGGGAAGCGCTCGTCCTTTCGCTCTTCCGGCTCGTGATGAAGTGGGCCAAGAAGCTGGCTTCCAGCTGGTCGAACGAGAAGATCGAGCCAGGGGAAAGTTTGGAGAACCAATCCCTGGCCGGACCCCGGAGGGTGGCCGGGAAGGCTCGGCACAACAGGGGATCCAAAGCGCTGTGAATCATCATGAGGGTTTTGAAGCCCTCCATATGATCAGCTGGATCACCCTCGCCGTTGTAAGTCTCGAACTGCGGAGGCCGGAAGTTCCGGGGGATCTCCGCTTCTATGATGTTGACGGAAAATGGAGGTCGAGAAGGCCTCCGTCCTTGGACTAGGTTGGGGTTCCTGTCGCCGATGCGCTCGATTCGATTCTCCATCTCTAGGAGGCGTCGGAGCACCTCGTCTGTGCGCTCAGGAGGGGGAGTCGGCGCACGAGTGTGGCTTTTCCCTTCGCTCATTTGAGGGGCTCGGCCATAGGTCGCGGACCTCGGCGCTCCATGGAGGGCCTCCATGATTTCCCCTCCGAAGCTTCTGAACTTGCCCCTAGTGACCCCGCCATGGTCGGAAGGGTCGGGTCGGGGCGTAGGAATTCGGCCGATGCGGCTGAGTGCCGATGGCCTTTCCCCTTGTGCGGGCCTGGAGTGGTTTGGGACCGAGTTGGAAGCGGTCCTTCCCCTAGCCTGGCTAGCCCTTCTGTTCATAATGACCCGACGAAGGTCAGGTTCGGCGACGTGTGAAGCGCTTCGCTGGGGTCCGGAGTTTCCACCCGGATTATTGGATGCTTGCCCTCCGTCGAGGGCCCCCTCGGGAGGAGGCCCATCTGGTCAGGCGGAACGGGCTGATCTTCGGGCTCGGGGAGCCATGGGAGATTGGGTCGAGGGATAGCGTCGGTGGCGAGGCTCGGACTCACGTCCGTACCGGATAAAGGTTCCCACAGACGGCGCCAACCTGATGCGGTTTATTTTTGGTCGCAGTGTGGATGCACCAGGTGTGAGTTTGGACTCAATTTGTAATGAGGGAAGAGTGCGGCACGGGACGACGAGCGGGAGGCTCGCTTCGGCACTTGAGGATCGGCTCGGATTGCCTCGCCTCGAGTACCTGCAGACGGTCCTAAAACACCGGGGTTTATCCCGGTGGCGGACCCTCCGACGATCTAGTCAGTCTCTGTGAGAGAGTAGCAATAACTAGGGAAATTTGGGTGGCAAGGATTGATTACCTGAAAAGGTGGGTGAGGGTCTGGTATTTATAGGGAATTCCAACCGGGTTTGGATCCGCTTGGGGGCCGGTTCTGAACCCGAAAGTCCATGGGCCTGACGTGGCAGGAGGCCCAGGGGGTTTAGGGCTGACGTGGCAGTGCCAAGAGTTGTATAGGGCTGACATGGCAAAGCCCTAGGTGGTATTTGGAGCTGACATGGCTGATCATGGGGCTCCTGTGCCTCTGGGGGGAATCGGATGGCCTAGGTTGTGCCAGGTCATCCTCATTCCTCGCCAGACTGGGCGGACGGCCCGTGGGGCTGTTGCTGATCGGAGGCCGAGGGCCATCGTGGCTCGTCGGATACGAGGAGACCAGTTCTGTGGGGGTGAACTTGCGGTTCGGCGCCGACCCTGTAGCGGTTCGAAGCCGAGCCAGATTGTTGTGTTTCCCATTTTTGAGCGAGAGCTGTCCTGGGCCCTAGTTGGGCCCCAGGCCATTTTTACCCTACCACAATATTATTATAATATATTATTATTACATATATATTATTATAATTATTATATGTTATTATATATATGTATATAATTAAATATGTTTATTATAATAAATTATTTTATATTATTATATAATATACAATTATTATAATACACTATTATTTTATATATACTATTTTATATATACTATTATTATTATATATGTTATTATTTTATTTATACTTTTATATATATACTATTATTATATTATATTATTATTTTATATATACTATTTTATATATACTATTATTATATTATATTATTATTATATATATTATTATTTTATATATACTATGTTACCGCTAATTCTGGTGTAGGGATAAACAGATAGAATTTGTGGGTTCGTGGAAAAACCTGAATAGCAGATCCAAACCTGTTCCGTCGGAGTTGGGCTGTTGAGCTCCCGCCGTACACCTGCAATGAAAGTGCGAAACACCGGGGTTGATCCCGGCGACGCACCCTCCGACGCTCTTGTCAGTAACCAGTGATGATTAAAAAAGAGCTTAAGTTGGCAAAAAGTGATTAACCTGTAACAGTGGTAGGTGGGGGGTATTTATAGTCGCAGTTGGGCTCAGATTAGGAATGTGATTCCTGTGATCTGATAAGGCGTAAAATCCTCGTAATCAGATTAGGAATGTAATCCCTTAATTCCCGGTGAGAGGATAACTGCAAATCAGGCCCGTTGATTTAGTCAAATCAGTGACCCTGATCTCCTCTTGCTGGTCTGGGTTTGTATCGGGTCGGGACCCGTACCCAGTTGAGATGGATCCGTTCGCGGGTTGTTGGATCTGTAAGGAGGAGACCCAGTACCCACTTCGGACCCGTTAGTAGGTGAAATTATCGTTTTACCCCTGAGCTTTAAGATTCGTCTCCGATGTGAACGGTCCCGATTTAATCATATTTTTAGCCATATCACGAGCCCCCCACTCCTAGAGACTGAGTTTTTCAGTCTTTGAGGAGTAGTTTTACAGTTCTAATGGCGTACGGGATTTTATCGGTGTTCTTAAGGGAGTTTTGGATCTTGCTTGGGGTATAACGGTGTTATTCTGGGCTTGTAAAATGCCCAAAAATATTCTCAGAATTTTCTGGATTTTCGGTGATTTTTCCAGATTTTTCTGAATTTTTCTCATTTTTTTGAATTTTTTATTCATTTTTCGAATTAAATAATTAATTATCGAAAATATTAATTAATTATTCTAATTTAATAATTATTTTTCCATAATTTTAAAATATTTTTTCTGAATTAATAATTATTTTTTAGAATTTTTAAATAATTTTTTCGATTTTTTAAATATTTTTTCGGATTTTTTAAATAAAAAAACAATTAAATAAATAAATTAATTAAATTAAATAATACCTGATACGTGGCGCGTTCTGCGCCGTCGGATCCTGGCACGAATCTCGAGGGGGCGCGTTTTTCGAAAAATCGTTATTTTGTCGTTTTGTGCAGACGTGACGCGATCTGAGCCGTTCATCAATTTTTGCGCAATTTTCGCGAAGATCCAACAGTTGGAGTTGCTTGGTGGCTTTTTTCTCCGTTTGCAGGATCGGAAAGGGACTTGTTCGGCTGCCGACCGAGCGAGGCGAATTTTGCACAGCGGATCCGAGCCCCAAAACGACCAATGAGGTGAAGCCACGTGGCTCGCCACGTGGCATAAAAAAATATATTTATATGTTTATATTTTTTTCTTTCTTTTTCCTTTCTCTTCTCCTTCTCTGTTCTTCTCTTCCGTCCCGCCTTCGCTTCTTTCGTTCGACCAAGCCCTCGACTTCGACCATGTCTCTCCGCGTCTGCATGCTGGAGCTCGGAGCTCGGCGGAGGGGAGAGAGGAGCTCGGAGGCGTTCGACGAAGGCGTTCGATGTACTGGAGCTTGGAGCTTCGGCGAGGAAGTGGAGCTTGACGACGGGTGAGCTGCTCGGAGCGGCGCTGCGTTTGGAGTTGGGTTCGGCTCTCCGACGGCGAGCGAGGCTAGAGTGAAAGCTCGAAGGTGGTCGTCGGAGGTGGAGCTAGGCAGCGGAGCTCGGGGCTTCGAGCTTCGGAGTATGGCGAGATCGAGCTCGTGTGAAGTGGAGTTCGGAGCTGAGACGGAGGCGGAGCTCGGCATGGCGAACGACCTCGTCGAGCGGAGTGGAGCTAGCCGTTGGAGGAGGTGCTCGGCGAAGCTTGAGGGAGGTCGGAGTTTGTTGATGTGGTGGTGGAGCTCGATAGTTGGGAGAGCTCGACAGCTATGAAGGATTTGGAGCTCGACGAGAATGGGGGCAGTCGAGGTCGGAGCAAGTCCATGGCGGAGCTCAGTGCTCGACTCTAGGTTGGAGCTCGGCTCCGTCTCTGGATCCATGGAGATGGAGCTCTGAGAGGCGAGCCTGATGAAGCGCTTGACATAGACGGTGAAGCTTCGTGAAGGATGGAGCTCGTCGACGGAGCTAGAAGACGGAAGAGGCTCGTCGGAAGTTGATGGGGTTGGCCATGGCGGAGCTCGGAGACAGGTCTGGTGGAGCTCGGCGCTTCGGAGCTCGTGGAAGTGGAGTGGAGTTCGACGGAGCTCGCTGGCGGAGGAGTTGGATTCGGCAATGAAGATGGAGCTTGCCGACGTGTTGGGTGATGAACTGTGCTTTTGGACGGCGTCGGAAGTGGATGGGGCCGAGCTTGGTGACGGTGCTCAAGGCCATGGCGAGGCTCAGCGACGAAGCGGGAGCTCGGCACAGTGCGCTCGGTTGAAGATGACGAGCCGGTTTCGCTTGGGTTTGGCGCCAAAATGCTGAAGAAGGAGATGGGAAGGGGTTCGGGTTGGATCCCCTTAACGGATCCGAACCCGGCCCCTTGTGCCCCCTTTATCTTTTGTTCGGCGAATCCGGGCGCGAATTTTGAGGCAATTTTTTGGTCATTTTGCAGCTCGGTAGGGCAGTAGCTCGGATGGTAGATCCGAGCTACGTGGCTCGATCTGGGCCGTTGGATGGTGGCACGAATCTCGAGACGGGCTCAATTCCCAAGAAAATGCTATCTTGTCGTGTAGTGGTGCTGGCATGATCTGAGCCGTCTGATTGAGATCTTACACGAATGTTGAGGAGAAAGTGAGTTTTCTCCGTTTTGACGCTCGGATGGGCACTTTCTCGGTTAGCCGACCGGGCTCTTTGATGTTGGGGCTCGGATGGGAAGAGCTCGGATTCTTACTCGGGTTCGGCTCGGATTTCTCCCTCGCGCGAGTGGCTCGGCTCGGATTCCCAAGCTATTCAGCGCAGCTGCATTGAGATCCACTTTTCCGGTGCTACGGAGGTCCGATCGGGGAGTGAGAGCCCTCGTTTCGAAGATAGTTCGAAGATCTACAACTTCTCTTTAGGAGTGGGATGAAGATTCACCCTCCTTCATGGTCAGAATAGCCCCGCAACATGCTTGTCTTCATGAAGTTAAGTACTTTGGTCTTGGGGATTTTGGAAGAGGAGCTCCACTCCTAGGGGCGGAGAAGATGTGCTAGGAAGACTCTTGTGCTAGGAAGACCCTTGTAAGATGTGCTAGGAAGATCCTTGTGCTAGGAAGACCCTTGTAAGATGTGCTAGGAAGACCCTAGGGGCGAAGAAGAGGCGCGAGCGGCTCGGATCGCTAGTCGCTCGGCTCGGAATACCGAGCGACGTGGAGCAATCTGAGCCGTTGGATCTCAGCGTGGATCTCGAGGCAGGCACAATTTCCAAGAAAATACTATCTTGTCGTTTAGTGCTACTGGAGCGATCTGAACCGTTGATCTCAGCACGGATCTCGAGGCAGGCACAGTCTCCAAGAAAACACTATCTTGTCGTTTAGCGATGCTGGCAAGATCTGGGCCGTCTGATCGAGATCTTACACGAATGTTGAGGAGAAAGTGAGTTTTCTCCGTTTACCAGCTCGGATGGGCACTTGCTCGGTTAGCCGACCGGGCTCTGTGATGTTAGGGTCGGATCGGCACTTGTTCGGCATCCGAGCGGAGGGAAGAGCTCGGCTCAGGAAGAGAGCTATTTGTGAGACAGGTGTGAGGAGGAACTCTAGGAGAGAGTTGTGCTCCAACTCGTCGAGGAGAGGTCCGTCTTGGAAGTGAGCGGAGTGAAGAGCTCGGATCTGGAAGAGAGCTATTTGTGAGACAAGTGTGAGGAGGAACTCTAGGAGAGAGTTGTGAGCTCCGAACTCAATGAGGAGGGGTCCGCTTCAGCGGCGAGCGGAGGGAAGAGCTCGGCTCTGGAAGAGAGCCATTTGTGAGATGAGTTTGAGGAGCAACTCTTGGAGAGAGTTTTGAGCTCCGAACTTGTTGAGAAGAGGTCCGCTTCGGCGGCGAGCGGAGGGAAGAGCTCGGCTCTGGAAGAGAGCCATTTGTGAGAAGAGTTTGAGGAGCAACTCTTGGAGAGAGTTGTGAGCTCCGAACTCGTTGAGAAGAGGTCCGCTTCGGCGGTGAGCGGAGGGAAGAGCTCGGCCTTTTTGAGCTCCGAACTCGTTGAGAAGAGGTCCGCTTCGACGGCGAGCGGAGGGAAGAGCTCGGCTCTGGAAGAGAGCCATTTGTGAGATGAGTTTGAGGAGCAACTCTTGGAGAGAGTTTTGAGCTCCGAACTTGTTGAGAAGAGGTTCGCTTCGGCGGCGAGCGGAGGGAAGAGCTCGGCTCTGGAAGAGAGCCATTTGTAAGATGAGTTTGAGGAGCAACTCTTGGAGAGAGTTGTGAGCTCCGAACTCGTTGAGAAGAGGTCCGCTTCGGCGGTGAGCGGAGAGAAGAGTTCGGCCTTTTTTAGCTCCGAACTCGTTGAGAAGAGGTCCGCTTCGGCAGCGAGCGGAGGGAAGAGCTCGGCTCTGGAAGAGAGCCATTTGTGAGATGAGTTTGAGGAGCAACTCTTGAAGAGAGTTGTGAGCTCCGAACTCGTTGAGAAGAGGTCCGCTTCGGCGGTGAGCGGAGGGAAGAGCTCGGCCTTTTTGAGCTCCGAACTCGTTGTGAAGAGGTCCGCTTCGGCGGCGAGCGGAGGGAAGAGCTCGGCTCTGGAAGAGAGCCATTTGTGAGATGAGTTTGAGGAGCAACTCTTGGAGAGAGTTTTGAGCTCCGAACTTGTTGAGAAGAGGTCCGCTTCGGCGGCGAGCGGAGGGAGCTCGGCTCTGGAAGAGAGCCATTTGTGAGATGAGTTTGAGGAGCAACTCTTGGAGAGAGTTGTGAGCTCCGAACTCGTCGCTTATGTGAGAGAATCAACGGTTGTGGGAGCAATTCCGAATGGCGAACCACTTCTAACCCGCTGAAGAGCAGGTTATTTAAAGCAGAATCGAGCCAAGTGTTGGACTCCGAACCATCGGTAGAGGTAGTCAACGGTTGTGGGAACAATTCCGAATGGCGAACCACTTCTAACCCGCTGAAGAGCAGGTTATTTGAAGAAGAATCGAGCCAAGTGTTGGACTCCGAACCATCGGTAGAGGTAGTCAACGGTTGTGGGAGCAATTCCGAATGGCGAACCACTTCTAACCCGCTGAAGAGCAGGTTATTTGAAGAGGAATTGAGCCAAGTGTTAGACTCCGAACTATCGGTAGAGGTAGTCAACGGTTGTGGGAGCAATTCCGAATGGCGAACCACTTCTAACCCGCTGAAGAGCAGGTTATTTGAAGAGGAATCGAGCCAAGTGTTGGACTCCGAACTCGTTGGGAAGAGCTTAGTAAGTTGCGGGAGCAGCCATGTAGAAGAAGCTGGACTCTGAACTCACCCTTCAGTGAGTCACGACTCGGAGAGGTAGAGATGAAGCAAGAGCAACAACTTCCAATGAAAAAACGCAAGGTTTTATTGAAATAAACTAAGTGGCTGCTTCAATAGGGCGAGCCATTATTACATGCTGTTGGCCGGGTTACAAGCATCGGCCTTATTGAAAATCAAGATCCTACTTCTATGATAAGGTGAAGACCTCTTGGGAAGAGCCGGAAGGTTCTGAGTCTTAAAGCTCGGCGGGCCCTTCGGTTCGTTTGTTAGCTCCTCAGGAGGGAAGCTCGGCCCCCTATTTTCGGACGAACTTGGTCAGGTGCCCCCGCTGTATGAGTTCTTCAATCTCCTCCTTGAGAGCCCGACAATCATCCGTGTCGTGGCCGTGGTCCCTGTGAAAGCGGCACCACTTATCTTTGTTCCTCTTCTTTCCAGGTGTGTTCATTCTAGGGGGAGCACGGAGTAGCCCTTCCTTGTCCACTTCCATAAGAACTTCTGATATATTGGCAACGAGGGGGGTGAACTTCTCAAACTGAGGAGTTGGGCGGTGCTGGCCATTGCCGTCCTTCTGAAGCTTCTTAGCCTCTTCTTCTTTGGTCAGCTTTCGTTTCATCCCTGAGGTAGACCCTCCGAAGCTTGGAAGGTAGGCGGCCTCTTCGGCACGAATGTACTTGTCACACCTGAGAAGAAAGTCGGCAAAGTTCTGTGGAGGCTTCTTAGCAAGAGAGGAGCGGAGGCTGGAATTGAAGACGTTGGATTGGAAGGCGGCTGTTGCGACGGATTGGTCGAGGGAGGCTATGGACCTAACCTCCGCAGTGAACCTCTTCACATAGTCTCTCAACTTCTCTCCCTTCTCCTGGCGGAGCTGGAGTAACGAGATGTTGGTCTTCTCCGTGCGTCTGCTACTCACAAAATGAGTGATGAAGAGGCTCTCGAATTGCTCGAAGGAGAATATGGAAGACGGGGCGAGGCGGGAATACCACTCCCAAGCCGAACCCTTAAGAGTGGCGGGGAAGGTTTTGCACAACAAAGCATCGAAAGCTTGGTGGATTAGCATGAAGGTCTTAAAGCTTTCGATGTGGTCCACAGGGTCCGACTCCCCCGAGTAAGTTTCGAACTTTGGGGGTTCGAAACCTCTTGGGATAGGAGCTTCCATGATGGTTCGGGAGAAAGGGGGTCTGCTCGGACGGATGGTTCTGCTGTTCGACCCCTCCGCCTCGTCCATCCGACCGATTCGCCTCTCCACCTCATGGAGACGGCGGTATAGGGCATCGTCCCTCCCGCGGTAGTCGAACGAGCTCTGGACTCATCTTCGTAGGAGGGAGAGCCGGGGCTACGACGATGGTCGTCCCGGGAGCGGCGAGGGCTAAGATCATGCTGCCGGTGGTTAGGAGCTGGCGGAGGAGAGGCAGACCTACGGCGAGGACTGGAAACCCATTGGGGCGAAGGAACCTTTTGGGCCTCATTGTTGTTGGGTCGGAGGTTAAGAGCCTGCAACACCGTTGCTTGAACTGTAGGAACTCGGCGCGAGTGATGGGCGCTGTTACCGCTGATTTCGGTGTGGGGGTAAACAGATAGAATTTGTGAGTCCGAAAAGAACCTGAACAGTTGACTCCGCCTTCTTGCTCCTGCCGCGACCTGCAAGGAAGTGCGAAACACCGGGGTTGATTCCGGCGATGCACCCTCCGACGCTCTTGTCAGTAATCAGAAAAGATTAAGAAAAGAGCTTAAGTGATGAAAAAAGTGATTAACCTGGTCACGGTGGTAGGGGGGTTGTATTTATAGTCGCCTTTGGAACGGTTAGGGGCCTGATTTTCTGCCTAACAGCCAGGAGGAAAATCCTCCTATTCTGTTCTAGGAAATTAGCCCCTGATTCCCTGGTGGGAGTCAATCAGGCCTGTTGATTTGATCTTGTCAAATCAATGGCCCTAATTCTCCTCTTGGTGAACTGGGCTTGTATCGGGTCGGGACCCGTGCCCAGTTAAAGTGGATGCGTTCGCGGGTTGCTGGTTCTGTGAGAAGGAGACCCAATACCCGTTTTGGATCCACTTGTATGTGAAATTACCTTTTTACCCCCGAGCATCAAGATTCGTGCCCAATCTGGACGGTTCCGATTTAACCCCATTTTTAGCCATATCACGAGCCCCCCACTCCTAAAGACCGAGCGTGATCAGTCTTTGAGGAGTAGTTTGACTGTTTTGTGGGCTAGTGGAGTTGTATCGGAGTCCATATGGTGGACTTAGAATCTCGAAGGGGATAGTGAGGTAACTTTTTGATGCCATGTGTTGTTCTCCAGCCTTATCGAGTATTTGGCGTCTTTCATCTATTTTTCTCGGATCATTTATTTAATTTTGCAATGTGTTTACTAATTGTTCGGGGGCCTTAACTGTACATTCTAGGCAATAATTGTTCGTTCAGGGACTTAAAAATATACCCCCGAATTTTTAATTATTTTCCAGAATTTTTAGTTAATTTTCCCGAATTATTGGCAATTTTTTCGCAATTTTTAAATAAATAAAATGAATTAAATAAATAAAAAACGATTTTTAATATTGATTTATGGCGTGGCGCAATCTGGACCTCTGATCATCGTCGAGCGTGATTTTCTGGGAGATCTGACGGTCTCCATCGCTCGGCGTCTTTTTTCTCCATTTTCGAGCTCGGAATGGCACTTGCTCGGCTGCCGACCGGAGACTAGGGGGTTCGGCGATCCGAGCGACGTGGCGCAATCTGAGCCATCGGATGGCGGCACGTTTCCCAAGAAAACGTTATCTTGTCGTTTAGTGACCTCGGCGCTCAATCTGGACCGTTCATCATTAGGAGCGTGAATTTCTGAAAGATCCAACGGTCGTAGTAGCTCGGTGTCTTTTTTTCTCTATTTACGAGCTCGGGAAGGCACTTGCTCGGCATCCGACCGGAGACAGGGGGTCTCGGACACTTTTTTCTCCGTTTGGCGAGCTCGGAAAGGCACTTGCTCGGCTTCCGACCGAAGACAGGGGGTTTCGGCAGGACGAGCGACGTGGCGCAGTCTGAGACGTTGGATGACGGCGCGCATCTCTAGGCGGGCACATTTCTCAAGAAAACACTATCTTGTCGTTTAGTGTCCTCGGCGAGATCTGGGCCGTCTGATCGAGATCAGGCGCGATTCTTGAGGGGAAAGTGAGTTTTCCCCATTTTGCGAGCTCGGGAAGGCACTTGCTCGGAATCCGACTGAAGACAGGGGGTCTCGGCAGGCCGAGCGACGTGGCGTGCTCTGTCTCGAGACGATCCTGTTCCCAAGGGCATTAATGGTGCTTCGGTGTTCGCGCGGCGCTCCATTTTCCCAAGTTCATTAAGGACACCTCCTTCAATTAATGCGTGGCGTTTCAAATTCCGAGGATCATAATGGTTGCACCTTGGAGGGGAGCTTATAAGTACTCCACTCCCTTTGCCATTTCAATCGCACCAAATGTAGAGCTTCAAACTTCGGGGGCATTGGCCTTGGGTAACTTGTCTTTCGAGGTCCGAGGGGGTTGTCGCTCTTTTGCCTTTTTCTTCTCCCGTTCCTGACAGCCCCAAAGCGGATGTCAGGAGCGGGGTGGAATGAGGCAGTAGTGGTGACGACTATGGTTCGGACCCGAGGGATGAGTTACTTCGGAAGGACGGGTGGTTGCCCTGTTGCCTTGTTCTTCTCCCGTTCCTCACGGTTCCGAAGGGGATGTCAGGAGCGGGAGAGAATGAGGCAGTAGTGGCGACGACCGTGGTCCGGACCCGGGGTGTGAGCTGCTTCGGAGGGACGGGTGGTCGTTCTCCCACCAAGATCTTCTGCCTACTCTGTTTGCTCCGCAGCGGGTGTCAGGGTCGGCAGAGATCTCGGCGGGAGAGGTGATCATCCATGTCCGAGTCCGAGGGGTGAGTTCGTCGGAAGGACGAGCGGTCGTTCTTCCGGAAGAAATGAAGGGCGTTCCGGGCAAGTTGTTTGCGACTGTGAAGGCGCGGTTGCCAGAGCACGCCAAACCTTTGCAGTTGCAATCGACTGGCTCGGAATGGTTTGCTTCTTCCGATCTCCGGGTGTTGATGGGCCCCCTCCCATCTCTGTCTTCCTTCCGGGCTGATAACTTCTGACGAATGTCAACCCGGAGGAGCTAGAGACGGGGGGGGTGCCGATCTGTTTTTGACCGGGCCCGTGGGTCGGCGGGATACCGACCGAGAACAGGGCCCGGGGGGTGCTCGCCGAGGGCGGTGCCTTAAAGCTTTGAATCAAAACTTTTTCCGGTTCCTTTAGACATAGGTGGGGCGTCCGAGGGCCCAGTCGTCCGTGCGATGTGGTGCAACCCGAGCCGCTGGATGAAAGTAAGTTTTTCCCGTTTGCAGGCTCGGGAAGGCACTTGCTCGGATTCCAATCCCATTGCGCCGAACTAGCTGACTTGGTGAGGAAGGCAGTGGTGATGGGCCTTTGCGACGTTTCGAGAGCAGCCCAAAAGTCGCGAACTTTCGTTTGGAAGTCCAAGGGACGTTCCTTTTTACTATAAATCTTAACCCCCCCTTAGACCAAGCATCATTTTTCACTTTTACTCTCTCTCTTCAGTTTTTACTTTGCCTTCGAAGTTTTTCGCTCTCTGGTGGCGTTGCTAGCTGTCGCAGTAGCGTTTCTTGTCTCCGGCGAACTTTCCGACCGTACCTGTCACTTCAAGGTCAGTCTCTTTCCCTTCTCTTTTAGAAAAAATGGTTAAGATCACGGATGAGACCCCCGCCTCGGAGCAAGCCGTTGGCCAAGGGGATAAAGGGAAGGAGGTAGTGGGTCCGAGCGATCAGAGTGTCGTTCGTCCGGACAGAGAGGGAGAAGTGGCCGAGCTGCCTAAGGAGGTTGCGGCGGTGTCCCGGGAGGGGAAGGCCGTGGTCACAATCGTAGAAACGCCGAAGACGGCGGGAGCGTTCGGTCGGCAGCCAATTTCTCTGTCGAGCGTGGGGGGCGTACGGGATTACGCCGAGGACACCTTGGAGAGAGTAACCCAAGGCACGGCGAAGTTGGTGGAGGAGAACGAGCCGAGGGAGCTGTCCGAGGTGGATCATACCATCTCGTCTCTTACTGAGGGTGACCTTCATCTGATCCGGGAGGGCTTTCGGATCCCTGGTGAGTATGGACTACTTCTCCCCGGGCCGGGTTTCCGAGCCAACACAAAGTCCTCGTCGGACCTGTGCATCTTCCCGGTCGACTCCCTTATTGTCGGGCTCCGGTTTCCCCTCCACCCGTTCGTTGTGGATGTGTTGACATGGTACGGGTTGAGTCCCGCCCAGCTGATGCCGAACACATGGAGGCACGTCACGGCATTCGTCCTCCGATGCCAAGAGGTCGGCGACAAGCTGACTATGTTCCTCTTCTGGAGCCTCTACAAACCCTGTCAGCCGAGGCGAGACGAGCAAAGGTTCTTTCTTTCGCCCCGGACGGGCGTGAAGCTGATCGAGAATCCGGACTCGATCAAACATTGGAAGGAGAAGTACTTCCTCATTCGAGCTCCGGCGCCGTGGGTGATACCGACGGTTTGGGCAAAGGAGGGTCTGCCCAAGCGGACCAAGAGAGAGGCGGCGCTGAGTGATGAGGAGGCGGAGGTCCAGAGGAAGCTCCTCGCCCTGCCAGCGCTAAGCTGGAAAGATATTACCGAGGAGCATCTGTTCCGTGGGGGTCTCAGTCCGATCGACCCTCGTATGCTTCTGGTATTTATACTCTTTGTTTAAAGTTCATGAAAAATTTTCTAAGTTTTTTCATTCAGCTTTTGCAGAGACGATGAAGCTTGATTACAAGGCTCTGGTGGCAAAGGGCCGGTCGGAGCAGGAGGCGAAGAAGAAGAGGCCTTCGGCGGCGCCTCAGGACAGCAGGGCCTCGAAGAAGCCTTCGGTCGAGAAGACCGCCGACCGACCGAAGGTCGCGGTCCTCGGGCAGGGGGAGATCAGCGTTCTCGATCCCCCTACTTCGGGTGCGCCGGTCCTCGATCCTCCGACCTCGGATGCGCCGGTCCTCGACCCTCCGACCTCGGATGTGCCGACACCGATCTCGAAAGGAGATACTCCCGGCTCGTCGAGCGGTGTGTTCGGCGCGAAGGAGGCGTTGTCCCTCCAAGTTCCGCCCCTCACTGCCGACGCGGAGAAGATCTTGACCGAGCGTCATAAGCAGATCTTCGTCCCCGACTGGCAGGTGATGAACGTCGACGGCTTCTTGGGCGACGGGAACATCTGCATGGAGGCGGTGAGGCACCTGCCGACCCCGAAGGATCGAGCGACCCTGAAGGCCGGGATGGCAGGGGACGCCGTGATGCAGATTGCTCGGAATACTATGTCGGTAAGTGGGCCGAGCCCTCCTGCATCCAAATTTCTTCCTTAGAATTTTTTCTAAGTTCTTGGGTTCGGGTTTTAACGTGTTGTTTTCTTTCAGACTCTCTGCCACTTCAACTTCCTGGTCGAGGAGTTGGCGAACAAGGAGCGGGAGAAAGAGCGGGAGAGGGCGGAGTGCGTCAAGGTCGCGCAGCAGCTTGATGCCGAGCAGCTTCTCTTGACGAAGAGGGCTGCTGCAGTGGGGGGCCTGGAGAAGCAGCTGGCCGACGCCATTCAGCTGTCGAAGGACACGGCGGCCAAGCTTGAGAAGGAGGCAGCCGAGCTGAAGGAGGAGCTGGCCAACGCTCGGTCGGGAGCGGAGAAAGAGGTTGCCGAACTGAAGGAGGCGCTGGCTAAGGCTCGGTCGGAAGCGGAGACGGCTCGGAAGAGGGCCAAGAAGATCAAGGCCAAACACCTGAAGAAGGTGAAGAGGGTGAAGAAGGCCGTGCAGGAGGAGGCCGCGCAGCACATGCTCCAAAACATGGAGGATGCCTACGGTCGAGCCTTGCAACATGTAGCCGCCAAGAACCCGGGCTTCGACACATCCATCTACCACTTTTACGACCCCATGGAAGGGGAGGAGGAGGTTCCCGAGGGGTTGTTGGGTCCCGAGGGAGAGACGGAAGTTGTCGAAGGCCCTGGGGAGACCGAGGCCGAAGGCGAGGAGGAGGACGACTCTGAGGAGGAGAGTTGGAGCGAAGGCGGAGGCGAGGGCGATGGCGAGGACAAGACCGGGGGGTCGACGGACCCGAACGGCAAAAAGGTCGACCCCTGACTCGGTTGTCTTTTTTAGTCTTTTGTTGTTTTGTTTCTTTTTGTAAGCCTCATTGCGGACTGGCCACCGCTTTTGTAAAACCTTCTCTTCGGTTTTGAATGAAAAACATTTTGTTTGGCCAAAATTTGTCCAAGTGTTGAGCTTCGGATTTGTGTGTAACTAGTTGTAGATGTTTCCGTGTATTGTCCCATCGGATTTATCTCCACTTTTCTGGTGAAGTTCGGTCCGATCACGGAGGTTGTATACCTTCGGAAGGAGCTGGTAAAAATGAAGGGCGAGCTCTTTCAGAGCCGGCAGAATCGATTTCTCCTGCTCGGCAGGCTGGAGGAGACGAAGGCAGCTCTGCGGAGGTACTGTCGCGAGCTGTGGCAACTGCGGAAGTACCCCCCAGCTCCTTGTCCCGAAGGCGAAGTCGATAGTCTTCGTAGAGAGCTCACTGCCGCCGAGCAGAAGAATGACGACCTTTTGGCTGAGGTCCAATACTTGGAGTTAGCGGAGAAAGAACGTTCGGCGGAGGGAGAGAAGCTGACTTCCGAGCTGGAGAAAGCGTCAACCGAGCGCAAGAGGCTATTGGCCGAAGTCGACAGGCTCAGAAGGATCACGATAGATAGGGAGATCGAGGTCACCCATTACCGACGGCTTGCGACCGATAGTGCCAATGCCTCGGGCTCGTCGAGGGCCCCTCGACCGAAGAAGTTGGCGAAGGACGATGCCTTGAGGGATAGAATCATCGAACTGGAGGAGGAGATCGCGTCGCTCAAGCCCGTGCCGAAGAGAGCTAATGTTCGCAGCACGTCGTGCACTCGCGAGGAGAGCGAGAGGGGGATTACGTTTTACAAACTTGCGACGCGCTCGCATATGACTAGGCGGAGTCCAGCCGATGCTCAGAGCAGTGCGGCCGTCTCGTCGAGCGGGGCCTCGGCCGGCGTCGCAGTTAGAGCCAGCAGCGAAGGGGGGTCGCGCTTCGTTGGTTTAGGATCGAGCTCGGAGGGCAGGCCTCGTCGTCCTCGCGTTTCCTTAAACCGAAGCATTCCCCTTCCGAAGAGGCCCTGATCACGTCATTTTTCATCCTTTCTGACTTGTTGTAAAATGTTGTAGTGGAGTCGGTCCTGATGTATGCGAAGCCACCATATGTATATATGAATGCAAATCTGAAAGTTTCTTCAAAAAATTTCCAAGTGTCAGACTTCGGCAGTGCATTGAAACTTTGTTATTTGCTTTTCCCTTTTTTCAACTCGAGACGTCCGATTCATATGCTGATCTGTACGGCTCGGATGATGACTCTGAATCCGAAGCCTCTTCTGGGACGGCGGCTCTGAGTCCTAGGAGCGTCGAGCTGGAGTTACGCCGAGCTGAAGGTGAGCGGGCTCACCTTTTGTCCGTCCTCGACCTTCGGGAAGCCGAGATCCAGCATCTGGAGAATAGGATTGCCGAGCTGAAGCCTGCAGAAGGGGACGAGGGCTCGCAAACCGCGTTCAGCAACGCTCTTCGGGTCAAGTGTATTCGGCACAGCCAGTCGAAGATCATGGCCGAGGGGGATGATTTGCTCTCGGAGATTCGACACTTGCAGACTGTGGTAGCGAAGCTCCGAAACAGTACGGGGGAGCTACCAGCCGAGGAGGACGAACAGTCGACCGAACAGTCCAGTGAAGATTTTTCCATATGAGGGCTAAGTGTAGTGAGTCGGCGTCGTGTATTTTGTTTCCAAACACTTTGTAACCATGTGTTTTGTGTTGGGGTCTGATTGTTTAATAAAATATCTTTCACTGCACTGCATATTTGTCTTGCTTATAACTGTGCTGGTCACGCCGAGGTCCTTGAACCGAGTGTGTTAGTTCCGTCGGCGAGAGTATTTGAACCGAACGGGTTCCCCTGAGTACAGTGTTTTGTCGTTTAGCGACTCTGACAAGGTACAGCACGAGTTCCTAGGCGGCTCTGTCCCTTAGAAAGTGCTATCTTGTCGTTTAGCGTCGGTGGCAAGATCTGGGCTGTTGGGTGTTGGCACGAATTTCGAGGCGGCTCAGTTCCCAAGAAAACGCTATCTTGTCGTTTAGCGCAGGTGGCCAGATCTGAGCCGTCTGATCGAGATCATGCACGAAAGTTGAGGAGAAAGTGAGTTTTCTCCATTTGCGAGCTCGGGAAGGCACTTGCTCGGTGGCCGACCGGAGACGTAGGGCTTCGGTCTTCGGCAAGTGGTCAAGATCGCTCGGATTACATGGCCGAACGAAGCTCCGGCATCGATCTTATGGAGAAGTTTGAACGGACTGGGATCCAAGTGCTGGGCCCCGGGACCATTTTTGTAGCTCGACAGTTGTGGGAGCAATTCCGAATGGCGATCTACCCCTGGTTCGTCCGGAGACGAGCCGAGGAGGTAAAGTCGAGCCGAGTGTTGGACTCCGAACCATCGGTGTAGTTCAACGGCTGTGGGAGCAATTCCGAACGGCGATCTACCCCTGGTTCGTCCGGAGACGAGCCGAGGAGGTAAAGTCGAGCCGAGTGTTGGACTCCGAACCATCGGTGTAGCTCAACGGCTGTGGGAGCAATTCCGAATGGCGATCTACCCCTGGTTCGTCTGGAGACGAGCCGAGGAGGTAAAGTCGAGCCGAGTGTTGGACTCCGAACCATCGGTGTAGTTCAACGGCTGTGGGAGCAATTCCGAACGGCGATCTACCCCTGCTTCGTCCGGAGACGAGCCGAGGAGGTAAAGTCGAGCCGAGTGTTGGACTCCGAACCATCGGTGTAGCTCAACGGCTGTGGGAGCAATTCCGAACGGCGATCTATCCCTGGTTCGTCCGGAGACGAGCCGAGGAGGTAAAGTCGAGCCGAGTATTGGACTCCGAACCATCGGTGTAGCTCAACGGCTGTGGGAGCAATTCCGAACGGCGATCTACCCCTGGTTCGTCCGGAGACGAGCCGAGGAGGTAAAGTCGAGCCGAGTGTTGGACTCCGAACCATTGGTTGAAATCTCAATTTAAAAAGCAGGTGATAAGAGGGGAGAGAAACATGCGAATTCACAAGCATAATAGAGCTTTCTTTATTGATAATTGACGGCGAACCGTTTTACATAGTACATAGTACAATTTATGAAAAATGGGTTACAAGTCGGAGGACTGGGATGGCTCGATACTCCATGATACTTAGAGTGGCGCCGGAGCGCTTTCTTGGTATTTCAGGAGGTGGTTGGCATTCCAGGTCCTCGGAAGCTCTCTGCCCTCTAGGTCTTCGAGGCGATATGTTCCGGGCCGAACCACCTTTGTGATCCTGTACGACCCTTCCCAGTTCGGAGCCAGCTTGCTCTTCTGACTGGGGAAGGATATGGCTAGCTTCCTCAAGACCAAATCTCCTTGCTTAAGGTTGGCGGGTCGGACCCTTTTGTTGTACGCTAGTTCAACTCTTCTTCGGTAACTCTGCTGCCGAATCGATGCCCTTTCCCTTAGCTCATCTATCAAGTCCAAGTCTGCTCTGAGGTCCCTGGCATTCTGTGCTTCGTCATAGGCTGTGAGCCGAGGGGAAGGTATTCCGACCTCAAGAGGTATCACGGCCTCGGACCCATAAGTGAGGTTGAAAGGGGACTCGCCTGTGGGGGTCCGCTTGCTCGTGCAGTAGTTCCATAGGACGTTGGGGAGTTGGTCGACCCATAAACCCTTGGAACTTTTGTCGAGCCTTTTCTTGATGCCTGTGAGGATCTGCCGGTTAGCATTTTCTGCCTGTCCGTTCGACTGAGGGTGGGAGACGGACGAGAAGCGCTGCTGAATGGCCAGGTCGTCGCATAGAGCTCGGAACGCTGCGCCTGTGAACTGAGTCCCGTTGTCCGTTACGAGGACACGGGGGATGCCGAACCTGCATATGATGCTCTTCCAGAAGAACTGTACCACTTTGTTCTCGGTTATAGTGGCGAGGGGCTCGGCCTCGACCCACTTCGAGAAGTAGTCAATGGCTACGACCAAGAACCTGAACTGACCCGGAGCCGGAGGGAAGGGCCCTAGTAAGTCCATACCCCACATTGCGAAGGGGATGGGACTTGATAGGGAGGCGAGGTTGGCCTGAGGGAGGCGTCGGATGCTAGAGTGTCTCTGACAGGAGCTGCATTGCCGAACGTGTCGTTCGGCATCTTGAAGGAGGGTCGGCCAGAAGTACCCATAATTCAAAGCTTTTCGGGCCAAGGACCTAAACCCCAAGTGTGCCCCTCCGATGCCTTCGTGGAGTTCTTGTAAGGCATATTCGGCCTGATCCGGAGAGAGGCACCTTAGGTACGGTCGGCCGTCCATTTGAGAGAAAGAGCGTTTGTATAGGACACCCTCGATCAGGACATACCGCTCGGCCCGGGTCCTGACTCGGCGAGCCTCTTTGGGATCCGAGGGCAGAACTCCATCCCTTAAGAATTCTATCAATGTTTTCATCCAATTGTCTTGTAACATGACTGGCAACGACTCCGCCGAGGCAGGCGTCTCTTCTTCGATGCTCGGCTTAGAGAGGACTTCGATCAGCACGGTCTGTTTGAGACCTTGAAGTGAGGACGAGGCCAATTTAGAGAGGGCATCGGCCTGTGAGTTTTCTTCCCGAGGGACCTGCTGGATGAGCGCCTCCTCGAACCGGTCCATGAGATCCTGAACCCTAGCAAGGTACTTTGCCATCCGCTCATCTCGAGCTTCGTACTCGCCCAAGACTTGGTTCACGACGAGCTGGGAATTGCTGTGGATCCGGAGGCGCTGCGCCCCAGCACTTCGTGCAAGTCCGAGACCAGCGATGAGCACTTCGTACTCCGCCTCGTTGTTCGAGGCCTTGAAGTTCATACGGATCGCGTACTGGAGGACGAAGTCGTCAGGGCCATTCAAAATGATGCCAGCGCCGCTTCCTTCATTACAAGAGGATCCGTCCACGAAGACTGTCCAAATGGGGGGTCCATTCGGAACGTGCTCGACCTTAGGGATAGTGGACTCCATGATGAAGTCGGCGAGCGCCTGTGCCTTAATCGCTGTCCGAGGCTGGTAAGTGATGTCATGCTGGCTTAGCTCTATGGACCATTTCATCAGTCGGCCCGAGGTTTCGGGCTTGTAGAGGATCTGCTTTAGGGGTTGGTCGGTGAGGACGACGATCGAGTGGGACTGAAAGTATGGCCGAAGCTTCCTCGCCGCTGTGACTAGGGCGTAGGCCATTTTCTCAATCTTCGGATAGCGGAGCTCGGCGTCCCGAAGCACCTTGCTCACGTAGTAGATGGGCCTTTGGGACCGGTCCTCCTCTCTTACCAGGACAGCACTTAGGGTCTGCTCGGAAGCAGCCAAGTAGAAGAAGAGGTTCTCACCCGGGACTGGTTTACTGAGCAGAGGGGGGTTCACCAAGTATGCCTTCAGTTGGTCGAACAACTCCTGCTGTGGCTGGCCCCATTCAAAACCCTTAGCCCCCCTGAGTGCTTTAAAGAAGGGGAGGCACTTTTCCCCCGACTTCGAGAGGAACCGACCGATAGCAGCGAGCCGACCGGTGAGCTTCTGCACCTCCTTGATGTTCCGAGGCGGGGCCATGTCTAATATGGCCTTAATCTTCTCGGGGTTAGCTTCGATTCCTCGTTGGCTTACCATGAAGCCGAGGAATTTTCTCGATGAGACCCCGAACGCACACTTGTTCGGGTTCAGCCGCATGCTGTGCTTTCTCAACACGCCGAAAGCCTCCTGGAGGTCGGCTACATGATCGGTGCCGCGGATGCTCTTGACGAGCATGTCGTCAACGTACACCTCCATGTTTCGGCCGATCTGGCTCTGGAAGACCTTGTTGACGAGGCGCTGGTAGGTGGCGCCCGCATTCTTCAAGCCGAACGGCATTACCCGGTAGCAGTAGAGGCCTTGGTCGGTGACGAAGGAGGTCTTCGGAATGTCCGGAGGGAACATTCGGATTTGATTGTACCCCGAGAAGGCGTCCATGAAGCTGAGGAGCTCATGGCCCGAGGTGGTGTCAATAAGGGTGTCGATGTTCGGGAGAGGGAATGGGTCCTTCGGACACGCCTTGTTCAGGTCGGTGAAGTCCATGCATATCCTCCACGAACCATTAGACTTCTTGACCATTACAACATTCGACAGCCACCCGGGGTAATTTACCTCCTGTATGAACTTGGCCTTTAGAAGTTTATCAACCTCCTCCTTGATGGCCTGCTGTCGCTCGGGAGCGAACTTTCGCCTCTTCTGCTGGACCGGTTTGCACCCCGGTTCGACACTCAGGCGATGGACGAGCAGTTCCTCGGAAATGCCGGGCATGTCCGCGGCCGACCATGCAAACAAGTCATGGTTATCTCGGATGCATTTAATCAGGTCCGAGCATAGTGCGGTCGGCAAGGATTTGCTGATGAGCAACTTCCGGCTCGGATCCTCGTCCGAGAAGAGCACTTCTTCTAACTCGTCCGCCGGCTCGGACGTTGGGCGGGCCTTCGGCTCGGGAATTTCTAGTGTCTCGAGCGAGAGCACTGGTCCCCCAGTGGAAGTCATGTAGCACTTCCGGGCTGTTTCCTGGCTTCCCCTGACTTCCCCTACTCTCGACCGAGTGGGGAACTTCATTTTCAAATGGTATGCCGAGGGGACAGCTTCCAGGGCAGCTAGGCCGGGTCGGCCTAGAATAACATTATATGCTGCCGGGACATCGACGACCATGAAGTCCATCGGCTCGGTCCGTGTAGTAGGGGTGCTTCCCGCAGTAACGTCTAGGGTTATCACCCCTTCGACGTTTACCGGGACCCCCGTGAACCCGTGGAGTGTGTAACCGGCCGGCTTGAGACGGTCTCGGGACAGCTGCAGGCCTCGGAAGGCCGAGAGGAAGAGGATATTGACCGAACTTCCATTGTCTACTAAAATCCTCTGCACCTTGAAGTTGGCCATGCGGAGGTCGATGACGAGGGCATCGCAGTGTGGGGTTCGGACCCCTTCGAGGTCGGCATCGGAGAAAGACACAGGGACGCCGAGACCTTTTGGGGGAGGGGCACTGTGGACCGAGTTGACCTCTCGGACGAAGGCCTTTCGGGAGGAATTAGAGGAGAGCCCCATAGGGCCTCCGTGGATCAGGTGCAGAACCCGTTCTTCCTCGAACTCGGGTGTCTCCTCGTGCCGCTCGGAGCGCTTGTTAGCCCCCCGAGGCGGAGGAGAGTTGCGATCCGTCCGATCGTTAGCCTTCACGAATTTGGCCAACTGCCCCCTCCGAATGAGGGCTTCAATCTCATCTCTCAGAGCCCGGCAATCATTCGTGTCGTGGCCGTGGCTCGGTGGTAACGACACCATTTGTCTTTGTTCCTCCTCTTCGCTGGGGTGTGCATCCTCGGAGCCGGAGGGATGACCCCCTCCTTCTCCACCTCCATTAGGATAGTAGAGACATTAGTGGTGAGGGGAGTGAACTTCTCGAACCTGGGGGGAGGGCGGCACTGACCGCCAATGTCCTTCTGAGCTTTCTTGGACCCCTCTTCCCCCGTCGCCTTCCTCTTCGACCCTGCGGAGGGCCCTCCGAAGCTCGGAAGGGCTTCAGCCTCCTCTGCTCGGATGTACTTCTCGCACCTCGGGAGGAGGTCGGCGAAGTCATGCGGGGGCTTCTTGGCTAGGGATGATCGGAGGTTGGCGTTAAGGACGTTCGACTGGAACGCCACGGTGGCTACGGACTGGTCTAAGGAGGCGATAGACCTGACCTCTGCGGTGAATCTCTTCACATAGTCCCGCAGCTTCTCTTCCCTTTCCTGCCGTAGGTTCAGTAGGGAAAGACTTGTCTTCTCGGCCCGCCTGCTACTCACGAAGTGAGTAATGAACAGCGTCTCGAACTGCTCGAATGAGAAGATGGATGAGGGGGCGAGCCTGGAATACCATTCCCGAGCTGACCCCCTGAGGGTGGCAGGGAAGGTCCTGCAGAGCACCGCGTCGGAAGCTTGATGGATCAGCATCAGGGTCTTGAAGCTTTCGACGTGATCGACCGGGTCGGATTCCCCTAAGTATGTTTCAAACTGGGGCGGTTTGAAACTCCTCGGTATGTGGGCCTCCATGATCGACCGTGAGAAGGGGGGTCGGCTGGGACGGAAGGTTCCTGCTCGGGACTCCTCCTCCCTGTCCATGCGGCCGATCCACCTTTCCACTTCGTGGATACGGCGGATGAGGGCGTCGTCCCTTCGCTGGTAATCTTATGATCCCCCGGACTCCTCTTCATAGGAGGGGGAGCGCGGACTCTGGCGCCGGTAGTCCTGGGATTGGCAAGGACTATACTGCTGCCGCCGGCGGCTGGGAGCCAGGAAAGGACTTCGGGTTCGGCGGCGAGGACTGGGGTCCCTGGGGGGCGTCGGAGCCCTCTGAGCATCCTGGTCGTTCTGCCGAAGGTTGAGAGCCTACAGAACGGTCTCCTGGAATTGGAGGAATTCGGCCCGACTGATAGGCACCTCTCGGTCCCTCGGATGACGCCGATCCCCGGGGGAATGCGGCCTCCTCCTTCGGCGCTCGGGAGACACCGCTCGGCCTCTGCGGTCTGGGGACCTTCTGCCGTCTCGGCGACGAGGGGACCGCTCACCCTGACGCTGGCGGGAGGCTCCCTCTCGGGCCCGCCTCTCGTCAAGGTGGGTGCGGAGGTCGTCGTCCTTCTGGCAGTTCAGGAGGGTGATGCGGAGGTCGGGATGATGAGAAGCCATTGAGTCCGAGGACCCATTATGGGCCGAAACATGCTCCGGATTGATTGGCTGCTTCTGTTTCCGAGCATTATGGCCGGAAGGGCCATTGTTGGGTTGCTGCTTGGGATGAGGAGGTGGGACCTGCTGGGCCGGTGGAGGAAGATCGGACTGTGGAATAGGATTGACAGGGACTTCCTCCGTAGGGTCGGCAGTGTTGGCCACACGGTTCGACCCTCTAGATCTGACCTTCTTCGGAGGCATTGCTGCGGAGGACGACGAGGAAGTAGCTGAGGCTGTTCGTGTGGTCCTTCCCACAGATGGCGCCAATCTATTACCGCTGATTTCGGTGTGGGGGTAAACAGATATCATTTGTGAGTCCGAAAAGAACCTGAACAGTTGACTCCGCCTTCTTGCTCCTGCCGCGACCTGCAAGGAAGTGCGAAACACCGGGGTTGATTCCGGCGATGCACCCTCCGACGCTCTTGTCAGTAATCAGGAAAGATTAAGAAATGAGCTTAAGTGATGAAAAAAGTGATTAACCTGGTCATGGTGGTAGGGGGGTTGTATTTATAGTCGCCTTTGGAACGGTTAGGGGCCTGATTTCCTACCTAACAGCCAGGAGGAAAATCCTCCTATTCTGTTCTGGGAAATTAGCCCCTGATTCCCTGGTGGGAGTCAATCAGGCCTGTTGATTTGATCTAGTCAAATCAATGGCCCTGATTCTCCTCTTGGTGAACTGGGCTTGTATCGGGTCGGGACCCGTGCCTAGTTAAAGTGGATGCGTTCGCGGGTTGCTGGTTCTGTGAGAAGGAGACCCAATACCCGTTTTGGATCCACTTGTATGTGAAATTACCTTTTTACCCCCGAGCATCAAGATTCGTGCCCAATCTGGACGGTTCCGATTTAACCCCATTTTTAGCCATATCAGGCGCCTCATTGTTCCTCGGCTGATGCCGACCGGTAGGAGAGTGGCGCCTCCTCCTGTAATGCCCGGGTGACTCTCTTCGCCCTCTCCTGGTAGGAGACCTTCTACGCTCGCGGTGGTGAGGATTCCGCTCATCTGGACGTTGTAGGTGGGAGGCTCCCTCTCGGGACCGCTTTTCGTCCAGACGGTGGCGGAGATCCTCATCCTTCTGCCGGTTGAGGATAGTATTTCGAAGGTCAGGGGCCTGAGGACTATGGGAGGCGTAAGAGTCTGTAGAGGCGTTGTGTACCGATATGTGGTCTTGATGGAGAGGTTGTTTTTGCTTCCGTGGATCGGGACCGTTTGGAGGTTGCTGGTTCGGAAGAGGAGGTGGGTCCTGCTGGACACGGTCCTCGGCGGGCGGAGGGAGCCGCCCCTGTTGTTGAGAGAGATGGACAGGGACTTCTTGCTGGTTAGCAGGGTTGGGCGCACGATTGGACCCTCTAGATCTGACCATTCTGGGAGGCATGGCTGGAGAAGAGCTAGTCGACGAGGAAGAGGAGGAGGCTATTTGTATGGTTTCCCACAGACGGCGCCAATCTGTTACCGCTAATTCTGGTGTGGGGGTAAACAGATAGAATCTGTGGGTTCGTGGAAAAACCAGAATAGCAGATCCAAACCTGTTCCGTCGGAGTTGGGCTGTTGAGCTCCCGCCGTACACCTGCAAGGAAAGTGCGAAACACCAGGATTGATCCCGGCGACGCACCCTCCGACGCTCTTGTCAGTAACCAGTGATGATTAAAAAAGAGCTTAAGTTGGCAAAAAGTGATTAACCTGTAACAGTGGTAGGTGGGGGGTATTTATAGTCGCCGTTGGGATCAGATTAGGAATGTGATTCCTGTGATCTGATAAGGCGTAAAATCCTCGTAATCAGATTAGGAATGTAATCCCTTAATTCCCGGTGAGAGGATAACTGCAAATCAGGCCCGTTGATTTAGTCAAATCAGTGACCCTGATCTCCTCTTGCTGGTCTGGGTTTGTATCGGGTCGGGATCCGTACCCAGTTGAGATGGATCCGTTCACGGGTTGTTGGATCTGTGAGGAGGAGACCTTGTACCCGCTTCGGACCCGTTAGTAGGTGAAATTATCGTTTTACCCCTGAGCTTTAAGATTCGTCTCCGATGTGAACGGTTCCGATTTAATCATATTTTTAGCCATATCATACTATTTTATATAGACTATTATTATATTATATTATTATTATTATACATATTATTATTATATCTATTATTATTATTATATATTACTATTACATATTATTATATATATTAATATATAATATATCACTATTATATATTATTATATATATTATTAGATAATATACTATTATTATAATATATTGTTATATATATATATATATTTACAATATATTATTGTTACATATATATTATAATTATTGTTATTATTATATATATTATATAATTATTTATATTTATATATATATATATACACTATTATTATTATAATACATATTATTTTTTCATATATACTATGTTATATATACTATTATAATAATCTATTATTATTATAATATATATTATTTGTATTATATATTACTATTATATAATTTATTATATAATTTAATATTATTGTAATAAATTGTTTAATACATAATTATAATAGATTATTATTACATATATATTATTATAATTATTATATGTTATTATATATATGTATATAATTAAATATGTTTATTATAAAAAATTATTTCATATTATTATATAATATAAAATTGTTATAATATATTTGTTGCCGCTAATTTTGGTGTGGGGCAAACAGATAGTATTTGTGGATTCTTAGGGAAACTGAATAGTAAACCTGTATACCTGTTCTGCTGGGGTTCGATCGTCGCTCCCGCCGCGAACCTGCAAAAAGTGCGAGACACCGGGGTTGTTCCCGGCGACGCACCCTCCGACGCTCAAGTCAGTAATCTGGAAGACTATGAAAGAGCGCCAAAACTGGTGAAAGATTGATTACCTCTTAATGGAGAAGGATGGGGGGTATTTATAGGCGTCTTAGGGAACAGATTAGGCATGTAATTCCTGTGTATAGATAAGGAATGTAATCCCTAATTCCCGGTGAAGGGATAGATATGAATCAGGCCCGTTGATTAATATTAATCAGAAACCCTAATTCTATCTCGTTGGACCGGATTTGTTGCAAGTTGAAACCCGCACCCAGTCATGGTGGATCCGTTCGCGGGTTATTGGATCTGTGAGAAGGAGACCCAGTACCTGCTTCAGACCCGTATGTAGGTGAAATTACTGTTTTACCCCTGAGCTTCAGGATTCGTGTCCGATTTGGACGATCTCGATTAAACCCCTATTTTTTGCCACATCACGAGCCCCCCACTCCTAAAGGCTGAGGGCGATCAGTCTTTGAGGAGTAGTTTGACTGTTTTAGTGGCTAGTGGAGTTGTATCGGAGTCCGAAAGGGTGATCTTGAATCCTGAAGTGGGTGGTGAGGTAACTTCTTCTTTTTTGGAGCCATATGATGTTCCGAGGCCGTATCGAGTTTTTATCTATTTTTTCGGGCTATTCATTTAATTTTGCGATGTGTTAGCTAATCGTTCGGGGGGCTTAACAGTACACTCTAGGCAATAATTGTTCATTCGGGGGGGTCAAAAATATCCCCCCGAATTTTTAATTATTTTCTAGAATTTTTAGCTAATTTTTCCGAATTTTTAGCAATTTTTCGCAATTTTTAAATAAATAAAATGATTTAAATAAATAAAAATCGATTTTTAAATACCGATTTATGACGTGGCGTAATCTGGACCTTCGATCAGCGCGGAGCACGAATTTCTGGGTGATCAGACGGCCCCTATTCCTCGTCAGGCTTTTTCGCCGTATACGAGGGTCGGCTCCTCGGCTCCTCGGCTCGGAAGGCCAGCGACTCGGCTCGGTGGATCAGTGCCTCGGCTCGGTGGGCTGTCTCCTCGGCTCGGACTATCCGAGGTACGTGGCATCATCTGGGACCGTCCATCTCAGCGTGGATCCCCATAAAACGCTATCTTGTCGTTTAGTGGACGTGGCAAGATCTGAACCGTCCATCATGACGAGCGCGCTTTTCGACAAGATCCAACGGCTTATATGGGTCGGCGAGTTTTTTCGCCATATACGAGGGTCGGTTCCTCGTCATCTCGGCTCGGAGGATTGGTCCCTCAGCTCAGAGGATGGTTCCTCCGCTCAGAGGATGGTTCCTCGGCTCGGTAGATTGACTCCTCGGCTCGAACCCTCCGAGGTACGTGGCATCATCTGGGCCGTCCATCTCAGCGTGGATCCCCATAAAATGCTATCTTGTCGTTTAGTGGACGTGGCAAGATCTGAACCGTCCATCATGATGAGCGCGCTTTTCGACAAGATCCAACGGCTAATAGGGTCGGCGAGTTTTTTCGCCATATACGAGGGTCGGTTCCTCGTCATCTCGGCTCGGAGGATTGGTCCCTCGGCTCAGAGGATGGTTCCTCCGCTCAGAGGATGGTTCCTCGGCTCGGTAGGTTGACTCCTCGGCTCGAACCCTTCGAGGTACGTGGCATCATCTGGGCCATCCATCTCAGCGTGGATCCCCATAAAACGCTATCTTGTCGTGTAGTGGACGTGGCAAGATCTAAACCGTCCATCATGACGAGCGCGCTTTTCGACAAGATCCAACGACTGATATGGGTCGGCGAGTTTTTTCGCCATATACGAGGGTCGGTTCCTCGTCATCTCGGCTCGGGGTTTACGTGGCATTCACCGAGGTGCTGAGTTGGATACCTTAAGGATTGCGTCTCCTATTGGGGTCACTTTTCCGAGCCCAGTTGCTCGGCTGCTCGACTAAGCTGTTCGGTAGCTCAGCTGGGCAGGCCGATGGCAGGCAGTTCGGAAGGTACACGTGGCCGGATCTGGTCCGTCCATCATGGCGCGAATCACGAGGATGGGGTTCAGATCATGAGAAAACGTTATCTTGTCGTTTTGTGGGCGTGGCACAATCTGAACCGTCCATCGAATTCTGACGCGAATTTCGGAGAGATCCGACGGTGACTTCGCCTCGGAATGATTTTTCTCCATATACGAGGGTCGGTTCCTCGTCATCTCAGCTCGGAGCCTCAGTGCTGTTGGCCGAGGCGCTGAGTTGGATATTTTGAAAAAAGCATCTCTCGATGGTTCCATTTCTTCGAGCCCAGTGGCTCGGCTGCTCGACTAAGCTGTTCGGTAGCTCGGTTGAGCAGGCCGATGGCAGGCAGCTCGGAAGGTCCCCGTGGGCAGATCTGGTCCGTCCATCATGGTGCGAATCACGAGGATGGGGTTCAGATCACGAGAAAACGTTATCTTGTCGTTTTGTGTGCGTGGCACAATCTGAACCGTCCGTCGAATTCTGACGCGAATTTTGGAGAGATCCGACGGTGACTTCGCCTCGGAATGATTTTTCTCCATTTACGAGGGTCGGTTCCTCGTCATCTCGGCTCGGAGCCTCAGTGCTGTTGGCCGAGGCGCTGAGTTGGATATTTTGAAAGAAGCGTCTCTCGATGGTTCCATTTTTTCGAGCCCAGTGGCTCGGCTGCTCAACTAAGCTGTTCGGTAGCTAGGTTGAGCAGGCCGATGGCAGGCAGCTCGGAAGGTCCCCGTGGGCAGATCTGGTCCGTCCATCATGGTGCGAATCACGAGGATGGGGTTCAGATCACGAGAAAACGTTATCTTGTCGTTTTGTCGGTGTGGCGCAATCTGAACCGTCCGTCGAATTCTGACGCGAATTTTGGAGAGATCCGACGGTGACTTTGCCTCGGAATGATTTTTCTCCATATACGAGGGTCGGTTCCTCGTCATCTCGGCTCGGAGCCTCAGTGCTGTTGGCCGAGGCGCTGAGTTGGATATTTTGAAAGAAGCGTCTCTCGATGGTTCCATTTCTTCGAGCCCAGTGGCTCAGCTGCTCGACTTAGCTGTTCGGTAGCTCGGTTGAGCAGGCCGATGGCAGGCAGCTCGGAAGGTCCCCGTGGGCAGATCTGGTCCGTCCATCATGGTGCACATCACGAGGATGGGGTTCAGATCACGAGAAAACGTTATCTTGTCGTTTTGTGGGCGTGGCGCAATCTGAACCGTCCATCGGATTCTGACGCAAATTTTGGAGAGATCCGACGGTGACTTCGCCTCGGAATGATTTTTCTCCATATACGAGGGTCGGTTCCTCGTCATCTCAGCTCGGAGCCTCAGTGCTGTTGGCCGAGGCGCTGAGTTGGATATTTAAAAAGAAGCGTCTCTCGATGGTTCCATTTCTTCGAGCCCAGTGGCTCGGCTGCTCGACTTAGCTGTTCGGTAGCTCAGTTGAGCAGGCCGATGGCAGGCAGCTCGGAAGGTCCCTGTGGCCAGATCTGGTCCGTCCATCATGGTGCGCATCACGAGGATGGGGTTCAGATCACGAGAAAATGTTATCTTGTCGTTTTGTGGGCGTATCGCAATTTGAACCGTCCATCGAATTCTGACGCGAATTTTGGAGAGATCTGATGGTGACTTCGCCTCGGAATGATTTTTCTCCATATACGAGGGTCGGTTCCTTGTCATCTCAGCTCGGAGCCTCAGTGCTGTTGACCGAGGCGCTGAGTTCATTATTTTGAAGGGGCTCAGTAGCTCGGTTGCTTAGCCGAGACTGTTCAGTAGCTCGGCTTGGCAGATCGGTGGCCGAGTCGTTGACTTGAGTGATTTGAAGAGTTTTTTGCTTTTCGTAACGTCGCAACTTTCTGCTTGGCGCTTTGGCTTCCTAGTGGGGCTTTGAGGTTCCCAAGGAGGCCCACTATCCCTTGGGGTTATAAGTTTTCACTCCCCCACCCCTAAGCTCATTTTTTACTTTTCACTCCAAGATTTCACTTTTGTTCTTGTAGCGCCCCGATTTCCGACACTGGGAAACCGTGACACGAGCCAAGATCTTTTCTTCAATTAGTCACAATACACAGAAAAACAGGAGAATTTAAAAATTTTTTATTCAATACACAATATGTTACAGTCTGAATATTGTACAACTGTAATACCTTACAATAGAGTTACAATATTACCTTTACATTTCTAAGTATTACAACCTTCAACATCTTACATCAGAGTACTTCTCAACTAATACATAATCAGTACATAGACTGCAGCGGAACTAAACATAACCCTGACTCCTTGCTTTCCTTGCCTTGAGTCCTCCTGAACCTCGCCTTTGTACTTCGGCAATCCAGTACCTATGGAAGTGGGGACGTCAGTATTCACTGACGCTTAAAGGCTGATCATATAGCAGCGAATCTTCCAAACAATATACAAAATATAACAATGGTGTTGGTGTAGTTTAAGTGTACGTGAGTGCTATGACTAGACTCTAATGTGATACTTAAGTAGAACTAGGACACTCCTATTCTAATATCCGGGATTTGAACCCGCGTTATGAATTCTAACTGTACACAACCCGTTCCTGACACCCACCCACGGCAGTTCAGGAATTAACAGCGCGAGATACGCAACCCGTGTCCTCAACTTGTGAGACGGCACCGTACGTATCCCTTTGACGGGAAGGTAGAACTAGGATGCTTCCTATTCTAATGTCAGCAAGTCTCCGAGAGTAACATGCAGCCCATAAATACATGCGACTCCATCTCAAGCCGTTTCTCCATATATAGGGATTGAACCCGCGTTATGAATTCTAATTGCACACAACCTGTTCCTGACAACTACACGTGACTCGCGAGGCTGCAGATGTGGTCATGTTCCACTGTTGCATTTCGCCCGTGGTGTCTATGTTCGCCACTGCGACTCGGCTAACCGGACCTCACTCAAATTAGACGATCCCGACGTATCGGGTGTCATCACAAAAACCAAACCATAGAGTTTTGCAAGCGCAGGGTAGCACGAAGCCTACCCTGTGGCACTCTCTGGGGTATCGCAAGCGCAGGACTGCACAATGCATCCTGTGGCACCCCTAGCCACGGTACTTCAGGAATTAACAGAGCGAGATACGCAACCCGTGTCCTCAACTTGTGAGACGACACCGTACGTATCCCTTTGACGGGAAGGTACAACCCGGTACACCACCTATGATCTGCCCCAAGAGACGAGTTAGTGTCGGGGCCCCCTACAACTGACCCCTCTCTCCCGGCAAAAGGTTTTAAGTAAACTGATCCTTATAAGTCACTATCCTAGTGATGTCCCTGACTCGAACAATCCTAGGGATGACGATATTATAACACAACATGCTAGGCCTTAAATTAGGCTTCGCAAAACAACTCTACTAGGCCGCTCAACCTAGATTTACCCGAATCCTTCAGGACCCGGTTCGTGGCTCATCGATCCAAGACTCTGGTAACAATCTCTCTCTCAATCATCACTACCCCTAACTCGGATTCTACCAACACTCTCGGCCCACGGTCAACCTACATTGGTTAAGATCCGTCAACGTCCGAGGTGAGATCTATCCGTTTTGCTCTAAGGAGGTAGGATGTGGTCTTGATGGTCGATAGCCCTAGGGTGGTAACATCACCCTAGACGAGCGCAACGTACTGTGTACTAGCTAACAAGCTATACACGAGTAACAACCACATACGAGCCAACTAAGCTACGTACGAACAATAACTACCTACGAGCCAGGCGGGCCTCGTAGGAGATAACCACGTACATACCAGCCAAATAAGCCGCGTATGAGACCAACAGCTACGTACGGGCCAGTCGGGCCGCGTACGAGACAACAACCTACATACGAGCCAACTAAGCTACGTATGAGACCCACCGCTACATACGGGCCAGTCGAGCCACGTACGAGCACGACCGTGTGCAAACAACCATACAGGTAATCAATCCTAGAAGCAACCAAGCGTGCTTACTAACAAACTTAATCTTCTACTATTAGAAGCAACAAAGGGATCTATTAGTAGTCTAAGATCGGTATTCTACTAAGGAAGAATCCGAAGGCGACATAACCGCCTCTATCGAATTAACTATCGCTAGTGGTCTTCCCGATCTTACTACTTCGACCTATAGTGTCTTAGGCATGACATACACTCGTAGGCATCTTCCTAAAGTAATCCAATTACAAAATAGAACTACTCACCATCACACTCCTAAGTATGAATATGATTAATGCTTGTGTTTTCATCGAGCTTAAACATAATATCACTACGACCTAGACATAGAGTCTACTTTAGTCAAGCGAGCATGAAAACTTACTACTTATCTTGACTAATCACCATAACACAAGCATGGATAGATAACTAATATAACATACCATCATTCCAAGGTATAGTAGATATTCTAACATTACTCCTACAATGTTCTAATCATGTATTACTCTAGCATGGCATAGAATCCAACATAAATCACTACAACTAGCCATGGGTAGTTTCTTTACCCTAAGCATGAACATCCTAGTATGGGTATCCTTAACTTAATATGATCAATAATTTGCATGATCGCTACTTACTTAGCATGAATCATGGTCATTCACTAACATAATATACACTTCTCTACCATTTATCTAGTATGGTATACAATTTGCATACAATTTAAACTAGCATGATATGCCAAATACTTACAATTAAGCTAGCATGATATATCGCTTTCCAACAATTAAACTAGCATGGTATATGATTTTATCATGGATCCTACAACACTCTAGGCACAATAAAATTTATCCAACCATTGTAGGAAACTTTTGGATTGAATCCTACACATTCTAAGCATAACTAAGTCACTAAACATAATAGGAAACTTTAGGAATGAGTCCTACAAAATTCTAGTATAAGTGAGTTACTAAACATGATAGGAAAAGAATCCTACAACATTACCAAGCATGCTAGGAAAAGAATCCTACAACATTCTAAACGTTAAGCATGGTAGGATAAGTTTATAAAACATTCTACAATTAATTAAGCATAGAATCATGGTAGGATATTTTTATAAGTAATCCTACAACTAGCTAAGCATGGATTATGGCTTCTAAGCATTTCTAGAAGCAAAGCTACCACTAACTAAGCATGGTAGACATGGTAGGATATTTTTAAAGCAATCTTACAACTAATTAAGCATAGATATGGCTTCTAATTATTTTTAGAAGCAAAGCTACAACTAACTAAGCATGGTAAGCATGGTAGGATGTTTTTAAATGCAATCCTACAACTAATTAAGCATAGATATGGCTTCTAATTATTTTTAGAAGCAAAGCTACAACTAACTAAGCATGGTAAGCATGGTAGGATATTTTTAAATGCAATCCTACAACTAACTAAGCATGGATATGGCTTCTAATTATTTTTAGAAGTAATCCTACAACAATTGAAGCATAAACATGGCTTCTAATTATTTTTAGGAATAATCCTACAACATGAGTAGCATGAAAATAGCTTCTAAATAATTTTAGGAATAATCCTACAACATGTAGAACATAAACATGGCTTCTAATTGTTTTTAGAAGTAAAGCTACAACATTAGAAGCATGAATATTGCTTCTAAATATTTTTAGAAGCAATCCTACAATGTCTTAAGCACAAACATAAAGGAATATTTTTAGAAAATACCCTACAACATTCTACTACTACTACCACTTCTATTTTGATCAACACATACACACAATAATCTACTATTACTACTACTTCATTCACAATAAAAATCACCACATACAACTATCTATTACTACTACTACTTTATGGACATAAACATACTACTACCTTATTAATTACATACATGCTACTACTACTTCATTTATTACATACTACTAATTACATGCATTCTACTACTATTTTATTTATTACATACTACTACTTATTATTTAGCATACTACTACTTAGTTGCCTACTAACCTTATTTATTACTAGTGATAAAAGAAAGGTCATTTTTATTCTACTTTACTTTACAAAAGAAAAGATCTTTTTAATTAATTACAACTAGTGATTAAAAGAAAGAAGATCTTTTTATTAGTTTCTACAACTAGTGATTAAAAAGAAAGAAAGATCTTTTTATTGGTTTCTACAACTAGTGATTAAAAAGAAAGAAAGATCTTTTTGTTGGTTTCTACAACTAGTGATTAAAAAGAAAGAAAGATCTTTTTATTAAGTTTCTACAACTAGTGATTAAAAAGAAAGAAAGATCTTTTTAGTTAATTTACAACTAGTGGTTAAAATAAAAAGAAGATCTTTTTAATTTATTAGCTACAACTAGTGTGTAAAATAAAAGAAGATCTTTTTGATTAATAGCTACAACTAGTGATTAAGAATAAAAAGAAGATCTTTTTAATTTATTAGCTACAACTAGTGTGTAAAATAAAAGAAGATCTTTTTGATTAATAGCTACAACTAGTGATTAAGAATAAAAAGAAGATCTTTTTAATTTATTAGCTACAACTAGTGTGTAAAATAAAAGAAGATCCTTTTGATTATTACACCAAGTCCTACAACCAACAATGGTTGTATATTTTCAACAATATGCAATATGTGAGTCCTTTGGCCCAATATCATACAACAAAAATTACCATACTAAAGCTATGAACTTTTTTTTTTTGAGTTAGTAGTCACTACTACTAACTTTCTTTCTCTTTCATTCAACACAACCTCATAACCACACACCCACAAAAAGAACAAAGAAAACAAAACAAGAAGGTGAGAAGAAGAAGAAGTCACACAACAAACAACAAACAACCAAACAAACAAACAAAGAAACAAACAAAAGATCAAATGAAGAAACCCCCACCTTCTCTAACTTTGGTGGAAGAACTTGCTAGCTATTTCTTCTCCTTCCCCTAGCTTTCTTTTTGAACTCTTCTAAGACCTACAACACAAAACTCTCTAGTTAGTTGTTCTCTCTTTCTTTTCCTTTCCTTCTTTCTTTCTTTCTTTTGTTTTTCTAAAATGAGAGAAGGAGGTGAATGAGGGGGGATTTATAGAAAAGAAAGGAGGTGGTGAGTGCACCAAAATGGCACAAAATAAACCCTAAGAAGAGTGTGGCCAGCCAAGTATAGGGGAGTAGGGGGTGAGGTTTAGAGTGGTGAGGTGGAGGGAGGTGTTATGTGAGGGAAGGTTGTTTCTAGAAGGGTTTAGTTCTAATCTTGTGCATACAACTCTCTTTTAACCTTCTAATCAAACCCTAATTCTCTAATTGAGTAGCCATGACAAGCATAAGTGTATTGTCCTAAAGTACATACCATATACTAGGTATAATATACTAAGTGTCATACAATTATGTGTATGTGTACATGTATGTGTATACAAACAAATCTTTTTATAAAATCCTCATAAAATTCCCAAAAATAATTTAATTTAGAAAATAATAGTGAAATAAATTTTATTATTACTTCGGAGAGTTGCGTTATCAATTTGATGCGCTTTGGATACGCACCGACCGATAGACGTGCGTAGGCACTGTTTGTGGGCAACCCGGCGAAAAATCGCCAAAATAGTTCGATTTTGGAGTTAAAATAAAATAATAATAAAATAATAATAAAATAATAATTTATATGAGTTAATATCCATCCAGGATATTACAGTTCTCTAAGTTCTCTGCTAGCGGCGACTCTTGCTCCAAGGTGGTGACGTTAGCTGTCGCGTGGGCCAGGCGATTTCCGGCGAGCACATTCCGACCATGAACGTCACTTCAAAGGTCAGTCTACTTAGCCTTAGCTTTTTTCTAGAGATGTCAAGAGTGAACTCGGGGAGTGGGGCCTCGTCTTTGGGCGATGATGGCGCCGAGGAGAGGAGAAGAGCGGAGGTGCGAAGGAAGGCAAAGCAAATCGCCGAGCCGTCGGCTACCGAGGCGAGGCAGGAGAAGAAGAAGAGGAGGATGGCGACCCAATCTCCCGGGGTTGAGGTGATTGTGGAGAACCCGAAGCAAGCCCCCGAGATGGGACGATATCCCTCCGTTCTGTCTGGGCATTCGGGGGTCAGGCAGTACGAGGGCGAGCTTTTGGATAAAGCGGTCTACGGAAAGTCGAAAGTCCTCGAAGAACCTAATCCGGCCCTTCCCACCGAAGCCGATGAGCTCATTTCGGTGTTATCCTAGAGGGATCTCCTTCGGATCAGAAAGGGATACGCCATCCCTCCAGAGTACAAGCTGATGATCCCCGGCCCCCGGGATGCGAGCGAATTCCAAGCTGTCGTCCTCGGACATGTGCATGTTCGACTTCGACTCCTTGAATGCCGGACTACGTTTTCCGCTGCATCCTTTCATCCTCCAGATCCTCGGCTGGTTCTTCCTCGCGCCGACCCAGTTCATGCCGAACACATGGCGTCACGTGAACGCTTTCTTGCTTCAGTGCTACAAAGCTGAAGTAGAGCCGGACCTAACAGTCTTCCGAGGCCTGTATCGGATAAACCGGATGCACAAGACGGAGCATCGGTACTACTTGGGGCCGAGGAAGGGTGTTAGGATCATAGAAAACCCGGACTCAATTAAGGGTTGGAAAGAGAAGTATTTTATATTAAGGGGTGAGGCGATACGGCACATTCCGACCCGGTGGAAAGTGGAGGTGCCGAAATTTGCGAGGACCGACCCTGTACTGTCTGAGGCCGAGGAGGAGGTGGCGAGGAAGATCATGGCCCTTCCCTTGCTGAGTTGGAGGGAGTTGACGGAGGAGGTGCTGTTCGGGTCCGGCCTTAGCCCCATCGACCCGAGTATGCTCCTGGCATCTCATTTATTTTCGTTTTTCTTTCAAGTTTTTAGTTCGTCTTGCTGACTCGTTTTTTGTTGTTCGATGCAGAAGCGATGAAGATTGATTTCAACACTATGATGGCCGATAGGTCCAAGTTGGCCGGGGGCAGAAAGAGGAAGAGGGTGATCGCGGCTGCCTCGTCAACTCCGCAGCCCCCGGTCGCTTCTACTACCACCCCGCCTCCTCCGGCTACTGAGGTGCCTTCGGAGGTGGTTATCATCGAGGAGCCCTCGGTCCCTGTGGCCCCGACCGTGATTGAGGGGGCCTTTGATGTCAACGCGGTGCTGGCACTCGAGGCTCCGCCGGTGACCAAAGCGGCCGAGGAAATCCTGACGGAGCAGCACAAGCAGTTGTTTGTGCCGAACTGGCGGGTGAAGAATCACGACGGATTCCTCGGCAACTTGCAGATGTCGGTGCAGGTCGTCAAGCACTTGGCGACCCCGAAGGACAGAGCCGCGTTGAAGGCGGGGACGGTCGGCGACGACACCTATGAAGTGGCTCGGTCGCTCGTGTCGGTAAGTGTCTTCTTGCGAATTTCTTTAAGTTTGCTGCTCGGCTTGCACATTGCTCTGATTGTTGTCTTTGCAGGCCACCTGCCACTTCGGCCACCTCCTCGAGACATTCGCCGCGCAGGAGAAGGAGCTGAAGGCCGCCAGCGACAAGGACAGGGCGGAGAAGGTCAAGGCGGTTCGGCAGCTCGAGGCCGAGCAGCGGCAGGTCGAGGACTTGGAAGTCCGGGTCGCTGATCTTGTGGCGGACTTGGAGAGAGTCAAGGGGCGACCTGACGTGGAGTCTGCCAAGGCCACAAAGGCTGCCGAGGAGTTGGCCGCGTCGGCGAAGTCTCTGGCTGACCTGAAGGCGGAGAAGGAGGCGTTGGCCGTGAAGATTAGGGCCGAGGTAGAGGCCGAGGTCGAGGCTGAGGCGAAGAAACACATGGCCGAGAACATGGAGAGGTCCTATCAGAGGGCACTCGACCATGTTCAAGATCGTTTCCCCAGCTTCGAGCGGGTCGGCTACAGACTGTGGCCCGGGTCGCCTTCAGGCGGTGAGGAGGAAGGAGGCGAAGGCGACGAGGTCGAAGGTGATGACGAGGAGGAGGAGGTCGACCCCCCTGTGGCGAACGCCCAGGTCGAGGGGAGGATCGAGGGGCCACCTGGCGACGCGCCCGTGGTCGAAGCAGCGACGCAGGTGGACCCCTGATCCCCTCGTAAATTTTTTGTAGTTTTTTGTTTTGTTTTTTCTTTCAAACAGTGTAATGCTTTTCGCGGACTGGCCACCGCTTTCGATGATGAATGAAAAATGTTGTGTTTTGATTTTGGACTTCTGTCTAAGTGTTTGGTTCGGCCATATAGTACTTCAATGTTGTCCCTTTCTCATTTCAGATTGCCGAGCAGACTCTTACCACCTCAGCGGATCGGCACTGAGCAGAGTTATTTCAGCGGTCCCGGGAGGATCGTCTCGAGGGCGAGGTTCATCTGACGAGGAGAATACTTTATAATGTAGAGAAGTGGAATAGTGAGCTGTTGGCCGAGCTGCACCATCTGCGGATCGTCGAGGCCGAACTATCTGCGAAGGAGGAAGAGTTGGTCCGAGTTTCGGCCGAACGAGATGACTTCGCAAGGAAGGTAGAACAGTTGCAAAGGGTGACGGTCGACAAGAGCATCGAGGTGACCCACTTGCGCCGCGTCATATCCGACAGCGCCGAGTTTCCTGGTTCGGCGAAACTTCCTCGATTCAAAGTTATTGTGAAGGACGACACGCTGAAGGACCGGATCGTCGAACTGGAGGAAGAGGTTGCTTGGCTCAAGCCTCAGCCGGTGAGGGCTAACGTCCGGAGCACCTCGTGCACTCGCGAAGAGATTGAGCAAGGGATTACGTTCTATCAAGCCGCGAGCCGAACCCCTATCATAGGTAGGACAGCAGTTGACGCCCAAAGTGGGGTTGCGGTGTCTTCAAGTGGTGCTTCGGTTGGAGCGACTGTCAGGGTCAGCGGCGAGGGGGCGTCTCGATTCGTCGGCCTAGAGACGAACTCGGAGGTCAAGAAGCACCGACCCAAGGTGTCGCTGAACCTGGAGCGTCCCCCTTCTGCGGAGGCAGTAAACGGGTTGTGTCTTGTCTTCGGACTTTCGGACTGTGTTTTGTTGTAATCTTTTTGTGAAAGTTATATTAATAAAATTGGAGTTGATTTATCCGAACTGTCCTTTGCTGGCTTCTTATTGTGCTGCAATCGCGCTAGCTAGGGTAGGCTCGAAATGAACCGCGGGGCGAGTGTTTGCTTCGCCGAGCATCTTGGCCTCGGAACTCACGCTTTAGCCATGGTTCTAAATTTTGCTCGTCGCCTTCAGGTGCGGCTCGGTGCCGCGCCTGAGGTGTGGCTGTTTTGTGCGTCGTGCTGAAAAGATGGGACCAGTTCCCTAACAGCATTAAATGGCGCTCCGGGATCTGTGGGGGCGTTCCGCCTTCCCAAGGGCGTTGAGAGTGGGGCCTCTTAATTAATACGCGGCACTTCAGCTCCCTAGGCGCGACTGTTGGATTCCCGAGGGTCATAATGACAGTCTCTTGGGGGAAGGCTATAAGTACCACACCCCCCTTGTAGTTTTAGTCATTTGCAGTCTTGAGCTTCAGTGGCATCGATGGTGTCTGCCCTTGCGCGGATGCCAGCCTTGTGAAGAGTTTTTGCCTCTAAAGGTTCGGAGGGGTGGTCACCCTACTGCCTTGTTCTTTTCCCGTTCTTGACGACTACGATGTGGGTGTCAGGGTCGGGAGAGGACAAGGCAGAAGAGTTGGCGACCGTAGTCCGGACCCGAGGGAAAGGTTCTTCGGAAGGATGGGTCGCCGTTCTTCAACCGTGATCTTCTCCCGATTCTGACGGCTCGGATGTGGGGGTCAGGATCGGGGGAGATCACTGTAGAAGAGGTGGTGACCGAAGTCCGGGATCGAGGGGGAGGTCGCTTCGGGAGGATGGGTGGTCGCTCTTCCACCATGATCTTCTCCTGACTCTGACGGCTCCGATGTGGGTGTCATGGTCAGGGGAGATCACGGTGGATGAGGTGATGACCAAAGTCCGGAACTGAGGGGAAAGTCCCCTAAATCTAACTCAAACTCTTTCGAGGCTCGGCTAGATACTTGCTCGGCACGGGTCGGCTGCGCTTTCGTAGCTCGGTGACCGGAGTGACTTTTGTCGAAGGTTGGTTCTGGTTGCCTGTCGCTCGGCGTTTGGGGCCGAGCGAAGTGAGGTGATGAAAGCCGTCGGATGGTGGCACGAATCTTGAGGCGGGTCCGGTTCCCAAGAAAACGTTATCTTGTTGTTTTGTGGACACGTGGCTTGATCAGATCCGTTCATCACTCTCTAGCACACATTTTGAGACGATCTGACGGTGGTTTCGTCTCGGAAGGTTTTTTCGCCATATACGAGGGTCGGTGCCTCGTCCGCTCGGCTCGATGGTCGTGGGGGCAGTTCGAAATGGCCATCTACCCCCGGCCCGCTTGAGGACGAGCCGGTGAAGTAAAGTAGAGCCATAGGACACCGACCACCGTTATGTTAGTTCGTGGGTTGTGGGAGTAATTCCGAATGGCGAACTACTTCTAGCTTGCTTAGGAGCAAACTTGCGAAGTAGAATCGAGCCAAGTGTTGGACTCCGAACCATTCAACGGTTGTGGAAGCAATTCCGAACGGCGATCTACTTCTGGCTCGCCTAAGGACGAGCCGGGGAAGTAAAGTCGAGCCGAGTGTTGGACTCCGAACCATCGTTAGATTAGTTCAAGGGTCGTGGGAGCAGTTCCGAATGGCGAACTACTTCTAGCTTGCTTAGGAGCAAACTTGCGAAGTAGAATCGAGCCAAGTGTTGGACTCCAAACCATTCAACGGCTGTGGGAGCAATTCCAAACGGCGATCTACTTCTGGCTCACCTAAGGACGAGCCGGGGAAGTAAAGTCGAGCCGAGTGTTGGACTCCGAACCATCGTTAGATTAGTTCAAGGGTTGTGGGAGCAGTTCCGAATGGCGAACTACTTCTAGCTTGCTTAGGAGCAAACTTGCGAAGTAGAATCGAGCCAAGTGTTGGACTCCGAACCATTCAACGGCTGTGGGAGCAATTCCGAACGGCGACCTACTTCTGGCTCACCTAAGGACGAGCCGGGGAAGTAAAGTCGAGCCAAGTGTTGGACTCCGAACCATCGTTAGATTAGTTCAAGGGTTGTGGGAGCAATTCCGAATGGCGAACTACTTCTAGCTCGCTTAGGAGCGAACTTGCTAAGTAGAATTGAGCCAAGTGTTGGACTCCGAACCATTCAACGGCTGTGGGAGCAATTCCGAACGGCGATCTACTTCCGGCTCGCCTAAGGACGAGCCGGGGAAGTAAAGTCGAGCCGAGTGTTGGACTCCGAACCATCGTTAGATTGAAGAGTTAATAGCAGAGAGATGTAACAGTAGCAAAAATATGAAAAAACTTTATTTATTAATATCCAATGATTGGCTGCTTCTAAAGTTGCTAGCCGTTATTACAAGGAAAAAATAAAAGAAAATTACAAGTAACAAGAAAGGAACGGTTCGACATCTCAAGTTACTTAGAGAGGCGTTGTTGCTCTCTCTTGGTATTTTAAGAGATGGTCGGCATTCCAAGTCCTGGGAATCTCCCTGCCTTCGAGATCTTCTAGTCTGTATGTGCCGGGGCGGACTTCTTTAGAAATCTTGTAAGGTCCCTCCCAGTTCGGGGCCAATTTGCTTTTCTGACTAGGGAACGAGATGGCCAACTTTTGGAGGACTAGGTCCCCCTCTTTGAGGTCCATTGGGCGGACTCTTTTGTTGTATGCTTACTCGACCCTTCTTCGGGAAGTTTGCTGGCGTATGGCAGCTCTCTCTCGAATTTCGTCTATCAGATCAAGACTTGCTCTAAGCTCTTTAGCGTTCTGTTCTTCTTCATAAGCTATCAGGCGAGAAGAGGGTAACCCGACCTCTAGGGGGATGATGGCCTCGGACCCCTAGGTGAGATTGAATGGGCTCTCTCCTGTTGGGGTCCGCTTCGTGGTGCGGTAATTCCAGAGCACGTTGGACAGCTGATCGACCCACAAGCCTTTGGAACACTTGTCTAACCTCTTCTTAATGCCTGAAAGGATCTGTCGGTTGGCATTCTCGGCCTGGCCATTCAACTGAGGATGGGAGATGGAGGAGAACCGGTGTTGTATGGCGAGGTCTTCACATAAAGCTCGGAAGGCAGCCCCCGTGAATTGCGTTCCATTGTCCGTAATTAGGACCCTGGGGACGCCGAATCGGCAGATCACACTCTTCTAGAAGAATTGAACAACCTTGTTCTCGGTAATCGTGGCTAGGGGCTCGGCCTCTATCCATTTCGAGAAATAGTCGACTGCCACGACTAGGAACTTAAGCTGTCCGGGGGCTGGCGGAAACGGCCCTAGTAAATCCATCCCCCACATTGCGAAGGGGATCGAACTTGATAGGGAAGTGAGTGGTGCTTGTGGAAGGCATCGGATGTCGGAGTGCTTCTGATAGGAGCTGCATTGCCGAACGTGCCGTTCGGCGTCCCGTAGGAGAGTGGGCAAGAAATACCCGTAGTTCAACACTTTGCGCGCCAAGGCTCTGGAGCCAGAATGGGCCCCGCCGATGCCCTCATGAAGTTCTTGCAGGGCATAGTCGGCTTGCCCGGGGGAGAGGCACCTCAGGTAGGGTCGTCCGTCCACCTGGGTGAAAGAGCGTTTATATAGGATGCCTCCGATTAGTGTGTAACGCTCGGCTCGGGTCCTTACTCTTCATGCTTCCTTCGGATCCTCGGGAAGGAGTCCGTCCCTTAAAAATTCGACGAGGGGTTTCATCCAATTGTCTTCGAGGAGGACAGGCAATGTTTCAACGGAGTCAAGTGTATCGTCTTCTATGCTCGGCTTCAGGAGGACTTCTATCAATACTGTCTGCTCGAGACCTTGAAGGGAAGATGAGGCTAGTTTGGATAAGGCGTCGGCCTGTGCATTTTCTTCTCGGGGGATCCTTTGGATAAGGGCCTCTTCAAACAGCGCCATGAGGCTTTTGACTTTGGCTAAGTATTTAACCATCCTGTCATCGCGGGCTTCATATTCGCCGAGGACCTGATTGACGACTAGCTGAGAGTCGCTAAAGATTCGGAGGCGCTGCGCCCCTGCATTTCGAGCCATTCCAAGGCCGGCTATGAGCGCCTCGTATTCAGCTTCGTTGTTCGAGGCTTTGAAGTTTATACGGAGGGAGTATTGGAGGATGAAGTCATCTGGGCTTGCCAGAATGACCCCTGCCCCGCTTTCCTCATTGCAGGAGGATCCGTCAACATAAACCGACCAGATGGGTGGTCCCTTCACTGTTTGGCTGGATTCAGGGATAGTAGTCTCAACTATGAATTCGGCTAGCGCCTGAGCCTTGATCGCGGTCCGAGGCTGATAAGTTATATCGTGCTGGCTCAGCTCGATCGACCATTTCATAAGGCGACCCGAAGTCTCGGGCTTGTGAAGAACCTGTTTCAGCGGCTGGTCGGTAAGAATGACCACCGAATGGGACTGAAAGTATGGGCGAAGCTTTCTTGCGGCCATCACCAGGGCATAGGCCATCTTCTCTATCTTCGGGTACCGGAGCTCGGTGTCCCGGAGCACTTTGCTAACATAGTAGATGGGCTTCTGAGCCCGCTCTTCTTCCCTCACTAAGACTGCACTGAGGGTCTGCTCGGAGGCTGCCAGGTAGAGGTAGAGGGGTTCGCCAGGGATCGGTTTGCTGAGGAGTGGGGGATTGACGAGGTAAGCCTTGAGCTGGTCGAAGGACTCCTGTTGCTGCTGCCCCCATTCGAATCCTTTAGCCCCCCTGAGGGCTCTGAAGAAGGGGAGGCATTTTTCCCCGGACTTGGAGAGAAAGCGCCCTATGGCGGCGAGGCGGCCTGTTAATCTCTGAACTTCTTTAACATTTCTAGGAGGGGACCATGTCCAATATGGCCTTGATCTTCTCCGGGTTTGCTTCAATTCCTCGTTGGCTAACCATGAAGCCGAGGAACTTCCCTGATGAGACACCGAACGCACACTTGTTCGGGTTGAGTCTCATATTGTGCTTTCTCAAAACGTCAAACGCTTCTTGGAGGTCGGTCACATGATCAACGCCTCGGATGCTTTTCACAAGCATGTCGTCAACGTACACTTCGATGTTCCGGCCGATCTGAGCCTGGAAAACCTTGTTGACGAGGCGTTGGTATGTTGCCCCTGCATTCTTTAGACCGAATGGCATGACTCTGTAGCAATAGAGGCCTTGGTCGGTCACAAACGACGTCTTCGGGATATCCGGGGGAAACATCCGGATCTGATTGTAGCCTGAAAAGGCGTCCATGAAGCTGAGGAGCTCATGTCCCGAGGTTGCATCAATCAGAGAGTCAATGCTCGGAAAGGGGAATGGATCCTTGGGGCAATCTTTGTTGAGGTCGGTGAAATCAATACAAATCCTCCAAGTCCCATTGGACTTCTTCACCATTACTACATTCGATAACCACTCAGGATAGTTCACTTCCTGTATGAACCGGGCCTTCAAGAGCTTGTCTACCTCCTCTTTTATAGCGAGCTGACGCTCGGAGGCGAACTTGCGCCTCTTCTGCTGAACCGGTTTAGACCCCGGATCAATGCTTAGGCGGTGGACTAAGAGCTCTTCGGAGATACCGGGCATATCTGCAGCTGACCAAGCGAAGAGGTCTTGATTCCTTCGGATGCATTGTACAATGTCTGAGTATAGGGCGGATGGGAGGGTCTTGCTGACAAAGAACTTGCGGGCCGGCTCCCACTCAGAGAAGAGCACTTCCTCCAATTCGTCCACCGGCTCGGATGTTGGTCGAGCAACATCTTGGGAGATTTCCAGAGTTTCTAAGGAGAGGACGGGTCCAAGGGTAGAGGTCATATAGCACTTGCGGGCCTGCTCCTGATTGCCCCTTACTTCTCCTACTCCGGCCCGAGTGGGGAACTTCATTTTGAGATGGTAGGCAGAAGGGACGGCTTCAAAGGCAGCCAGGCCGGGCTGACCCAAAATGACATTGTAGGCTGCTGGGACATCTACGACCATGAAGTCCATCGACTCTGTTCGGGTAGTAGGAGTTTTGCCAGCTGTTACGTCGAGGGTAATTACCCCCTCAATAATCACTGGCACTCCCGTGAACCCATGGAGCGTGTAGCCGGCGGGTTTGAGTCTATCTCGGGAGAGCTTTAGGCCTTTAAAAGCGGTGAGGAAGAGGATGTTGACGGAGCTGCCGTTGTCTACTAAGATCCTCTCCACTTTGAAGTTCACCATGTGGAGACTGATGACGAGTGCGTCACAATAAGGGGTGCGGACACCTTCGAGATCTTCGTCGGAGAATGTGACGGGCACTCCGAGGCCTTTGGGAGGAGGGGTGGTTCGGACCGAGTTGACTTCTCTTATAAATTCCTTCCAAGAGGAGTTCGAGGAGCCCCCCATTGGGCCCCCATGAATGAGGTGGAGGACTCGCTCTTCCTCAAAGTCAGGCGTCTCTTCTCGTTCCGGACGCTTGTTAGCCCCCTGAGGCGGGGGAGGAAGTTCGGCTCGGTCCTTTCTTACAAACCTGGTCAGCTGCCCCCTCTGGATAAGGGCTTCTATCTCGTTCTTTAAGGCGCGACAATCGTTGGTGTCATGCCCGTGGTCCCGGTGATAACGGCACCATTTTTCTTTATCTCTCTTCTTGGCGGGGTATTCATCCTCAGAGCAGGAGGTATTATCCCTTCCTTTTCGACTTCCATGAGAATGGTTGAGACATTAGTGGTAAGGGGAGTGAACTTCTCGAATCTGGGGAGAGGTCGGCTCTGGCTGGCATTATCCTTCTGGAGCTTCTTGGCTCCTTCCTCTTCTATTCCCTTTCTCTTAGACCCGGAGGAAGACCCCTCCCAGTTGGGTCGCTGCTCGGCCTCTTCGGCCCGGATGTACTTTTCACTGCGAAGGAGGAGGTCGGAAAAGTTTTGTGGAGGCTTCTTGGCGAGGGAGGAGCGGAGGTTGGAATTGAGGACATTAGATTGAAATGCTGCCGCAGCGACCGACTGGTCGAGGGATGCTATGGACCTGGCTTCGGCTGTGAACCTCTTCACATAGTCTCTCAATTTCTCCCCCTTCTTCTGGTGGAGGTGCAATAGGGAGATGCTGGTCTTCTCAGCCCTACGGCTGCTTACAAAATGGGTGACGAAAAGGGTCTCGAACTGCTCGAAGGAGAATATCGAGGAGGGGGCAAGGCGAGAGTACCATTCTCGAGTTAGGCCCTTGAGAGTTGTGGGGAAGGTTTTGCAGAGGAGGGCATCGGAAGCTTGATGGAGGAACATCAGGGTCTTAAAGCTTTCGATGTGATCAACGGGGTCGGTCTCCCCGGTGTAAGTCTCAAATTGGGGAGGTTTGAAGCCGAACGACACAGGTGCATCCACAATGATTCGGGAGAAAGGGGGTCGGCTAGGACGTAGGGTCTCCCCCTAAGCTCTTCTTCTCGGTCTATCTGACCCAGGCGCCTCTCTACCTCATGAAGATGGCGGTACATGGTGTCGTCCCTCCGACGATAATCAGCCGAGCCTCTAGACTCGTCTTCGTATGAGGGGGAGCGAGGGCTACGGCGATGGTAACTTCGGGAGCGCGGAGGACTTGGGGTACGCCGAGAGTTGCTAGGAGCAGGACGAGGAGATGGGGACCGTCGGCGAGGGCTTCGGACCGGAGGAGGAGATGGAATCTTGGGTGCGTCGGTGTTGGGACGGAGATTGAGAGCTTGTAGGACGGTCGCTTGGAACTGCTGGAACTCGGCACGTGTGATGGGTGCCTCATTGTTCCTGGGCTGTTGCCGACCTGCAGGGGACTGCGGACTTCTTCGGTAGTGCTCGGGGGATTCTTTCCGACCCCTTCGATTAGGGGACCTTCTATACTCCTGGTGGCGAGGGTACCACTCGTCTGGACGGTGTTGGCGGGAGGTTCCCTCTCGGGCCCGCTTCTCATCCAGGTGGCGGCGAAGGTCATCATCTTTCTGGCGGTTGAGGGCGGTATTATGGCGACCAGAGGCTCGGGGATGATAGGAGGTGTTACCGCTGATTTCGGTGTGGGGATAAACAGATAGGATTTGTGAGTTCGAAAAAACCTGAACAGCTGATCCAAGCCTTCTTACTCCTGTCGCAACCTGCAAGGAAGTGCGAGACACCGGGGTTGATTCCGGCGACGCACCCTCCGACGCTCTTGTCAGTAATCAGTGGTGATTAAAGAAAGAGCTTAAGGTGGAAAAAGAGTGATTACCTGGTCACAGTGACAGAGGGGAGGTATTTATAGTCGCCAGGGAAGTGATTAGAGGCTTGATTCCCTGTGTAACTGCTAGGAGAAAAATCCTCACAGTCTGTTTAGGAAACTAACCCCTGATTCCCGGTGAGAGTAAATCAGGCCCGTTGACTTGGTCAAATCAGTGGCCCTGATTTGTCTCTTGTTGATCTGGGCTCGCCTCGGGTCGGGACCCGTGCCCAATCGGTATGGATCCGTTTGTGGGTTAGTGGGTCTCGTGCGAAGGAGATCCAGTACCCGCTTTGGATCCACTTGTATGTGAAATTACCATTTTACCCCTGAGCTTCAAGATTCGCGCCCAATCTGGACAGTTCCGATTTAATCCCATTTTTAGCCATATCACGAGCCCCCCACTCCTAAAGACTGAGTGTGTTCAGCCTTTAAGGAGTAGTTTGACTGTTTTGGTGGCTAGTGGAGTTGTATCGGAGTCTGAAAGGAGGAGTGTGAACCTCGAAGGGGGTAGTGAGGTAATTTTTGATGCCATGTGCTGTTCTCTAGCCATATCGAGTATTTGACGGCTTTTATTTATTTTTTCCGGACTATTTATTTAATTTTGCGATGTGTTTACTAATTGTTCGGGGGCCTTAACAGTACTTTCTAGGCAATAATTGTTCGTTCAGGGGCTTAAAAAACATACCCCCGAATATTTAATTATTTTCCAGAATTTTTAGTTAATTTCCCCGAATTTTTAGCAGTTTTTCGCAATTTTTAAATAAATAAAACGATTTAAATAAATAAAAAATGATTTTAAATACCGATTTATGATGTGGCTCGATCTGGGCCGTTGATCATGGACGAGCGCGAATTTCTGAGAGACCCATCGGCTGTTATCGCTCGGAAGCCTTTTTCTCCGTTTGCGAGCTCGAAAAGGCACTTGCTCGGCAGCCGACCGAAGACATGGGGTCTCGGCCTGCCGAGCGACGTGGCGCAATCTGAGCCGTCGGATGATGGAGAGAATCCCAAGAAAATGCTATCTTGTCTTTTAGCGCACGTGGCGCAATCTGGGACGTTCATCATTAGAAGCACGGATTTCTGAGAGATCCAACGGTAGTTATCGCTTGGATGCTTTTTCCTCTGTTTGCGAGCTCGGAAAGGCACTTGCTCGGCCCGACCGGAGGGACTGGGGCAAGGCAGGCCGAGCGACGTGGCGCAATCTGGGCCATTGGATGACGGCGCGCATCTCAAGACGGGCACATTTCTCAAGAAAACACTATCTTGTCGTCTAGTGTCCTCGGCAAGATCTGGGCCGTCTGATTAAGATCATGCGCGAAAGTTGAGGAGAAAGTGAGATTTCTCCGTTTGCTGGGTCGGAAAGGCACCTGCTCGGTAGCCGACCGAAGGCGTCCGGTCTCGGCAGGTCGAGCGACGTGGCGCAATCTGAGCCATTGGATGACGGCGCGCATCTCAAGACGGGCATATTTCTCAAGAAAACACTAACTTGTCGTCTAGTGTCCTCGGCAAGATCTGGGCCTTCTGATCAAGATCATGCGCGAAAGTTGAGGAGAAAGTGAGTTTTCTCCGTTTGCAGGGTCGGAAAGGCACTTGCTCGGTAGCCGACCGAAGGCGTCCGGTCTCGGCAGGTCGAGCGATGTGGTGCAATCTGAGCCATTGGATGACGACGCGCATCTCAAGACGGGCACATTTCTCAAGAAAACACTATCTTGTCGTCTAGTGTCCTTGGCAAGATCTGGGCCGTCTGATCGAGATCATGCGCGCAAGTTGAGGAGAAAGTGAGTTTTCTCCGTTTGCAGGGTCGGAAAGGCACTTGCTCGGCAGTCGACCGAAGGCATGGGGCTTCGGCAGTCCGGGTGACCCAGCGCAACGAGTTTCGAGATGATCCTATTCCCAAGGGTATTAATGGTGCCCCGGGGTTTGTGCGGCGTTCCACCTTCCCTAGGTCATTAAGGATGATTCCTTCAATTAATGTGTGGCGTTTCAACTTCCGAGGGCCATAATGGCCAGATCTTGGAGGAGAGCTTATAAGTACCCCACTTCCCTTGTCATTTCAATCGCAACAATGTAGAGTTTCAAACCTCGGAGGTATTTGCCTTGGGTAACTTCTCTTTCGAGGTCCGAAAGGGTGGTTGCTCTTTTGTCCGGTTCTTTTCCCGTTCCTGACGGCCCCAAAGTGGATGTCAGGAGCGGGGGGGGAACAAGGCAGTAGTGGTGACGACCGTAGTTCGGACCCGAGGGATGAGTTGCTTCGGAAGGACGGGTGGTCACTCTTTTGCCTTGTTCTTCTCCCGTTCCTTACGGCCCCAAAGTGGGTGTCAGGAGCGGGGGAGGATAAGGCAGTAGTGGTGACGACCGTAGTCCGGACCCGAGGGATGAGTTACTTCGAAATGAAGGGTGGTCGTTCTTCCACCATGGTCTTCTCCTGACTCTGACTGCTCCAATGTGGGTGCTAGGGTCGAGGGAGATCATGATGGAAGAGGTGATGATCCATGTCCGAAGCCGAGGGGTGAGTTCGTTCGGAAGGACGGGTGGTCACCCTTCCACCATGATCATCACTCGATTTTGACTGGCCCGATGGGGGTGTCAAGATCGGGGGTGATCATGGTAGAAGGGGTGATGACTGTAGTCCGGATCCGACGGAGGGGTTCACTTCGGAAGGACTGGTGGCCGTTCTTCCACCCAAATCTTCTCCTGACTCTGATGGCCCGGGTGGAGGTGTCAGGGTCAGGGGAGGTTTGGGCCGAAGGGTAGACCACCGAAGTCCGGATCCGAGGGACTGTGTGTTTCGGAAGGACGTGGAGGTCGCTCTTCCGCCTAGATCTTCTCCCGATTCTGACAGCCTGGGTAGAGGTGTCAGGGTCGGGGGAGATCTCGGCAGAAGGGTTGACCGCCGAAGTCCAGATCCGAAGGGGGCGATCTGTTTCGGTTGGATGGGTGGTCGTTCTTCCACCATGATCTTCACCCGATTCTGAGTGCTCCAACGTGGGTGTCAGGGTCGGGGAAGATCATGGTAGAAGAGGTGATGACCCTAGTCCGGAACCGAGGGACTGCAGCAGCTTTGGAATGATGGGCCTCTTCCCATCTCTGTCTTCCTTCCGGGCCGACGGCTTCCGATGGTTGTCGGCCCGAAGGAGTTAGAGATGGGGGGTGTGCCGATCTGTTTTTGACCGGGCCCCGTGGGTTGGCAGAATACCAACCGAGATATGGGGCCTGGGGGGGCACGCCGAGGGCGGTGCCTTAAAACTTTGAATTAAAATTTTTTCTGGTTTCTTCAAACAGAGGTGGGATATGGAGGAAGTGTAGGCCATCCGAGCGACTTGATGCAATTTGTATCGTTCGATGGCGTCGCGCATCTCGAGACGGGCACATTTCTCGAGAAAACACTATCTTGTCGTCTAGTGTTCTCGGCGAGATCTGGGCCGTCTGATTGAGATTTTACGCGAATTTTGATGAGAAAGGGAGTTTTCTCCGTTCGCCAGCTCGGATTGGTACTTGCTCGGTAGCCGACCGGTCTCTTGCCGGCGCGGTCGGATTGCGTGTTGTTCGGCTCCCGGTCCCATTATGCCGAGCTAGTTGACTTGCTGAAGAAGACAGTTGTGTTGGGCCTTCGCAACGTTTCGAGAGCGGCCCAAGAGTCGCGCTTTTTCGTTTGGAAGTCCAAGGGACGTTCCATTTTTACTATAAATCTTCACCCCCCCTTAGACCAAGTCTCATTTTTTACTTTTACTCTCTCTCTTCAGTTCTTACTTTTCGCCTTCGAAGTTTTTAGCTCCTTGGTGGTGGTGCTAGCTGACGCGGCAAGGCGTTTCTTGTTTCCGGTGAACTTTCCGACCGTAGTTGTTACTTCGAGGTCAGTCCTTCTCCCTTCTCTTTTAGAAAATGGTTAAGATTACGTCCTCGGATGAGACCCCCGCCTTGGAGCAAGCAGTAGGCAGAGGGGGTAAAGGGAAGGAGGTGGCGGAGCCGACCGATCAGCACGTCGTACGTCCGGATAAAGAGGGCGAAGTGGCTGAGCTGCTTAAGGAGTTCACGGCGGGAGCGTTCGGTCGGCAGCCCATTGCTCTGTCGAGCGTGGGAGGTGTACGGGACTATGCCGAGGACACCTTGGAGAAAGTGACCCAAGGCACGGCTAAGTTGGTGGAGGAGAATGAACCGAGAGAGCTGTCCGAGGTGGACCATACCATCTCGTCTCTTACGGAGGCCGACCTTCACCTGATCCGAGAGGGTTTTCGGATCCCTGCCGACTACAGACTGCTCCTCCCCGGGCTGGGTTTTCGAGCCAATACGAAGTCTTCGTCAGATGTGTGTGTCTTTCCGGTCGACTCCCTCATTGCCGGACTCCCTTTTCCCCTCCACCCGTTCGTTGTTGATGTCTTGACATGGTACGGCTTGAGCCCCGCCCAGCTGATGCCGAACACATGGAGGCACGTCATGGCATTCGTCCTCCGGTGCCAAGAGGTTGGTGCCGAGCCGAGTATGTGTCTCTTTCGGAGCCTCTACCGACCTTGTCAGCCAAGGCGAGACGAACAAAGGTTCTATCTTTCGCCACGAACGGGCGTGAAGTTGATCGAGAATCTGGACTGGAGCAAACACTGGAAGGAGAAGTATTTCATCATCCGAGCCCCGGCGCCGTGGGTGATACCGACAGTTTGGGCGAAGGATGGCCTGCCTAAGCGAACCAAGAAGGAGTCGGTGCTGAGCGACGAGGAGGCAGAGGTCCAGAAGAAGCTCCTCGTCCTGCCAGCGCTTAGCTGGAAAGATATTACCGAGGAGGATCTGTTCCGAGGGGGTCTCAGTCCGATCGACCCTAGTATGCTTCTGGTATTTATACTCTTTGCTTAAAGTTTATGAAAATTTTCCTAAGTTTTTTCATTCGGCTTGTGCAGAGACGATGAAGCTGGATTACAATGCTCTGATGGCGAAGGACAGGTCGGAGCAGGAGGCGAAGAAGAAGAGGCCTTCGGCGGGGCCTCAGGACGGCCGAGCCTCGAAGAAGCCTTCGGTCGCAAAGGTCGCCGACCAGCCGAAGGTTGTTGCGTCGGAGGCTGGTTCCGAGCAGGGGGAGGTCATGGTCTCTGAACCTCCTGCTTCAGGGGCGCCGACACCGACCTCGAAGGGGGATGCTCCCGGTTCGTCGAGCAGTGCATTCGGCGTGAAGGAGCAGCTGTCCCTCCAAGTTCCGCCCCTCACTGCCGAGGTGGAGAAGATATTGACCGAGCGTCATAAGCAGATCTTCGTCCCCGACTGGCAGGTGATGAATGTCGACGGCTTCTTGGGCGATGGCAATATCTGCATGGAGGCGGTGAGGCACCTGCCGACCCCAAAGGATCGAGCGACCCTGAAGGCCGGGCTAGCGGGGGACGCCGCGATGCAGATTGCTCGGAACACCATGTCGGTAAGTAGGCCGAGCTCTTCCTCTAAAAAAATTTTCTGAGATTTTTCCAAGTCCTTGGGTTCGGTTTTTAATGTCTTGTTCTCTTTTCAGACCCTCTGCCACTTCAACTTCCTGCTCGAGGAGTTCGCGAGCAAGGAACAGGAACATGAGCGGGAGAGGGTGGAGCGTGTCAAGGTCGCGAAGCAGCTTGATGCCAAGCAGCTCCTCTCGGCGAAGAAGGGTGCCAAAGTGGCAGGGCTGGAGAAGCAGCTGGCCGATGCCATTCAGCTGTCGAAGGAGGCGGCGACCAAACTTGAGGCCTCGGAGAAGGAGGTAGCCGAGCTGAAGGAGGAGCTGGCCAACGCTCGGTCGGAAGCGGAGAGGGCTCGGAAGAGGGCCGAGAAGATCATGGCCAAACACCAGAGGAAGGTGAAGAAGGTGAAGAAGGCTGTGCAGGAGGAGACCGCGCAACACATGCTCCAGAACATGGAGGACGCCTACGGTCGAGCCTTGCTCCACGTGGCCGCCAGGAACCCGGGCTTCGATACGTCTTCCTACCGTTTTTACGACCCCGTGGAAGGGGAGGAGGAGGTTCCCGAGGGGATGCTCGACCCCGAGGGAGAGACGGAAGGCGTCGAAGGCCCAGGAGAGGCCGAGGCCGAGGGTGAGGAGGAAGACGACTCCGAGGAGGAGAGCGGGAGCGAAGGCGAAGACGGGGGCGACAGCGAGGACAAGGCCGGGGGGTCGACGGACCCGAACCACAAAAAGGTCGACCCCTGACTCGGTTGTCTCTTTTAGTCTTTCGTTGTTTTGTTTCTTTTTGTAAGCCTAACTGCGGACTGGCCACCACTCTTTGTAAAACTTTCTTCTCGGTTTTGAATGAAAACAGTGTGTTTGGCCAAAATTTATCCAAGTGTTGAGTCTCGGATTTTGTGTTTGATTTGGCGTTGAATTCTCCAAGTGTTGGGTCTCGGATTTATCTCTGACTTTCAGGTAAGGTTCGGTCCGATTACGGAGGTTGCACACCTTTGTAAGGAGCTGGCCAAAATGAGGGGTAAGCTCTCGGACAGTCGACAGAATCGGTTTCTCATGCTCTTGAAGCTGGAGGAGACGAAGGCAGCTGTGCGGAGGTATTGTCGCGAGCTGTGGCAACTGCGGAAGAACCCCCAAGCCCCTTGTCCCGAAGGCGAGGTCGAGCGGCTCCGTAGAGAGCTTACTGCCACCGAGCAGAAGAATGACGAGCTTTTGGCCGAGGTCCAACATATGGAACTAGCGGAGAAAGAACGTTCAGCGGCGGAAGAGAAGCTAACTTCCGAGCTAGAGAAGGCGTCGACTGAGCGCAAGAGGTTGTTGGCCGAGGTCGACAGGCTCAGAAGGATCACGATAGATAGGGGGATCGAGGTCACCCACTTCCGACGGCTCGCGACCGATGGCGCCAATGTCTCTGGCTCGTCAAGGCCTTCTCGTCTGAAGAAGTTGGCGAAGGACGATGCTCTGAGAGACAGAATCATTGAACCGGAGGAAGAGGTCGCGTCACTCAAGCCTATGCCGGAGAGGGCTAACGTCCGCAGTACGTCGTGCACTCGCGAAGAGAGCGAGAGAGGGATTCCTTTTTACGAACTTGCGACACGTTTGCCTGCGGCTAGGCGGAGCCCTGCCAATGCTTAGAGTAGCGCAGCCGTCTCGTCGAGCGGTGCCTCGGCCGGCGCCACAATTAGGGTCAGCAGCGAAGGGGGTTCACGCTTCGTTGGTTTAGGATCGAGTTCGGAGGGCAGGCCTCGTCGTCCTCGCGTTTCCTTAAACCGAAGCGTTCCCCTTCCGAAGAGGCCATGACCATGTCGTTTTATGTTCCTTCTGATTTGTTGCAAAACTTTGTTGTAGAGTCGGTCTTGTTGTATGTGAGGCTATTATATATGAGTTTGAAAGTTTGATTGGACAATTCTTCAAGTCTTGCGCCTCGGAAGTGTATTGAAATCTTGCTGTTCATTTTCCCTCCTTTTCAGCTCGCGACGTCAGACCAATACACCGCCCCCAATGGCTCGGACAATGGAGCTGATGCCGAGGTGACCTCAGGGGGGACGAAGTCGCGCTCGTCGAAGTGCCGAGAGCGGCGTCGTGGAGTGGAGCTGGAGTTACGTCGAGCTGAGAGCGAGCGGGCCCACCTTCAGTCCGTCCTCGGCCAACGAGACGCCGAGATCCGACGTCTGGAGAACAGGATCATCGAGGCGACCCCCGCAGGGGAGGACAAGGACTCGCAGACAGCTCTTCGGGCTCAGTGTATTCGGCACAATCAGTCGAAGATATTAGCCGAGCGGGACGATTTGCTCTCCGAGATCCAGCACTTGCAGACTGTGGAGGCGAAACTTCGGAAGGAGGCGGAGGAGCTAACAGCCGAAGTGGAAGGGTTGGCGACCGAAGAGTCCAGTGAAGACATTTCTGTTTGAGGACCAAGTGTAATGGGTCGGCGCTGTATTTTTTGTTTTCCAACACTTTGTAACTATGGAAAGACTGCTTTGTATTGTGTCCCGGTTATTAATAAATTTCCTTTGTGGTTCTGCATACTTATTTCGCTTGTGTGTGTGTTGGCCATGCCGAGGTCCTCGAGCCGAGCACATGGTGCCGTCGGCGAGAATCTCGAGGCGAACGAGCTCTTGACGGGGTGCTACCTTGTCGTTTAGCGATTCTGACAACATCTGGGCCGTCGGATGTCGGCGCGAATCTCGAGGCGTCGCCATTCCCAAGAAAATGCTATCTTGTCGTTTAGCGTCGGTGGCAAGATCTGAATCGTTGGATGTTGGCACGAATCTCGAGGCGGCTCAGTTCCCAAGAAAATGCTTCTTGTCGTTTAGCGTCGGTGGCAAGATCTGAGCCGTCTGATCGAGATCATGCACGAAAGTTGAGGAGAAAGTGAGTTTTCTCCGTTTGCAGGGTCGGGAAGGCCCCTGCTCGGCAGCCGACCGAAGGCTTGGGGTCTCGGGCTTCGGCTGCTAGGCAAGATCGCTCGGATTATGTGGCCGAAAGTAGCTTCGGTATCCCTCTACTGGCGAAGCTGAGGGGTGGACCACTCCTAGTCTGCCGCGAAGCAAGCTTGGGGGGACTGGGAGCCAAGTGTTGGACTCCGGGGCCATCGGTGTAGTTCGACGGTTGTGGGAGCAATTCCGAATGGCGATCTGCCTCTGGTTCGTCCGGGGGCGAGCCGAGGAGGTAGAGTCGAGCCGAGTGTTAGACTCCGAACCATCGGTATAGTTCAACAGTTTTAGGAGCAATTCCGAACGGCGCTCTACCTCTGGCTCGTCTGGGGGAGAGCCGAGGAGGTAGAGTCGAGCCGAGTGTTGGACTCCGAACCATCAGTGTAGTTCAACGGTTGTGGGAGCAATTCTGAACGGCGATCTACCTCTGGCTCGTCCGGGGGCGAGCCGAGGAGGTAAAGTCGAGCCGAGTGTTGGACTCCGAACCATTGGTGTAGTTCAACAGTTGTGGGAGCAGTTCCGAACGGCGATCTACCTCTGGCTCGTCCGGGGGCGAGCCGAGGAGGTAGAGTCGAGCCGAGTGTTGGACTCCGAACCATTGGTGTAGTTCAACGATTGTGGGAGCAGTTCCGAACGGCGATCTACCTCTGGCTCGTCCGGGGGCGAGCCGAGGAGGTAGAGTCGAGCCGAGTGTTGGACTCCGAACCATTGGTGTAGTTCAACGGTTGTGGGAGCAGTTCCGAACGACGGTCTACCCCTGGTTCGTCCGGGGACAAGCCGAGGAGGTGAAGTCGAGCCGGACATGGACTCCGAACCATTGGTTGAAATCAAAATTTAAAAAGCAGATTATAAGAGGGGAGAGAAGCATGCAAATTCACAAATACGAAAGAGCTTTCTTTATTGATAATCGACGGCGAACCGTCTTACATAGTACAATTTATGAAAATAGGTTACAAGTCAGAGGAGAGGAATGGCTCGATATCCTATGATACTTAGAGTGGCGCCGGAGCGCTTTCTTGGTATTTTAGGAGGTGGTCGGCATTCCAGGTCCTCAGAATCTCTCTGCCCTCTAGATCTTCAAGAAGATATGCTCCGGGCCGAACTACCCTCGTGATCCTGTACGGCCCTTCCCAGTTCAGAGCCAGCTTGCTCTTCTGACTGGGGAAGGATATGGCCAGTTTTCTCAAGACTAAATCCCCTTGCTTAAGGTTGGTGGGTCGGACCTTCTTGTTGTATGCCAACTCGACCCTTCTTCGGTAATTCTGCTGCCGAATCGATGCTCTTTCCCTCAGCTCGTCTATCAGATCTAAGTCTGCCCTGAGGTCCCTGGCGTTCTGTTCCTCGTCGTAGGCCGCGAGCCGAGGGAAAGGTATTCTGACCTCAAGGGGTATCACGGCCTCGGACCCATAGGTGAGGTTGAAAAGGGACTCGCCTGTGGGGGTCCGCTTGCTCCTGCGGTAGTTCCATAAGACGTTGGGGAGTTGGTCGACCCATAAGCCTTTGGAACTTTGTCCAGCCTTTTCTTGATGCCTGCGAGGATCTGCCGATTAGCGTTTTCTGCCTGTCCGTTCGATTGAGGGTGGGAGACGGACGAGAAGCGCTGCTGGATGGCAAGGTCGTCGCACAGAGCTCGGAATGCTGCGCCAGTGAACTGAGTCCCATTGTCCGTCACGAGGACACGGGGGACGCCGAATCTGCAGATGATGTTTTTCAAGAAGAATTGTACCACCTTGTTCTCGGTTATAGTGGCGAGGGGTTCGGCCTCGACCCACTTCGAGAAGTAGTCGATGGCTACGACCAGGAACTTGAACTGACCCGGAGCCGGAGGGAAAGACCCTAGTAAATCCATCCCCCACATCGCGAAGGGGATAGGACTTGATAGGGAGGCAAGGTTGGCTTGAGGGAGGGGACGGATGCTGGAGTGTCTCTGGCAAGAGTTACATTGCCGAACGTGTCGCTCGGCATCTTGAAGGAGGGTCGGCCAGAAGTATCCGTAATTCAAAGCTTTCCGGGCCAAGCACCTGGATCCTGAGTGTGCCCCGCCGACGCCTTCATGGAGCTCTTGTAGGTCATAGTCGGCCTGTTCCGGAGAGAGGCACCTTAGGTATGGTCGGCCGTCTATTTGAGAGAAGGAGCATTTGTATAAGATACCCTCGATCAAGACATAGCGCTCGGCCCGAGTTCTGACTCGGCGTGCTTCCTTGGGATCCACGGGCAGGACCCCGTCCCTCAAGAATTCCACCAATGGCTTCATCCAATTATCTTGCAACATGACCGGCAACGACTCCACCGAGCCAGCTGTCTCGTCTTCTATGCTCGGCCTAGAGAGGACCTCGATCAAAACGGTCTGTTCGAGACCTTGTAGGGAGGATGAGGCCAACTTGGAGAGGGCATCGGCTTGCGAATTATCCTCACGAGGAACTCGTTGAATGAGCGCCTCTTCGAACTGGCTCATGAGGGCCCGGACCTTAGCAAGGTATTTCGCCATCCGCTCGTCCCTGGCCTCGTACTCGCCCAAGACTTGGTTCACGATAAGCTGGGAATCGCTGTGGATTCGGAGGTGTTGCGCCCCAGCACTTCGTGCAAGTCCGAGACCAGCAATCAGTGCCTCGTACTCCGCCTCATTGTTCAAGGCCTTGAAGTTCATACGGATCGCGTACTGGAGGACGAAGTCGTCAGGGCCGTTCAGGATTATTCCGGCGCCGCTTCCTTCGTTACAGGAGGAGCCGTCCACGAAGACTGTCCAAATGGGGGGTCCATTCGGGACGTGGCTGACTTCAGGGATGGTGGACTCTACGATGAAATCGGCGAGGGCCTGTGCTTTAATTGCCGTCCGAGGCTGGTAAGAGATGTCATGCTGGCTCAGCTCTATGGACCACTTCATTAGCCGGCCCGAGGTCTCAGGCTTGTGGAGAATCTTCTTTAGGGGTTGGTCGGTGAGGACAACGACCGAGTGGGATTGAAAGTACGGTCGGAGCTTCCTCGCTGCCATGACCAGGGCGTAGGCCATCTTCTCTATCTTCGGATAGCGGAGCTCGACGTCCCGAAGCACCTTGCTCACGTAGTAGATGGGCCTTTGGGCCCGGTCCTCCTCTCTCACCAAGACGGCACTTAGGGTCTGTTCGGAAGCAGCCAAGTAGATGAAGAGAGTCTCGCCCGGGACAGGTTTGCTGAGCAGAGGGGGGTTCACCAAGTAGGCCTTCAGTTGGTCGAACGATTCTTGTTGTGGTTGGCCCCATTCAAAACCCTTAGCCCCCCTGAGTGCTTTGAAGAAAGGGAGGCACTTTTCCCCGGACTTCGAGAGGAACCGGCCGATAGCAACGAGCTGACCAGTTAGCTTCTGCACCTCCTTGACGTTTCGGGGCGGGGCCATGTCCAGTATGGCCTTGAACTTCTCGGGATTGGCCTCGATTCCTCGCTGGCTCACCATGAAGCCGAGGAACTTTCCCGAAGAGACCCCGAACGCACACTTGTTCGGGTTCAGTCGCATGCTGTGCCTTCTCAACACGTCGAAGGCCTCCTGGAGGTCGGTCACGTGATCGGTGCCTCGGATGCTTTTGACGAGCATGTCGTCAACGTAGACCTCCATGTTCCGGCCTATCTGGCTGTGGAAGACCTTGTTGACGAGGCGCTGGTAGGTCGCGCCCACGTTCTTCAACCCGAACGGCATAACCCGGTAGCAGTAGAGGCCCTGATCGGTGATGAAGGAGGTCTTCGGAATGTCCAGAGGGAACATTCGGATTTGATTATAGCCAGAGAAGGCATCCAAGAAGCTGAGGAGCTCATGGCCCGAGGTGGCGTCAATGAGGGTGTCGATGTTCGGAAGAGGGAATGGATCCTTCGGACACGCCTTATTCAGGTCGGTGAAGTCGATGCATATTCTCCAAGAGCCATTGGACTTCTTGACCATTACAACATTGGAGAGCCACTCGGGGTAGTTTACCTCCTGTATGAACTTAGCCTTCAAAAGTTTATCCACCTCCTCCTTAATGGCCTGCTGTCACTCGGGAGCGAATTTTCGTCTCTTCTGCTGAACCGGTTTGCACCCCGGCTCGACACTTAGGCGGTGGACTAGCAACTCCTCGGAAATGCCGGGCATATCCGCGGCCGACCAAGCAAACAAGTCGCGGTTATCCCGGATGCATTTAATCAGGTCAGAGCACAGCGCGGTCGGCAAGGACTTGCTGATGAGGAACTTTCGGCTCGGGTCTTCGTCCGAGAAGAGCACTTCTTCTAACTCGTCCGCCGGCTCGGACGTTGGCCGAACTTTCGGCTCGGGGATTTCTATTGTCTCGAGCGAGAGCACCGGTCCCCCAGTGGAAGTCATGTAGCACTTCCGGGCTGTCTCTTGGCTTCCCCTGACTTCCCCTACTCCCGACCGAGTGGGGAACTTCATTTTGAGATGGTACGCTGAGGGGACAGCTTCTAGGGCGGCTAGGCCGGGTCGGCCCAGAATGACATTATACGCTGCCGGGACGTCGACGACCATGAAGTCCATCGGCTCGGCCCGGGTAGTAGGGGTGCTTCCAGCAGTCACGTCTAGGGTTATCACCCCCTCGACAGTTACTGAGACCCCCGTAAATCCGTGGAGTGTGTAACCGGCCGGCTTGAGACGGTCCCGGGACAGCTGCAGGCCTCAGAAGGCCGAGAGGAAGAGAATATTGACCGAACTCCCATTGTCTACTAAGATCCTCTGCACTTTGAAGTTGGCCATGCGGAGGTCGATGACGAGGGTGTCACAGTGGGGAGTTCGGACCCCTTCGAGGTCTTCATCGGAGAAAGACACAGGGACGCCGAGACCTTTGGGAGGAGGGGCGCTGTGAACCGAGTTGAGCTCTCGGACGAAGGCCTTCCGAGAGGAATTGGAGGAGCCTCCCATGGGGCCTCCGTGGATCAGGTGCAGAACCCGCTCTTCCTCGAACTCGGGTGTCTCCTCGCGTCGCTCGGAGCGCTTGTTAGCCCCCCGAGGCGGAGAAGTGTTGCGATCCGCCCAATCGTTAGCCTTCAATTTGGCCAACTGCCCCCTCCGGATGAGGGCTTCTATCTCATCTCTCAATGCCCGGCAGTCGTTCGTGTCATGGCCGTGGTCCCGATGGTAACGACACCATTTATCTTTGTTTTTCCTCTTTGCCGGGGTGTTCATCCTCAGAGCTGGAGGGATGACCCCCTCCTTCTCCACTTCCATTAGGATGGTGGAGACGTTGGTGGTGAGGGGAGTGAACTTCTCGAACCTAGGGGAAGGTCGGCGCTGACCGCCGTTGTCCTTCTGCATCTTCTTCGATCCCTCCCCCTCGGTCGCCTTCCTCTTCGATCCGGAGGCGGATCCTCCAAAGTTCGGGAGGCACTCGGCCTCTTCCGCCCGAATGTACTTCTCGCACCTCAGGAGAAGGTCGGCAAAGTTGTGCGGGGGCTTCTTGGCTAGGGACGATCGGAGGTTGGAGTTGAGGACGTTCGACTGGAACGCCATGGTCGCCACTGACTGGTCTAAGGAGGCGATAGAACTGACCTCTACGGTGAATCTCTTCACATAGTCCCGCAGCTTCTCTCCCCTTTCCTGCCGCAGGTTCAGTAGGGAGAGGCTTGTCTTCTCAGCTCGCCTGCTACTCACGAAGTGAATTATGAACAGTGTTTCAAACTGCTCGAACGAGAAGATGGAAGTGGGAGCGAGTCTGGAGTACCATTCCCGAGCCGACCCCCTGAGGGTGGCGGGGAAGGTCCTGCAGAGCACGGCGTCGGAGGCTTGATGGATCAGCATCAGGGTCTTGAAGCTCTCAACGTGATCAACTGGGTCGGATTCCCCTGAGTACGTTTCAAACTGCGGAGGTTTGAAACCCCTCGGTATGTAGGCCTCCATGATCATCCGAGAGAAAGGGGGTCTGCTGGGTCGGACGGTCCCTGCTCTGGACTCCTCCTCTCGGTCCATGCGACCAATGCGCCTCTCCACCTCATGGAGACGGTGGTTGAGGGCATCGTCCCTCCGCTAGTAATCATACGATCCCCCGGACTCTTCCTCATAGTAAGGGGAGCGGGGACTGCGGCGGCGGTAGTCCTGGGATCAGCGAGGACTGTAGTGCTGCTGCTGGCGACTGGGAGCCGGGAGAGGACTTCGGGATCGGCGGCGAGGACTGATAACCCGCGGGGGTGTTGGTACCCTCTGGGCATTTTGGTTGTTGGGGCGAAGGTTGAGGGCCTGTAGCACGGTGTCCTGAAATTGCAGGAACTCGGCATGAGTGATAGGTGCGTCATTGTTCCTCCGATGATGCCGGTCCGCGGGGGAATGCGGCCTCCTCATTCGGTGCTCGGGAGATGTTGCTCGGCCCCTGCGGTCCGGAGACCTTCTGCCGCCTCGGCGGTGAGGCGACCGCTCACCACGATGCTGGCGGGAGGCTCCCTCTCGGGCCCGCCTCTCGTCTAGGTGGGTGCGGAGGTCCTCATCTTTTTGGCGGTTCAGGATCGTGTTGCGGAGGTCGGGGTGATGAGAAGCCATTGAGTCCGAGGACTCATTATGGACCGAGACATGGTCCGGGTTGAGGGGCTGCTTCTGTCTCCGACCGTTATGACCGGCAGGGCCATTGGTTGGTTTCTGTTTGGGAAGAGGAGGTTGGCCCTGCGGGGCCGGTGGAGGAAGTTCGGGCTGTGGAATAGGATTGACAGGGGCTTCCTCTGTAGGGTCGGCGGGATTGGTCCCGCGATTGGACCCTCTAGATCTGACCTTCTTTGGAGGCATGGTTGGAGAGGACGGCAAGGAAGGGGCTGAGGCTGTTCGTGTGGTTTTTCCCACAGATGGCGCCAATCTGTTACCGCTAATTTCGATGTGGGGGTAAACAGATAGGATTTGTGAGTTCGAGAAAACCTGAACAGCTGATCCAAGCCTTCTTACTCCTGCCGCAACCTGCAAGGAAGTGCGAGACACCGGGGTTGATTCCGGCGACGCACCCTCCGACGCTCTTGTCAGTAACCAGTGGTGATTAAAGAAAGAGCTTAAGGTGGAAAAAGAGTGATTACCTGGTCACAGTGACAGAGGGGAGGTATTTATAGTCGCCAGGGAAGTGATTAGAGGCTTGATTCCCTGTGTAACTGCTAGGAGAAAAATCCTCACAGTCTGTTTAGGAAACTAACCCCTGATTCCCGGTGAGAGTAAATCAGGCCCGTTGACTTGGTCAAATCAGTGGCCCTGATTTGTCTCTTGTTGATCTGGGCTCGCCTCGGGTCGGGACCCGTGCCCAATCGGTATGGATCCGTTTGTGGGTTAGTGGGTCTCGTGCGAAGGAGATCTAGTACCCGCTTTGGATCCACTTGTATGTGAAATTACCATTTTACCCCCGAGCTTCAAGATTCGCGCCCAATCCGGACAGTTCCGATTTAACCCCATTTTTAGCCATATCAGGAGGCCATAGAGTCCGTAGAGGCGTTGTGGATGGAGACGTGTTCTTGGTGAAGAGGCTGTTTTTTAGGGTTAGGACCCTTTGGAGGAGGCTGATTTGGAGGAGGAAGGTCCTGTTGGAGCGGGTCTTCCGCTGTAGGAAGTTGCCCCTGTTGTTGGGTAGGCTGGATGGGGACTTCTTGCTGCTGATCGGGGTTGGGTCCTCGATTGGACCCTATTGATCTGACTTTCCTAAGAGGCATGGCTGGAGAAGATCTGTTCACGGGAAGAGGAGAGGTTTCTATTCGTTAGTTTCCCACAGACGGTGCCAATCTGTTGCCGCTAATTTTGGTGTGGGGGCAAACAGATAGTATTTGTGTATTCTTAGGGAAACTGAATAGTAAACCTGTATACCTGTTCTGCCGGGGTTCGATCGTCGCTCCCGCCGCGAACCTGCAAAAAGTGCGAGACACCGGGGTTGTTCCCGGCGACGCACCCTCCGACGCTCAAGTCAGTAATCTGGAAGACTATGAAAGAACGCCAAAACTGGTGAAAGATTGATTACCTCTTAATGGAGATGGATGGGGGGTATTTATAGGCGTCTTAGGGAACAGATTAGGCATGTAATTCCTGTGTATAGATAAGGAATGTAGTCCCTAATTCCCGGTGAAGGGATAGATATGAATCAGGGCCGTTGATTAATATTAATCAGAAACCCTAATTCTATCTCGCTGGACCGAGTTTGTTGCAAGTTGAAACCCGCACCCAGTCGTGGTGGATCCGTTCGCGGGTTATTGGATCTGTGAGAAGGAGACCCAGTACCTGCTTCAGACCCGTGTGTAGGTGAAATTACTGTTTTACCCCTGAGCTTCAGGATTCGTGTCCGATTTGGACGATCTCGATTAAACCCCTATATTTTGCCACATCAATATTATTATTTTATATATACTATTTTATATATACTATTATTATATTATATTATTATTATATATATATTATTTTATTTTATTATAATATATATTATTTTTTCATATATACTATGTTATATATACTATTATAATAATCTATTATTATTATAATATATTATTATTATTATTATTATATATTACTATTATATAATTTATTATTATTGTAATAAATTGTTTAATATATAATTGTTACCGCTAAATCTAGTGTGGGGGTAAACAGATAGTATTTGTGGATTCGTGAAAAACCTGAATAGCAAACCTCTAACCTGTTCCGCCGGAGATTGACCGTTGACTCCCGCCGTTAACCTGCAAAAAGTGCGAGACACCGGGGTTGATCCCGGCGATGCACCCTCCGACGCTCAAGTCAGTAATCAGAAATGATTAAGAAAGAGCGTAAATTGAGAAAATACTGATTACCTCTCAATGGAGATAGATGGGGGGTATTTATAGGCATCTTGGGGACTGGGTTAGGAATGTAATCCCCGTGATTAGATAAGAAATATTTTCCTAGTAATCAAATAAGGAATGTAATTCCTAATTCCCAGTGAAAAGATAGATGTGAATCAGGGCCGTTGATTAAGATCTAATCAGGGACCTTGATTGTATCTTGCTGGATCGGGTGTGCAGCGGGTTGGAACCCGTACCCAGTTGACGTGGATCCGTTCATGGGTTATCGGGCTTTGAATAAAGACCCAGTTCCCATTTCAGACCCATTTGTAGGTGAAATTACCGTTTTACCCCTGAGCTTTAAGATTCGTGTCCGATGTGAACGGTCCCGATTTAATCCTATTTTTAGCCATATCACGAGCCCCCCACTCCCGAAGACTGAGTTTGATCAGCCTCTGAGGAGTAGTTTTACTGTTCTAATGACGTACGGGATTTTATCGGTGTTCTTAAGGGAGTTTGGATCTTGTTCGGGGGTGTAACGGTGTTATTCTGGGCTTGTAAAATACCCAAAAATATCCTCAGAATTTTCTGGATTTTTGGTGATTTTTCTAGATTTTTCTGAATTTTTCCTCATTTTTTTGAATTTTTTATTTATTTTCCGAATTAAATAATTAATTATCAAAAATATTAAATAATTATTCTAATTAAATAATTATATTTTTCAGAATTTTAAAATAATTTTTCTGAATTTATAATTTTTTTTAGAATTTTTATTTAATTTTTTTCGATTTTTAAATATTTTTTCGGATTTTTTAAATAATTAAAACAAATAAATAAATAAATAAATAAATAAATTAAATATTACCTGGACAGGTGGCGCGATCGTACGCGTTGATCACGATCAAGCGAGCGCGCATTGGGAGGAGGGAGAGGAGGCCATTTTTTGGGTGTAACAAGGTCGGTTCCGAGAACGCTCGGCAAAAAGTGGCCGAAGTCCATGTGTACGCCACGTGGCAGTCAACCGTTGACTTCTTTTTTTTTTTTTCGCGCTGCTGTTCTTTCTTCTTCTCTCCTTCGTTTCTTTCTCTCCCGCTCTCAGCTTCTTCTTTCTTTTCCTTCGTCTTCTCCATTTTTGAAGCGCCAGCGGTTCAAAGTGGAGATCGACCGGGGGAGCTCGAGGCGCCCGCGATAGTTCAGCGAGGGAGCTTGATGAGGAAGTAGACGAGAGGTCGGAGTGAGGAACTCGACGACGAGGTAAATGGAGGGGTTCGTCGTTAGAGCTCGGCAATGGAGGAGGTCGACGAGTGAGCTTCACGAATTCGATAGTGGGGGACCTCGACTGCTGTGGCGAAGAGATCGACGGAGCTCGGCAGCGACGGTGTGGAGCTCGAGCTTCGGCCATAGGAGAGCTCGGTGAGGAGATGGCTCGTTGAGTTGACGACGGGCTAGGAGCTTCGGCAGCGGAGATGACTCGAGCTCGGAAACAGGCCATGGTGGTGGAGGAGTGCCTGAACTCAGTGGAGAGGTGATGGGTTTGAGCTCGGCAATGGAAGGAGATGACGAACGACTGAGCTCGACGACGGCGTGGAAGTGAAGCTCGGCCATGGAGGTGGCGAGCTCGTCGTTGAGGAGGTTGACGATGTTAGAGCTCGAAGCGGTGGAGAACTCGGCATTTGGAGTTGGAGCGGAGCTTGATGAAGGAGGCAGTCGGCGAGGTCGAGTTCGCGTGAAGATGGGTTCAGCGGAGCCCGAGGTTGAAGGAGGTGGCTTCGTTGGAGGTGACTGACGAAGCTCTTCGTTGGAGCACGCAGCGGAGGCGAGCTCGCCGTCGGGGCTTGGCACTGTGGTGAGCTCGCGAAGGGGTCCGCTCGACGCAGTGGTGAACGTTCGAGCTCATCGATGTGTTAGGTTTTGGAGCTCGACATTGCGGATGTCGACACTTCGGAGCTTGGTGACGGAGCCCGTCGGAGGTAGAGCTCGATGTAGGTGGGCTCGGCGTCTTGGAGCTGAGCTGTTGGAGGAGGAGTTCGGCAAGGGAGAAGGAGGTCTCCGCAATGGTGAGGTTGAGCTTACGAGAAGGTGGGTTCGGAGCTTTGTGATGATGGAGCTCGAGGACGGAGTGAGCTCAACGGAAGTGGAGCTCGCCGACGTATTGGGTGACGAACTGTGTCTTTGGACGGCGTCGGAAGTGGATGTGGCCGAGCTCGGTGGCGGTGTAGTGGAGCTCGACTATAAGAGAGAGGAGCTCGACGGAGGGGGTGAGTTTGATGGTAGCTCGAGCTTGGCGATGGAGCTGAGCTGTTGGAGGAGGAGCTCGGCATCTTGGAGCTGAGCTTGGTCGAGGAGAGCTCGTCGGAGGTGGTGTTCGGAGCTTCGACGACGAAGGCAGCTCGGGAAGGAGATGGGCCGAGCTCGGCGATGGGGGCTCCCGTGGGTTCGTCGAGGATGGAGCCCGGCGATGACTTCTTGAGCTCGGTGGAGAGTGAAGCTGGCGATGGAGGTGTTCGGCCATGGCGGTGGAGCTTGGCATGTGTTGGGTTGGAGCTTGATGGTGGTGGAAACGGCTGCCATTAGAAGCTTTGAAGGAAAGTTTGGGTTTTCTTCTTTGCTTTTTTGGTTTTGGCGCCGAACGTAGGAGGAGAAGGGGAGCCTGGGAGGAGAGTGAAAAGGGTTTGGGTTTGGTCCTTAATGGGTCCAAACCCGGCCCTTTAGCCCCCTTTTCTATTTTTGTTGTTTGTGGGTCGGTGCTGAGAGCGTTCGGCGAAGGGGTGACGAGGTCCGATTTTTCCCCCCGTAACGAGGTCGGTTCCGAGAACGCTTGGCAGCTGGTGCCGAACTCGATTTTTCCCCCGTAACGAGGTCAGTTCCGAGAACGCTGGGCAGCTGGTGCCGAACTCGATTTTTCCCCCGTAACGAGGTCGGTTCCGAGAACGCTCGGCAGCTGGTGCCGAACTTGATTTTTCCCCCCGTACGAGGTCGGTTCCGAAAACGCTCGGCAGCTGGTGCCGAACTCGATTTTTCCCCCGTAACAAGGTCGGTTCCGAGAACGCTCGGTATAATATCCCGGACGGATATTAACTCATAGAAATTACTATTTTATTATTATTTTATTATTATTTTATTTTAATTCCAAAGTCGGACTATTTTGGCGATTTTTAGCCGGTTTGCCCACAAACAGTATCTACGCGCGTCTATCGGTCGGTGCGCATCCAAAGCGCATCAAATTGATAGCGCGACTCTCCGAAGTAATAATAAAATTTATTTTACTATTATTTTCCAAATTAAACTATTTTTGGAAATTTTATGAGGATTTTATAAGAAGATTTTTGTATACACATACATGTACACATACATACAATTGTATGGAACTTAGTATATTATACCTAGTATGTAGTATGTACTTTAGGACAATATACTTACTCTTGTCATGGCAACTCATTTAGAGAATTAGGGTTTGATTAGAAGGTTTAAAAGAGAGTGTATGCATAAGAGAAGGACTAAAACCCTTCTAGAACCCTTATCCTTCCACCTCACTAGCCTACACCATACTCCTCCCCCCCTACAAGCCTGGCCGGCCCTCTTCTTGGGGTTATTTTGTGCCATATGGTGCCCTTACCACCCTCCTACCTCTTCTATAAATCCCCCCTCATTCTCCTCCTTCTCTCATTTTAGAAAACAAAAGAAAGAAAGAAAGAAAGAAAGAAAGGAAAAGAAAGAGAGAACAAAAAAAAAATATAACTTGAGAGTTTTGTTTTGTAGGTTAATAGAAGCTTTCAAAAGCTAGGGGAAGGAGAAGGATAAGCAAGCTAGTCCTTCCTATAGAAAAAATAAGGTGGGGGTTTCTTCACACTTCTTTGATTCTTTGTTTGTTTGTTTGTTGTTTGTTTGGTTGTTTGTTTTGTTGGTTGACTTCTTCTTCTCACCTTCTTGTTTTGTTTCCTTTGTTTTTTTATGGGTGTGTTGTTGTGAATGTTGAATGAAAAAGAAAGAAAGTGGTGGCTACTAAAATACATAAAGATCACACCTTTAAATTTGTAGTTGTTGTTTTGTATGTTATTGGACTAAGAACACACATATTGTATAATGTTGGACATACAACCATTGTTGGTTGTAGGACTTAAAACACATAGCATATGAACATTCTTTTACAACCATTGTGGGTTGTAGGACTTTTTATGGAACTTGGACAAAAAAATAAAAGCCTATGTTCTAATAAGAAAGATACTTTCTTTGTTAAACACTAGTTGTAGAAATAATTAAAAAGATCTTTCTTTTTATTTTGATCACTAGTTGTAGTTAATTAAAAAGATCTTTCTTTTGTTTACTAAACACTAGTTGTAGCTAATTAAAAAGACCTTCTCTTTTTATTTTGATCACTAGTTGTAGTTAATTAAAAAGATCTTTCTTTTTATTTTGATCACTAGTTGTAGTTAATTAAAAAGATCTTCTCTTTTTATTTTGATCACTAGTTGTAACTAATTAAAAAGATCTTTCTTTTTATTTTGATCACTAGTTATAGTTAATTAAAAAGATCTTCTCTTTTTATTTTGATCACTAGTTGTAGCTAATTAAAAAGATATTTCTTTTTATTTTGATCACTAGTTGTAGTTAATTAAAAAGATCTTCTCTTTTATTTAATCACTAATTGTAGCTATTAAAAAGATCTTTTCTTTTTATTTTGATCACTAGTGTAGCTATATAAAAAAGAGATCTTTTCTTTTTGTAAAGTAAAATAAAATAAAAAATGATCTTTTCTTTATCACTAGTAATAATAAAGATTAGTAAGCAAGTAGTAGTAAGCTAAAATAATAAGTAGTAGTATGTAATAAAATAAAGTAGTAGTAGCATGTATGTTGATTAATAAGGTAGTAGTAATAGTAGTAAGTTGTATGTTGTGATTTTTATGAGAATGAAGTAGTAGTAATAGTAGTAAGTTGTATGTTGTGATTCTTTTTATGAGAATGAAGTAGTAGTAATAGTAGTAAGTTGTATGTTGTGATTTTGATGAGAATGAAGTAGTAGTAATAGTAGTAAGTTGTATGTTGTAGTAGTAGTAGTAGATAATTATGTTTTGATTAAAATAGGAGTAGTAGTAGTAGTAAAATGTTGTAGGATTACTTCTAAAAATGTTTAGAAGCCATTTCCATGCTACTAATATTGTAGGATTACTTCTAAAAATATTTAGAAGCCATTTCCATGCTACTAATATTGTAGGATTACTTCTAAAAATGTTTAGAAGCCATTTCCATGCTACTAATATTGTAGGATTACTTCTAAAAATATTTAGAAGCCATTTCCATGCTACTAATATTGTAGGATTACTTCTAAAAATGTTTAGAAGCCATTTCTATGCTACTAATATTGTAGGATTACTTCTAAAAATGTTTAGAAGCCATTTTTATGCTACTAATGTTGTAGGACCACTTCTAAAAATGTTAGAAGCCATGTTCATGCTAAATTAGTTCTAAAAATATCCTACATGTTTCCATGCTTAGATAGTTGTAGGAGATCTTCTAGAAATATTTCTTCATGTTTTATGTTTAGATAATTGTAGGATGTTTTCTAAAGAAGTTCTATCATGCTTATGCTTAGAAAATTGTGGCATTATTTCTAAAACATATCCCATCATGCTTTATGTTTAACAATGTTGTAGGATTTCTTCCCAAAATATCCTATCATGTTTCATGATTAGTTAGTTGTAAGAATGATCCTAAAAATATCTAGCATGCTTAATGATGTTAGAATGTTGTAGGACAAAATCTAAAAGTTTCCTACCACATTTAGATTCACTCATTCATGCTTAGAATGTTGTGGGACAAATTCTAGAGTTTCCTACCATGCTTAGATTCACTCATTTATGCTTAACAATGTTGTAGGATGCAATTTAGAGTTTCCTATCATGTTTAGTAATTTATTTGTGCTTAGAATTTGTAGGATTCATTCCTAAAGTTCCTATCATGTTTAGTGATTTATTTATGATTAAAATGTTGTAGGACTCATCCTAGGAATTTCCTACCATGTTAAGTACCTTAAGTATGCTTAGAATGTTGTAGGATGCAATCTAAGAGTTTCCTACCATGCTTGGATTAATTTCATCATGCTAGGGATGTTGTAGGATCCATAATAAAAATTACCTACCATGTTAGTTTAATTATAGGTATGTAATATACCATGCTAGTTAATTATAGGTATGTGATATACCATGCTAAGTTAATTGTAGGTAAGCGATATACCATGCTAGTTAATGGTAGGCATGTGATATACCATGTTAGCTTAATGGTAGGTAAGAAATAGACCATGCTAGTTTTAATTGTAGGCAAGATCTAGGCCATGCTAGCTTAATTACAAGTAAGTGTATGCCATGATAGCTTAATGGTAATTAAGTTGTATGCCATGCTAGTTTATATGAATACTCATGTTTACATGGTACCCATGCTTAGATAAGTGTTTGTTCTTGCTATAATAGTAGATGATCATGCTTCATACTAAGTAAGTAGGTACCATGCTAATTATTGATCACGTTAAGTTAATGATATCCATACTATGATATTCATGCTTAGATTAAAAGAAACTACCCATGGTTAGTTGTAGTGACCTTATGTTATGTTCTATGCCATGCTAAAGTTCAAGTATATGCTTAGAACGTTGTAGGAATAATGTTAGAATACCTACTATACCTTGGAATGTTGTACGTTATATTAGTTATCTATCCATGCTTGGGTGGTAGTGATTGGTTATGATAAGTAGTAGGCTTTCATGCCCAATTTGTAACCTATGCTTGACTATAGTGGACTTCATGTCTAGGTCGTAGTGATTTTATGCTTAAGCTCGATGTAAGCACAGGCATCAATCACATTCATACTTAAGAGTATCATGGTGAGTGGTTGTGTTATATGTTTAGATTATCGTAGGAAGATGCTTGTGATTGAATGCCATACTTAAGGCGCTATAGGTTGGGAAGACCACTAGTGATAGTTGGTCCGATAAAGGCCGTTAGGTCGCCTTCGGATTCTTCCTTAGTAGAATACCGACCATAAAATGTTAGTAGATTCTTCTGTTGCTTCTAACCATATAAGATTAAGTTTGTTAGTAAGCACATTTGGTTGCTTTAAGATTGATTACCTGTATGGTTGTTTGCACATTGTCATGCTCGTACGTGGCTCGACTGGCCCGTACGTAGCCGAGGGTCTCATACGTAGCTTAGTTGGCTCGTATGTAGGTTGTTGTCTCGTACGCGGTCCGACCGGCCTGTGCGTAGCTGTTGGTCTCATACGCAGCTTATTTGGCTGGTATGTATGTGGTTATCTCCTACGAGGCCCGCCTGGCTCGTAGGTAGTTATTGTTTCATGCGTAGCTTAGTTGGCTCGTATGTGGTTATTACTCGTGTATAGCTTGTTAGCTAGTACACAGTTAGTTGTGCTCGTCTAGGGTGATGTTACCACCCTAAGGGCAATCGACCATCAAGACACATGTTCTTACCCTAAGGAACTGTGGAGGAGTCACTCCTTGGGTACCGTCGAATCTTAACCAGGGTAGGTTAGTCGAGGACCGGAGTATAGACGGAATCCAAGTCTAGGGAAGCGGCGTGCATGTATATTCGCACGGCCAAGTCTTGGATCGATGAGCCACGAACCGGGTCCTGAGGGATTCTGGTAAATCTAGGTTGAGCAGCCTAGTAGAGTTGCCTTGCGAAGCATAATTTAAGGCCTAGAACGTTGTGTTATAATATCGTCATCCCTAGGATTGTTCGAGTCAGGGACATCACTAGGATAGTGACTTATAAGGATCAGTTTACTTAAACCCTTTTGCCGGGAGAGAGAGATCAGTTGTAGGGGGCCCCGACACTAACTCGTCTCTTGAGGCAGATCATAGGTGGTGTATCGGGTTGTACCTTCCTGTCAAAGGGATACGTACGGTGCCGTCTCACAAGTTGAGGACACGGGTTGCGTATCTCGCTCTGTTAATTCCTGAGGTACCGTGGCTGGGGGTGCCGCAGGATGCATTGTGCAGTCCTGTGCTTGCTAGACCCCAGAGGGTGCCGCAGGGTAGGCTTCGTGCTACCCTGCACTTGCGAAATCCTATAGTTTGGTTTTGTTGTGACGCCCGATACATTGGGTTCGTCTATTTGAGAGAGGTCCGGTTGGCCGGGTCGCAGTGGCGAACATAGACACCACTGGCGATATGCAACAGTGGCATATGACCACATCTGCAGCCTCATTAGCCACGTGTAGGTGTCGGGAACAGGTTGTGTACAATTAGAAGTTCTTAAACGCGGGTTCAATCCCTATATATGGAGAAACGGCTTGAGATGGAGTCGCATGTAGTATGGGCTGCATGTTGCTTTCGGAAACTGGCTGACATTAGAATAGGAAGTGTCCTAGTTCTATTTAAATATCGCATTAGAGTCTAGTCATAGCACTCACGTACACTTAAACTACACCATTGCTATATTTTGTATATTGTTTGGAAGATTCGCTGCTATATGATCAGCCTTTAAGCGTCAGTGAATACTGACGTCCCCACTTCCATTGGTACTGGATCGCCGAAGTACAAAGGCAAAATTCAGGAGGACTCAAGGCAAGGAAAGCAAGGAGTCAGTGTTATGTTTAGTTCCGCTGCAGTATATGTATTGATTATGCATTAGTTGAGAAGTACTCTGATGTAAGATATTGAAGGTTGTAATGTAAAGGTAATGTTGTAACTCTATTGTAAAGTATTACAGTTGTACAGTGTTCAGACTTGTAACACTTTGTGTATTGAATGAAAAAGTTTTAAATTCTCCTGTTTTTCTGTGTACTGTGACTAATTGAAGAAAAGGTCTTGACTCGTGTCACGGTTTCCCGGTATCAGAAATCGGGGCGCTACAGAGTGGTATCAGAGCTAGCTTCAATTTATAGTCCAACACAGTAGGAAAATTTAAACTTGGATGCCTTTAGGAGATTGGATTTTGGCTAGTTGTAGATAATTATAACTCATATTGTTGTTCTTTCAACTTATGTTTTATAATATTTCTATATCGATGCTAATTTCTGTATCCACTCCTTGCAGGATGACGGACGGATCAGTTCCCATGGGGAGTGGGTGGGGACAGGGAGAGGTGATAGTGATAGACTCAGACACCGAGCCTATCCTAGAGGAGGCGCAGCCACCGGTGGAGGCCGGACTGGCCCACGGAGCCCCCGCAGCTGCCACAACAGGGGCTTTTGCTTTTGGAGGTCAGGCCCCGGTACCGCCACCTCCCCAGCTTACTCCTGTCGAGGAGGCCTTTCAGCAGGTCTTCGAGGATATCTCCACACTGACTTGGTCGCACATCCACCTAGAGATCAAGATGGACTCCTCTGAGTTCGTCAATTATCACCACGCAAGGGAGGTGGAAAGACTGAGGAGTGCCAACGCCAGGGCGCAACGCCGTATGGTGATCCAGAACCGTGCCTACAGGGCACAGTTTGAGCGCCTGGAGCGCCGGTGCGCGGACCTTCAGGTCCAGGTTGCACAGTTGCTGGCACTGATCACCGGACAGGACCCGCCTGAGGGAGCCAGCAGTACCGACTAGGCAGTCGAGTACTTAGGAGTTGTTTTGTTATTTTGTGATTTTTGCCCCTACATGTGTGATGTATAGATAGGGAGGATGTCACTTAGAAAAGAAAAATGTGACACTTGTAACCAGTAGGTTTAGGTAGACCGTTTTATTATTTTGGGATCTTGACTCCTACTCCTGTAATATATAAGTATGAAAGTCATTACTTAGAAAGAGATGGCATTTTGTAAACCAGTAGGTTTATGTATATATAAGTGTAACCCTTTGGATGGATGATCAATGGAAAATTTCGGTTCATCTCTTGTTCTCCGACTATACTGTTTCATGTTTGTCGATTCATTCTCCTAACTTAAAGTAGTTCTGAGGACAGAACTATTCTAAGGAGGGAGTAATGTAATATCCCGAACGGATATTAACTCATAGAAATTACTATTTTATTATTATTTTATTATTATTTTATTTTAATTCCAAAGTCGGACTATTTTGGCCATTTTTCGCCGGTTTGCCCACAAACAGTATCTACGCGCGTCTATCGGTCGGTGCGCATCCAAAGCGCATCAAATTGATAGCGCGACTCTCCAAAGTAATAATAAAATTTATTTTACTATTATTTTCCAAATTAAACTATTTTTGGAAATTTTATGAGGATTTTATAAGAAGATTTTTGTATACACATACATGTACACATACATACAATTGTATGGTACTTAGTATATTATACCTAGTATGTAGTATGTACTTTAGGACAATATACTTACTCTTGTCATGGCAACTCAATTAGAGAATTAGGGTTTGATTAGAAGGTTTAAAAGAGAGTGTATGCATAAGAGAATGACTAAAACCCTTCTAGAACCCTTATCCTTCCACCTTACTAGCCTACACCATACTCCTCCCCCCCTACAAGCATGGCCGGCCATCTTCTTGGGGTTATTTTGTGCCATATGGTGCACTTACCACCCTCCTACCTCTTCTATAAATCCCCCCTCATTATCCTCCTTCTCTCATTTTAGAAAACAAAAGAAAGAAAGAAAGAAAGAAAGAAAGGAAAAGAAAGAGAGAACAAAAAAAAAAAATATAACTTGAGAGTTTTGTTTTGTAGGTTAATAGAAGCTTTCAAAAGCTAGGGGAAGGAGAAGGATAAGCAAGCTAGTCCTTCCTATAGAAAAAATAAGGTGGGGGTTTCTTCACACTTCTTTGATTCTTTGTTTGTTTGTTTGTTGTTTGTTTGGTTGTTTGTTTTGTTGGTTGACTTCTTCTTCTCACCTTCTTGTTTTGTTTCCTTTGTTTTTTTATGGGTGTGTTGTTGTGAATGTTGAATGAAAAAGAAAGAAAGTGGTGGCTACTAAAATACATAAAGATCACACCTTTAAATTTGTAGTTGTTGTTTTGTATGTTATTGGACTAAGAACACACATATTGCATAATGTTGGACATACAACCATTGTTGGTTGTAGGACTTAAAACACATAGCATATGACTTTTACAACCATTGTGGGTTGTAGGACTTTTTATGGAACTCGGACAAAAAAATAAAAGCCTATGTTCTAATAAGAAAGATACTTTCTTTGTTAAACACTAGTTGTAGAAATAATTAAAAAGATCTTTCTTTTTATTTTGATCACTAGTTGTAGTTAATTAAAAAGATCTTTCTTTTCTTTACTAAACACTAGTTGTAGCTAATTAAAAAGACCTTCTCTTTTTATTTTGATCACTAGTTGTAGTTAATTAAAAAGATCTTTCTTTTTATTTTGATCACTAGTTGTAGTTAATTAAAAAGATCTTCTCTTTTTATTTTGATCACTAGTTGTAACTAATTAAAAAGATCTTTCTTTTTATTTTGATCACTAGTTGTAGTTAATTAAAAAGATCTTCTCTTTTTATTTTGATCACTAGTTGTAGCTAATTAAAATGATCTTTCTTTTTATTTTGATCACTAGTTGTAGTTAATTAAAAAGATCTTCTCTTTTATTTAATCACTAATTGTAGCTATTAAAAAGATCTTTTCTTTTTATTTTGATCACTAGTGTAGCTATATAAAAAAGAGATCTTTTCTTTTTGTAAAGTAAAATAAAATAAAAAATGATCTTTTCTTTATCACTAGTAATAATAAAGATTAGTAAGCAAGTAGTAGTAAGCTAAAATAATAAGTAGTAGTATGTAATAAAATAAAGTAGTAGTAGCATGTATGTTGATTAATAAGGTAGTAGTAATAGTAGTAAGTTGTATGTTGTGATTTTTATGAGAATGAAGTAGTAGTAATAGTAGTAAGTTGTATGTTGTGATTCTTTTTATGAGAATGAAGTAGTAGTAATAGTAGTAAGTTGTATGTTGTGATTTTGATGAGAATGAAGTAGTAGTAATAGTAGTAAGTTGTATGTTGTAGTAGTAGTAGTAGATAATTATGTTTTGATTAAAATAGGAGTAGCAGTAGTAGTAGTAAAATGTTGTAGGATTACTTCTAAAAATGTTTAGAAGCCATTTCCATGCTACTAATATTGTAGGATTACTTCTAAAAATATTTAGAAGCCATTTCCATGCTACTAATATTGTAGGATTACTTCTAAAAATGTTTAGAAGCCATTTCCATGCTACTAATATTGTAGGATTACTTCTAAAAATGTTTAGAAGCCATTTCTATGCTACTAATATTGTAGGATTACTTCTAAAAATGTTTAGAAGCCATTTTTATGCTACTAATGTTGTAGGACCACTTCTAAAAATGTTAGAAGCCATGTTCATGCTAAATTAGTTCTAAAAATATCCTACATGTTTCCATGCTTAGATAGTTGTAGGAGATCTTCTAGAAATATTTCTTCATGTTTTATGTTTAGATAATTGTAGGATGTTTTCTAAAGAAGTTCTATCATGCTTATGCTTAGAAAATTGTGGCATTATTTCTAAAACATATCCCATCATGCTTTATGTTTAACAATGTTGTAGGATTTCTTCCCAAAATATCCTATCATGTTTCATGCTTAGTTAGTTGTAAGATTGATCCTAAAAATATCTAGCATGCTTAATGATGTTAGAATGTTGTAGGACAAAATCTAAAAGTTTCCTACCACATTTAGATTCACTCATTCATGCTTAGAATGTTGTGGGACAAATTCTAGAGTTTCCTACCATGCTTAGATTCACTCATTTATGCTTAACAATGTTGTAGGATGCAATTTAGAGTTTCCTATCATGTTTAGTAATTTATTTGTGCTTAGAATTTGTAGGATTCATTCCTAAAGTTCCTATCATGTTTAGTGATTTATTTATGATTAAAATGTTGTAGGATTCATCCTAGGAATTTCCGACCATGTTAAGTACCTTAAGTATGCTTAGAATGTTGTAGGATGCAATCTAAGAGTTTCCTACCATGCTTGGATTAATTTCATCATGCTAGGGATGTTGTAGGATCCATAATAAAAATTACCTACCATTTTAGTTTAATTATAGGTATGTAATATACCATGCTAGTTAATTATAGGTATGTGATATACCATGCTAAGTTAATTGTAGGTAAGCGATATACCATGCTAGTTAATGGTAGGCATGTGATATACCATGTTAGCTTAATGGTAGGTAAGAAATAGACCATGCTAGTTTTAATTAGGCAAGATCTAGGCCATGCTAGCTTAATTACAAGTAAGTGTATGCCATGATAGCTTAATGGTAATTAAGTTGTATGCCATGCTAGTTTATATGAATACTCATGTTTACATGGTACCCATGCTTAGATAAGTGTTTGTTCATGCTATAATAGTAGATGATCATGCTTCATACTAAGTAGGTACCATGCTAATTATTGATCACGTTAAGTTAATGATATCCATACTATGATATTCATGCTTAGATTAAAAGAAACTACCCATGGTTAGTTGTAGTGACCTTATGTTATGTTCTATGCCATGCTAAAGTTCAAGTATATGCTTAGAACGTTGTAGGAATAATGTTAGAATACCTACTATACCTTGGAATGTTGTACGTTATATTAGTTATCTATCCATGCTTGGGTGGTAGTGATTGGTTATGATAAGTAGTAGGCTTTCATGCCCAATTTGTAACCTATGCTTGACTATAGTGGACTTCATATCTAGGTCGTAGTGATTTTATGCTTAAGCTCGATGTAAGCACAAGCATCAATCACATTCATACTTAAGAGTATCATGGTGAGTGGTTGTGTTATATGTTTAGATTATTGTAGGAAGATGCTTGTGATTGAATGCCATACTTAAGGCGCTATAGGTTGGGAAGACCACTAGTGATAGTTGGTCCGATAAAGGCCGTTAGGTCGCCTTCGGATTCTTCCTTAGTAGAATACCGACCATAAAATGTTAGTAGATTCTTCTGTTGCTTCTAACCATATAAGATTAAGTTTGTTAGTAAGCACATTTGGTTGTTTTGAGATTGATTACCTGTATGGTTGTTTGCACATGGTCATGCTCGTACGTGGCTCGACTGGCCCGTACGTAGCCGAGGGTCTCATACGTAGCTTAGTTGGCTCGTATGTAGGTTGTTGTCTCGTACGCGGTCCGACCGGCCTGTGCGTAGCTGTTGGTCTCATACGCAGCTTATTTGGCTGGTATGTATGTGGTTATCTCCTACGAGGCCCGCCTGGCTCGTAGGTAGTTATTGTTTCATGCGTAGCTTAGTTGGCTCGTATGTGGTTATTACTCGTGTATAGCTTGTTAGCTAGTACACAGTTAGTTGCGCTCGTCTAGGGTGATGTTACCACCCTAAGGGCTATCGACCATCAAGACACATGTTCTTACCCTAAGGAACTGTGGAGGAGTCACTCCTTGGGTACCGTCGAATCTTAACCAGGGTAGGTTAGTCGAGGACCGGAGTATAGACGGAATCCAAGTCTAGGGAAGCGGCGTGCATGTATATTCGCACGGCCAAGTCTTGGATCGATGAGCCACGAACCGGGTCCTGAGGGATTCTGGTAAATCTAGGTTGAGCGGCCTAGTAGAGTTGCCTTGCGAAGCCTAATTTAAGGCCTAGCACGTTGTGTTATAATATCGTCATCCCTAGGATTGTTCGAGTCAGGGACATCACTAGGATAGTGACTTATAAGGATCAGTTTACTTAAACTCTTTTGCCGGGAGAGAGGGGTCAGTTGTAGGGGGCCCCGACACTAACTCGTCTCTTGAGGCAGATCATAGGTGGTGTACCGGGTTGTACCTTCCCGTCAAAGGGATACGTACGGTGCCGTCTCACAAGTTGAGGACACGGGTTGCATATCTCGCTCTGTTAATTCCTGAGGTACCGTGGCTGGGGGTGCCGCAGGATGCATTGTGCAGTCCTGTGCTTGCTAGACCCCAGAGGGTGCCGCAGGGTAGGCTTCGTGCTACCCTGCGCTTGCGAAACCCTATAGTTTGGTTTTGTTGTGACGCCCGATACATTGGGTTCGTCTATTTGAGAGAGGTCCGGTTGGCCGGATCGCAGTGGCGAACATAGACACCACTGGCGATATGCAACAGTGGCATATGACCACATCTGCAGCCTCATTAGCCACGTGTAGGTGTCGGGAACAGGTTGTGTACAATTAGAAGTTCTTAAACGCGGGTTCAATCCCTATATATGGAGAAACGGCTTGAGATGGAGTCGCATGTAGTATGGGCTGCATGTTGCTTTCGGAAACTGGCTGACATTAGAATAGGAAGTGTCCTAGTTCTATTTAAATATCGCATTAGAGTCTAGTCATAGCACTCACGTACACTTAAACTACACCATTGCTATATTTTGTATATTGTTTGGAAGATTCGCTGCTATATGATCAGCCTTTAAGCGTCAGTGAATACTGACGTCCCCACTTCCATAGGTACTGGATCGCCGAAGTACAAAGGCGAAATTCAGGAGGACTCAAGGCAAGGAAAGCAAGGAGTCAGTATTATGTTTAGTTCCGCTGCAGTATATGTATTGATTATGCATTAGTTGAGAAGTACTCTGATGTAAGATGTTGAAGGTTGTAATGTAAAGGTAATGTTGTAACTCTATTGTAAAGTATTACAGTTGTACAGTGTTCAGACTTGTAACACTTTGTGTATTGAATGAAAAAGTTTTAAATTCTCCTGTTTTTCTGTGTATTGTGACTAATTGAAGAAAAGGTCTTGACTCGTGTCACGGTTTCCCGGTATCGGAAATCGGGGCGCTACACTCGGCAGCTGGTGCCGAACTCGATTTTTCCCCCGTAACGAGGTCGGCTCCGAGAACGCTCGGCAGCTGGTGCCGAACTCGATTTTTCCCTCGTAACGAGGTCGGTTCCGAGAACGCTCGGCAGCTTGTGCCGAGCTCGATTTTTCTCCCGTAACGGGGTCGGTGTCAAGAACGCACGGCAGCTGGTGCCGAACTCAAATTTTTCCCTCGTAATGGGGTCGGTTCCAAGAACGCTCGGCAGTTGGTGCCGAACTCCAATTTTTTCCTGCAGAGTTCTTCTTGATGTTCCCGGTGCTACAGAGGTCGGCTCGGGGCGTACGACCCCTTGTTTCGAAGCTAATCCGAAGATCTACAACTTCTCTTCAGGAGTGAGATGAAGATTCACCCTCCTTCATGGTCAAAATAGCCAGAGAATATCCTTGTATACATGAGGTTGAGGAGAGTTTTCGATGTTCCCGGTGCTACGGAGGTCGGCTCGGGGCGTGCGACCCCTTGTTTCAAAGCTAATTCGAAGATCTACAACTTCTCTCCAGGAGTGAGACGAGGATTCACCCTCCTTCATGGTCAAAATAGCCCCGCAACATCCTTGTCTTCATGAAGTTGAGGAGTGTTTTGGTCTTGGGGATTTTGGAAGAGGGGCTCCACTCCTAGGGGCGGAGAAGCTGTGTTGGGAAAACCCTTGTGCCAGGAAGACCCTTGTAAGAACCGTGGGAAGACCCATCCTTTGAGGTGAGCAAAACGAAGAGCTTGGCTTTAGGAGAGAGCCATTTGGAAGACAAGTTTGAGGAGCAACTCTAGGAGAGAGTTGTGAGCTCCGATCTTGTTGAGAAGAGGTCCGCTTCGGAGGCGAGCGGAGCAAAGAGCTCGGATCTGGAAGAGAGCTATTTGTGAGACAAGTGTGAGGGGGAACTCTAGGAGAGAGTTGTGCTCCAAACTTGTTCGAGGAGAGGTCCGTCTGGGAGGTGAGCGGAGTGAAGAGCTCGGCTCTGGGAGAGAGCCATTTGTGAGACAAGTGTGAGGAGGAACTCTAGGAGAGAGTTGTGCTCCAAACTTGTTCGCGGAGAGGTCCGTCTGGGAGGCGAGCGGAGTGAAGAGCTCGGCTCTGGAAGAGAGCCATTTGGGAGACGAGTTTGAGGAGCAACTCTAGGAGAGAGTTGTGAGCTCCGAACTCGTTGAGAGGAGGTCTGCCTTGGAGTTGAGCGGAGCGAGGAGCTTGACTCTAAGAGAGAGCCATTTGTGAGACGAGTGTGAGGAGCAACTCTAGGAGAGAGTGATGAGCTCCGAACTCGTTGAGAAGAGGTCCGCTTTTGGAGGCGAGCGGAGCGAGGAGCTTGGCTCTAGGAGAGTGCCATTTGTGAGACGAGTTTGAGGAGCAACTCTAGGAGAGAGTGGTGAGCTCCGAACTCGTAGAGAAGGGGTCCGCTTTTGGAGGCGAGCGGAGCGAGGAGCTTGGCTCTAGGAGAGTGCCATTTGTGAGACGAGTTTGAGGAGCAACTCTAGGAGAGAGTGGTGAGCTCCGAACTCGTTGAGAAGGGGTCCACTTTTGGAGGCGAGCGGAGCGAAGAGCTTGACTCTGGGAGAGAGCCATTTGTAAGACGAGTGTGAGGAGCAACTCTAGGAGAGAGTGGTGAGCTCCGAACTCGTTGAGAAGGGGTTCGCTTTTGGAGGCGAGCGGAGCGAAGAGCTTGACTCTGGGAGAGAGCCATTTGTGAGACGAGTGTGAGGAGCAACTCTAGGAGAGAGTGGTGAGATCCGAACTCGTTGAGAAGAGGTCCACTTTTGGAGGCGAGCGGAGCGAAGAGCTTGACTCTGGGAGAGAGCCATTTGTGAGACGAGTGTGAGGAGCAACTCTAGGAGAGAGTGGTGAGCTCCGAACTCGTTGAGAAGATGTCCGCTTTTGGAGACGAGCGGAGCGAAGAGCTTGACTCTGGGAAAGAGCCGTTTGTGAGACGAGCTTGAGGAGCGACCCAAGGAGAGAGTGGTGAGCTCCGAACTCGTTGAGAAGAGGTCCGCTTTTGGAGGCGAGCGGAGCGAGGAGCTTGGCTCTAGGAGAGTGCCATTTGTGAGACGAGTTTGAGGAGCAACTCTAGGAGAGAGTGGTGAGCTCCGAACTCGTTATTGAAGTGAGGGAATCAACGGTTGTGGGAGCAATTCCGAATGGCGAACCACTTCTAGCTCACTTAACAGCGAACTTGCGAAGTAGAATCGAGCCAAGTGTTGGACTCCGGAACCATCATTAGAAAAGTTCAACGGCTGTGGGAGCAATTCCGAATGGCGAACCACTTCTAACTCGCTTAAGAGCAAGTTATTCGAAGCAGAATCGAACCAAGTGTTGGACTCCGAACCATCGGTAGAGTTGTTCAACGGTTGTGGGAGCAATTTCGAATGGAGAACCACTTCTAACCCGCTTAAGAGCAAGTTATTCGAAGCAGAATCGAACCAAGTGTTGGACTCCGAACCATCGGTAGAGTTGTTCAATGGTTGTGGGAGCAATTCCGAATGGCGAACCACTTCTAACCCGCTTAAGAGCAAGTTATTCGAAGCAGAATCGAACCAAGTGTTGGACTCCGGAACCATCGTTAGAGTTTAGTGAGTTGCGGGAGGAGCCATGTAGAAGAAGCTGGACTCCAAAATCATCATTTAACGAGTCGTGACTCGGAGAGATTGAGATGAAGCAAGAGCAACAATTTCCCATGAAATAATGTAAAGTTTTATTGAAATAAACTAAGTGGCTGCTTCAATAGGGCGAGCCATTATTACATGCTATTGGCCGGGTTACAAGCATCGGCCTTATTGAAAATCAAAATCCTACTTCTACGATAAGGTGAAGACCTCTTGGGAGGAGCTGGGAGGCTCTGAGTCTTGAAGCTCGGCGAGCCTTTCTGTTCGTTTGTTGGTTCCTCAAAGGGGGGAAGCTAGGCCCCATCTTTTTGGATGAACTTGGTCAGGTGTCCCCGCTGTACGAGTTCTTCGATCTCCTCCTTGAGAGCCCGACAATCATCCGTGTCGTGGCCGTGGTCCCTGTGAAAGCGGCACCACTTATCTTTGTCCCTCTTCTTGCCAGGGGTATTCATTCTAGGGGGAGACGGAGTAGTCCTTCCTTGTCCACCTCCATAAGGACTTCTGATATATTAGCAATGAGGGGGGTGAACTTCTCAAAACGTGGAGTCGAACGGCGCTGGCCATTACTGTCCTTCTGGGATTTTTGGGACCCCTCTTCACTTGTGTTCTACCGTTTGTTCCCGGAAGATGTCTCCTCCAGAGCAAGGGGGTCGAGGGCTTCTTCGGCCTGAATGTACTTTTCACACCTGAGAAGGAGGTCGGCAAAGTTCTGTGGAGGCTTCTTAGCAAGAGAGGAACGGAGGCTGGAATTGAAGACATTGGATTGGAAGGCGGCCGTTAGGACAGATTTATCGAGGGAAGCTATAGACCTGGCTTCAGCTGTGAACCTCTTCACATAGTCTCTCAACTTCTCACCCTTCTTCTGGTTAAGGTAGAGTAGCGAAATGCTGGTCTTTTCAGTTCGGTGACTACTCACGAAGTGGGTGACGAAGAGGGTCTCGAACTGTTTGAATGAGAATATCGAGGATGGGGCAAGGTGAGAGTACCATTCTCGAGCCGGACCCTTGAGAGTTGCGGGGAAGGTCTTGCATAGCAGGGCATCGGAAGCTTGATGGATGAGCATGAGAGTCTTGAAGCTCTCAATGTGGTCAACGGGGTCAGTTTCCCCAGAGTAAGTCTCGAATTGAGGAGTTTTAAAGCCGATTGGCACTGGCGCATCCATTATGGTTCGGGAAAAAGGAGGTCGGCTTGGAAGGAGGGTCTGTCCTCTAAGCTCCTCTTCTCGGCGCAACCGACCCAAGTGCCTCTCCACCTCATGGAGGCGGCGATATACCGCATCGTCCCTTCGATGATAATTAGGAGAGCCTCTAGATTCGTCTTTTTAGGAGGGAGAACGGGGGCTATGACGTCGGTAGCCCCTGGAACGGCGAGGACTTGGTATGTAGCGGGGGTTGCTAGGAGCTTGTGGAGGAGTTAGGGACCGCTCGTGAGGATTCTGGACCGGAGGTGGTGAGGGAATCTTTGGAGCATGGGCGTTGGAGCGAAGATTGAGAGCCTGTAGGACGGTCGCTTGGAACTGCTGGAACTCAGCACGGGTGATTGGTGCCTCATCGTTCCTAGGTTGTTGCCGACCCACAGGAGAGTGTGGTCTTTTTCTATAATGCTCAGGGGATTCTCTCCGCCCTCTTCGGGCAGGAGACCTTCTGTATTCTCGGTGGCGGGGAGATCGTTCATCCGGACGACGTTGGCGGGAGGTTCCCTCTCGGGCCCGCTTTTCATCCAGACGGTGACGAAGATCCACGTCCTTCTGCCGATTTTAAGGATTGTGGGAGGCAATGGAATTCGTAGAGGCGTTGTGTATGGAGACGCGGTCTTGGTGGAGAGGTTGCTTCATGCGGGAGCCCCCTTGCACTGGCGTTCTGTGGACCAGAAGGACCCTTGGGGGGTTGCTGGTTCTGAGGAGGAGGCTGATCTTGTTGAAGAGGGTCCTCCACTTGAGGCGAGGGTTGTCCCTGCTGCGGAGCGGGTTGGAAGGGGACTACCTCTTGCTGATCGGCGGGGTTGGGCCCGCGGTTGGACCCTCTGGACCTGACTTTTCTCGGAGGCATGGCTGGAGAAGATCGGACCAATGGGAAGAGGGGCTGCTATTCGTTTGGTGTTCCCACAGACGGCGCCAATCTGTTACCGCTAAATCTAGTGTGGGGGTAAACAGATAGTATTTGTGGATTCGTGAAAAACCTGAATAGCAAACCTCTAACCTGTTCCGCCAGAGATTGACCGTTGACTCCCGCCGTTAACCTGCAAAATGTGCGAGACACCGGGGTTGATCCCGGCGATGCACCCTCCGACGCTCAAGTCAGTAATCAGAAATGATTAAGAAAGAGCGTAAATTGAGAAAATACTGATTACCTCTCAATGGAGATAGATGGGGGGTATTTATAGGCGTCTTGGGGACTGGATTAGGAATGTAATCCCCGTGATTAGATAAGGAATATTCTCCTAGTAATCAGATAAGGAATGTAATACCTAATTCCCAGTGAAAGATAGATGTGAATCAGGGCCGTTGATTAAGATCTAATCAGGAACCTTGATTGTATCTTGCTGGATCGGGTGTGCAGCGGGTTGGAACCCGTACCCAGTTGACGTGGATCCGTTCATGGGTTATTGGGCTTTGAATAAAGACCCAGTTTCCATTTCAGACCCGTTTGTAGGTGAAATTACCGTTTTACCCCTGAGCTTTAAGATTCGTGTCCGATGTCAATGGTCCCGATTTAATCCTATTTTTAGCCATATCAATAATTATAATAGATTATTATTAATATATATTATTATAATTATTATATGTTATTATATATATGTATATAATTAAATATGTTTATTATAATAAATTATTTCATATTATTATATAATATACAGTTGTTATAATATATTATTAGTTTATATATATTATTTTATATGTACTATTATTATATTATAATATTATTATATATATTATTATTTTATATATACTATTTTATATATACTATTTTATATATACTTTTATTATATTATATTATTATTATATATATATGATTTTATTTTATTATTTTATATATACTATTATTTCATATATACTATTTTATATATACTATTATAATAATCTATTATTATAATATATATTATTATTATTATAATATATATTATTATTATTATTATATATTACTATTATATATTATTATATAATTTATTATTATTATAATAAGTTTGTTTAATATATAATTTGAATATATTATTATTACATATATATTATTATAATTATTATATATTATTATATATATGTATATTATTAAATATGTTTATTATAATAAAATATTTTATATTATTATATATCAGTATGTATGTATATGTCAGAGTATATATACTGTATACAGTATATACATACAACCAAATCTATACATACATTATACCCTCATTTTCAAAAAACTGTTTTCATAAAAAATTATTACCAAACAGCTTTTACACTCTCATATTTAAAAAAACTGTTTACAGAAAATTCTTTTCAGAAACTGTTTTCAAAACGACAAGCCAAACGCAACCTTTAGCTATCACGGTCTTAGGGCAACTTCTACTTTTATTGAAAATTCAAATATGGACAATGGTGTACTCCCACCATTGTTCCAAAAATGAAATTTGGACATGAAGCTAAATTCTTCATTTTAATGTACAAATTTGAACAATAAAATATCATGTCCACTGTTTGGACCTCACCCAATTTTTTATTTTCCTTATTTAAAATTATTACCAAGCTACCATTGCTATTCAATTATATTGTCATATTACCATTATATATACGTAGGTAATTTATATATATATATATATATATATATATATATATATATATATATATATATATATATCTTATTTAAAATTATTACCAAGCTACCATTGCTATTCAATTATATTGTCATATTACCATTATATATACATAGGTAATTTCAATATATATATATATATATATATATATATATATAATTTTGGATTGAAAAAATTATATTGGTGTGAAGCTCTCGTTGTGATCTTTATTATGAGCACAATATTTAATATGTTTCGGAGTTATATAATTATCATTTGTTTTAAATTTTGCAATAGATATAAAGTATAAAAAAAAAAAAAAAAAACTATTAATGGCCGCATTAAAACCATACACAGAGTAGATTCTGAGCTGGAAAAAGAGTACCAACATAGAAAATACAAGAACATAGAACAAGAACACTACAACATAGATGTTATATAATGACCAACAACAACAATTATTGAAAAACGATAACAATAGCTTTGAAATAGCTACTATTCCGGTAAATTTGAGTCACTTCCTTTGTAACCACCAGTAGCATCGAATCCACCACTTCCATCATGTTGTGGCACTCTATTGTAGCCACCAAAGCCTCCTGATTACGGGAAACTGCTGAACGCACCAAAACTTCCAAACCCATCACCTGGAAAGTTTAACAAACTAACTAAATTTTCAGACTGAAAAGTAGCTTGAGAACCGCCATGAAATTGGTTTAGGTTACTAAAGTTACTGTAACCAAATGTGATAGGTATGATCCTTATGACTGAGAGTCACAAGCTATTCTCTGCATTAGTTTTTTTTTTTTTTTTAATCTTTAAGAATGCGCAATTGTTTGGATCTGTTACGGAGCCAAATCCACCATCATGATTTTGTTCTCCTCGCGTAGATGTTGGAGCTCGAGTTTATTTGTTGTGTAATGCTCATATAACCCCCGTTTTCGTTTATATGGAAATCTACTGTAATCTTGTATTTTGTTGTCTATAAATTATTTTGTTCCCAATTGTACAGATTTTATTTCTTCTTACTCAGTATTCTTGTATTTCAATTTTCCTGTAAATTATTTCTTTTTGAATTCATTTCCTTGTACATATCCTATTGAAATCCATCTTAATATTTATTTAAACCCAAATTCATATTCCAGACTATAATCTTCTTTTCTCTTCTTTTAGTTATTTATTTTGAAGCCCAAAACAAGTCTTGTTTATCCCATCTTATAAATATTAGTTTGATTTATTGCAGCCCAGTTTTAATCCAAACAATCATATTATTTTATTGATTATTTTAATTTCATGTGAAGCTCAATCCTTCAGACCAATCTTATTATTATTATCCTAAGCCCAACCCAGCCCAATATTAGTATTATTAGTCTTGATCCCAGCTATTGAAGCCATACTACTATTAGATATCCTTTGGATACCCAATCAAACCCATTAACCCAAAACCAACTCCCCTCCTACCTGCCTATTGACCAGATTAACTCTCTCTTTCACGTTCTCCCTCAAATCTCTCTCACGCTCCCCTACTAATCCTAACTACCACATTAAATCCCCCAATATTCTCTCTCTCTCCCTCTTCTAATCTCAACAGCAAACTCCCCAAAATCCTTCATCTTCATACTGTTCAACCCCCCCCCCTCACACTGTACAACCCCCATCTTCCTCCACCCGCTCGAGCACCCCTTCACCTCCTCGGAAACCACCACCGAAATCCACTGTCCTCCTTCCTCGTCGTTGTCCTCGTCCTCTAATCTCACCCTCGACCATCCTCTTCCTCGCCCAGTCAACACCACCGTCCCCCTCATCGCTCCACCTCCGCTGCACTGCCAGCATTCCCCAAACATCGCCCTGTTCCTCGACGACCACCGCATCCCACTGCTGTCCCTCGTTGCCTCCACCTTCGACCTCGACTCGCCCAACCTCCGAAACCCACCCTGCAGTCCAACGCATGCCCCCGCTGCTTCATCCTGCCAGCGCTAGCCGCTCGAGCCATCCTCCTCCACCCGCTCGACGACCACCAAGCATCTGCCCAACACCCTGCCATTGCCGACCAACTGACCACCGCACAACCCTTCCCCGTAGCCACAGACACCGACGCTGTTGCCGCTCGCGGTTGTTGTTGTCGATCTGATGTTACTGTTGAGTTCTTGTTGTTTGCTATTTTGTGATGCATGCACTTCGCATGTGTTGCCGTCGGGATGCTTGTCCCATTATTTTCATTATTATCGGAATCATCGTCATCATATTAAGGCAGGTATCTTGTACATCTTTTCCATTCCGTACAAACAATTCATTGAATCCCCGCATTTAGTAAATTAATCATGTTGAAATTCGTAATTTACTTGCTTCGTGATATTTTATATATGTTTAGTCGGATCCGTTCCTTTTTGCCTCTATTATTCGACGCCATCAAAAGCGTTGTTGCCGTTCCCACATTCATTACAAAAACACAAGAAAATTGAAACATATATTCGAATCATTAGGTAGATGAATAGATGATTGAATGAATTGAATTCGTATGTGCTTAGATGGTTATATATTCAAAATTTATATTGTGGAATTAAGAGATTCAACATGTGAACTAATAGAAACCCTTTTCTGATTTCGGTATAAAAAGGCTTGTTAAATTCTAGTTCCAAAAATTTTATGCTTACAAGTAAAAATCACTTTAAATTGAACTGGCAAGTTACTGTCCTGCTGCCTGCTGCAACTTGTAGCCAGGTTTTGATCCAGTAGAAGTTTAAATCTATTAAAACTTTGTAAATGAATATCGTGGCTCTGTGAATCTAGTTTCTAGAACATTCGACGGATTCGGATTCGGAGTTATAGACAATGAGTTATGATGTTTTCCGTACTTCTAGGTCTGCACTTTCCAGATTGTCACTTATAGTATATCATCATGTTTCACAATTTAAATACCATGTTAATGAATGAATTAAGACTTGATATTCATCAGCACACTACTATACTTTATTAGAAATTATAATATGATTTTCATGAGATTTTTGAATAAGTCTTTTTAGACTGTTTTATAGATGTAAAATTGATTCCATAATACTGTCCTTACACTAAACCAGTAGAAATCCCAAGTTTCGACCCAATGTAAGTAAAAACCAGTTAGAGACACTAAATAAGTCATAACCCTCTGTGTTAGGAATTCAGAACACCTGACGGATCTGGAATCCGATGTGTAGATTGCAAGATATACTGTTTTATTGTTGTGACATTTTTAATTCCAGATTACTATTTTGAAATGTATTTTCTCGAATAACTAATTTAAATACCATGCTAAAATTATAATTAAAACCTGATATTTACCAGTATGTTACTAAATATGATTAAGAATTTATTTATGATTTTTATGAGACTTTTAAATAATTTTATAGTCACTTTATATATATAATAACTTGACTCTGTATTGCTGCCGGCGCAGTAAACCCGACAAGAACTGTTTGGCTGACCCATCTAGTTTATTCATATTGTATCGTATAAATATGCGTTGGAACTGACAAGGAGTCTTGTTTCTAGAATTCTTGACGGAACCAGATTTTCTTTCTTGTGGCAGCGGAAAAGTTGATCTTTGTGTAGTAACGTCTGACTGCCCCGACTTGTGATTTGTGTTTATTTATACATAAATATTTTGTTCTTTGCTTTTATGACTTGAAACACATTACACGCCTTGTATAGCCTTTGATGTCCCCCTGATCATGTCCCGGCATTGTTTCCGTTGTTGCACCATGTTTAATTACTATAAAAGAATCACAAGCCAGGGTATTAAGGGAAAGACCTAGTAGTGGGGCATATAGGAGATTGTACTCGGAAGGGGGCCCGTGTTCCCCGTGATGATGATATATAATTACAAGTTAGATGAAACTAAGTACCACGTAGAACTAAGTGCCACGTCAGGAGTTGACGGAAGTTACCTCTAGAGCCTACGAGGGTTACCTCTAGTGTCCATCACATGATTACATGTTTTTCTGTCTACATGATATGTGTCTGCAAGTTATATACAACTAAGTGTCACTTATAACTAAGTGCCCCATCAGGGGTTGACGGAGGTTACCTCTAAATCCTGAGGGGGTTACCTCTAGTGCCCGTTGCTTGATTACATGCTCATGTTCCTACAAGACCCGAGTACTTAACCCTGTATAATACACCACTTGAGCCTAATCATTAACATGCTTATATGCATCGCGTGTATTAGCTAGGATTGATTAAATGAATAGACTTAAGCTGACACTGAGCACTTGCTTATTCCTGTTACAGGTTACATGTCCCGATACAAGTATATGATTCATGTTTACTAGTTCATGATTCCTGTTTACATGTTATATGCTCATTACCAATTCCATGATTCCTGTTTATAAGTTAAATTGCATGATCCTCGTTTACATATTGTATCTTCCTGTTATATGATTCGTTTCCTATATATTTGATTCTCTTGTTATATTCCGATCCATGTTCATTTGCTTGTACTACTTGCGGTCCGTTACTTTCTCTAACAGGTGTTCTCCTTTCCAAACTCGAGTTGATGAATATACAGGAGTGGAAGAGGAACTACTAGAAGGAATCAGTGACCAGGTGTTTTGAAGAATGCATATGGATCACACTCTGCTTTACTGCTTTATGTTTTTACTTTCAGTTATATTTGTTTATTGCAAACTCTATATTTCGGGCGTGTTGTCCTACAGTTATTTATTTCTGGATGTTGCTTATATATGGACTACTGCATGATTTATTTTATGTTATCCATGTTTATGTGATTATAAATTTTCCTGTGTGGTTGTATTTATTTCCATATTGTTGAGTTGCTTATAACAGCTTATGAATGATGTGAATATATTATTAGCTGGGTCTCAGTTGCGTGCCCGTGTTTCGATTCTGGGAAGCGGGGCGTGACAACTCAAGCTTAGTTGAAAAGATGTTTCTACCTATAAAAATCTTTTCTAATAACTGCTTTATTGCTTTGTTGTCCTGTATGATCCGATCGACATTCTTTTTCTTCCCGTCCATGACTTTCCTCTTCATCTTTGCTTTCCTCGTTTCTATTGGTAGTTGGGATTTAGTGATTTCATCATTCATTTTCTATTCCTCATCTTCATCTACATCAAGATCAATACAGAATGAGGGAGTGTCCGGTGTTTGAGACCTTGATTGAGATCCTACACACGAATCATTCTGTCTCCGTGGTTTGTTGATGTCTCTATGGTTTATTGATGCACATTGATCCATTATCCATCCACCTTTCAACATCTTTTAGATTGGGCCAAACGTGATCAAATATAAACTTTTTCTTCTTATAATTTGTATTGCTCATGAGAAATTTCATTTCCATCGATAACTATAAAATGAAGAAATTAAATATTTTTAAAAAATATGTATATGCTTTTATGAAAGTTCATAAAGAAATTCTTGGCAATGCTTACAATAGTTTCCTTTGAAGCACCGTTTGGTTTGTCTTTTCCACTTGTCGAATTGCACCACGATATTTATTGACTGCAGTTGATTGATCACTAAATCCACATGACATAGAATTGGGAGCTTGGTGATTTTGTGGCTAGCGGGCATTCTAGATCTCAGCGATCCTCATTCAAAGCGTGTCTTTATTTTGATTTTTACCGTGTATAGGATCTTGAGACCCCTCAAGTCATTCATGACATAAGAGTTTATCTTCATTTTGGGGAAAACTACGACCATGATCTCCTTTATTTTTGTTGGTAAACATTGAAGAGATGGAAAAAAGAGTGGATGTAGAATGTGTAAAAAAGTGATGTATTTTAACCTGATGAAACATATAAAGAGCATCTAAAAGATAAGATATAAGGGGTTGAGATGAATTTATGTAATTTGAGGTTGAAAACGTGGATATAATATTATCTTATCACCTCGGGAAGTGTGCACAATAATGAAACATATAATTGAAGTGCATATTTGATTACCCAAAAAAACATACATAAGGGTCATTATAGCTTGAAAATTACACAAACACAAAATATTCAAAAAGAAGAACAAAAAATAATCAAAAGTCATCAATGTTTTAAGCTTCAACTGCATCATGTCGCTCTCATATATGATCAATTAGAGCATCCCGAAGCTCAAAATGGGCCTTCATGTCTTTAATTTGGTTGTGGCGAGCAAGAAATTGGTTAAATGTTGTTAATTCATCAGCTGCCATCTCAACTCTGGAGGTAGGTGCATGAATGATATCTTTGAATAAAGTTGTGAGATCAAGCTTTTCTTCGACGATCATGTTATGCATTATAATGCATGTAATCATCATGTCATGCAACACACGTTTATCCCATAAATGTGATGGGTCGTTGATAATTGCTCATTTGGCTTGAAGAACCCCAAAAGCACGCTCGATGTCTTTCCTACATAATTCTTGCATCGTGGCAAAAAGTTTCTTCTTTTGACCCTGAGGGTCGTGAATAGTTTGAACAAGTGTATACCATTTTAGATTTATTCCATTGGCTAAATAATAAACGACAACAAATGACTAGCCTTTAATTTGATAATGAGCTGGAGGAGATTTACCTGTAGCAAGATTTGCAAATAATGGGAATTTTTTCCCAAACTATCCCACTTTTTGAAAGTTTTTCCCAAACTACCCTACTTTTCTTTAAAAATTCCCAAAACGCCCTACTCGCTTTCCGAAAAGGCGAGTTTGGGTAAAACCCCATTGATTTTTCAGAAAGCGAGTTTGAGGCTTTGGTTTTGGATAGCCTAAACTCGCTTTTTGAAAAAGCATTGGGGTTTAACCCACACTCAAAAAGCGAGTGTCGATTGGGACTTATTAGCCCCACGCCCTCAATCAGATCTCACTGTCTCTTTTACTCTCTATCTTCCTCCTCCTCTTCTAATGAAACCCTAACCCATCGTAGATTTGCTCTAATATCGACCATTAATCCACCAAATTACGTTGATTAAGTCATAAAATCCTCGCATTTCTCATCTTCTTTCGATTTTCCACTTCTCTCATCCTCATTTAACCCCAAAAACCCTAAACCCCAATATCCAAGATTGTGTTGATTTTTGAATTTAGGGGTAAAGCTTGCGGTTGAAGGAGGTGGAGTGCTTCGAATTTGGGGGTAAAGCTTGCGGTATATTTATCAAACTTTTCCTTTTTTAATATTGTGTTAATCACCCAAACTTTTTGATTTTCTTTAATAAACAACTAACAAAATTTTTGTAGGTATGTAGTTTGGAGTGTATATTTTGATACAGAATATAGTTTGGAGTATATATTTAGAAATGTAGTTTGGAGTATATATTTTGATAGGAAAAATAGGAATTGAGTTTCCAAAAAACAACTGTAGGTTATATATGTAGATAGGTTATATATGTTGATTTGCTTTAATAGAAAATTGGATATACATGTAGATTTATGTAGGTTATATATTTTCTTATAGTTAATAATGATTGTTTTTAGTTGTACTATACTCTCTTTTATTATAAATGGCACGCACGATGGGAAATGTGGAGGAAGGATCGAGTAGTAGACCTCCTCGCGGTGATGGACCACGTACTTCTTTTGGCCGACCTCCTTGTGGTGGACGTGGTGGTCGTCGTGGTAGTACCGAGCGTACTAATGTAAGTGAATAATTGTTTATATTCGATTAGTATGATTATCATATAATAAAATGTAATATCGGTCTTTTGATGTAAATATTATTGTTGTATAGGTCCCAACTAATCCAAATGAGGCGGGTCCTTCTTTTTCAACCCCTTCATCATCATCTTTATTTCCTCCCGGAGGTCCAGGTCCCCTCGACCCTACACTCCTTACTCTCCAGTCGCATCACCGTTCAAAGGATGTATGGGAAGGTGAATCCAAGGAATGTACATTTAGGGGGGATCATCCACTGCCTATGCACCTACGATTTCACGAGATCCTACGGGACTGTGGATTATATGGTATTGCACTGATGAGCTCCATCAAATGTGATCAGCATCTTCTTACCGCACTGCTTGAGCGATGGCGGCCTAAAACACACACCTTTCACCTGCCAGTTGGGGAGATGACCGTGACACTGCAGGACGTCTCTGTACTCACCGGTCTTCTAGTTGATGGGCAGGCAGTGACCGATACAATGGACTTCAAGCCGGTATTTCTAGTACAACAGTACCTTGGTATCGAAGTGGAAACCAGAGCAGTAATTGGAAAATTTATTCGGTTGAAGTGGTTAAAGGACACATTACACATTCAAGAATCGATTGAATCGATTGAAATCTGATAATTATATTGTACTTTCACTATCTCAATAATGGCCCGTGGTGTTAAACCTGTCTCAGCCTTCACCACACTCACAATCAAATTGCAAACAAGGTTAGAATCAACTTTACAGTGGTCCTGATTCAACGTGGGATTCGTATAAGTATGAGGCCCAACTATATTCTTCACCATAAAATTTGTCCCGCCTTTTGGAACAATTGCTCGTAATCTTCAAGGGCAGCCACCATCACTTACTACTGGGGGACTGTGCACAATCTCCTCAATTGTACGTTTTCTAGGTGCCAATTTACATTTAACAGTGTACAGTGTTGGTGAAGATTTCAATGTGACGAATTCATGTTGTTTCTTGATAGAATACAGCTTCACAGCCTGCTGAATCGACTCTTTACTTACAAACTCCTGTCCAATGTACAATTCGTCTACATTGGATGAACCAGAAGACTCTTGTGGAACTTGATGTACTCTAGCACCTTGTGTCATCTCCTCGGTAACATGAGCGTTAACATTGGCGTAGCTATCAGTAGCTCTCACTTCATTAGAACTGATGTTCGTAGGATTTACGTTTGCATATTCATCATCTTCGTCCCCATCATCATTTTATGCACTCTCATCAACTTCATCGTCTGTTTCATCCTCTTTTTCATCATCGTCTAATATGTCGTTATTAATGGTAGCATTTTGAAATAATTCAAATAAAGTGTTATTTGGAACATAGTTATGAATCGGACTAGGTTGGCATGGCAACTCAACATCTGTAGAATCCGGGTTTGTTGTATTTGTGATGGTATCTTCTTGTGGGGACAGTGGGATTGCTTGTGAAGTTTGAACTGGATTAGACCTCATCTGCTGTGTCGGTACTTCTCGTACGAAGCTTGAACTAGGATTATCATGTGGCTGAGCATTCATAATTTGAAATTGCTGAATATATAACTCTAATGCAGACCAAGTACAATTGGGATCAAGTGTCATACCAATCATTGACTTCATAGCATTATCACTAGATATGTGCACTGTCATAAAATACTGACCATCTCCTCTTCCTGATGCATACCGAGCTAAAATTTTCACATTCTATTGATCCCTATCCCAATTAGTAACTTCATAAATTTTTCTCACTAATTCTGCCAATCTAATGGTACGAGGTGCCCAAACTATTTCAGGATCAACTGTACTATAGCAACAACCTATCTTTGGATCACGAATTATTTCACCACCAAAGTATAACCAAATAGGAATATCGTAATCCATACCTACATATATTTTATATGAATATACGAGTTATTATCTACCTACAAACAAAACCTATAAAAATGTACAAAATAATAGGCCAATATGCATCATACCTTCACAAGCTTATTCGGAAGCATAGAGCCGTAGATGTTGGGTGGAAGAGTTGAAGTTGCTATCCTCTTCAAGTTTATCAAAATTCCAAAATATGGATCTTTCGGAATATGGGTTTAGGGTTTTGAGAGTGGAAGGTGATAGGGTTGGGAAAGATTAAGTGAATATATTTAAATTTGGAGGAGATTTTATGGGTAGGAGGTCAATTTTGGGAAGCTAGAGTTTTGGGTTTCGGAGTTAAGAAGAGAGTAATAAGGGAGATAAGTAAGACTAAAAAAGAAGAGAAAGTGAGATCCAAATTGAGATTTGAAGCTTAAAAAGACCCAAACGAGTGTGGTTAAAACCTTCTCGGTTTTTCAAAAAGCGAGTGTAGGCTTTCGAAAGTCAAAAGCCTCACACTCGCTTTCTGAAAAAGCGATAAGATATTAACTACATTTGCTTTTTCAGAAAGCGAGTGAGGCAGTTTGTCTTACCCAGGCGGCTGGACAATTTTTTTGCTCCCAGTGCATACAATCTAGACTCCCCAACATTATGGGGAATCTGTGTTCTTCCCTAATGTAGAGAAGTCTTCCAACATCAATGGTAATTGGTGCTCTTAGATACTGCTTTACAAACACCTCTACAACAACACGACAATTTTTTTTTCAAGCATCTAATTGCAGTGGACTCACCAATTTTTAGATATTAATCGAGAGAGTCGGCTGCCGCGCCATACGGAATCATTCGAAAAGCAGCTGTTATTTTTACGAGGGTTGTTAATCCTTGCCTACACAGTCCATCACGTTGTTGCATGAAGAAGTTATCAAGATTTTTTGCCGCATTGGCATTGCTATGAAATAAAGCTTTCGTGATCCAAAAACATCTTCCAAATTTTGCATTGCTTTAATTAGGGGCATCTACAAAAGTAATCAGCATATAAATTTGAATCACCACAATCGATAACTATGTGACCAGGGATTGCACCTCGACGGATTGATTGAGCATCTTCTGCTTCATCATTGAAATACTTCGCTATAAGAAGGTTGTTGTTAGTATGCATGCGAACTAACAAATCTTGCTCTTGATCAAATGCGGCTAAAACAGAATTACAATATTCAATAGTTCCACCTAAAGATAAAGAGGATGATGAAATTTCAAAGGAATTCATTGTAAGAAATGGAAGAGGATAGTTGATTATGAAGAAAGTTGAGTGAAATTGAGGTGATGAAGAAATTGGAGTTGGTTAGTTTTTATAGGCTTTATTTATTGTATTTTGCTGCTTTATTCAAAAGTTTAGTGCATATTGCCGTTGGAATGAGAGAAAAAAATGAGTTTATTGCTTGATAGTATTTATAACTGTTGTAATGAAATATTGTGCTTGAAATTTATAGTCGTTTTATGTTTGAAATTTCATGACTGTTGGAATGAAAAAAATACATGATAATATTTATAGCCGTTGCAATTCACAAAAAAAAAGAATTTCAATATTGTTCATGCTTATGCCCGTTCCTGAAAAAAGTTATTATAATTTACTCAAATTTGGACGAAGGTGGGAGTTCTTTCCCTTTTGAGATCATGGCCAAAAGATATATACGAGGAATATGTGGTTTTTGTTGGGATTGGGGCATCAACAAACGCTCGTTGTTGTAGCGGAACTAAATAGAGCAATAAAGAAGTCAAACTCGATGAGACAAATCAATTGAGCAAGTAAGTAGATCCACCAATCCAATACAAACACAATGAGGATTTATCTCGGTTAGCTTTCACTTAATCCGAGGGAAGTATAAGGAGATCTGATATTCAACTAGAAGAGATTACAAGGAGTTACTGATTCACTCAATATAAGGAATTAAACTCACTCACCAAGAACTTCTCTCTTAATTTGGAGTTCAGACCCAACCCAATATTATTATTATTATTTTCTTAAATGTTAAGCCCAACTACTTAAAGCCAAGCCCACCAATTTAAAACCCAATACCCCTAAAACTCTTAATTGCACACAGTCACCTCTTCCTTAATCTCTCCATATCCCCACTAATCTAACTACCCTGATAATCCTCCCCTTAATCTCATCCCTAACTACCCCATTACCCCCCAATTATCTCTTCAATCCTAATCTAATTAATCCTCCTAATCACAACAGCCAACCCATCCTCTCTCTCTCTTCTTCTCCTTCTTCTTTCTTTCTTCTTCTTCTGTCGCCGAAACCCAACGCCAGCAAGCCACCCCTCGTCGCCATCCTCCATCTCCTTACATCGATGCCAACCTCCTCACCATCCGCAACTTACCGCTGCTGTCAATCCCGCAGCAACCACCGCTGTCCACCACCGTGCGTTGTTGACCCCGTCGATCCCCTGCCTCGCCTCCCGTCGCTGCTCCTTGTAGCCTCTCCACCTTTGCGACCTCCCCTTCACAGTCACCTCCCACCATTGTGAGCTCCACTCACCATCGCCAACACCATTCCTTAGCGCCCTGTTCCTCCACCCTCGCCATCACTGCTCCACCGCAACCGCACGCCTACGTGCCTCCTGACCGCCCTCGTCGCCTTGCTACCCTCGTCCCCGCTGCCGACCCCCACAACCACCTCACTCCTCGATGCTCCTCCTCCATCTACTTCCTCCCCGTCTAACCACCCCCACCGCTGGCTGCCTCCTCCACCCGCTGCGATGTTGAACCCCTTACTGTCTTCACCGTGGCTCCTAGCTCCTCTCCCTGCAGTCGACCATCACCTGAACCTCCTCTCCACTGCTGATTGTGCCCCTCGCAGCACCCCGCAGCTCAACCGAAAACCCCTAACCTCCTACCTATAGCCCCGATGCCAGCTACTCTATCTTCATCTCTGGCTGCCTGCAACCCCATTAACCTCCTTGCTGCCCTTGGTCTTGTAGTTGCTGTCGTGTGTTCGAACACCCGTCGTTGCAGCTGCAGTTGTTATTGTTGCCGCGCCTCTTCCTTGCTGACTTGATCACAGTCGCCGAATTGTAGAGTAGCTGCCCTCTTGATGATGTTGCTGCCTGTGGCTCTTGCTACATTCATTGTCGTTGTACGTGTCGTTGCCATTGGAGATTCTTCCTTCCCGTGGCTTCATTCACACTTGGAATCGTCACATGCTAAGGCAAGTATCTTGTACACCTCCGTTATTCCAAGCATATTCCTATCTGATGGAAAAAGATCCCATGATCCTGAACCGATCTTACCTGGAATTGATTATTTGATCTCCTGCAATTAGTAATTAGATCATCGCATTTAAAATTCGTTATTCTTGTAGTATTCATGTTTCGTGATGTCCCCATTAGTCGTTATATTGAATCAAATCAATTCTTTTCCCTCCATGATCCGATGCCATCAAAAGATCGTAGTTTTCCATTGTCCCCACATTCATTGCACAAACACGAATTTGAAACTATATGTTTGCAAGTAAGAACCGTTAGAATTTGAATTGGAAAGTTGTTGTCTTACTGTTGATATAACTTGTAGCCAGATTTTGATCTAGCTACTGTTCAAATTATTTAGAGCTTTGCACACGAGAGTCGTAACCCTATGAATCTAGTTTCTGGAACATTCGACGGATTCAAATTATGATTTGTAGATAATAAGTTATCATGCTTTTCGTACTGCTAGGTCTACACATAACAGATTATTACCTATAACACATCGACATGTTCCACAAATTAAAATGTCATTTATAACATATCTACATGTTCGACATGTTCCACAAATTAAAATGTCATGTAATTAGGGCTGTAAATCGGACTGGACAGGATCGGACAACCATATGTTCAAGCTCACACCGAAATTCTACTCGGACGGACTTATGTCTGACTCGGTCTAGGTCGGACAAAATTTTTATAGTTCGGACTCGGTTGATAAAGCATCAGACCGCAATAATACTCGGAATGACTTATGTCCGGCTCGAGCTCGGTAAGGAATCAGACCTAATAACTTTTTCGAGTTTGGTTCGTACAACAGTTCGGACGGTCTACGGTCGGACCATTTCTCGAGCAGGACTCGGACGGACGACGGACTATCCTGTTCATTTTACACCCCTACATGTAATAGGTGAATAAAGACTTGATATTGACTGAAATGTTACTAGACATGATTATGAATCTATTTATATTTTTTATAATATTTTAAATGAATTTAAAGTTAATTTTTATATATAAGAAGTTGACCTGGATCTGCTGCTTGCTACCTGAATAGTAGATCCATGAAGAAAAAATTGTCAGACCTAGTTTCTGTTATTAAAATGTATAGTGTGAATATGCGTTGGAACCGGCATGAAGTCTATTCTCTGGAACCTCTGACGGTACTTGATTCGCTTTCTTGTAGTAACGGGAAAGTGAATTTTTGTACAGCAATGTATTGATGTCCAGAATTGTAACTTCATGTCCTTGATTGTAAATATATTTATTTCTTGCATTTAATTAATTAAACTTTCATATCATGCATTTCATAGCCTTGATACTCCTTGATCCTGTCCTGACACCCATTCTCATTATGCATGTTTATGTTGATTATTGTAAAAAGTATAACAAGTCGGGGTAATAAGGGTAAGAATCTAGTAATGGACAATATAGGAGAGTGTACTCGGAAGGAGGCCCGTGTTTCTCGAAATAGTGATTACTGATTACATGATTACCTGTTTTCCTATTTACAAGTTATATGAAACTAAGTGCCACGTCTAGAGCCGACGGGGCCACCTCTAGACTCCATTACATGATTACATGATTACATGACAAGATATGATTCCTGGTTACATGATATAATTTTTGGTTACATGATACGATATGATATGATATGATTACATGATATGATATGATTCTTGTTAGTGTCACTAGAAGACCTGAGTACATGACCCTATAGAATTCACCATTAGAGTCTAAACGTTAACTTGTTTGTATGCACCCGAACCTGTGGTAAGGGATGCAGGATTGCGTTCATTAGTTAGGATTTATAAAAGATTGCTAGACTTAAGATTATCATTGAACACGTGGATGACTCATGATTCCAGTTACATGTTACCTGTTACCTGTTACAAGTTTACATGATTCCGGTTTACAAGATTACGTGATTTTTGTTTACAAGTTACATGTTACCTGTTTACAAGTTACAAATTTCTGTTTATACAACATGTTTCTCGTTACATGACTTGCTTCCTGTATACATGATTCTCTGTTCTTTGCTCTTGTCCTTGTTCATTTTCTTGTACTACTTGCTGCCATTTACTTTCTCCAACGGGTACCATCTATCTTTCTTTGAGTAAATGTTATACAGGTACAGATGATGAATTACTGGAGGAACTTGACAGATCGCTATTGCATTGTGTACTATCGGACCTATTGTAAGTTCTTGTCTCTCAAATATTGGTTATTGTATTATATTCTCGTTCCGGTGATTATTATCGTGTTGTTGAACTTTTTGGTATTGTACAACTTATGGATGATATGAGTTGGTATACTTATATCATTCGATGGGCCACAGTTGTGTACTCGTGTTTCCATATAACGGAAAGCGGGGTGTGACATTAGTTCTATAGGGGATCCAACTGGCACAAACGGTTATAGTATGTATCATAACTAATCAAGTATGGTTAAGATTAATTATCTTTTCTCATTTTAACTGTCTTCTCTATTATTATAACTAGAGAGCTAGAGTTGAATAATTTGTAGACAACCCAACCAATTTAATCTAATCTCATCCATACATTTTTTATATTGGAGTTATATTAAATCCTCATTTTTTTAAAACTAGTTACTCAATTGTTGTCGGTTACTAGACTTTATTTACGACATAGTTATTCACAAAAATGTCATTTCATATAAAAATAAAGACTGATGCTCCTAAGAATAGTTTGTGTATGGTGAGAGCTTAAAATAAGTGTGTGCTTCGCACGTGCAAAATTACCAGGTAATAACTAATTTGTGCCTATTGTTTTCCATGTGGAAATCCAATACACCAACTAGAAATATTGTATAACCTGGGGTACTCAATAACATTATTTTTTTTGGATATTTTTCCCTTTCAAGGCCATTGATAAATATTGTAATTTGAAATAAGAAATCCACAAATCGGTATTTTTAGATAAACCATTCATAATATTGAGTTCACTCCCTAAAATTTACTCAGGTTATCTACTGCTAAATGAGCTAAGTATTCTATCAAGTCCAACGGAATGAGGGTAAATGACCAACTTAATCCCATTTTAATAACCCAACCCTATAAGAGCACAAATTTTGAAGCAACACGAATCTTTAAGTACATTTTTTTTCTCTCCACTAAATATATTGAAGTACTAGGTTTGCCCATTGACACGTGCCTACGGCACGTCTACGGAACGGTGCACCTTATTTGATCATATAAAATAATTTTGGAGGGTCAGGAAATTAATTGAAGTATCAAACATATTATATGAAAAACTTTTGGGGGTCCAGCAAAAAATATATTATATGATTTTTTTGATTTTTTTGAATTATGTTTAAAGTTTGTGAATTACTATTTTTTTTAGTTTTTAAATTTTTAATTTTTAAAAAAAATTTAAAATTTTTATTTTTTAAATTTATTGAATAGAAGAGGGGGAGAGAGAGAGAGAAAAAAAAAATTAAATAAATATAGGAGTTTTTGGGGTGGGGGATTTGAATTTGAGTTTTGTGGGGAAACTTTTGGGAGGAAAAATATGTTTTGTGAGGTTAGATCTAGGTTTTTGATTTTTTGGGGGATTGAAGGAGAGCCACTCGATAGCTTTTTTTGTGTTTTATTATATAGATAGTTAATAGTGAAGAGAGTTAGAGGAGGTGGCAAAGAGAGATGAGTAGGAAAGGGTATTAGGGTAATGGATATGTTGGATATATTGGTATATTCTCTCTATATAAATATTGCACGTGCATATGAGTAACACGTGTATTGAATGTACAATTGATTGGACATTGGAACGCGGGTTTGTGGGCTTATAACACGATACCCAAATCAGTATTTCGGAACAAATACTGGCTTGTGATAGCAGTCTAGGTATTCCTATCTTGATACCTAGGGTGAAGCTCAAGCAACTTAGATTTAGATATTAACCCTAATTTCCAATTGTTAATTTCTCACAAAACTAACAATCTTGAGATATTATTAATCAATTTGTGAGATTAATCAAGAGGAAAAATGGAGCTTTGTTGGATCCCGTCAGATCTTGTCAAAGCCCTAGGAGCCACCATCGCCGACCAGCAATATCGTGGTCGGAGTCGCTCGCCGCCCGTCGCCAGCAAGCAACTTTCCCCTTTCTTCTTCGCCACGTTCCCGAAACGCGTGCAGACTCAGATCACTCAAATAAGATCTGAGTAAATCTGATTTTTCAGTGGCACAAAAAGGGTGTTTCGTGTTTAGGCTAAGGAGCTGATCCACGTCACTGAGTGCTACAGTGCTGCGGATCCACATCACTATTGGGTTCGACGGCGATGAAATACCAACAGATGGTGATCGGGTTAAGGGATCAGATCTAATTCTCTAATGGTGATGGTATCCTCGTTTAAGGACAGTGTGAGGTGGCTGATGAGTGTAAAACTCCCAGTCATTTCGAAAGCCATAATTGTTTCTCCTTAGAGAGGCCAAAAGATGTCATTTTCAGATTTCTCTTTACTTTTCTGAGTAGTGATGGTGGTGTTGATCTCATGAGCTTGATGAGCCATCAAATCAAATCACTTGGTCTAGGATTCTCTTTCTTTGATGTGGGTTTTGATTGAAAGGGGGTTGGTTGTTGGCATTCCATTTTGTTTTTAAGGCCCTTTCCATTTAGTAAGGAGGAGGGCAGATCTTTGATAACTTATAATGGGTTCTGCTATTTTTTTGTGTGGAAGCCTCAGAGGAGCTTGCAGTTTTGATGCACACAAGGTGTTCGATGCTGGGTCTCTTTGGCACAGAATGGTTTGTTGTTTGGATTTGTTCCCAAACAGACATGAGTCTAATCAATTGAGGGGGAAGAGATGGTGAACGATAAGTTCTTTACTTTCCCTGTATTAAATTTCTGTTAAATATTTTGCTATGTGCTGGAAGTTCAAAACATTCGTAAGTTTATGTTTTGAATTATAGAATTACTATGATACTAAGTGGTTAAGTTCAAAACTGTATTAATCACTTGTTTAATTAAATACAAGTTGATCAGTTGTTTTGGCTGTGTTCTAAAACCAAATATCTATTTTTGATAAGTTAAACTGTATGTTGACTATAAAATTCGGATCTCCAATTAAATTATTGTGAATTAGATTGTGCTAATAATTTGTTTAATTGGCTAATTTTTAATGATTTGATGAATGTAGGAACTTCAAAGTTACTTATAAATTGTGTGTATTGGAGACGATGGATTTACATCACGATATGATAAGTCTGCACTACGCAGGCTTCTCCATCGAATTTGGAAAACACTTCTAACTTGAAGTGTCGGTATGATCTACTCTAATCTTTCTTAGTATTTTCATGTGATGAATGTGTTAACGTTTTGTGCGTTTGATCATATGATTGAGAGTTTAGATCATAGTTATTCTCGCTTTTGAAAACTAGCATATTTAGGGTTGTTAAGTGTTTTATCATACTATGTGTATAGATATTTTGACAAATCTTTTGTTTGCAGTTTGTGTGAGATTACATATTTGCTACTCTAATCATTAAAAAATAAAATAAAAATTGTATAAGATGTATAACAAATGTCTGTAACTTAGGAGAGAGCATCTCTTAATGTAGAATATGACTCTATTAGTTACGTTTTGTTCTTTCTCGTTCATTGTACTGTATGTGTAAAGTTGAATTATAATATGCTAGTCATTATCTTATTTAGCGTTATGAAGACGATGAAGAACGAATAAAGAAAAGAACTCTTCGCTCAATGTGTTTGAGCAAGTGGACATTGTTAGAACTATTAGAGAAAGCAAATAATTTTGTAAAATGTGATAGAGTAATTTTGTATTAACTCTAATAAAGTGCATATATTGTCAATTTCATGTATAAGTTGAGTTTAACAAATGAGACAATTAATAATAATAGTTCTAATTGTGTTCTTGAACATAGCATAATTGGCTAGGTTTTGAGAACTATATATTCAATTTTTTGTGAGAAAATGTGATCTGATTATCAAAACTGTGGGAAAAATAGAGTTAAAAGCTATCGAGTAAAAAGCTTTAACATCCAAGTTGTTTTGAAATTTAGAATCACTATAAACTATATATTAAATTGTTTGTTCTTGTTAAAACTCATAACTCTGCTAAATGACACTCCATTAAATATGACAAATATGAAAGTTGTGCTCAGATTATGATCACTAGAAAATCATTTAGTATGGTCTCTAGGAGCACACAACTTCTTGAGTCAATACATTCTGATTTTGTGATCTCAGTAGCTTTGTGACTAGATGAGACGATTGTTGGTCAGAAGTATTTAATCACTTTTGTAGATGATTAATATAAGTCTGTCATATATATGAAGAATGAAGCACTTGTTATTCTTAATGAATTAAAAATTATAGTTAAATGCTAAAAATTAAGGGTTCAGATTTGATAGTGGTGGTGAATATGTTTTAACAACTTTAGAGAATTTTGCGTTGGGCATAATCTCTACTGCACTCTACTTACAACAGTCAAACGGTATTGATAAAAGTTAGAATCAAACACTTAGTGAAATATTGAATTCTATATTATTGACTGTTATTTGTCTTATATAATTATGAGTGATGTTGTATTGTTAATCATATCTCTAATGTGTTACTACACTCTAAATTGAATACACCTTGTAGATCATGGCATGAAAACACAAATAATTTTGTTAAAGTGAAATTTTGTGTTGTGATACTTCTGTTAGAGTACATAACCCTAGAAGGCCTAAAGTAGGACCTACAACAAATATTTGTGTGTGTTTAGAAAGTGCAGAATGTAGTTCTGTGGACAAATGTTGGATCTATCTAATTTGTGTTAGAAGAATCTAGACTTGCAGAGTTCTTTGAGTATGTGTTCATCAAAGATAAATGTATGAAATAATCTAGTCCTACAGACACGATAAAAGTTAGAATCAAACACTTAGTGAAATGTTGAATTCTATATTATTGACTGTTATTTGTCTTGTGTAATTATGAATGATGTTGTATTGTTAATCATATCTCTAATGTGTTATTACACTGTAAATTAAATACACCTTGTAGATCATGGCATAAAAACACAAATAATTTTGTTAAAGTGAAATTTTGTGTTGTGATACTTCTGTTAGAGTACATGACCTTAGAAGGCCTAAAGTAGGACCTACAACAAATATTTGTGTGTGTTTAGAAAGTACAGAATGTAGTTCTGTGGACAAATATTGGATCTATCTAATTTGTGTTAGAAGAATCTAGACTTACAGAGTTCTTTGAGTATGTGTTCATCAAAGATAAATGTATGAAATAATCTAGTCCTACAGACATGTTCAATGATTCACAGTTAGAATCAAGAACCAGCCTTACTGACACTTAAAAACCTGAATGACAAATAAGCTAAGAAGAGTCTTTAGTAGACAATGAGATGATTTTGTGTCATACAATAATACTTTAATTTAGTTGATCTGCCGAAAAGGGCTAAAACTATAGTAAGTAAGTGAGGTTTTGTAGAAGAAACTTAATTTTGATTGTTCAGGTAACAATTTCAATGCTTTTTAGTAGCTAACAGATTGACTGAGAAAATGGGGTAGATTTATTTGATGTCTACTCACATGTTTGTCATATTGCTACAATAAGTATTCTTCTTACCCTTACATCTATTGAAAATTTTGTCATTCATAAAAGATATTTAAAAATTTTTGTACTGAACAGTTTTGTACTGGAAAGTTTTGAACTAATATATTTAGTGAACAAGATTTACAATTTAGTAAAATTATTGTATGTTCTTAAAACATGTATAGCCGACGAATAAATAATTTGACAAATTTCGAAAGAGCCTAATATATGAATCAAGTAATTCAGACCAGTGCCTTCAACTTTGTGGTGTGTCAAATATAGTGGTTATTATTTACTTGTTCTATTGACATACATGTTCTTTGAAGTGACCTCTCTATTACAAATGAAGTTAAAATTATGCTATCCAAAGACTTCAACATGAAAACCTAAGTACTGTAGACACCATAGGTATAAGGGTGAGTTTTCAATTCGTAAGGGATAACTCTTAGTCAAAGCTCATCAAATCAAAATGTATTTCAAAAGTAGGGATAGAGTGATTGAAAGTGTGTTTTGAAACACCTTATGATTATGATGAAAGGTTGACACCTAATGATTGTGCAATTATGAGACAGGTAGATCATTCTAAAGGAATTGACAGTCTCCTGTATACAAAGATCTGCACTAGAATAGACATAGCCTTTGAGGTAGGTATGATCTGCAGATTCACTAATAATCTCATACACATTTGAGTGCCTTTAAGAGGCTAATGAGATACTTGAGTAGTATTCAAGAGTTTGCTTTGTACTACTTTAGATATTCTTCGAATGAATGGCTGATCTGATGCATTATGATGCTCAGAATTTAGTGAAAGTCGATAACTAGTAGATATGTGTTTACACTAGGAGAAACAGAAATGTTATGGAAATAAAAAGCAAACAGGCACTGTGCTATCATCCATGAAATTAGACCTCTATGTGTTATCCTTTGCAGGGAAAAAGGCTGAGCGGATTGAAGAAATTATTGCTAGTTATCCATTAAGAAGTTTAAGTAACTCTCTAATTCTGTTAAGCGACAATCAAGCTACAATGCACTGTAGATCATAACTCACTCTATAATAGTAAGAGGAGTATATTAAGGCTGAAAAAAAGCCTAGTTGAACTTTCTCATAGATAAAGTAAAATTGCGACAAGTATGACTAAGTCTCTTGCTAAGAAACTTGAAAGTAATCTAATTATCAAAACTGTAGGGAAAATTGAGTTGAAAGCTATTGAGTAAAAAGTTTTAACATCCTAATTGTTTTGAAATTTAGAATCCAATTGGAGCCATAGAGAAGTTCAAACTTAAGCATCAATTTTAGGCAGTTGACATGTTTTAGATAATTTTGATAATTCCACATAAATTCCACAAATATATAATGTCATTCCAATTTTGATGGTATTATATATCTAGAGAATTTACTTAGAATAATCATATTATTCCAATACGAAACATGAAAACTTGTCAATGTATTTCCAATGATTAAATTGTCTTAAATATCATTCCAATTTTGATGATATGTCTTTTATGGATACATGTTTCATTCCAATTTTGATGATTCAACGTTAAACCATGATTGAAATTGCAGTCTTTTCATTCTAATATGAAATATAGTATGGTTCTTGTATAGAAACTATAAAAGTTCATGTTCTTTATTTAGTTAAGGAAACTTGATTGTGATGCTTGCGTTATATTTTTGCTAAGCTAATTTGAATTGTACTAAGTTCTTTTGTGGAACTAGATACTTTGTTAAATTCGTTGGAATTCTTGGAGATGTGTTTCTTGATATTCTTGTTTTCAATAAGCTAGCAAAGATGGAGGAGTTGAATCTGTCAACATAAATTTCAAAAATAATAATTTGCTCAAAATGGAGAAGTAAACATAAAGCAGTGTGCAAGGATAGAGTTTCAATTTATTTCTTTCGAGAATAAATTAGTTACTTGCTTGGTAAAACTTCTGTTGAGTTTAAGACTCGTATTCATAAGCTTAAAACATATTTTGTTCTTGAAGTTAATTTGCTTTGGTTGATTTTGAAACTATGACAGATTATTCTAGTTGGTTTAGTTTTTGTGAACTATTCTGAATTGGATATGGTTTGGAACTATTTAATTATATTGGTTTAGTCTTGATTGAACTATTCAGATTTATAATTATATTGGCTCTTATAAAACTATACATTTATGATGTTTTTCTTTTTATGGACTGCTATCAGCCAGTCAGTTTTATACTGAACTGATGAGATAATCATGTACTTTATATATTGAGAATATACGAAGAGATTGTTGGATATATTGGTATATTCTATCTATATAAATATTGCATGTGCATATGAGTAACACGTGTATTGAACATACAATTGATTGGATATTGGAACGCGAATTTGTGGGCTTATAACTCGATATCCAAACCAGTATTTAGAATAAATACTGGCTTGTGATAGCAGTCTAAGTATTCCAATCTTGATACCTAAGGTAAATATCTCAAGCAACTTAGATCTAGATATTAACCCTAATTTCAAATTGTTAATTTCTCACAAAAACTAACAGGATTTAGTTAAGATTTCGGGTTGGGTTTAGTTGGGGTTTCAAGTTATTAGTTAGAATTTCGGTTTAGTTAGAGGTACGAGACACTGATTTAGTTAGAATTTCGGGTTACATTGGAAGGAGAATAGCATAAAGAGTTAGGACGTATTTTGGTGACTGTGGTTGAGGGTTGGCTATGGCTAAATCAACAAAAACTAAATGATTGATTTATTTAGAAATAATTATTTTTGAGTAATTTATTTAGAATTAACATTTTTGCGGATGGCCTTCTTGGAAATAAACTTCTTATTCAAAATATGTATTTATTTAGTAAAGTGAATGTTTCTACAAATGTATATTGCTTGAACTTATTATATTCTTTCTTTAAAAATTAACCTCTCTGTTCCTTTTTTTTTCTTTTTCAAAGATGTAGTTATTTGGGAACTTGTTTATGAAATACTTGTACAGCTTTTAAGAGTAATTTTTTTTTTAAATGTCAGATTTAAGTGGTTTATGTAGCATATGGCAGATGTGCTTCTTCAAGTTACAAACTTGTTTGAATATATCAGAGGCTTGAAGTTTATACGAGAGTGGAATTAACTAAGGGGAAATCACGGTCAATGAAAAAGGCTTTGAAGAAAAAAATTCATTGATCAAATGCAATGTGGGTTTCATCGCAGAAGGTCTACTTGAGTGTTCATTAAAATTAAAGTTTGGTTCGCTTTGTAAAACAGTATAGCATGAAATTGGGAAATCAGAATGTTATCTTATTCATCTTAATTGGATACAATGCCTAACATCTATGGCAGCATATATAAACTCGGGCTCCATTTGGAATATGACAAACTAATACAGTCATAACTATATCTCTAATACTCCTCAAGTTAGAGCATATATATCATACATGCCCAATTTATCATTAATAAACTCAATTCTACCTCTCGCAAGGTGAGGCTATCGGCTAGCTGGTGATTAGTGCTAATATGTCTAGCTGTTATCTCTTGAGACTTATGTGAAGTGCCACTAATCTTGTTATGAACCACGTGATAGTCAACCTCAATATAATTGGTTCGTTTATGAAACACATCATTAGTGACTATATGAATGATAGACTGGCTATCGAAATACATACATATCAACTCATATTGGACAACCTCCAATTTAGTAAGCAGTGGTTTGACCCAAGTCACATCACAAGTAAGATCAGCCATGGCATGATACTCGAACTCTGCACTCGAACGAGACTAAACGGCCTGTTTCTTGGTCTTCCATGAAACTAAGTTTCCTCTGACAAACACGCAATACCCGGTGGTGCATCTCCTAGTGGTCGGGAAACCAGCCCAATCAGTATATGAGAACCCAGTAATTCGACAATGTCCACGCCTCAGTATATATATCAATCCTCTGCCTAGAGAACTCTTCAAGTACGCAAGAGTTCACATAACTGCATCCTAGTGGCTCATATTGTAACACTCCGAATTCCATTTACATGTAATTCGTAGTTCAACACAATCTTTTACTTAAAATTCGTACAATTTTACAAGGGAATTTAAAACTTTTTATTATACAATGGGTTGTTTACATCAACGCAGCGGAAATTAAAAAAAATACAATATGATATATATACAACTTTAACATCAACAACTTAAATCTGAAGATAATTTTTAGCATCAAATCATCTTTAAGTCCTTTCCAATCCAAGCCCTGCACTGAAAAACAGTGGGCACGTCAGTTGCCAACCGACACAATGTTATAAAACAACGATCCTCGCTATGCCATAATATAACGATTCTCTTACTTTAGCAAACACAAACTTGAATGCATATTAAAGTGTAAAAGAGTGACTATCCTAAACATGTCAGTGTATGATATGACTTAATGCCTAATGCAGATGTTTACGCTATGATGATGTTAATGCATACTTGTTTGAATTCTATGCATTCCATTCTACATAGATCCGTGGGCAATCACATACGTACTCCACATTATAGGGTTAAATTCCTCGCCATGCATCCTACTACTATGACTACTACAAGATTTAGACACGGCGAATATTGGTTCTCGCCATGGAATAGTGGAGATCAATCCCGCTCCGTGGATCATTCTATGGCCCTTTCGTCCATCGTCCCGAAATACTGGGGATTGTCTCTCTCCGCGAGTCATTCTGGAACCCTCTTCGCATAAATACCCCATGTCGCTCTCGTCCCGGAATACTGAAGATCATTACCGCTCCGTGGATCAATCTATGGCCCTTAAGTCCATTATTCCAGAATACTAGGGATTGTCTCTCTCCAAAGATCATTATGGAGTCTATAACTCACGTTTGCTCTAGTTTCATCACGTCACCAACTAGCGTCTGTCTTTAAGTTTAAACCATTAATAAATACTTCCACCTAGAGCTAGATCACCCTTGTACCGGTCTTACACAAAAATACCAACAACGAAAGCCCATATTGGCCACTTCTCAAATCAATTAATCATTATCATTACTTGTCGGCACCTGAGTCTCACTAAGCCTCTAGAACCAACATTATTTCATGTTCAAAAATCATGGGGTACGCATACCCTTATAATTCATATTCTCAATTTCATTTATTTACATCTCAATCAATCCTTTCATTCATTCTTATTTACCAACTATGAAGTAAACACTTCTTGGTTGATCACACAACCAACAATTCACTTTAGTAAATTACAAAGTCTCTTTAATTAATAAAACTCCCTTTTCACATCCATTTTTACTTCAATTATGAATCTCAATTCAAAAATTATTTTAAGATTAAAAATATAATTTCTTAAAGAAGTTCGTTATTTAAATCTCATCATTATACAAGAAACATGATCTTTATTTCTCAAAAATATTTCTTAGAATACTATGAAATAATTTCCAAGTGATTTAATAATATTATAGAACATTTATATGATTTTCCCAATTTTAAAGACTTGAAAAGTCTCAAAAAAAAAACTTAAAAAGAGGACACCCGGATTCGAACCCAAGATCTCAAGAAAGCAACCAGCAAGCCCAACTACTAGGCCAACTCTCAGTTGTGCATATAAATTCTGTGTTTATTAAATACCCAAATACACCCCTGACTTCATTTAGAAAAAAGAAACAAAAACATAGCCAAATCCCTGGCTCGAACCCGTGACTACGTGGCAATGCTAGGCACAAAGGCACCTGTGCTATCCCCCAAGCCAAAGCATTACAACTGATTATATATGGATTTAAATTCATATAACTCGACTTTCTGATAAAACTCATTTTAAACAGTTTCACCTATTTTCGATTTCTAATTTCTTTTCTCACTTTGATTGCTCATAAAACATATTCTTGAGTTTCCAGAACTAATTTCTCATAAATTTTACTCATATTAGCATCAAGTCATTCCCAATTTAACTCAAATAATCACTTTTATAATTCTAGTACTCCAATAATCACTTTCATAAATCTAGCATTTATTTGTTTGATTAGAACAAAATTGACTACATCATGAATGTATTTTCTTTTTAGCATTTCTCACTTCTCATCAATTTTATAATTTATTTTTAATATTCACACAACTTCCTAAGTATAAATTAACAACTTTATACATACAAATACATAATTCCTATAACCCAAACATGGCATATTATTAATGCACTAGATTTGCCTGTGGGCACGTGCCTACGGCACGTCTTCGAAATGATACAAAATACAATAAGCCCTGTAAATAGTAAAGCAACAATTATTTAGCTCAAGTTTGAATAGTATGACAATAATTAGTTGTAAATAAAAATCCATGTTTCCATTAGTATATGTTAAAAAATAATTATAAATGGGATGTAAAATCTAACTTCTTAGAGCTTTAAGTGTGAAAAATGATGAAATTTAACTATTGAAGAGATATTTGATATTTTCAGTATAACATGTGCAATATAAAACATAAAAATTCTAATTACAAATCTGAAATCTTAAAATTTAAATTTCCAAGTAAATTAAAAAAAAATGGGAGAAAGATAGGGGGAGAGAAAAGAGAGAGAAATATGAAAAAGTGAAGAGAGAAGAGAAAAGAGAGATAGTAATAAAGTAATGAGTTTTTTTAGTTTTGGAGGGAAAATTTTTGTTTTGGGATTTAAAATTTTGGGAGGGAAAATATGTTTTGTGAGGTTAGATGTGGACCTTTGATTTTGAGGGGATTGAATGTGAGCCACTTGATAGCTTTCTTTGTGTTTTATTATATAGATAACCACTTCAACATTCTATTGAAATAAAATTTTGATGGAACAATCTAATTATATCATGATGAAGTTTCATTTAGCATGCAACAATTTTCATGTTTTATTTCTACCAACATTCCAAATATCAACACCGTGTTCATCACAACAATCAACTAAAAATCCATACAACATATCAATTTTCTACACATGCATACTACCATACTTTTAGAAAGTTCAAGAAATCACCCACATTGTTGAAGATTTTTTTCCAAGCAATACAACTCCAAAAAGTGCTCCAAAGATCCCTCGAAATCCGCACACAAAGAAGGAAAAGAAGGCAACAAATTTCGGCAGAGTGAACAGCAACAACACATCATCTTTTGAGTTCTTTTTGTTTTGGTATTTTCTGATTAGGAGAGGGGGGGGGGGTTATAAAATAGAATTAGGTAGTGTGTTTAATTAATTTGATTATCCACTAAAACACTTAATTACCCACTCACAAAATCACTTCACAAACACCTCCACTTCCTCCATTTTGGCCGGCCAACCTCTTGGAGTGCAAACACGTGCACATGCACTCTACGTGCATATACTTCTCATTCTTTAATTACTTGTTTATAGTCAATTTGTATATGTTTGTTACATGCCAAGTGTGTAGGATTAAAAAGTGTACATTTAAAATGTGAAATAAAATCATGGGCTTCTCTTTTTAATTAATTTTCTAGTGGGTTTTAAAATAGACTTTAGGCCTATGGGTTTTAATAAAAAATTAATAGATTTGTAAAAAATAAAATGAGAATAAATTGTACATCACTTTTAGAACAATTAAAAAAAATGCACATAAAAATTTACGTGCGATGCACATAAAAATAAATATTCAAAATTTGAAATAGATTTGATTAACGGGGAAATGTTTATAAATATTCAAAATATAACATACAAAAAAAATATTTATTTTAATAATGTTATGGATATTTCACGTAACAGAAAATATATGTAATCGACATGTGTATTGAAAGCACGTGCAATGTACGTAAAATACAAGGATTAAAATAAATGTTTGAGTTGGCTAAAAATAGGATTGAAGAGTTTTGAGAAAATGGAAAACATATAAATAATCAGAATATAAGATACGTATGTATTTATATAAAAAATGTTACGAATATTACTCGTAATGGTACAAAATATACGTGCGTAACACACGAGGACAAAATTGTCATTACTCAATTTTGCAGGGTGTTACACATATGGAGAGAAGCCATGAATTGACTCACTATACTCACTGAATATGCAATATATGAATGAGTAACTGTGAGATAATTCAGTTTTCCTACAAGTTATTAGGATTGTATGTCTTGCATACTATTGAGTTCGATGAGAAAAAGATGATGAAGCGAAAGAAGGCCGAAGCATCAATGGAGAGAAGCAGCAGCAGCAGCACATCAACAATCTCTTCCATTTGACAGTCGACTATCCCTAGGGGCAGTTGACCGCCTCAATCCACTGGTTTGTATTGAGCATATTGCGGTCAACCTCCCCCTAAGGTAGTCAACCGTCAGCGGCGCTCGACTCCAGACAGGTCGGGTGTGGACTAGTTTCGGGTATTTCTTCAACTCCAAGTTAGATTCTACATCAACTATCGTGTGTCTCTTTATTCGTGATATATCCGACGACTTATGTATCAAAACTACAACCTAAGGTTTCTTTAGATCTCTATATATTATTGTGTAAGTCTCCATTGAGAGGCAAGAGAGAATACATCATATGAGAGTTTAGATAGAGAGTTCTCCATTGTAAACAGTTGATTATCTTACAGTTAGGCTTGAGAGATAGATAGGCTCTTGGTGTGAGTGTAATACTTTGTATCTTCTCTAATTGAATAATATCTCCCTTATTTCTCCCCCAGATTAGGGTTCGCCCAAACCGGGACAAATCATTGTGTGCTTTGTGTGCTTGGTTTGAGCTATGTATTTGACTGTTCGTCATTGGATTTATTGTCACTTAACTCAACAACGAATTCCTAACAATGGCCTCCTGTATCTACCTGGATCCTCCAATAAGTCTCCTTTATCTAGCGCTAACTAAGAGTTTGGATCCATCTCATTGTGCGATGGACTTCACCCTAACATACTCGGCAAGTATGTGCAACACATACTTTCTATGTGATAAAGAAATTTCATCCTTGGACCGAGCTACCTTGATCCCTAAGAAATATTTCAATCACCCGAGATCCTTGGTCTGAAACTTTTGTTGAATGTATGACTTCAGATCTTGAACGTCGTGCTAATTATCCACTGTTGTCACAATGTCATCGACATATACAACTAAAAGGATCCTCCGCCCCTGATGATGTTTATAGAATACTGAGTGATCACTTCTCCTCTTCAATCCAAAACTCGTGACAACCTCGATGAAACGACCGAACCGTGCACGTGGAGACTGTTTGAGTCCATACAAAGACCGTTTCAAGCAGCAGACCTTTGTAAGCTCAACTTTAATAACAAAATTGAGGGGCTGCTCCATATATACCCCTCATTAAAATGCCATTGAGAAAGACATTCTTGACATCAAGCTGGTTGTAATATCCCGGTCGGATATTACATTTGTATTATAATTATTTTTAAAAATTAAAATAATTTTATGGAAATTTCTTGATTTTACTAATAAAAAAGTTATCTGTGTATATACACTAGTAAGTATAGATATGCATTGTATCGGTTTTGTGCAATTGTACAAAATCGTGTAAAATACGTTTTTGAGAAAATGTCTGTAAAATCCCGAGATGATATTAAAAAATATTATTTTATTATTATTTTATTTTTTATTTTCAGAATGGAAGTATTTTTTATGGATATTCCCCGGTTTTGTTAATAAATATTATCTATGTACATATACCAGTCTATATATATCTGTATTGTATCAAATTGGTATTGTAATCTTCCGAGCCAGTACAAAAATTATTTTTATTTTTATTTCTGAATTAAAATATTTTTGGTATAGATTATTCGTTTTAACTAATAAAAATGATCTGTATAGACAGATATATGTACGTATATGTACTGTATCGATTTCGTACGTTTGTACGAAATCATGTAGTATGTGATTTTGGAAAAAAGTCTCTTATTTTTTGATCAATCATGATCAAATGGAGGGTAGGGAGTAGATTGGGTGTTGATTGCAATTTAAATTTGCAAATTCAACGGATTAAGGTTTGATTGCAATTTAAATTTGCAAATTGATTCCAATTGTTTTGAGCCACAAAAGAGAGAGACAAGTGGCTCTCTCTCTAACCACATGCTCTCTCTCCCTCTCCTATAAGTAGTGGCCGGCCAACCCTATGGGGAAAACCCCCATTTCATTTTTTTATTTCTTCATTTCTCATGTCACTCCACCTCTTCTATTTCTTTTACTAGTTGTTTTAATTTTAGAAAAAAAAATTGAGAAGAAAAGAAAAGAAAGAGAGATCAAATTCATGGGGTAGGTTTTCATGGGTTTCATTTGTGAGGCTGTTCTTGAAGAGGATCAAGAACAAGGAGCAAGGAGGAGAAGAAGCTAGCTAGTTCTTCCTACACTTTTGGGTAGGGATTTCTCAACTTGATTTATTTGTTGTTGTTGTTGTTAGTATTGTTATTAAATAGAAGATCTTGGACTAATTTCATGTGCATATGAGGACCATGGACTAGAATAAAGTGGCACATAAAGATTGAAGTAGTAGAACTAAAACAAAACCCTAAAGATTCAATCTTGAAGTTTTGATGGTTAGAATTAATTACGTATGCTAAGTCGAAATCTTGAGCTCAAATTAATTAGAGGGGTTCTTGTATGTGTTATTATCATGTTCTAATTTTTATAGAATTTTCAGGGTTGATTTACTAGGTTAAATAGACGTTTTCCCCAAAACAGCGAGTTTTAAAGCAAAAAAACAGCAAACTGCTGTTTTGGGGTTAACATCGACATGTGTTCAAGGGGCTATATTTTGATTTCTATAAGGAATTTGGAAAATTGTTAAACTAGAGAGTTGTATTATAATCTCTCGCCTTTCCAAAATGCTCTATTTGGTTAGATTCTGATAAGCGGAGTAGGAGTTATGACTTTTACAAGTCACATCAGCTAGTCATTTGGCTGAAGCTTCGCTGTAAAGATTGTTCGAAGTTTTTGTACCTCTTACTTACTGAATCTAAAAAGTGGTTAACTAGAAACTTGTAGTAGATGTTCTCATCTTTCCAAAATTTCCTATTTGGTTAGATTCCGATAAGCGTATCAAGAGTTATGACCCTTACAAAATAATAGCAGCTGGCCTTTTGGCTAAAAGCTCACTGTTTAGATTGTTTGATATTTTTGTACCTCTTACTTACTAAATTTGGAAAAATGATCAACTAGAGAGTTGTGGTAGAGATTCTCACCTTTCCAAAATGTCCTATTTGGTTATATTCCGATAAGCGGAGTAGGAGTTATGGCTTATACAAATCACAGCATCCAGTTTTTGGCTGAAAGCTCGTTGGTTAGATTGTTTAATGTTTTTGTACCTCTTACTCACTGAATTTGGAAAATTGGTCAACTAGAGAGTTGTAGTAGATGTTCCCACCTTTTCAAAATATCTAGTTTTGTTAGATTCCGAGAAGTAGAGCAAAAGTTATAAGCTTTAGAAGTTTCCACTTTTCTATTGAAAATCTGCAGTTTGGTTAACTTTTGCATGTGTTCAAGTGATTGAATTTTGAGCTCCTTACGGAATCTGAGAAAGTGGTCAACTAGAAAGTTGTAGTAGACATTCTCCCATTTTCAAAATTTCTATTTTTGTTAGATTCCGATAAGTAGAGCAAAAGTTACAAGGTTTAGAAGTTTCAGCTTTTCTGTTGAAAATTTGCAGTTTGGTTAATTTTTGCTTGTGTTCAAGTGAGCGGATTTTGAGTTCCTTACGGAATTTGAAAAAGTGATCAACTAGGAAGTTGTAGTAGATGTTCTCACCTTTTCAAAATGTCTTATTTCGTTAAATTCCGACAAGTATAGCAAAAATTATGAGCTTGGAAAGTTTCAGCTTTTGGCTGTAATGTTATTGTTTGAAATGGTGTTTAACGGACTGGATTTTGAGTTCCTTACCGAATCTGAAAAAGTGTTCAACTATAGAGTTGTAGTAGATGTTCTCACCTTTTTAAAAACTATAATTTAGTCGAATTCCGATAAGCACAGCACTGTTTGCTTCTAGGTTGTTAGAAGGCTTTTTATTGCGTACTCATTAGTAGTATGCTTATATTAGGCTGTTAGAAGATTCTTCTGTTGCATCTAATTATAAAAGATCAAGTTTTACTAGTGAGCACGTTACTTTGCTTCTAGGTTGTTAGAAGGTTTTTTTATTGTGTACTCATTAGTAGTATGCTTATATTAGGCTGTTAGAAGATTCTTTTGTTGCTTCTAATTATAAAAGATCAAGTTTTACTAGTGAGCATGTTACTTTGCTTTTAGGTTGTTAGAAGACTTTATGTTGCTTCTATGTGATTCATCTGTCTCATACGTAGCTTATTTGACTCGTAAGTATTGGTCCGTATCATATGTAGCTCACCTAGCTCGCATGTAGTTGTTTATTCATGCGTAGCTCATTAGGCTCGTATGGAGTAATTATCTTGAATAGATAGGCGATGAGTGGATCCGAGGAGATCTTTTGAAGTCTAGGTTAAGACTTGGTAGATTGTGTCAACAATTGTTACACTCTCTTGAAGAGGGACACGTGTAGTGCTTTTTCAAGATAAGTTGGAAGCAGAGTGGCATGTCTCGCTTGTTTCAATCTTTTAGTGCCGTCTCATGGCAAGTTGAGAGTACGACTCTAGGTTGAGAGTACCTTGTAGCTCGTACGGCCCCATTTGATTGGTTAGGATTAGTGACATCGTTAGGGTAGTAACTGTTAACCAATTTTATCTATGAATTGCTGAAGGGTGAGTTGGTGTTAGGAGTGATACCTTATAATCCGACTTCTCTTATAGGCTAACACCAGGTGGTGTTATTGGGATGTATCCCCCTGTCAAAGGGATACGGGAGGTGCTTTTTCATGATTAGTTGGGAGCACAGGATCCGTATCTTGGCTGTTAATTCCTTAAGTGTCATGATAAGAACGGGAGGTTTCCTAGAGAAATAGACCCTACGATTCCGTCAGTTTCTATGCCTTCTCATGATGAGTTGAAGGCACGGCTCAAGGTTGTCTAGTATCTTAGGGTTCATGTTGGCTTTTGAGTGAGGTCCGATTCGCGGGTAAATAGGGGCAAACATAGACACCACTGTTGTACCGCAGTAGCGGAACTAGACCATATCTGCAACCTCACCAGTCACGTAATATCTATCAGGAACAGGAAGGGTACAAGAGTAGAATTCACGACGCGGGTTCAAATCCCTATATATGAAGAAACAGCTTAATATGGGGCGTATATAGTATGGACTGCATACTATTCTAGAGTCTCGCTTGCATTAGAATAAGTACATCATTGCATTAGTTAATCCTACATTAGAGTCTAAGTCATAGCATATACTGACACATCAATTATATATATGTACACGTTTCTCTTTTCATTAATCTATTTGTTTAAAGTTGAGAATCGCTGCTAGTCATCAGCCTTAAAGCGTCAGTATATGTACTGACGTCCCCACTTCAATATGTACTGGATTGCAAAATTACAGGTACTGGATTGCAGAGCTACAGGTACAGGATTCAGGAGGACTCAAGGCAAAAGAAGCAAAGTGTTGATTTTATTTCAATTGTAATATATGTTGTAATTTATTAATTGTTGAGAAGCATCCAAGTGAAGTACCAAGTGTTATGTATTATTCATTGTACTCTGATGTAATTTTTATTGAAAGTTTGTAACATATGGGCTTGTATGGCATTATTGTAACATTGTTGTAATGTATTGCAATTTTATACCATTCGGACTTGTAATGCATTTGTGTTGAATAAAAAGTTTTAAAATTTACTATTTTTTTGTATATTGTGGCTAATTGAAAGAAAAGATTCGGGCTTATGTCATGGTTTTCCAGTGTATGAAAATCGGGACGTTACACTGTTGAATAGAACCGATACTCAGAATAGAACCGACCCGGACCCGGGCCCAGTCCCGGACCCGTTAAAACATACCCCAAAAAAGTATGGAATTTGAATAATAGGGTTGTAGGGATATACATATAAAAGTAATTGTGAAGATAGATGTGTAAATATAATATTTATTCATGTCCTTAAGTGCCAAAATTATTGAAACCGTAGGGAATTGGGTGCAAAAATACTTAAGTGCAAATATTTATTCCCCGCTACCCGACCCGATGGATAGATTTTTTTAACTAGGACCCAGACCTGGACCCGGTTCTTGCAAGTCCGGGTCTGGGTAGTGGAGGACCCGACCCCATAGGACCCGAACCAATAAGACCCAATACCAGCTCTATAATCAACACCATATGTCTAAAAATAACCCTTAGCAACCAATTGAGCTTTCAGGTGAGACAGACAACCATCTGGATTTACCTTAACATTGTACACCCACTTACAACCAACATAACGTTTGCCAAGTGTAGGAAAACCAAATGCCAAGTACCATTTTTCTCAAGAGTCTTCCTGCATAGCTTGGCTGCAACCAGAGTGTGATAGTGCTTCTGATAATGACTTGAGAATATGGTAAGTGTTCAAAATAGAGATAAAGGCAGAATGGGTAGATGACAAGTTACCATATGAAAGACGATTATACAAATGAATCGCAAGCAGTGTTTGAACGTCGTTTGAACACTTTAGTGATTGCAAGCTTTGTAGGCAACAATGGAAAACGTTGTTTCACATAATCAAGAGAAGTCAAGATTGGAGGACTAGGGTAGGTATGTGATTTAGAATCACTCTCATCAGATATAGACAAACATGGAACAAACACAAAGGTAGAAAAATAAGGTTGTGACTCAAGAAAGGTGATATAAGCGGAAATAAAGCAACAATGCAACTCAAGATTGTAGCATCTATAATCTTTTTGGAATCATGAATAACCAAAAACATATCGGACATAACAAGGATCTAGTTGGGTCAGTGATTATGAACAAAGCTAACACACCCAAAAATTTAGGGAGGTAGTGGAAAAGGATCAGAGGATGGAAATAAAATAGAAAATGGTGTTTGCCCAACTAACAAAATTGAGGGCATGTGGTTAATAAGATAACATGTAGTAAAGACCGCATCGCCCAAAAATGATGAGGAATTTGTCTATGAAAGAGCATGATCATTGCAACCTCCAACAAGTGATGGTTCTTGCGCTCAACAACACTGTTTTGTTGATGGATGTAAGGAAAAGAACACTCATGAAGAATATACCACAAGAAGACATAAATCTGGTGAACTCAGCAGTATAATACTCTTTGGAATTGTCACTATGCAAAATTTGAACGGAAACAACATACTAGGTTTTTATCTCAACACAAAAATATTTGAATATATAGAAAACTTCAGATTGAGAGACATCATTAAATATAACCAAGTAGCACGAGAGTAGTCATCAACAAAGGTAATAAAATATCTAGAACCTTAAACTGCGACTCAACATGACAAGGTCCCCAAATATCAGATTGAACTAAACTAACAGGCCAACTCAATGGTTTAATGACTCTATGAGGATAAGACGAGTGCAAATGTTAACCTAATTGGCATGAATCATAGGATAACTCCTCAAGAGAAGATAACTCTGGTCACAACTTCTTTAGATTTTGAAAGGATGAATGTCGCAACTAGTAATGCAAATCCAAATTCATGTAACCACGTAAGAATGCACATGAGGTAAGAACACTATCAAGCTAATAATGACCATACACTTCATGTGTCACTTGCTTTTCTCGTCCCAAGCTCATTAAACACACAATGATCATGATAGAAGGCAACAAAATAATTCAATATATTTGTAAATTTCCTAATATATATCAAGTTAAAGGAAAATCTTGACATGTAAATAATTGAGCTGAGTGGTAAAGTAGGAATAAGGTTTACTTGTCCAACACCCCCCTCCCCCAAACCAACTGGCGAGGTCGAATCATCAGCAAATCTGACTGGTGAATGATATCATCTACTAGTAGAGGAAAATATACCTAAACTCCCAGTCATATAATCAGAAGCACCGGCATTTATTACCCATGATGTCGGAGTTGAAGTGGTCAAGTACACGATACCTAACCTGATGAATGTAACAGAAGCATGTGGCGGTTGTATGGAAGCATGATAGCATCAGAGAAACTGAATCTCATTCTTATCTAATTGAACAATAGCTGATTCCAGGCTACATGTGCGATGGGATGCGGTTGGTAGCCTTGAGAATGTTTGTTAGGGCATTCGTATTGCTTAGCAATTTTGATGGAAAAGGAGCAAGCGGGGTTCCTTTCCCATAACAAGATAGATTGTCAAGGGGAGCCCCAACTTTATCACTCATATCAACAATCACAACAGACAAATTCCCGAAATTAAAGCTATTGGCGACAACCAACTCCAACCAACCAAACCATAACTGAGAGAAAATTATTACCAGATTTGCAGTTTTAGATTAGATTCGGATTGGACTGGATTTCAGAACGAATAGTGTAGTGCTCTGAATTCCATACACAGGCAATTTGTGACTCATCCCGATTTTTTACTTCAATTACGTACAACATAATACAAAATACAGGAAAATTTAAAATTTTTCATTACATCAATGTCCTTTACATTACATGGTGATAATCTACACATAAAAATTACAACTTATTTTGTCACAAATTCTCAATACTTTATTATTTTCCATCACGCACACGTGTCCATGCCACTCATTGACAAAGTCCTGCAAACTTGCAAACTGTGGGCACGTCAGTTGAATACAGCCGACACGATGCTACACAATAGAGATCCACTAAAATTTAACTAACACAAACTTGAATGAAAGATAAATGTGGAAAGAGTGGTTATCCTAAATATGTTAGTGTATGTCATGAGCCTAACGACTAATGCACAGGAAACCATACACACGATGCACTTCTAATGCACACTTGTTCGGATTCTATGCCCCCCATATGACAGAAGTCCGAGGGCAAGACCTTAGCGTTCTCCTCATTATAGGTTTAATCTCTCTCCATGCAATCCTATTACGGTGACAACTATCATGAGACATCATGTGAATATTGGCTCTCACCTCGGAAATTCCAGAGGTCAATCTCCTTCCTTGGATAATCGTGGATACTATTTCACTCACATCCAATAATATTTGGAGAATACCTCACTCCACAGGTGTCACGCCCAGCTTCCCAAAATATAATAAATACGGAGCCATGACTAAGCCCAGCGAATGATGTAAACACATCATTCATAAGCTATAAAATCAACTCAACAAATTACAACCATGCAGACAAAATATAATCACATAAACAAGAATAACATAAGTGATTCAGGTAGTGACCACAAAATAACCAACATCCAGAAAAGAAAAAAAAACTTCGGGTCAAATGTCCGGAATACATGTATGTAGTGATAGCAATAGAAACTGAGAAACACAATATAAGATAAATAACGCATGCTAGAATTCTTCTCCATTTCCTAGAATATTTGATCGCTAATTCCTTCTGGCAATTCTTCTCCTGCGCATGTAAATTCATCATCTCGAGTTTGGGAAGAGGAACACCCATTAGAGCAAGTAACGGGCCACAAGTACTACAACCAAAATGAAACAAGAATAGAAATATAGCAAGAAATAGGGAACCATGTATAATGAAACAAGTAATGTAACGTGAAAATGCAACATATAAACAGGAATCATGCAAACTTGACTTATAAGCAGGGATCATGTAACTGGTAAACTGAACCAATGTAACATATAATCGGGAATTATGAAACTTGTAAATAGGAATCATATAACTGGAATCATGTAACTTGTAACAGGACATGTGCGTGCTCAGTGTAAGTCTTAAGTCTATCCATCTTTTATCAGTCATATCTAATGCACGCAAACTTGTGTTTCATACCACAGGGTCAGGTGCATACAAACATGTGAACGTTTAGACTCTAGTGGTGAACTATACAGGGTCATGCACTCGAAAAATCATGTAAACAGGAATCATGTAGTCAAGTGGTGGATTCTAGAGGTGGCCCCCATCATCCCACGACGTGGCACTTAGTTCCATGTGATTTGTAAACATATAACATATAGAACGTGTAATCAGGTAATGGGTTCTAAAGGTGCCCCCGGTAAGTTCTAGAGGTGGCCCCCGTCATCCCACGAAGTGACACTTAGTCCTACGTGGAACTTATTCCCACATCTCATATAATGAAAATCATTATTTAGGAAACATGGACCCCCTTCCGAGTACAATCTCCTATATCGCCCACTACTAGGTCTTACCCATATTACCCCGTCTTGTTATTCTTTTATAATAATTGAATATGAACATGCAATAACGAGAATGGTAACAGGACAAGAACAAGGAGGTGTCAAGAGATATACAATGCATGTAATATTTTTTAGTTCATAAATGCAAAGAACAAACATATTTATATTTAAAAACATGTAGATATGAATATTAGACAACAAGACATTGTTGTACGAAAACTAAATTTCCCGCTACTACAAGAAAGCAAACTCGGTTCCGTCATAAATTCTAGAAACTAGACTCCCTGCTGGTTCCGACGCATATTCACACGATACATTTTAATAACAAGAACTAGGTCTAACAGTTATTTCTTTATGGGTTTACTGTTCAGGCAGCAGGCCAGGCTCAACCTCTTATATGTATAACTTGACTGTAAAATCATTAAAAAATCTTATAAAAATTATAAAATGACTCCTAATCATGTCTAGTAAATTTCTAGTAAGTCTCATGTCTTAATTTTACTGATAACACACTATTTAGTCAATAAATCATGATGGTGTACTTCTAATTTGTAATCTGGAAATTAGAAACCGTACAGCACTAAAAATGTGATAACTCGCAGTCTACAACTCGGAATCTAGATTTGTAAGAAGTTCAAGAAACTAGATTCAGGGGGCTACAATTTTTATTACAAATTTCTAATTGGTTTAGACTATAACTGGGACATAATCTCATCACAATATCGGATAGACAACATGGTAAAGCTACAACATTTGAAATATATAGCGATTGAAATCCTAAAAATATATAGTCTTACAATTAGAATTTAACAAGCATACACATGATGAATTGTACTATATTCACAACAAGAATCGTTATTTCTATGACATTAATAATAATAAAAAAATTATACTACCACATCATAACCCGATCAAATAACATCAACTTGACACGTATCTATATGTCCATACCTCTTTATCGTGTGTTCGTAGAATGCATTTGATAACAAAGAATACTCATGATCATTTTAAGAGTATAAGATTGGCTCCATCTTTGAAATGCCGCAATGGGTGATTCAGAGGATTGACCGCACGTGGAAATGCTTTCTATGGAAAGGGGCAGACCCGGAATGAGGGGGGTACCATCTCATCAGATGGGAGAAGGTATGTATGAAAAAGAAATATGGGGGCCTAGGCATCATCGACCTTCGAGATATGAACCTGGCTCTACTGGGCAAATGGTGGTGGAAAATTTTCCATCCTAATGGAGAAGGGTGACAGCAATTTGCTCAGGGATATATGCAGGGTAATGGAATGAGAAACCTAGGCATCAGGATAGGCCCCCGGGTCTCCTGGTTCTGGAAAGGCATCGCTAAAGCATACGAACCATTCAATAGTTGCGTGAAGTCAGTCATCGGGAATGACAGACTTACCAGATTTTGGTGGGATAAGTGGTGTACTGAGCACCCACTCAAAAACCTGTTCCCAGACCTATATGACCAAGCATCACATCCACATTGCACGGTGGCCATAGTTTGGAAAAGGGGCACCTGGAAACCTCCTTTTAAACAAGCGCTTGATTTAGGTTCCCAGCTTAGACTTACGGAACTCCAAAACCTCATCATCAATGCCAGAATTAATTGCTCCCAGGGCCCTGATAAGAAATCATAGGGAGTAGAGAAGAACGGGAAGTTCTCGGTTCGCTCCATGTACAACCGCATTCACTTTAGGGGTTGTACACCAACGTGGTCGGCTGTCATCTAGAGAACTAAAGCACCGCTTAAAATTAAAGCTTTCTTATGGTTGGTCTTGAATGATGCGATTCTGACTAGGGAAAACCTAGCCAAGTTACAGCCTAACATAGGTACCCAGTGTGGGTTTTGCCTTTCTACAATGGAAAAGAGAGACCACCTTTTGCTTCAGTGTCCTAGGAGCAAAGCGGTCCTCGTAGAGGTTCTCGCCGTCCTAGGGATGTCACAATACCCTAGTGTATATGAGGAGCTGTGGGTGGGCCCTAAATTCGGGTTAGAGCGGGGAGCTATGAGAGAAGTGTGGTATATTGCTATCGCCGCAGTGACCTGGGTTCTTTGGCTAGACAGAAATAACCTTTACTTTCGTGGAACTTGCAATAGTATTTCTGGCAATTTGACTCACACTATGCATCTTATCTTTTTTTGGGCTACTGTGGCCACAGCAGGTCCTAGAGGATGGATTGAGAGCGTATTCCAGGTTCAGGAGTTCGACGATGAGGAAATTGAGATCGGTCCGACGATCGATTGATAGCTTGCGCGACAGACACTGATCAGAAGTGCCCCCCCCCCCCCCCCCCCCCGGGTTTTGTTGGGGGGACCATGATGTATTTCTCTTTGGTTTTTCTAGTCTTCTTTGGTCCCGCCCCCCATGTTTGGGGTGGAGTTTCTGTACTTTCGTTATGTTTGTAGGATTTTGTAGCGAGCTTAGTACTCTGAGTTTGTTTTGTTAATCTCTTATTAATGAAACAGGGTGGCCAGATTTCACCTTTCCCTAAAAAAAAAGATTGGCAAGATTCAAGTAGGAATATGTATATTAATGTATCGGGGTCAAGTGACGCATGAAGAGAAGGAAAGCAAGATCTATAATGCTATGAATCAACAAAGACCTACTTGCAGAATTCAAACAAATGCTTGTACGAGAACAAAAGAATTGTACAAGGGATACTTTCCTTATTACAGTGTTTGCACGACTACGATGTCGGGAACAACAGCTGCAACACACACAAGAACAACAACAATACAGAGTGAGAAAGACAGCAACACAGTGAGAACAAAAACACAACAGTGAGCACCGGCGACTGCGGTGGAGGAGTCGAGGCAGAAAAGGAGGGAGAAGGGGGTTGCTGAAGTCGGGAGGTGAGGGGGTGTTTGCTGTCGACTGTCGGGGCAGTCGAGGGGACCGCAAGGCGGGGTGGTCTGGTGATTGTAATGGTGGAGCTCGGGTGGATGAAGAGGGTGGTGCTCAGGTGATTGTGGGAAGGTGACAAAGAGAGGAGGCGGTCGGTGGTTGTGCAACGATGGAGTTCGGGGTGTTATCGTCGGGGAAAACGAGCAAGGTGGAGCTCGAGGTCGAGGTAGCGAGGGGCTAAAGGTGATGGTGGTGCAGTGGTCGATCGGTGGTGAGCGGCAATGGTGGAGTTGGTGAGGAGATGGTCGTGGTGGTACTCAGGGTGAGTGGTCGACGAGGAGAGGGTCGTGGTAGCACTGGTTGGTCGGCTGCTCGCAGGCGGGGCATCGCGGTGATGGTGGAAGACGGCGGAAAGGTCGAAGGTGAGGCTATTGGGTTTCGGGGACGAAGAAGTGGAAGGAGAAGAAGGTGAGGCTATTGGGTTTAGCGGCTGTTGAGGGGGGGGGTAATTAGTTAGGAATTTAATCAGGGAATTAATTAGGGCTAGAGATTAATTAGTGGTTATAAGAAATTTGGGGGTTTGTGGAGACATTTTGGGGATTTAATTAGTGGGGAAAAGTTATTAAGGAGGCAGAACTGAGATAGTGGGGGAATGTGAGAGGAGGTGAAGTAGATATTGGGGGATTTGGCTGTTGTTTTGTTTATTTAGGTTGGGCTGAATAAGAGTATTAGCTTGGAGTTTTGGGCTTGGGTTGGGCTTCAAATAAATCAAAATAATGTATATGAAAATATGACTTGGTTTGGAAATAGTTGGGCCTAACTTATGATAAATATCAACAAATAATAATGCAAGAGTATGAGCTAGAATTTGGGTAAAATAAAATAGCGATAACTCACACATCAAAAATCGAAATTTAGATCCGTCGAAAGTTATGAAAAATAGACATCGAGGCCTACGAATCATATTCACAAAATAATTTATTTTACTGACCTTAACAAGGTCTAAAACGTTGAACCAAATTAGGGTAGCAGCAAAACGAAATTTCTTTCATGCATTTAATCAAACAACTCATATGCAATAGATCCAAATCAGAGTATGATGTAAAACATGATATATTAGATATTTAAATCAACATGACATGGGTATTAACAAGTCTACTATGTGATGACACATCTAGCACATCAATCATGTAACAAATCTACAATATACAATAGATCACGCACAAGTCTATATATACATCAAGAAAACTATCTGGGTCTAATTATTTTCATGTAGTGTGTGTGTAAACACTTATTATAATAGATCAAGACTACGAATGGATTAAACAAATTAAATCGAGATTTTCAAGAGATCATCATGGGAACGAACACAAAAACAGAGTGAGACTACATGCGGTATTTTGTACTTGTATACAAATAAAAATATTATACAAGTTACTTGCATTGGGGTGTAGACGATGAATCCGACGAAGAGAATAACGGGAATGGATCCCAGGCAACGAACACAAATACACGACTCACGAACGAGCGGGGATCTTGCGGAAAGAGAAGTCGACGGCGGCACTCGGGTGGCGGCAGCCGGTGGAAGTTGACGGAAGAGGGGGAGGATGAAGGTCGAGAAGGATGAGATGTAAGGGTGCTCGGGTAGAGGCTCGGGATGAGCAGGAACTGGAGATGGCGGGGGTGCGGGTGTGGCACAGGGCGGCGTGACGTCAGGGCAGTCACGATGTGGGTGCGACGGGTGGTCGATGTCGGGAAGGTGGTCGGCGAGGGTGATTGGGGTCGGGTGCAGTGAAGGGGGAAAGAGATAGATGAGTTGGAGAGAGAGATTGTAGTTTAGGGTTTAGGAGATAATGATTGTAGAGAGGGATATAAAAAATTTGATTGTGATTATAATGAGATTTTGGCAAGTTAGGATTTTGAGGAATCTAGGGAAGATAATGAGGGAAGAGATCGGTTTGTTAGACAGATATGGGGAACGTGAGGGTATTGGGTAGCGGGTATAGGATCCAATAGGGAGAATATTAGGGTTTAAACAGGGTAGACTGGGTTAGAAACCAGATCCAAAAGAGCAGAAATTAGATATTGAACAATTAGGCCATGAATGAATAATTTTAGAATTAAACAATTCATCCAGAGACAAATAATCGACAGAAGGGTTTAAACCAAGAAGATTGAAATCACAGATGACGAAAATAGAAGAATTTTATTGAGAACGAAGAAAAATTTTACATGGTTCAAAATGAATGAAAGAATACAATCCGGATAAATACTCAGGAAAGTTAAATAAAATACAAAATACAAGAAAATGGAATACATGAGTTACAACTTGAAAATGTCAACTACACTCGCTATCTGAGTTAGCGAGTTTAGTTCAAAGAGGCCCGCTATTTCAGATAGCGAGTTTAATATTGATAAAATTTCCAGAGACTTCAAAGTCTCTATTAAATTCTCTACACACGCAGTCGCTATCGGAGATTGCGAGTGTGGTATCTGAGATAGCGAGTGTATGTTTTTTATTTTTCCAGAGACTTCGAAGTCTCTGTTAAAATCTCTACACACACACTCGTTGTCTAAGATAACGAGTATAATATAATGACGCTTGCTATTTGAGATAGCGAGTGTATGTTTTTTATTATTCCAGAGTGTATCTGAGATTTAGAAGGGATTTTGGGTTTTATTTTTAGGAATGAGAGTGGGGAGAGGAAGGAAAAAGAAGAAGTGAGAATTGAGAGTGCGATTATAAAAAAAACCAAACGACGCTCGCTGTCTTCAATAGTAAGTTTAGTACAACCATGCTCGCTGTTGGAGACAGCGAATGTAATTTGAGATCTTTTCACTCTACGAGATTTCTCTAAGTTGTGGAGAAACACCTCATCCTACACTCGCTATCTCAAATAGCGAAGGTATTTTTACCAAACTTGTTATCCGAGATAGCGAATGGGTTATTTTGGTAAATACTTTCTAAAGTGGGTGAGTTTGGTAAATACTTTCAAAAGTGGGTCAGTTTGGAAAAATATTCCACTAATTAATCATCATTATATTTGTTGGTGAGTAGGAAAATCAGCAGATAGATCGGGAAATTATTCTCGAGATCTCAATGCTCGCTGTATCTGGGGAATCGGGACAAAACTGTTGACAAAAGTTGGGTATGATGATAATTTCTTTTTTTGGGATAATTTTGATAATCAAATGAACAAAAACTGATATACTAACACCCCTCAAGAAAAATCCTCTCACATTAGCTTCAAGCAACTGAGAAAAACCAAAATCTAGCACTAATATAATAAAGAAAGCACATTCAAATTTCCTTCCTCTCTTGGTTATCAAGTATGCAAAAGTTACATTCTCGAATGACGTGCTTAATGTTCAACACATTCTAATCGGCCTTAATTTACTCTGGAATTACCAATTAGAAGTTTTTGAGCCAAATGCAATTTCTTCATGGGCTTCCTCCTGCTTTTTATATTATCCCAGGCATTGAACACTTTTGCGGGCCTGCATAATTTCGTTTTTGTGGGCCGATTGTTTTGAGCCCAAATTCTTAATTAGTTCTGTTTTGAAAGGAAAATTCGGAGTTAGTTACACAATGAGTTCTTCTAAACCTAGGATCATAAAAATCCAAGGTATATCTCAGATTTCCTAAGAGCACCCACAGTGGTGTGCTAAAATGCCATTTTATGTATTTTTTAGCTACTGTAGCCGACACACTTGAGTTATCTTATCATTTTTTTGCCATTTCGCTACTGTAGGCAAGTAAAAATAGCAATGGATATACCAAAATGCATATTACGCATGACAAAACATCATGTTTCATCTGGATTATTTAAATATATTTTTAAATAATCGGACGAAACATCTAAAAAAAATTAAAAACAAAGAAAAAAAGCCCCAGAAAAGAAAACTAATGGCTGGACAGGCCATTCGGGTCACATTCCCTTTAAAAAAAAATTTGCAAATAACCATCGTTGGTTACTGCATGCAATTATTTAAAATTGTTTTGCAAATTTTTAAATTGTTTTTGCAATTTTGCAATTTTTTTGCAAAAAAAAAACCTCCTTAAAACCCGGTGGTACAAGGATTGAAACCAGATGGTTCAATAGAGAAACATAAGGCGAGACTTGTGGTACAAGGATTTAGGCAAAAGAAAGGCCTAGACTTCTTTGATACATATTCCCCAGTTACAAGAATAACTTCCATAAGAATGTTGATAGCTATTGCAGCTCTACGTAACCTGGAAATATATCAAATGGATGTTAAAATTACATTTGTAAATGGGGATTTAGAAGAAGAAATATACATGAAACAACTTGAGGGTTACGTAGTTCCTGGATAGGAAAACAAGGTGTGCAGACTTGTAAAATTCTTGTACGGACTAAAACAAGCTCCAAAGCAGTGGCTTGCAAAATTTGACAACGTTATGATGTCAAATGATTTCAAAATAAATGAATGTGATAAGTGTATCTTCATCAAAGATACTCCAAATGATACAATCTGGTGTGTTTGTATGTAGATGACATGCTCATTATTGGGAGCAATAATGACATTATCAAACAAACTAAGAGCATGCTTAGTGGTAAGTTTGATATGAAAGATTTGGAAGTTGCAGACGTCATACTAGGAATCAAAGTTTTCAGGACGTCTGGGGAATTACTTTGTCTCAAGCTCAAGAAAGTACTTGAAAGGTTCAAGAATTACTCGAATGGGACTGCCAAAAGTCCTGTGGATCCCAGTCTTCACTTGTTCAAAAATACGGATGACAGCATATCACAACTGGAATATGCACGTGCAATCAGTAGTCTGATATACTTAACAAATTGTACAAGACTGGACCTAGCACATTCAGTAAAGTACTGAGCCGCTATACAAGTAATCCCGGACGAAGTCACTAAAAAGGAATAACTAGAGTATTGAACTACCTGCGACATACTCAGAGTTATGCGCTGCATTATACCAGATATTCAGCAGTACTAGAAGGCTACAGTGATGCCAACTGGATATCGGAGTCCAAGAACTCAAAATCCATAAGTGGGTATGTCTTCATACTTGGTGGTGCAGCTGTGTCATGGAAATCCTCTAAACAAACCTTATTGGCCAGATCCACCATGGAATCTGAGTTTATTGCTTTAGACAAAGCGGCAGAGGAAGCAGAATGGCTTCGAAACTTTTTAGAGGATATCCCTATATGGGAAAAACCAGTGCATGTTTTATGTGTACACTATGACAGCCAATCGGCTATAGCACGGGCACTGAATTGTATGTATAATGATAAGTCTCGTCATATCAGAAGGCAACACAAAACCATTAGACAACTGTTCTCAAATGGAGTAATCTCTATAGAGTATATAAAATCGGCCGACAACCTAGCGGTCTATTTACTAAAGGTTTGTCGCGAGAGCAAGTTATGAGATCATCAAGAGGGATGGGTTTAAAGCCTACGACGAAAGAGGATACTTGATGGAAACCCTACCTAGGAATTGGAGATCCCAAGATCTAGGTTCAAGGGGACAACCAAATCTTGTTGAATCGACGTGAGCACTGAGAGATTAAAATCTCATACCCACTCTAAGGATGATAAAACAGTGCTGTCTGCATAGAGTTAGGATAAGTCTGGCTTTTAATGATTCCCATAGTATTGAAATAAAAGTAAGATATGGCAGGATACTCTTTATGGGCAATCACCTTATGAGTATGAAATATGGCCGTTTCTAGGATAATGAAGAGAGGCTACATTCTCCAAGTTCACTCACGATTAACCAGGGTTGTTCAAGGCCAAAATGAACACAACAAGAGAACTTAGTTCTGTGAGGAGATGAAACTATGTGAGAGTTATTATCTAGGTTCACATCAAAGTTCGGGTAGTTCAAGACATCATGCTCATTACCTGGTCAAGTGAATCCGATGGCTACTCACTAAGGGTGGTTCAAAATTGAAAAATTACTACAATTCCTGATGCAGTGATTTTCCAATTGTATTCTCAGAGTCTTTTTCTGTCATGTGTCTTTTTGTCGTGTCTAGATTATAAGTCTGGTCATTTCCATTCATGTGGGGGATTGTTGGAAAACGTTTTTATAGATTTTTCGGGCCGAATTCCGATGTTCTCCAGCCACCGGCGGGGCCGGAAATTGATTGGATCATGTTCCTCTCGTCGAGTACTATTTCGTGATGTACTCATATGCCAAAAACGAATTCCATATGAATGAAAAATGTTGGTCCAAAGTTGAGTACTAGCTAGGTACTAACTTGGATACTTGGAGAAAATGGATAGTCCCATATCGGAAATGGATAAAGTTTTTTCTAGTATATATACTAAAAATTTGGACTAAAGGGCCACGCCCTGGGGTTACCACTAACGTGTAGTGGAAAGAGGACTTAGTCAAAATGACAAACATATGCGCGCCCGTGCGCCCGGCCGGCCCCGGCCCCGGCTCCGACTCCGTTCGGTTTGGTCTCGGCTTGGCTTGGCTTGGCTCTGGCTCTGGCTCTAGCCTATATTTACAGAGTAATGGCTCATCAGTTATGACTTTGAACCACTACTCTGCTGTTACAGAGTAATGGGCCCTTCAGTTGCTCTCAAACTCCTATAAAACCAGTCCATTTTGTCTGTCAGAGGGACAGTTCTAATAAAACCAGTACTGAGAATACAACACAGCTCCAGTTCGATCAGTTCTCTGAAGTTAGGGTGCTGCTCTTCAGGAAAAAGGTAATACAGTTATATCCTGGGAGGCATTTCGTCAACTACCGTCACACTGCCGGGCGAAAATTGCTTTAAGGACAGAGATATTCAAATCTCGACTCTGTATTGTATGGTCTGTTTTGTTATTTTATTTCATGTAATTGTAAATTTTCACAATTATTGTTAGCTTTTTGTTTTATGAAATTCTGGTTCTAACATAAGCTTCATAATTAATTTCTTTAAGTGTTATTATTATCTTATTCATATTGATCTGAAGGATTAAGGCTAACTTTCTGACCTTTTCATGAATAACTCATTAGAGAACATCACTTTCAAACTAGACGAACTTGCTATCTCTAAGTAAATTGTTCATCAATTTTCCTCAAAACACGTTGTTTCCTTAAAATAGAAGTGTTTTATAAAGATCAAAGCAGCATTCACTAGTTAGAGCATCCACTAGCCAACAAGAACAAAATTAAACTAAAAGAAAAACTTCTTCAAAATATCATTCATATGGATCTAATTACAAAAGATGGGTTTATAGAGAAGAATCCCGTGCTCTGCCCGTGATTCCCTCACCTGACACATCCAATAGCGGCCTCAACTGCCCTATAGTGACAATGGAGCCCACTGACTCTGATCCCTCCACTCATAGGCTGCCAGATGTAGCCAGCGAAGAACTTACTGCTACTTTTGCAAATAAGACCTTCGAATACAAATATTCTCCTAGGGACTGGTATAGAAACTTCTAAGGACTGATACGCTAAGGATTTCTGCTGCGCTCTTGAGATACGGTTCATGAACGAACTGTATCACCTTTTTCTCTTCCAAATCGCAGCCGCCCTACGCTGACTACAGCCGCACACCGCCACAACCACGCCGCTCTCTATGTCGAATTGATTTGTTTATTGATTGGTTTTTTGTTATGGGGTTAGGGTTTTGCAATTAGGATTTTTCTCACCATCTTCATCAATAATTTGGTCTGATTGAGGTTCTGTTGGATTGACTTTTGGAGGACATAGGATTTCGCAGTTGGGGTTTGGGCTTACAATTTTGGGTTAGCATATTAGGGTTTTACTTTACTCTATGGTAATGGAAGAGTAAGCAGCTCTGTGTGCTTTATTGCTTCATTCTTATTGTTTATTGTTCATAAGAAATACCCAATAAGCAGGGGCGTAGCTGGTATGGACCCAGGGGGTGCAGCTGCGCCCCCTGGTTTTTTAAAAAAATTCCGAATTTTTTTTTTAGTAATTTTTTTTAAAATAAGGGTTTATGTGCAAAATTTCAACCCATTTAGTTACTCAATCTTTCTTCCTTTCTTCCTTTTCTCTTCTTCTTCTCTGCCCTCATCGATGCCCCAAACCCTGAAGTCGCCACACTCTCAAACTTCTCAAACCCTGAAGTGCACTGAATCTCACCACGATCCCGAGTCCTCAACATGCCTTCAATCTCTCTCCATCTCCTCAACTTCTCGCCATTACCAACCCCTCCAAAAACCCATCCAAGAACCCAATTCAGATGCAAGCTTCAAACCCCCGAACCCAAAAGGGTCAAAACTCTGAGCAATGACAATATGAGCAAAAAGGAGATTGTTCTGTTCAATTCCAAGTCGCCCCCGTTGTCGAAATTGGCGGAGAAGGATAGTAATGGTGATGGGGGAATGACCGAGAGGCCGGTGGTTTTGGGGTTGCTTAAGAGGTTGCCGAAGGAGGTTCTTGCGCTTCTGTCGAATTTGCCGTTAGCGATTGGGGAGATGTTCACGATTGGAGCCCTCATGGGTTTGGGTAAGTCGAGAAAATGACCCCGAATTTTAATATGGTTTTAGCAACCTGATAGAATATTTCTTGATTTGATTTGGTTTATTATCATTGCAATTCTGACCTCGAAGTTTAATTGCGTCTGCACATTAATTGGTTTACTTGGAAAGCTATGAATTAAGAAAGATACGATTCATTCCGGTTAATCTAAATGCTGACCAATGCTAATTCTGTGTAGTTGTAGGAATGAGCCAACAAGTAGAGCCTAATAACCTCCAATATATAACAACCAAAATTCAACTTTCAACTGAAAAGAATACTTTACTAACTACAACCGGCGACTTTCTTATTTGTGGTCTATTGTCATCAAGGTAGTGTATTTTGGAATTTTTGTGGGTTATAGTCCATTTATTGCCAATTTTGAGAAGTTTGGAATTTTACCTTTTAATTCATCTTTTGTGGGTAATAGTCCATCGTTTTAAGATGATTTAATGAAATTCTTAATTTAATCATTTTTTAGCCAAAATATGTGTGTTATGCCGATTTTGGCTGATTTCGAAAAAAATTTAAGTTCACATTTTGAGCTAACTTTTGTCGGTTATATAGTTCACCATTTTTTTTTACCAATTTGAGAAATTATGAATTTCAAGTTTTAAACCAACTTTTGTGGGTAATAGTCCTCTATTTTAAAAAAACATCGTGCATATCTGTTGGTATATTTGCTGTTGAAGTTGGCATTGCTATTACCCGTTGCAACCGCAACAGTAGAGAGAGTATTTTCTGCAATGAAAATCATCAAGACGTCATTACGAAACCGATTGGGAGATGAGATGATGAATGATTGTTTGGTTGCATATATTGAATGGGATGTATTGGATGCAATTGACAATGAAGATATCATTCAATATTTTCAGAATATGAAATTCCGAAGGGTTTTATTGCTAAAGAAAAATGCTATTTAGTGATTGTAATAATTTATATTTTTGGTAGTAATATATGATATTTTGAGGCTTGCAAATGTGTTTATTATAAAAAAAATTATAGTAAGTGCCGCGCCCCCTAGATGGAACTCCTGGCTACGCCACTGCCAATAAGCTTTGTTTAAGTAGTTTGAAAGTTTTATAGAGATCCATATTTTGTGTTTGATGTCATTGTTATTGCTAAATATCTGCAAATTCAATGTGATTTTATATTATTCTGAATACTGCTGATTTTAGCAGAGTTTATTTACATCAAATACCTGATTGACTTGAAAAATAAGTTTATCCATTATCTGTCTTTTCAAAACTGATCTCTCTGATTATTTCAACATACGATTTTATCTTTGGATTAGTAGATCGTCATTACAATCTTGATTAGTAATTTGAATCTTTTTCCCCCTATTTCCTTTTTCCATTTTGATCTCTGTATACCATTCCGGGCATATATTACCAATTTGGGTGTATTCTGTATCATGATTATCTGGCAAAGGATTGTACTTCATCTATGAATTTGGATATGAATAACCATGTTGAGTTTCATTGTTACTATTATTGTACTTATTATTGGTTTATTGGATTAACAAAATGTTCTTCTTGCATTCAGTTTTTTTTTTCAGGGATAGTTTAGCACTGAATGTTGGTAATACTTTTGTAGTACGGAAGTCATGTTATTTTCGTAGTATCATGGGGAGATGGAGGTTAAAGTTCATTCATGCAAATGATTTGCTTGTAGACATATTCATGAAAGTTACACAGTAGAATTTTGTTTGTTTTCTAAGTATTTTGGAATGTAATTTGCAATGTGTTCGATAGTCGTAGAGTTAGACTTTTTTTAGGAAAGTGATGTTAGATAATTGTTATCAGTATAATGTAAAACATTCCATAGTGTGTCGTATGATTAAGTCAGGATGCTCTCGCTTTCCTGAGTATCAGCTCCTACGAGCTGTAGCTATTACTATCTTTAATTACAATGGCTAGAAAAGGTACAATTAAGATATGATATTTTCTTTTGATTTGTATACTCACTTTACCGATTGGATGCTGTTTTGCAAGCTAACATGCACCATTGTCCTTATGTAGACTTCACAAAATAGATCATGTAGAACATTTAAGGACTATGGTTCTGTAAATCAAGCAATGGACGGTAAATTTTTATTATTTTGTCACATTTATATGACTACAGTACTTAATATGTGCACCTAATTTTCTATGGCATAGATATTTCCATCTATAACAGTACTTTCGCAATTTTGCCTATAATGATCTGAATTATTGATATTTGTATTACAATATTATGGACTCGAAGCCTATAAATTTTTTCTGTTCCGATATGAAAAACTATGTGAATATATATTGATAAAGCAAGACCAAACATTAAAACTCTCAGAAAGATGTTTATTAATATATATCTTTTTTAAATGAACACTTCAAAACTACTTGATGTAAAAAAAAGTTCATCTAAAGCAAAAGAAAGTAAGTAATGATAGTTCATCGAGTCCAAGAATTAATCAGAAATTGTTTGTAAGATACTTGCTAAAATAGGAGTTCAATGCCAAAAAATTTACTCTGGGAGCTTAGTATGACTAAAATAAATTATGTTGGACTAATCGGTAACAGGTCAAAAAATGAAATATCTAGATATATCAAACAGTCTTAAGCTCAGATAAACCTTTCATAGCCATCAAATGAATCGAACAACCATTTGACACATAAAAGTGCAGATAACTGATCATTACTGAATCAATGATTAACAATGTAGAACAAACTATGTACTTCTGTTCACCAATATTAGCATAAAAAAATATTCTCTATTATTATAAAAAGTAAACAAGATGCGAAATAACTTCATACAATTGTAAAACTTAAAGCAAAAGTAATGATAGTTTATGGAGTCCAAAAATTAATCAAAAATGATTTTTTTGGCGAGAATACTTGCTAAAGTAGCAGTCCAGTGATTCAATGCCAAAATAATTACTCTTGGAGCTTAATATGAATAAAATAAATTATGTTGGACTAATTGGTAACATGTCAAACTATGAAAGCTCTCGACATATCAAATAGTCTAAGCTCATAACAATCTTTCATAACAACAGTAAGTAATTATATATCCAACACAATAGCTTCTCTGTTCTAACTGCCCTAAGAGCATCCACAGTCGTTCGATGGTAAAAAATGGCAAAATGCATTTTTTAGCAATCCAATTCGATGAGCATCCACAGTCGTCGATTGGCAAAAAATGGCAAAAAATGGCAGAAACGAAACATGATGTTTCGTCCCAAACTTGAAAAAAAATAAAGGGTTTTTTTTGCAAAAAAAATTTGCAAAAAACAAATTTTAAAAATAGTTTGTAAATAATATTTGCAAAAACATTTAAAAAAATTACAAAAACAATTTAAAAAAATTACAAAAAGTTCCAACGAAAGGGCCAGATTTGCAAAGGGCCAGATTCTGGACGAAGCACCATGCTTCGTCCGGATTTTAAGGGAATTTTTTTAAAAAAAAAATTTGCAAAAAAGATTTTTTTAAACAAATTGTAATTTTTTTTTGCAAAAACAATTTAAAAATTTGCAAAATCAATTTAGATAATTGCAAAAAAAAATTAAAATTTACAAATTTTTTTTTACATTCGGATTGGGACGAAGCATGATGTTTCGTCTCAAATTGGGACGAAACATCATGTTCATTCCCGCGTATTCCCACGTTTAAAGGTTATTTTATTCGGTTTTTAAATTTATTTTAATTCGGACGAAGCATCATGTTTCGTCCGGATATAATAAAATAATCCAGACGAAACATCATGTTTCGTCCGCTATAATATGTATATTGCTATTCCGATTGCTATTCCTCCGTATCTACTGTAGCGCTTTTGCCAAAAAAAATGGCAAAATAGCAAACGACTGTGAGCGCTACAGTAGAAATAAAATGGCAAAAATAGCAATAAAGCAAACGACTGTGGATGCTCTAACCATCAAATTACTCAAACAACCATCTGATACATAGAAAGTGCAGAATTATTGATCATTTTTTAACCAAAGATTAACAAAGCAGAACACACTGGACACTTATATTAGTCAATATTTACATCAAAAGTTATTCTACAAGACAGTTACATGGCTCAACATGAACCGTTTCATAGTTTTGCCTGTTCCAATATGAAAAACTATGTGAATATAGAGAATTCTTTGATATGATTAGTTTATGTTCATTAACAAATTTTGATTGTAGTACTTTGCATTATTATCTAGCTGTTTGTTGAAATGCCATTGTGAAAAATGAATGAACTGCTGAAGGATTTTGTGAGCTTTTTTATAATTTTTATATCATATCAAAATTAATTTTTATTTTGAAAAGAAATTACTTATTGCCAATAATCTATGTTTCATATTGGTTTTAATCCAGGTTATAATATGAATTATATTGGTTGAATATTGACTTCTTATAATACTGCTATAGAAATGTCTAATTGGTTGTGATCACCCGTTACCGCCGTTATACATGTTGTTACAACATTTTGGACCGATTAATATTTGCGATACTTTCATATTTCTTAATCATTGTTGGGTACTGTTTGAAACATTTTTTGCGAATTTGCTAAAAGAATAAATTCTTCTAAATCCTAACGTGATTTAAATTAGGGTGCACATATCAAAATGTTATATATATATATTTATATGATTCATAGTTTATATTCCAGTGTTAATTAATAATATAGACTTTATCCATCACTTTCTTGAAGAATCTACCACAACTCGTAGTACTAATAGCAGAAACACACCATAAGCAATAGAAACCACCAAGACTTAGATGAACCAAGAACAAGTCACCACAATATATGCAAGATCTCACAAGAACATAATCAATATACAGAGATAACCAATACTTCTTATTCCCCAAGAAATACAAAGATTACAAAATAGATTACAACTCTCAATCTCTCTCTCTCACCTTTGAAACACTCGGCACAATCTCCTCTTAAAGTTGAACAATGATAATGGCTCACCAAATTTCTCTATTTGGATCATCAAAGATATCTAAACCCTAAAGTTTACGACCATATATATAGCCCTCAAGTAAACCCTATAAAATAAACACAAATCCAGCTATTGGGCCTTAAACTCATAAGCCCAAAAACAATCAGTGCCAAAGTTGGTCGACCGCACCCCTAAGGTCGGTCGACCGCAATGTGTAAAGCCAACTCCTGAACTCTAGACCGGTCGACCGCACGGTCGACTGTCCCACTCTCTGTTAGACCCTGTACACTCGAAGAACCCTCAGCAGCTTGGGTCGGTCGACCGCACCCCCAGGTCGGTGACCGCAACACTCCAGACTACACTTCTTCTACTTGCTGTTGTCTTCTCTTGCTGTCTTTGTCTCCTTCATTTTCTTCTCCAACTTCAAGTACTCAGTGCCTACGTGTATTTGAGGCCAAAATTCTTAACAATTTCCCACTTGGACCAAATACACAATGCTTCAAAGTTATTGTAATCTTTACCTCGTATTATCTCTACCAATCTCCCACTTTCATAGAAGATCCAAGTACTCCCCACTCTCATGAAGAGCACCTCCGCCACTCTACCACGTGGAATGCACCAACCACCTCTCATCGCATCATGAAGGATGTGCTCCACCAATCACATAGAACACGAATACAAAAAAAAACCTCCCGTGTCGGATTTCGTGTTATGACTCTCCAACTTGCAGAATTGCCATCAACACCGGACATAGTTAAAAACCTCTCAATGCCCCCTCTACATTAGAAGTCTCCGTGGATGACACCTCCACAATACCGCAGACTGTTCAACCCGAACAGTCCCAATTCGGTTACCTTCATCGACATCACCCCGTATATCGATACCAGTGCTCTCTATCACACAAGAGCGACTTGAAGCTTCAACTGCCAATTTTTTAAGTACCCTCACCGTAACAACGTCTTGCCCTCTAGGATCACTTCCATGGCCAGCAACTTCCACTACATTAGTAACCTCCCCTCCATAACTGAAAGAACTCGGTCACACCCCACACAACCTACTACTCGATTCCGGCTGAGAGTCAACTACAGGAGAAACGCCCCTCACGTCTCTAAGTAAATACAGCGTTCCCTCACGCTTCCCTTTTACAATCACCCTTGAACCTTGTTACCGCTGATTTCGGTGTGGGGGTAAACAGATGTGATTTGTGAGTTCGAGAAAACCTGAACAGCTGATCCAAGCCTTCTTGCTCCTGCCGTAACCTGCAAGGAAGTGCGAGACACCGGGGTTGATTCCGGCGACGCACCCTCCGACGCTCTTGTCAGTAACCAGTGGTGATTAAAGAAAGAGCTTAAGGTGGAAAAAGCGTGATTGCCTGGTCACAGTGGCAGAGGGAAGGTATTTATAGTCGCCAGGAGAGTGATTAGAGGCCTGGTTCCCTGTGTAACTGCTAGGAGAAAAATCCTCACAGTCTGTTTTGGAAACTAACCCCTTGATTCCCGGTGAGAGTAAATCAGGCCCGTTGACTTGGTCAAATCAGTGGCCCTGATTTGTCTCTTGCTGGTCTGGGCTCACCTCGGGTCGGGACCCGTGCCCAATCGGTGTGGACCCGTTCGTGGGTTATTGGGTCTCGTGCGAAGGAGATCCAGTACCCGCTTTGGATCCACTCGTATGTGAAATTACCATTTTACCCCCGAGCTTCGAGATTCGCGCCCAATCTGGACGGTTCCGATTTAACCCCATTTTTAGCCATATCACGAGCCCCCACTCCTAAAGACTGAGTGTGATCAGCCTTTGAGGAGTAGTTTAACTGTTTTAGTGGCTAGTGGAGTTGTATCGGAGTCCAAGTGGAGGATTTTGAATCTTGAAGGGGGTAGTGAGGTAATTTTTGATGCTATGTGCTGTTCTCTAGCCATATCGAGTATTTGACGGCTTTTATTTATTTTTTCGGACTATTTATTTAATTTTTTGATGTGTTTACTAATCGTTCGGGGGCCTTAACAGTACTTTCTAGGCAATAATTGTTCGTTCGGGGGCTCAAAAATATACCCCCGAATTTTTAATTATTTTCCAGAATTTTTAGTTAATTTTCCCGAATTTTTAGCGACTTTTTCGCAATTTTTAAATAAATAAAACAATTTAAATAAATAAAAAACGATTAATACCGATCTATGACGTGGCTTGATCTGAGCCGTTGAATGCAGATGAGCACGAATTTCTGAGAAATCTATCGGCTGTTATCGCTCGGAAGCTTTTTCTCCATTTGCGAGCTCGGAATGGCACTTGCTCGGCCGCCGACCGGAGGGACAGGGGCTAGGCAGGCCGAGCGACATGGCGCAATCTGAGCCGTCGGATGATGGTGTGAACCCCAAGAAAACGCTATCTTGTCTTTTAGCGCACGTGGCGCAATCTGGGACGTTCATCATTAGAAGCACGGATTTCTGAGTGATCCAACGGTAGTTATCGCTCGGATACTTTTTTCTCCGTTTGAGAGCTCGGAAAGGCACTTGCTCGGCAGCCGACCGAAGGCATGGGGTCTCGGCAGGTCGAGCGACGTGGCGCAATCTGAGCCGTTGGATGATGGCGCGCATCCCAAGATGGGCACATTTCTCAAGAAAACACTATCTTGTCGTCTAGTGAAAACACTATCTTGTCATCTAGTGTCCTCGGCAAGATCTGGGCCGTCTGATCGAGATCATGCGCGAAAGTTGAGGAGAAAGTGAGTTTTCTCCGTTTGTAGGGTCGGAAAGGCACTTGCTCGGCAGCCGACCGAAGGCATGGGGTCTTGGCAGGTCGAGCGACGTGGCGCAATCTGAGCCGTTGGATGATGGCACGCATCCCAAGACGGGCACATTTCTCAAGAAAACACTATCTTGTCGTCTAGTGTCCTCGGCAAGATCTGGGCCGTCTGATCGAGATCATGCGCGAAAGTTGAGGAGAAAGTGAGTTTTCTCCGTTTGTAGGGTCGGAAAGGCACTTGCTCGGCAGCCGGCCGAAGGCATGGGGTCTTGGCAGGTCGAGCGACGTGGCGCAATCTGAGCCGTTGGATGATGGCACGCATCCCAAGACGGGCACATTTCTCAAGAAAACACTATCTTGTCGTCTAGTGTCCTCGGCAAGATCTGGGCCGTCTGATCGAGATCATGCACGAAAGTTGAGGAGAAAGTGAGTTTTCTCCGTTTGCAGGGTCGGAAAGGCAGTTGCTCGGTAGCCGACCGAAGGCGTGGGGTCTCGGCAGGTCGAGCGACGTGGCGCAATCTGAGCCGTTGGATGACGATGCGCATCCCAAGACGGGCACATTCTTCAAGAAAATACTATCTTGTCGTCTAGTGTCCTTGGTAAGATCTGGGCCGTCTGATTGGGATCATGCGCGAAAGTTGAGGAGAAAGTGAGTTTTCTCCGTTTGCAGGGTCGGAAAGGCACTTGCTCGATAGTCGACCGAAGGCACGGGGCTTCGGCGGTCCGGGCGACTCAGCGCAACGAGTTTCGAGATGGTCCTGTTCCCAAGGGCATTAATGGTGCCCCGGGGTTTGTGCTGCGTTCCACCTTCCCTAGGTCATTAAGGATGATTCCTTCAATTAATGCGTGGCGTTTCAACTTCCGAGGGTCATAATGGCCAGATCTTGGAGGAGAGCTTATAAGTACCCCACTTCCTTTGTCATTTCAATCGCAACATCATAGAGTTTCAGACCTCGGAGGTATCTGCCTTGGGTAGCTTCTCTTTCGAGGTCCGAGGGGGTGGTTGCTCTTTTGCCTGGTTCTTCTCCCATTCCTGACGGCCCCAAAGTGGATGTCAGGAGCGGGGGGGACGAGGCAGTAGTGGTGACGACCATAGTCCGGACCCGAGGGATGAGTTACTTCGGAAGGACGGGTGGTCACTCTGTTGCCTTGTTCTTCTCCCGTTCTTCATGGCTCCAAAGGGGATGTCAGGAGCGGGAGAGAATAAGGCAGTAGTGGTGACGACCGTAGTCCGGACCCGAGGGGCGAGTTACTTCGGAAGGACGGGTGGTCGTTCTTCCACCATGGCCTTCTCCTGACTCTGACTGCTCCAACGTGGGTGCTAGCGTCGAGGGAGATCATGGTGGAAGAGGTGATGATCCATGTCCGAAGCCGAGGGGTGAGTTCGTTCGGAAGGACGGGTGGTCACCCTTCCACCAAGATCATCACCCGATTTTGACTGGCTCGATGGGGGTGTCAAGATCGGGGGTGATCATGGTAGAAGGGGTGATGACTGTAGTCCGGATCCGACGGAGGGGTTCACTTCGAAAGGACTGGTGGCCGTTCTTCCGCCCAAATCTTCTCCTGACTCTGATGGCCCGGGTGGAGGTGTCAGGGTCAGGGGAGGTTTGGGCCGAAGGGTAGACCACCGAAGCCCGGATCCGAGGGACTGTGTGTTTCGGAAGGACGTGGGGGTCGTTCTTCCGCCTAGATCTTCTCCCGATTCTGATGGCCTGGGTAGAGGTGTCAGGGTCGGGGGAGATCTTGGCAGAAGGGTTGACCGCCGAAGTCCGGATCTGAAGGGGACGATCTGTTTCGGTAGGACGGGTGGTCGTTCTTCCACCATGATCTTCACCCGATTCTGAGTGCTCCAACGTGGGTGTCAGGGTCGGGGAAGATCATGGTAGAAGAGGTGATGACCCTAGTCCGGAGCCGAGGGACTGCAGCAGCTTCGGAATGATGGGCCTCTTCCCATCTCTGTCTTCCTTCCGGGCTGACGGCATCCGATGGTTGTCGGCCCGAAGGAGTTAGAGGTGGGGGGTGTGCTGATCTGTTTTTGACCGGGCCCCGTGGGTTGGCGGAATACCGACCGAGATATGGGGCCTGGGGGGCACGCCGAAGGCGGTGCCTTAAAACTTTGAATTAAAATTTTTTCTTGTTTCTTCAAACAGAGGTGGGATATGGAGGAAGTGTAGGCCATCCGAGCGACTTGACGCAATTTGTACCGTTGGATGGCGTATAGTTCGGCTCCCGGTCCCGATATACCGAGCTAGTTGTCTTGGCGAAGAAGGCAGTTGTGTTGGGCCTTTGCGACGTTTCGAGAGCGGCCCAAGAGTCGCACTTTTTCGTTTGGAAGTCCAAGGGACGTTCCTTTTTACTATAAATCTTCATCCCCCCCTTAGACCAAGTCTCATTTTTTACTTTTACTCTCTCTCTTCAGTCTTTACTTTTCGCCTTCGAAGTTTTCAGCTCCTTGGTGGTGGTGCTAGCTGACGCGGCGAGGCGTTTCTTGTTTCTGGTGAACTTTCCGACAGTAGCTGTTACTTCGAGGTCAGTCTCTCTCCCTTCTCTTTTAGAAAATGGTTAAGATTACGTCCTCGGATGAGACCCCCGCCTCGGAGCAAGCAGTTGGCCGAGGTGGTAAAGGGAAGGAGGTGGCGGAGCCGACCGATCACCACGTCATACGTCCGGATAGAGAGGGCGAAGTGGCCGAGCTGCCTAAGGAGGTCGCGGCGGTGTCCCAGAAGGGTAAAGCCGTGGTCACAATCGTGGAAACGCCGAAGACAGCGGGAGCGTTCGGTCGGCAGCCCATTGTTCTGTCGAGCGTGGGAGGTGTACGGGACTATGCCGAGGACACCTTGGAGAGAGTGACTCAAGGCATGGCTAAGTTGGTGGAGGAGAATGAACCGAGGGAGTTGTCCGAGGTGGATCATACCATCTTGTCCCTTACCGAGGCCGACCTTCACCTAATCCGAGAGGGCTTCCGGATCCCTGCCGACTACGGACTGCTCCTCCCCGGGCTGGGTTTCCGAGCCATTACGAAGTCTTCGTCAGACGTGTGCGTCTTTCCGGTCGACTCCCTTATTGCCGGACTCCGTTTTCCCCTCCACCCGTTCGTTGTTGACGTCTTGACATGGTACGGTTTGAGCCCCGCCCAGCTGATGCCGAACACATGGAGGCACGTCATGGCATTCGTCCTCCGATGCCAAGAGGTTGGTGCCAAGCCGAGTATGTTCCTCTTTCGGAGCCTCTACCGACCTTGTCAGCCAAGGCGAGACGAACAAAGGTTCTATCTTTCGCCCCGGACGGGCGTGAAGCTGATCGAGAATCCGGACTCGATCAAACATTGGAAGGAGAAGTATTTCATCATCCGGGCCCCTGCGCCCTGGGTGATACCAACGGTTTGGGCGAAGGATGGTCTGCCCAAGCGAACCAAGAAGGAGACGGTGCTGAGTGACGAGGAGACGGAGGTCCAGAAGAAGCTCCTCGCCCTGCCAGCGCTAAGCTGGAAAGATATTACCGAGGAGGATCTGTTCCGAGGGGGTCTCAGTCCGATCGACCCTAGTATGCTTCTGGTATTTATACTCTTTGCTTAAAGTTCATGAAAATTTTTCTAAGTTTTTTCATTCGGCTTGTGCAGGGACGATGAAGCTGGACTACAAAGCTCTGATGGCGAAGGGCAGGTCGGAGCAGGAGGCGAAGAAGAAGAGGCCTTCGGCAGGGCCTCAGGACGGCCGAGCCTCGAAGAAGCCTTCGGTCGCGAAGGTCGCCGACCAGCCGAAGGTCATGGTCCTCGAGCAGGGGGAAGTCATGGTCCTCGACCCTCCTGCCTCGGGTGCGCCGACACCGACCTCGAAGGGGGATGCTCCCGGTTCGTCGAGTGGTGCGTTCGGCGTGAAGGAGGTGTTGTCCCTCCAAGTTCCGTCCCTCACTGCCGAGGCGGAGAAGATCTTGACCGAGCGTCATAAGCAGATCTTCGTTCCTGACTGGCAGGTGATGAATGTCGACGGCTTCTTGGGCGACGGCAACATCTGCATGGAAGCGGTGAGGCACCTGCCGACCCCGAAGGATCGAGCGACCCTGAAGGCCGGGCTAGCAGGGGACGCCGTGATGCAGATTGCTCGGAATACAATGTCGGTAAGTAGGCCGAGCTCTCCCTCATCAAAATTTCTTTCTTAGAATTTTTCTAAGTTCTTGGGTTCGGGTTTTAATGTGCTGTTCTTTTTCAGACCCTCTGCCACTTCAATTTCCTGCTCGAGGAGTTTGCGAGCAAGGAACAGGAGAATGAACGGGAGAGGGCGGAGCGTGTCAAGGCCACGAAGCTGCTTGATGCCGAGCAGCTCCTCTCGGCGAAGAGGGGTGCCGAAGTGGAAGGGCTGGAGAAGCAGCTGGCCGATGCCATTCAGCTGTCGAAGGACACGACAACCAAGCTTGAGGCTTCGGAGAAGGAGGTCGCCGAGCTGAAGGAGGCGTTGGCCAATGCTCAGTCGGAAGCGGAGAAGGCTCGGAAGAGGGCCGAGAAGATCATGGCCAAACACCAGAAGAAGGTGAAGAAGGTGAAGAAGGCCGTGCAGGAGGAGGCCGCGCAACACATGCTCCAGAACATGGAGGATGCCTACGGTCGAGCCTTGCTCCACGTAGCCGCCAAGAACCCGGGCTTCGACACGTCCTCCTACCGTTTTTATGACCCCGTGGAAGGGGAGGAGGAGGTTCCCGAGGGGCTGCTCGACCCCGAGGGAGAGACGGAAGGTGTCGAAGGCCCAGGAGAGACCGAGGCCGAGGGCGAGGAGGAGGACGACTCCGAGGAGGAGAGCGGGAGCGAGGGCGAAGGCGAGGGCGAAGGCGAGGGCGATGGCGAGGACAAGACCGGGGGGTCGACGGACCCGAACGACAAAAAGGTCGACCCCTGACTCGGTTGTCTCTTTTAGTTTTTTGTTGTTTTGTCTCTTTTTGTAAGCCTAACTGCGGACTGGCCACCGCTTTTGTAAAACTTTCTCCTCGGTTTTGAATGAAAATATTTTGTTTGACCGAAATTTATCCAAGTGTTGAGTCTCGGATTTATCCAAGTGTTGGGTCTCGGATTTATCTCTGACTTTCAGGTAAGGTTCGGTCCGATTACGGAGGTCGCACACCTTCGCAAGGAGCTGGCCAAAACGAGGGGTGAGCTCTCGAACAGCCGACAGAATCGGTTTCTCATGCTCTTGAAGCTGGAGGAGACGAAGGCAGCTGTGCGGAGGTATTGTCACGAGCTGTGGCAACTGCGGAAGTACCCCCAAGCCCCTTGTCCCGAAGGCGAGGTCGAGCGGCTCCGTAGAGAGCTCACTGCCGCCGAGCAGAAGAATGGCGAGCTTTTGGCAGAGGTCCAAGACATGGAATTAGCGGAGAAAGAATGCTCGGCGGCGGAAGAGAAGCTAACTTCCGAGCTAGAGAAGGCGTCGGCCGAGCGTAAGAGGTTGTTGGCCGAGGTCGACAGGTTCAGAAGGATCACGATAGATAGGGGGATCGAGGTCACCCACTTCCGATGGCTCGCGACCGATGGCGCCAACGTCTCTGGCTCGTCAAGGCCTTCTCGTCTGAAGAAGTTGGCAAAGGACGACGCTCTGAGAGACAGAATCATTGAACTGGAGGAAGAGGTCGCGTCGCTCAAGCCTATGCCGGAGAGGGCTAACGTCCGCAATACGTCGTGCACTCGCGAAGAGAGCGAGAGAGGGATTTCTTTTTACGAACTCGCGACACGTTTACCTGCGGCTAGGCGGAGCCCTGCCGACGCTCAGAGTAGCGCAGCCGTCTCGTCGAGCGGTGCCTCGGTCGGCGCCACAATTAGGGCCAGCAGCGAAGGGGGTTCACGCTTCGTTGGTTTAGGATCGAGTTTGGAGGGCAGGCCTCGTCGTCCTCGCGTTTCGTTAAACCGAAGCGTTCCCCTTCCGAAGAGGCCCTGATCATGTCGTTTTATGTTCCTTCTGATTTGTTGTAAAACTTTGTAGTAGAGTCGGTCTTGATGTATGTGAAGCTACTATATATGAGTTTGAAAGTTTGATTGGACAATTCTTCAAGTCTTGCGCCTCGGAAGTGTATTGAAACCTTGCCATTCATTTTCCTTTCTTTTCAGCTCCTGGTGTCAGACCAATACACTGATCCCAACAGCTCGGACAATGAAGCTGATGCCGAGGTGAGCTCCGGGGTGGCGAAGTCGTGCTCGTCGAAGTGCCGAGAGCGGCGTCATGGAGTGGAGCTGGAGTTACGTCGAGCTAAGAGCGAGCAGGCCCACCTTCAGTCCGTCCTCGGCCAACGGGACGCCGAGATCCAACGCTTGGAGAGCAGGATCATCGAGGCGACCTCCGCAGGGGAAGACGAGGACTCACAGACAGCTTTTAGCAACGCTCTTCGGGTTCAGTGTATTCGGCACAATCAGTCGAAGATATTAGCCGAGCGGGACGATTTGCTCTCCGAGATCCAGCACTTGCAGACTGTGGAGGCGAAACTTCGGAAGGAGGCGGAGGAGCTAACAGCCGAAGTGGAAGGGTTGGCGACCGAAGAGTCCAGTGAAGACATTTCTGTTTGAGGACCAAGTGTAATGGGTCGGCGTTGTATTTTTTTTGTTTCCCAACACTTTGTAACTATGGAAAGACTGCTTTGTATTGTGTCCCGATTATTAATAAAATTCCTTTGTGGTTCTGCGTACTTATTTCGCTTGCGTGTGTGTCGGCCGTGCCGAGGTCCTCGAGCTGAGCACTTGGTGCCGTCGGCGAGATCCTCGAGGCGAACGAGTTATTGACGGGGCGCTACCTTGTCGTTTAGCGATTCTGACAATATCTGGGCCGTCTGATGTTGGCACGAATCTCGAGGCGGCTCAGTTCCCAAGAAAACGCTATCTTGTCGTTTAGCGTCGGTGGCAAGATCTGACCCGTTGGATGTTGGCACGAATCTCGAGGCGGCTCAGTTCCCAAGAAAATGCTATCTTGTCGTTTAGCGTCGGTGGCGAGATCTGAACTGTTGGATGTTGGCACGAATCTCGAGGCGGCTCAGTTCCCAAGAATACGCTATCTTGTCGTTTAGCGTCGGTGGCAAGATCTGGGCCGTCTGATCGAGATCATGCACGAAAGTTGAGGAGAAAGTGAGTTTTCTCCGTTTGCAGGGTCGGAAAGGCACTTGTTCGGTAGCCGACAAAAGGCGTAGGGCTTCGGCTTCGGCTGCTAGGCAAGATTGCTCGGATTATGTGGCCGAATGTAGCTTTGGTATCCCTCCACTGGCGAAGCTGAGGGGTGGACCACTCCTAGTCTGCCGCGAAGCAAGCTTGGGGGGACTGGGAGCCAAGTGTTGGACTCCGTGACCATCGTTGTAGTTCGACGGTTGTGGGAGCAATTCCGAACGGCGATCTACCCCTGGCTCGTCCGGAGGCGAGCCGAGGAGGTAAAGTCGAGCCGAGTGTTGGACTCTGAACCATCGGTGTAGTTCAACGGTTGTGGGAGCAATTCCGAACGGCGATCTACCCCTGGCACGTCCGGAGGCAAGCCGAGGAGGTAAAGTCGAGACGAGTGTTGGACTCCGAACCATCGGTGTAGTTCAACAGTTGTGGGAGCAATTCCGAACGGCGATCTACCCCTGGCTTGTCCGGAGGCGAGCCGAGGAGGTAAAGTCGAGCCGAGTGTTCGACTCCGAACCATCGGTGTAATTCAACGGTTGTGGGAGCAATTCCGAACGGCGATCTACCCCTGGCTCGTCCAGAGGCGAGCCGAGGAGGTAAAGTCGAGCCGAGTGTTGGACTCCCGAACCATCGGTGTAGTTCAACGGTTGTGGGAGCAATTCCGAACGGCGATCTACCTCTGGCTCGTCCGGAGGCGAGCCGAGGAGGTAAAGTCGAGCCGAATGTTGGACTCCGAACCATCGGTGTAGTTCAACGGTTGTGGGAGCAGTTCCGAACGACGGTCTACCCCTGGTTCGTCCGGGGACGAGCCGAGGAGGTGAAGTCGAGCCGGACATGGACTCCGAACCATTGGTTGAAATCAAAATTTAAAAAGCAGATGATAAGAGGGGAGAGAAGCATGCAAATTCACAAATACGAAAGAGCCTTCTTTATTGATAATCGACGGTGAACCGTTTTACATAGTACAATTTATGAAAATAGGCTACAAGTCAGAGGACAGGAATGGCTCGATATCCTATGATATTTAGAGTGGCGCCGGAGCGCTTTCTTGGTATTTTAGGAGGTGGTCGGCATTCTAGGTCCTCAGAATTTCTCTGCCCTCTAGATCTTCAAGACGATATGCTCCGGGCCGAACTACCCTCGTGATCCTGTACGGCCCTTCCCAGTTCGGAGCCAGCTTGCTCTTCTGTCTGGGGAAGGATATGGCCAGTTTTCTCAAGACCAAATCCCCTTGCTTAAGGTTGGTGGGTCGGACCTTCTTGTTGTATGCCAATTCGACCCTTCTTCGGTAATTCTGCTGCCGAATTGATGCTCTTTCCCTCAGCTCATCTATCAGGTCTAAGTCTGCTCTGAGGTCCCTGGCATTCTGTTCCTCGTCATAGGCTGTGAGCCGAGGGGAAGGTATTCCGACCTCGAGAGGTATCACAGCCTCGGACCCATAGGTGAGATTGAAAGGGGACTCGCCTGTGGGGGTCCGCTTGCTCGTGCGGTAGTTCCATAGGACGTTGGGGAGTTGGTCGACCCATAAGCCTTTGGAACTTTTGTCCAGCCTTTTCTTGATGCCTGCGAGGATCTGCCGATTGGCGTTCTCTGCCTGTCCGTTCGATTGAGGGTGGGAGACGGACGAGAAGCGCTGCTGGATGGCAAGGTCGTCGCACAGAGCTCGGAATGCTGCGCCAGTGAACTGAGTCCCGTTGTCCGTCACGAGGACACGGGGGATGCCGAATCTGCAGATGATGTTCTTCCAGAAGAATTGTACCACCTTGTTCTCGGTTATAGTGGCGAGGGGTTCGGCCTCGACCCACTTCGAGAAGTAGTCGATGGCTACGACCAAGAACTTGAACTGTCCCGGAGCCGGAGGGAAAGGCCCTAGTAAATCCATCCCCCACATTGCGAAGGGGATTGGACTTGATAGGGAGGCGAGGTTGGCTTGAGGGAGGCGACGGATGCTGGAGTGTCTCTGACAAGAGCTGCATTGCCGAACGTGTCGCTCGGCGTCTTGAAGGAGGGTCGGCCAGAAGTATCCATAATTCAAAGCTTTCCGAGCCAAGGACCTGGATCCTGAGTGTGCCCCGCCGATGCCCTCGTGGAGCTCTTGTAGAGCGTATTCGGCCTGCTCTGGAGAGAGGCACTTTTGGTATGGTCGGCCGTCTATTTGAGAGAAGGAGCATTTGTATAAGATATTCCTTGGGATCCTCGGACAGAACCCCGTCCCTCAAGAATTCCACCAACGGTTTCATCCAGTTATCCTGCAACATGACCGGCAATGACTCCACCGAGCCGGGTGTCTCGTCTTCTATGCTCGGCCTGGTGAGGACCTCGATCAAAACGGTCTGTTCGAGACCTTGTAGGGAGGATGAGGCCAACTTGGAGAGGGCATCAGCCTGCGAATTCTCTTCACGAGGAACTCGTTGAATGAGCGCCTCTTCGAACTGGCTCATGAGGGCCCGGACCTTAGCAAGGTACTTCACCATCCGCTCGTCTCTGGCCTCGTACTCGCCCAAGACTTGGTTCACGATAAGCTGGGAATCGCTGTGGATTCGGAGGCGCCGCACCCCCGCACTTCGTGCGAGTCCGAGACCAGCAATGAGTGCCTCGTACTCCGCCTCATTGTTCGAGGCCTTGAAGTTCATACGGATCGCGTACTGGAGGACGAAGTCGTCGGGATCGTTCAGGATGATTCCGGCGCCGCTTCCTTTGTTACAGGAGGAGCCGTCCACGAAGACTGTCCAAATGGGGGGTCCATTCGGAACGTGGCTGACCTCAAGGATAGTGGACTCTACGATGAAGTCGGTGAGGGCCTGTGCTTTAATTGCCGTCCGAGGCTGGTAGGAGATGTCATGCTGGCTCAGCTCTATGGACCACTTCATTAGCCGGCCCGAGGTCTCAGGTTTGTGGAGAATCTGCTTCAGGGGTTGGTCGGTGAGGACAACGACCGAGTGGGATTGAAAGTACGGCCAAAGCTTCCTCGCCACCATGACTAGGGCGTAGGCCATCTTCTCTATCTTCGGATAGCGGAGCTTGGCGTCCCGAAGCACCTTGCTCACGTAGTAGATTGGCCTTTGGGCCTGGTCCTCCTCTCTCACCAAGACCGCACTTAGGGTCTGCTCGGAAGCAGCTAAGTAGATGAAGAGAGTTTCCCCCGGGACCGGTTTGCTGAGCAGAGGGGGGTTTACCAAGTAGGCCTTCAGCTGGTCGAACGATTCCTGTTGTGGTTGGCCCCATTCAAAACCCTTAGCCCCCCTGAGTGCTTTGAAAAAGGGGAGGCACTTTTCCCCCGACTTCGAGAGGAACCGACCGATAGCGGCGAGCCGACCAGTAAGCTTCTGCACCTCCTTGATGTTCCGAGGCGGGGCCATGTCTAATATGGCCTTAATCTTCTCGGGATTAGCTTCGATTCCTCGTTGGCTTACCATGAAGCTGAGGAATTTTCCCGAAGAGACCCCGAACGCACACTTGTTCGGGTTCAGCCGCATGCCGTGCCTTCTCAACACGCCGAAGGCCTTCTGGAGGTCGGCCACGTGATCAGTGCCTCGGACGCTTTTGACGAGCATGTCGTCAACGTACACCTCCATGTTCCGGCCTATCTGGCTCTGGAAGACCTTGTTGACGAGGCGCTGGTAGGTGGTGCCCGCGTTCTTCAACCCGAACGGCATGACCCGGTAGCAGTAGAGGCCTTGATCGGTGATGAAGGAGGTCTTCGGGATATCCGGAAGGAACATTCGGATTTGATTATAGCCTGAGAAGGCATCCATGAAGCTGAGGAGCTCATGGCCCGAGGTGGCGTCAATGAGGGTGTCGATGTTTGGAAGAGGGAATGGGTCCTTCGGACACGCCTTATTCAGGTCGGTGAAGTCAATGCATATTCTTCAGGAGCTATTGGACTTCTTGACCATTACAACATTGGAGAGCCACTCGGGGTAGTTTACCTCCTGTATGAACTTGGCCTTCAGCAGTTTATCCACCTCCTCCTTGATGGCCTGCTGTCGCTTAGGAGCGAACTTTCGTCTCTTCTGCTGAACCGGTTTGCACCCCGGTTCGACACTTAGGCGGTGGACTAGCAACTCCTCAGAAATGCCGGGCATGTCCGCGGCCGACCATGCAAACAGGTCGCGGTTATCCCGGATGCATTTAATCAGGTCAGAGCACAGCGCGGTCGGCAAGGACTTGCTGATGAGGAACTTTCGGCTCGGGTCCTCGTCCGAGAAGAGCACTTCTTCTAACTCGTCCGCCGGCTCGGACGTTGGCCGAACTTTCGGCTCGGGGATTTCTAGTGTCTCGAGCGAGAGCACTGGTCCCCCAGTGGAAGTCATGTAGCACTTCCGGGCTGTCTCTTGGCTTCCCCTGACTTCCCCTACTCCCGACCGAGTGGGGAACTTCATTTTAAGATGGTACGCTGAGGGGACTGCTTCCAGGGCAGCTAGGCCGGGTCGGCCCAGAATGACGTTATACGCTGCCGGGACGTCGACGACCATGAAGTCCATCGGCTCGGTCCGGGTAGTAGGGGTGTTTCCAGCAGTCACGTCTAGGGTTATCACCCCCTCGACAGTTACTGGGACCCCCGTGAACCCGTGGAGTGTGTAACCGGCCGGCTTGAGACGGTCCCGGGACAGCTGCAGGCCTCGGAAGGTCGAGAGAAAGAGGATGTTCACCGAGCTCCCGTTATCTACTAGGACCCTCTGCACCTTGAAGTTGGCCATGCGAAGGTCAATGACGAGGGCGTCACAGTGGGGAGTTCGGACCCCTTCGAGGTCCTCATCGGAGAAAGTCACCGGGACTCCGAGGCCTTTCGGGGGAGGGGCGCTATGAACCGAGTTGACCTCTCAGACGAAGGCCTTCTGAGAGGAGTTGGAGGAACCCCCCATAGGCCCTCCGTGGATGAGGTGCAGGACCTGCTCTTTCTCGAACTCGGGCGTCTCCTCGCGCCGTTCGGAGCGCTTGTTAGCCCCCCGAGGCGGAGGAGTGCCACGATCCGCCCGATCGCTTGCCTTAATGAATTTGGCCAGTTGCCCCCTCTGGATGAGGGCCTCTATTTCATTTTTCAACGCCCGACAGTCGTTGGTGTCATGGCCGTGGTCCCTGTGATAACGGCAAAACTTCTCCTTATTCCTCCTCTTAGCCGGGGTGTTCATCCTCGGAGCTGGAGGGATGACCCCCTCCTTCTCCACTTCCATCAGGATTGTGGAGACATTGGTGGTTAGGGGCGTGAACTTCTCGAACCTGGGGGAAGGTCGGCGCTGACCGCCGTTGTCCTTCTGCATCTTCTTCGATCCCTCCCCCTCGGTCGCCTTCCTTTTCGATCCGGAGGCCGATCCTCCAAAGTTCGGGAGGCACTCGGCCTCTTCCGCCCGGATGTACTTCTCGCACCTTAGGAGAAGGTCGGCAAAGTTGTGCGGGGGCTTCTTGGCGAGGGACGACCGGAGGTTGGAGTTGAGGACGTTCGATTGGAACGCAACAGTCGCCACTGATTGGTCTAGGGAGGCGATAGACCTGACTTCTGCGGTGAATCTCTTCATGTAGTCCCTCAGTTTCTCTCCCCTTTCCTACCACAGGTTGAGCAGGGAGAGGCTCGTCTTCTCGGTTCGCCTGCTACTCACAAAGTGAGTAATGAACAGTGTTTCGAACTGCTCGAACGAGAAGATGGAAGAGGGGGCGAGCCTGGAGTACCACTCCCGAGCCGACCCCCGGAGGGTGGCGGGGAAGGTCTTGCAGAGCATAGCATCGGAAGCTTGATGGATCAGCATTAACGACTTGAAGCTTTCGACGTGATCAACTGGGTCGGACTCCCCTGAGTACGTTTCAAACTGCGGAGGTTTGAAACCTCTCGGTATGGGGGCCTCCATGATCGTCCGAGAGAAGGGGGGTCTGCTGGGCCGGACGGTTCCTGCTCTGGACTCCTCCTCTCTGTCTATGCGACCAATGCGCCTCTCTACCTCATGGAGACGGCGGTTGAGGGCATCGTCCCTCCGCTGGTAATCATACGATCCCCCGGACTCTTCCTCATAGGAAGGGGAGCGGGGACTGCGGCGCCGGTAGTCCTGGGATCGGCGAGGACTGTAGTCCTGGGATCGGTTTGACCCTCTAGATCTGACCTTCTTTGGAGGCATGGTTGGAGAGGACGACAAGGAAGAGGCTGAGGCTGTTCGTGTGGTGTTTCCCACAGACGGCGCCAATCTGTTACCGCTGATTTCGGTGTGGGGGTAAACAGATGAGATTTGTGAGTTCGAGAAAACCTGAACAGTTGATCCAAGCCTTCGTGCTCCTGCCGTAACTTGCAAGGAAGTGCGAGACACCGGGGTTGATTCCGGCGATGCACCCTCCGATGCTCTTGTCAGTAACCAGTGGTGATTAAAGAAAGAGCTTAAGGTGGAAAAAGCGTGATTGCCTGGTCACAGTGGCAGAGGGAAGGTATTTATAGTCGCCAGGAGAGTGATTAGAGGCCTGGTTCCCTGTGTAACTGCTAGAAGAAAAATCCTCACAGTCTGTTTTGGAAACTAACCCCTTGATTCCCGGTGAGAGTAAATCAGGCCCGTTGACTTGGTCAAATCAGTGGCCCTGATTTGTCTCTTGCTGGTCTGGGCTCGCCTCGGGTCGGGACCCGTGCCCAATCGGTGTGGACCCGTTCGTGGGTTATTGGGTCTCGTGCGAAGGAGATCCAGTACCCGCTTTGGATCCACTCGTATGTGAAATTACCATTTTACCCCCGAGCTTCGAGATTCGCGCCCAATCTGGATGGTTCCGATTTAACCCCGTTTTTAGCCATATCAAACCTGTAGCTATACACCACTCCCCACTACCAACTGTAGTATACAACCCCTCTTTGTCTAGCCTTCCAATTGAGATAAGATTTTCCATCATGTCTGGAACATGCTTTGTCTTCGACAAGACAACACTTTGATCATCATTGGTGTTCACGCGAATAGTACCAACCCCACGTACAGGACACCGGTGACCATTTTCCACAATCACATATACAAAAGAACCCTCCTCGTAGTCATCAAACACCTCTCTCCTCGGAGTGCAATGAGAAGAAGCTCCCGAATCAATACACCAAACTTGAGTGCCCAACTCCTCCTGAGCTGATAAGCATAGATTCTCAACAAGCCCCACTTGAGCTTCCTTCGGATTATCTCTCTTCGGTTTCTCCTACTTCTTTTTTATATAAGCCTTGCAATTGCGCATCATGTGACCCTTCTTGTGACAATACCAACACTCAGGCCCATGTCCCCATCGCTGTCATCAGACCCACATTCAGATGAACTACTCTGATCCTTTCTTCTTCGGCTGCTCTTAAATCTCCCGCGTCTCTTATAAACATACATTGCGGAATCTCTAGAAGATGTTGATGGATATCCCCCGTTTCTCACCCTTTTCACCTCCTCGTTCAGAATGCTACTCACCAAATCCTGTAGAGTCGTCGAATCTGTCATAGTGTCTGTAATAGTCTGTTTTACCGTACCATAACTATTGGGTAGAGTAGATAGAAGTAACAATGACTGCCCCCTCTCTGAAAACTTCAAACCTGCAGCTTCTATCTGGTTGTAAACCATACAGTAATTGTTCACATGCTCTGCTACTGAACCCCATTCTCTCAACTTCATATTAACCAATTTCATTAGATGAAGAATTTGATTAGATGCCAACGATTTCTCATACATATCCGTGAGAATCTCCATAGCCTCCTTTGTAACGCCTTCCTACTCAAGCCTAACTGAATCTGCCCCAGTGCCTTCTGATCCAAATGATTCCAATCCTCCAAGACCTTCGCATCCTTGTTTGTACCTATCGGCTTCTCATCAAACAACGGACCATCAAGATCATTCTGACGATGATATGCTATCATCTAAATCTTTCACATAGCGAAGTCACTCCCATCAAATCTCTCGATCTTTATCTTGTTATCGACCATCTCGAACCAACTAGCTCTGATACCACTTGTTGAAGAATCTACCACAACTCGTAATGCTAATAGCAGAAACACACCACAGGCAATAGAAACCACCAAGACTTAGATGAACCAAGAAAAAGTCACCACAATATATGCAAGATCTCATAAGAACACAATCAACATGCAGAGATAACCAATACTTCTTATTCTCCAAGAAATACAAAGATTACAAAAGAGATTACAACTCTCAATCTCTCTCTTTCACCTTTGAAACACGCGGCACAATTCTTTCTTGAAGTTGAACAATGATAACGGCTCACCAAATCTCTCTATTAAGATCATCAAAGATATATAAACCCTAGAGTTTACGGCCATATATATAGCCCCCAAGTAAACCCTAAAAGATAAACACAAATCCAGCTATTGGGCCTTAAACTCGTAAGCCCAAAAACAATCAGCGCCGAAGTCGGTCGACCGCATCCCAAGGTCGGTCGACTGCAACGTGTAAAGCCAACTCCTGAACTCTAGACCGGTCGACCACACGGTCGACTGTCCCGCTCTTGTTAGACCCTGTACACTCGAAGAACCCTCAGCAGCTTGGGTCGGTTGACCGCAACTCTCTAGACTACACTTCTTCTACTTGCTGTTGTCTTCTCTTGCTGTCTTTATCTCCTCCTCTTCTTCTCCAACTTTAAATACTCAATGACTATGTGTATTTGAGGCCACAATTCCTAACACACTTTTGAATATTTACACTTGAAAGAGCCAATTTTTTGTATCTTTAATAAACACGAAATAAAGCATATTTGCATGGTGATATATGATGTAGATGAGACTGACGGCAAGAAGAGGAAATTCAAGATGATAAAATATAGAACAAAGAAACTACATTAAAAAACTATGTTTGATTCATTTGATTAACACTTAAAGTCAGAATTTTTTATGTAGTTTCAGATACAGAACAAAGGATACATAAAAAACTATGTTTGATTCTTTTTCGTTTGCTTCTCCCTATCGTGACAAAAAATTCATCGACTTCTCGAAATTGAACAAAAGCCAAGACATGATGATGCCTGCTGAACTCCTGTCATTCATAAGGAAGTTTTTTTATAGGAAAAGGTGGAATAAGGCCACCCTGTTTCATTAATGTGAAATTAACGATACAAACTCAGAGTACTGAGCCGAAATAACCTACAGACAGGAAATAGAACATACATGAAGCAACATGACCAGTACATACAACAAATTCCTCCAACAACCCTGGAGGGTGGGCCGACAAACAAGCTCGGACCAGCAAAATTGAATGTACGTCAGTTTAGCTTCGTACACGGCCTCCACGGCACATGCACACCTACCTGAAGCTAGTCTGGTAGGATTTTATCATCCGCCGCGCCCTGCCTTCTCCTCGTTGGGGGGACCCCCTCTTTGGGCCCAAGTCCCGTAGGTCGAATTTTGACAACCGCCGAGAACACTAAACTCGCTGAAGGGACCCCATCTCTGGGCCCAAGCCCTACGGTCGTAGTTTGACAACCGCCAAGCACACCTTACACCGCCAATCATCTATCAATCTTGCAATTATCACACCCTCACCCAAAAACCGCAGTCAAGGAGAGAGCTGTGGAGAGGATACCTTCACCTCTCTCATGTCCTTGCTCTCTCCAGTGATTTCTTACAAATACAGTCCAACACCAACAAAGAGTAGTGAGGAGCAAGATCTTCACTCACCCACTCTCTCACACTCTCTCTCAAACAGAAAACCAAAATAAGACCCAGCTGATTGAAGTATCACCTTCTCCTCTCGCCACATGGGCGGTGGCATTGGGCGTTAGCTTTCATTCTGAGGGCGTAGTGATGGTGGTGACCCGTCAACTGTGGTCATAAGTGAAACAAACTGAGTGCAGCCCCCACCCCACTAGATTATCTTTCTTTGTCTCTGCCATCCTCACAGACTCCGACTACTTCGTCGACTACACCAACCCTGGAAGCCCAAACCATGGCTGCAGATCACCGCAATCGGTCCCGAGAGCATGGACATGGTGGTGGCAGCGAAGAAAATGGCCGGAGGCGTCTATGGTGGCGATACCGGCACCCCACCTAATGACGATGCGAAGGGAACTGAAGGGCGGTGAAGTCGCGAGTTCCCCACTGTAGGATCACGCTTCTCCAACCGGCAGCTTCTTCCCCGACGCTTGGCAACTTCGAGAAGCGGCAGAATCGATGGAACTCAGCTACACCAACCTGAGGGCAGTGGAACGAGCTCCCCGCCTGCGACGTGGCGGGGGGGGGGGGGGGGGGTGGCGCCTTGATGTTGAATATTTGCAAGTGTACAAAATCGCACAAGTAATATAGTTAAATGAGTAGAGTGTCGAACCCACAGGGACTAGATATTTTACTGAGTACCAATATCACTAGATTAATCACTATTTGGATGATCGAATTTTATAAGGATAAAATAACTAAATTAAATTAATCTAATTAAATCTAACTAAATTGGTGAAGAGGGAGAGGGCTGTGAAACAGTGAAGCTCTTGTAATTTATTAATGGTAAAATTAGTTCTATGGCTCTTGGTTCACCTCGTTTATCACACACACAAGTTATAATTCCTTATAAATAAAAATATTATCTTTCCAAATTGTCGACCAAAATCCTAAAGATATTAACCACTCTATCCACGTAGTCTAAAAATTATTCTCAACTAATTCTTCGCCTATCCATCAAATTATTAATTGAAAATTTGGATTTCTTAAAGGTCACGTCCTCCAATAAACGGTGTTAATTTTTATTAATCACAAATAACCTGTTCGGTCTCTTTATGATTTGAAAAATCATACAAATGTCTATCCACCATTTTGTATGCATAAATAATAAAAATTAAAACACAACTCGGAAAAATAGAGTAACAATAAGGCATTAAAATTTGTGTTCTACAAAACTCGGCTACATCTTAGCCTCTAGAACAATAAATTCAGTTCATATTAAATTTTGTAAAAAATGTTTTGGATTGCATCTAAAAAATATAGAGAAGAAGAGATACAAAAAGAATACAAAATTAAAAGCAAACCTCTCTTCTGTCTCAAAATCTGAACCCAAGACGGTCGCTGTCGCCTCGAAAACAATACAGCAGTCTATCCACCTGCTGTGCTGTCGCCTTGGCAACTGAGCCCGTCAGATGCGCTGCCACGTCACCCGACAGTTGCTGTCAAGAAAGGGGGGAACCACTGTCAGCCGTCAGCGACCTATCACGTCGCTTCCCTGTCGCGTCACCGAGTCACTGCGCACGCCAGGAAGGAAGAAGAGGAACGCCACGTCAGATCGCAGCTGTCACCTGTCAGATCGTCACGTGCGCTGCCTTGCTGCTTCCGCTCTGTCTCTCTTTCTTTGTTCTGTGCCGAATGCGTCAAAAAGAGATAGAGAGAGATGGTTCTCTCTTTACTTTTTTTTTTGTTATTTGTTTATGATTAGTTGTAGCCGTCACCTCTTAACTTGTACTCTCTTCCTTTTGCTTGTATTTATAGAGAACGGAAGAGGAGTTTAGGGTTTGCACTTTTTGCATAAAAGTCCACACTCTTCCTTTATTTCCTTCCTTTTTAATCCAGAATTTTATTTATTTCTCTTTCTTCCTTTTCTTCCTTTTCTACCCACCACGTGCTGCTGCATACACAAAATAATACCAGAATTAGGATTTTTAAATAAAATAAAATTAATTAGTTTAAAATTAATTAAACTATCTACAAATCATATTAGCGTATAAAAACCCTTTTAAAATCATTTGCCGCACTTTTATCTCAACAAAACAATAAAAATTGATAAATCTATTATTCTACTTTGTTTGTTGATTTTTTCCCACAAATCTTTACTTTTTGCATCAAAAATATTATTTCTTCAAAAATAATTAATTAAATGAAATCTTATAGAAATAAGATGAATTATAGACAATATCAACGAAAACAAGCAATTTTTATTGGTAAATGAGTACAAATATTTGTATATAAATTAGACACATCACGCCCCTCCCGCCGAGGCCCAGATCTGATCAGATCTGGTCGGGGTCGGCGCCATGAGAGGCCAAAGTTGAGCCCCCTCTCTCGTCTGGGTCGGGGTCGGCGCCATGCGAGGCCAAAGTTGAGCCCCCTCTCTCGTCTGGGTCGGCACTGGAGTCGGCGCCCAGGTAAGAGAACCTTGTTGGGAGGAGAGCGGAGCAGCTCGGCGGCCTGGCTTCGGGATCTGGCTAGTAGCGGGTGGAGAAGAGGAGGAGCACCGGCGGCCAGGCTTCGGGATCTGGCTTGTAGCGGGAGGAGACGAGGAGGAATGAAGTCGTGGCGGCTGGAGAAGGCGGTGGGTGCGGCTGGAGCAGGCAGTAGGTGAAGGTCGGAGGGGGAGGGGCATCGAGCGGCGACTGGGGAGGGGGCGGCAAGATCCCGGCCGCCACCCTCTTCCAGCTCTCTCTAGATCTAGGTTTTTTTTTGTTTTTGGGTTTTTGTGCTTGTTGATTGTTGTCATTCATAAGGAAGTTGTTGATGAAGAGGAGGTGTTTGCAACTGGGTGGTGGATGCACAAAAGAAAATAGAGAGAAGATGAGGAAAAGGAGAGGGAGCTGAAAGGTGCCAAGATGAACTCATTTTGGCTTTCATGAGAATCCAAGAAAAACTACTAGAAGAAGAAGAGCAAGAAGAGAAACAAAGGGAGGAAGAGGAGGAAGAAGATGATGAAGAAGAAGAGATTCCCGAGATATCTGATTAGCCTTTTATTCCCAAAGTGTGAATGTATTTGATTATCTTAGTTTCTTGATGATTAATTCATTAGTACTTGATTGCCTTCTTTCTTGCGCTTCTTGGTATGTTTATGTTTTCTTCAGGAACAAATACTTTTGATGCAACCATGAGCTATGGCTTGCTTGTGAATGCTTGTTCCTTCTTTCGTATCATCAAATTCATATGTGAATTAAAATTGCAAGAGAAGACAACTAAGCAGGAAAATGATGAATAGGAGAGAAAAAATAAATCTCAATTCACAAATGTCTAAACATACAATTGGGGCTTATATAGACTGAGAATTCAATCTCCCGCCAATTGTCTAGATCAACTGTGAATGGTACCAAAGTCTGTTAGAAAGTGAACCACTGGCACCCATTGCTAACAAACGTAGCTCTTCACACTAGGTTTACATGCGCAAAGCACACTTATATTCATAAATGGACTGATACAGGCATGTATCAGAAACTGCTACAGACTGATACCCTGATATACTAAAATTAGGGCCAATATCCAGAAACTAAGGCAGATATTCATAAACATGGAGAGAGTTATGCATACATGCAGTTCAGTACAGTATTAACTTTATTGTTAATTTATTTATTATGAGATGTCTAATCTATTGGTAATGCGCTGCGTTAAGGTTGTGATATGGTTAAAAATAGCACTAAATCGAGACCGTTCAAATCGAGCACGAATCTTAAAGCTCTCAGGATAAAACGGTAATTTAACCTGTAAACGGGTTCAAAAATTGGAACCGGGTCTTTCCAAGCCCGACCTAAAAACGGGTCTGTCTTACTGGATCAGGGTGGCTGCCCATTATGAACAAACCCAGAACATTTAAAGTGTTATTTAAATTCATGATTATCTTTAGGAGACGGTTTAAACCAAATCTCTTATCATAAAACAATTTAAATCCTACATCTTATCCAAAAACACTGGGAAGCAGAGATAAATGATTATCTCGAAACTTTTTCCAAGGCCGACTATAAATACCCCTCTACCCCCACCATAAAAGAGGTAATCAGTATTTTCTTCAAAAAAGCTCTTTGATAATCTTCTTGGTTACTGACTTGAGCGTCGGAGGCCCTGTCACCAGGATCAATCCCCGTGTTTCAGGCGTTTTGATGGTTAAGCAAAGGCAATCACTGCAGTCAACACCATCAAAAGTCAAAAAGTCAGATTCTTGATTGTTCCGCCAAAGAATCCACATCACCTGGTTACTCCTACACAGAAAAAAGCAGTAACAGGTTGGTGCCGTCTGTGAAAAATCAGAAAGAAAATCCAACTAAAACTTCACGAGAGAAAACACATGTTTCCAACATGCCTCCTAAGGGTAAAAGGAAGGTGGCAGCCTCAGGCCGAGGAGCCAACCCCCCCTCCTCCATCGCCACCTCTAAAGGAACCCCCTCTCGCCATTCAACCACAACAACCAGAGCCCCTCCTTCAACTAGCTCCGCCTCCACCTAGAAGGGCTGCTCCGGGGGGCTCTCGTCGGAGTCGCCCTGAACAATCCGCAAGGCCTTTCATCGAAACTGGGGATCAGTGTATGCCTCGACTCCTTCCTCGCCCCCTCAATTGCAACCCGACCTTCGTCAAATCATCGTCGATCGCCAGCAAGGGTCTGACATCCGAACCCATCTCAATGAGAGGAGAGCTCACGAGGAAGCCTCCCATCCGGAGCATAGGGGGAACAGGAGAAGCCCTTCTCGTAGGAGATCTAGATCCAGGAGAACCCCCTCTCCTAGGGGATGCAGAAGAAGTCCCTCTCCATAAAGGCGAAGGAGATCTCCCTCCCAGGGGGCGAAGGGGTCTCCGCTCCCCAAGGAATCACAGAAGAACTCCTCTCTGAGAGAGGAGGCACCAACTTCAACTAGCAGGACAACCCCTAGGGCGGGAATAAATGAAGAATTGCTAATCACTAGGGCAGAGCTTCGAGAGTTCAAAAATGAGATCCTCCAAGCCCTCAGCATAGTCCCACCTCAGACCCGACAACCTAGCCCTTATCGTCCTTCTCCCCCGCGACTGGAAGAGTCTCGTAGATCTACCGGATCTGATCAGCGGGAAGACATCATCCTTTGCCATCTCCGAAAGATGGAAGACCGCCTGGCCTCACTCAAGAGGGATGAAGCAAAACAAGAAGGGAGCTATCGTCCTGCTAGGCCTCCATTCTCAAAAAAGTTATTGACGCTCCAGTCCCCACCAACTTCAAGGTCTCGGCGTTTGAGCCATACAATGGAGAGACCGATCTAATGGACCACATCGAGAGTTTTAAGACTCTCATGATGATCCACCAAGCATCCGACTCCCTCCTGTGCAGAACCTTCCCGGCAACCTTGAAAGGCTCGACACGAGAATGGTTCTCTCGTCTGTCCCCGAGCTCCATATTTTCCTTCAACCAACTTGAGGAGCTTTTCCTTACGCACTTTGTCACTAGCCGCAAGTTGGAGAAAACCAGTGCATCTTTGTTAGACCTCAGGCACAGGGATGGAGAGTCCCTCAAGATTTATGTTCAACACTTTACAGCCGAATTCAGTTTCATCCCCTTGCTCGAATCTACGGTGGCAACAGTCGCATTCAAATATAATGTCAAACATGATGACCTTAAAGCTTCCCTCGTCAAAAGACCTCTTTGGGACTTCTCTGACCTCCTTCAAAGGGTGAAGAAGTACATCATAGTCGAAGAGGCGATTCACCCCCAAGAGTAGAGGATGCCTCCCTCCGGAATCAAATGGAAATACACTAACAAGGATGAACCTTGAAAATCCCAGAAGGATACCTCAGGTCAGCACCACCGGCCTCCTACGCCACGCTTTGAGAAATACACTCCTCTGAATGCAAGCACATCCGTCATCCTCATGGAAGTTGACAAGGATGGGATCCTTTGGCCTCCCCCCAAGATGAATGCCCTAAGCAAGAGACGGGATAAAACAAAATGGTGCACCTTCCACAAGGATCACGGTCACCTCACGGATGAGTGTCGAGCTCTCAAAGACGAGGTCGATGTGCTACTCCGGTAAGGATACCTCTCCAAATTCGCCCAAACAAACGACACCAAACCTCCTCCTATGAAGGGACCTAACAAACGGGCAAAAAGACCAACCAAATCCTAAGGATCTTGGCGTTTGGAGATATTCCACGCGATCTACAGAGGACCTATGGGAGGAGCCTCCAGCTCATCTAGGAAAGCCTTCATTCGAGAGGTAAATTCCGTACACAACATTCCTCCTCCGAGAAGCTCGGGAGTCAGCATCACCTTCTCAGATCGGGACTTAGAAGGCGTCTGAACCCCTCACTGCGACGCACTCATGATCAGCATGTGCATGGCAAAACCATGAATTATGTCGAGTTCTGGTTGATAACAGTAGTTCAGTCAACATCCTCTTTATGAATGTGTTTGAGGGCGTCAAACTCAAACGAGATCGCCTCCAGCGCACCAGATACACCCTCCATGGATTTTCTTGGGGCCCCGTAATGATTGAGGGTATCGTAACCATCGACGTTACTCTAGGAAAAGCCCCAGCTACTCGCACAAAAGCATTAGACTTCATTGTGGTTGATATGAAGTGCGCCTACAAAGCTATCTTCGGCCGTCCGGGGCTAGCGGCCCTTCAAGCAATCACATCAATGTACCACCTGAAAATGAAGTTCCCTACAGCTACAGGAGTGGGCATAGCCAAAGGGAGTCATGAAGCCGCTCGGGCGTGCTACACAGCCACTATAGGGGGCTCAGTCTTACCCCTCGATGCATCTGAACTTGCCTTCTATCTGGGACAAGCTAGCTCTGAACCCATTGACGAACTGGCAGAAATCCCTTTCTCCGAAGGGGATAAAGCCAAGTGTTTCTGGATGAGCAAATCACTTCCCCGCCAGCTGAAAGAGCAACTTGTCACTTGTATCAGGGATAATCGGAACTTGTTTGCTTGGACCGCCGAGGATATGCCTGGCATTGCCAAAGACTTGATCATGCATCGCTTAAGCATGGATCCAAAAGTCAAGCCCGTTCAGCAGAAGCGCCACAAGTTTGCGCCCGATAGACAACATGCCATCAAAGAAGAGGTGGAAAAGCTCCTAGCTACTCGATTCATCCAAGAAGTTAGTTACCCCGAGTGGCTAGCTAACGTTGTAATGGTCCAGAAGGCCAATGGCAAGTGAAGAATATGCATAGATTTCACCGACCTCAACAAAGCAGGCCCAAAAGATTATTTCCCTCTTCCGAGCATAGACACCTTGATAGATGCCACCTCATGCCGTGAGTTGCTAAGCTTTATGGATGCTTTTTCGGGATATAATCAGATCTGAATGTTCTCGCCAAATATCCCGAAAACGTCATTCATTACCGATCAAGAATTGTATTGCTACCAATTCATGCCTTTCGGGCTGAAGAATGTCGGGGCCACATATCAACGCTTGGTGAACCAAGTCTTCCGGGAACAGATCGGCTGAAATATGGAAGTATACATGAATGATATTCTCGTAAAGAGCCTCAGAAAAGAATACCATGTCGCCGACCTCCAAGAAGCGTTCAATGTACTCCGAATGAATAATATGAGGCTGAACCCCTCAAAGTGTGCCTTTGGGATAGCCTCGGAAAAGTTCCTGGAATTCATGGTGAGTCAGAGGAATCGAAGTCAATCCCGAAAAGATCAAAGCCATCATCGACATGACCCCTCCAACTACTATAAAAGAAGTCCAGAAGCTTACATGCCGTTTTGCTGCTATTGTGCATTTCCTATCCAAGTCAGGAGACAAGTGCCTCCCTTCTTTAAAGCTCTCCGAGGAGCAAAAAATTTCAAGTGGGGAGAAGAGCAGCAAGCAGCATTCGAAAGCCTTAAAGAGCACCTCACCCATCCTTCCATCTTAAGCAAGCCAATACCCGGGGAAACCCTCTACCTTTACCTGGCCGCCTCCGAGCAAACCCTAAGTGCTGTATTAGTAAGAGAGGAAGATCGGGTACATCAGCCAATTTACTATATCAACAAAGTACTCCATGATGCCGAACTCTGATATTCGAAGATGGAGAAGATGGCATATACCTTAGTAACGGCCGCCCGAGAGCTCAGACCATACTTTCAAGCACATTCTATCTGGTTCCTCACCTATCAGCCACTCAAGCAAGTCTTTCACAAACCTGAAAACTTGGGGAGACTGATGAAGTGGTCGATCGAGCTAAGCCAGCATGGCATTACATACCGCCCCAGAACTGCAATTAAGGGCCAAGCTTTAGTCGAATTCATTGTCGAAAGTACAATCCCCGATCCTTCCCAGGAAGGAGGCAAACCACCACTATGGGTAGTATACATGGACGGGTCCTCTTGCCTTGAAGGGAGCAGAGCTGGGGTGATCTTAATCGGCCCCGACGAATTCATTCTGCAATACTTGCTGCGCCTCAGGTTTTCAGCCTCCAACAATGAGGCCGAGTATGAAGCCCTAATTGCTGGTCTCCTCCTAGCGAAAAGGGCGGGAGCACAAAGAATCGGAGTATTCAGTATGTAACGCCCCGAATTCCAAAACACAACTGAATTCGAGATTCCACAGGATCTTTACTCTTCTTTCGTACAATTTTACAAGGAATTTAAAATTTTTTACTTTACATCAGAGTTACATGAAAACTTTACATTTTACATTTTACAGCGGAAGCAAATTTACAACATTTATATAAAAGTACATCAACATTTGAATAATCTCTAAGCATCTGTTCTTCTTTAATCTTTATCATGTCATTTATCCTGCAAACAAAACTGTGGGTACGTCAGTTTATTCAACCGACGAATATTATACACGGACATCCTCTCTATGCCGGAAATAGTATAACTGATTTTCCATATTTAACAAACACAAACTTGTCACATATCAAACTAAAGGGAATACCCTATTGATGTCGTGTTGTGATTGTGCACTTAGTTCTTAATGCAATTATTTATATTATATGACACTAATGCACACTTGTTCGGATTCTATGCATCCCATACTACAAGCCTCTTAATCGTTCTTCATCTTCTAGGGTTCAATCCCTCGTCATGACCTAATCTACTACTGTAACTACGGTAAGTATCCTAGATGATCTATGAGTACAAGCTCGTGTACAAAAAACCTGGAGGAAAATCCCACGCCATGTCTTGACGCATCAAGCATGCATTCTGTGGCAATTCAGCCTCCTTCATGGCACACGATCCTCTTGCAGTCACCAAACATCCCACAAGCGTCGCCAAGATCCCGATAATTCTAGAGTAGTGCCCACACCATGTCTTGATGCATCAAGCATGCATTCTGTGGATCACTCTCACATCGTAGGCTCGAGACCCTCATACTTGTGTTTTTCTCTCACTTTCATCAATTCTTCACTATGTACTAATTCTTAATTTAATGAAATCATGAACAAAATCAATCTCTTAGAGTTAGTCCTCTCACTACTACCGGTCTTATTTCTTTCATTTCACAATGGCCCAAACTGGTATTTTAATTTCAATTATATGGTCAAGATGAATATTCACAATTCATTATTGTCACATTATTCTTCACTAAGAATAATTCACACCACTTCACTTCATATATTTTCTTTCTTTGTTATATTTCCTTTTCTAGCACTCTATTTCAAGTCCTTTTTCAAAACACAACTTTCACAAAAATATAAGTGTAGAACCATAATTCTGATTACACTTTTATTCCCAAAATATACTTCATTTCATTCTAATATCTCCCAATTTATTTTTCATAAGTCATACATATTTTTAGAATAATAATAATATTTTTTCATAATTTTTAAAACCATCAAAAAAATCATTTTTTCCCCAAAGTTTAATTCTGGCCAAGACCAGGATTCGAACCAGCGACCACAGAGAAGCAAGCCGCACGCTCTCGCCACTAGGCCGATTGTGCTATTCGGTATAGAGAGGGGTTCAGAGAGTTATATGCTCTCGGCTGAGGCTTAATTCAATTTTTTAAATGCACAACAAAAATATGGCGTTATCAAGGATCGAACCATCGACCTGTGAGAACCCACCGCACAACACTGTAGCATTAAGAAGCCTCCCGACCACTTGAGCTATACAACTTGCATTTTAATTAAATCAACTCTCTGTTCAATAGGAAATTTTCGATATTTCAAAAGCTCTCATTTGAATTTTTCTTTTACTAAATTTACTGTAAATCTCCAAAATAATTATTCACATGATAATTAATACTCCAGTAATTTAAAAATAAATTTTTCCAATAATTAACACATATTTTTCATACAATTAGTTTAATTTGTATGCTACTACTACCACATTCTTTTCGACATTTCTTATCCAACTTAACATCAATATTCTCTATATCAATTCCCAGTTTATATTCCTTTCACAAACCCACAAATTATATTTTAAGTTATTCCTTAGAAACATTAGCACAAAAAGTTCATTCAAGCACATAAAACCATATTTTCATCTACTAACATTTGCATTTAGTTTTTGATGCTAACAACGAATTTTACTTCAAGCAATCCATAGCTATAAATAATTCACACACAACTTAAGTTTGATGATGGAATCACATACAATCTATTTAGCAACATTCCAATCAACTAATATGCCATTTTTCCAATTAAATGTACTCTTATTAATTCTTTTTCATGCATTATCATTTTAATTCAATTCTAGCATGCTATCTAATTAGAAACATGGAAAATAACCCACCTTAATTTGGAAAGAAATCAAATTGCAACACCTCCTAAACAAAAGTCCTTACCAAAAGAGCGTTCCTCCTCCTTCTTGATGCGCGCACCCGACCTTCAAAGATGCCAACCGAGAGCTTCCTAGATGCCGGCCTTCCTTTGGATGCAAGCACAACTCCCTCACACACAACTCTCAATCCTTTATCTCACTTACTACTAATAAATCACTACTAACAAATTTATATAGGTTTTGGAGAAATAAAGAGTACAAAAATAACTATGCTAGGGGGGGGGGGGGGGGTGGTATTTATACTAAAAATTGGAGTAAATGAAAGGCTAAGATCAAACTAGGAGTTAGAAATAAAAGGCTAGGATTCAAGGGGGAGTTGTAGTAACCAACCATGATCAAGCAACCACCACCCATGACTCCACTCATTTTTTCATTTCCCTCCATACTCAAAACCGGCCACAATGGTGAGCTTTGCACGTGTACGTGCAATGCACGTGCATGCATTAGTCCTCCATTTAAAAAAGTTGTACATTATATTTTCTATAAGAATAATCTTTAAAAGATGTTCTACATTACAAGTTGTAATTAAAATAGAAATAACTCATGAGCTTTAATTAATGGGCCAAAATAATAGTTTTACAAATAATTTAGATTTGGGCTTAAAAAGAAAGGCTTATGTTCATTTGAAGAAAAATGGCCTTTATGAAATAATTAAAGAACACATATACATATATATATATATATATATATATATATATATATATATATATATATATATACTCATCATCCATAAGGAAAATAATTATAAGATTTCACACTACAAAAATTGCACGTGCACAATACGTGCAAAAATTAATAATTTTCATAAATGAAAATCGGGGTATTACAACACTCCCTCCTTAGAATAGTTCCGTCCCCGGAACTACAGTCAAGAGCGAGAAACAAAACACTCACAACAAGCACAAGAAAATACAAATACAAATCAAGCAAAAAGCTTAGGATAATCTTTCAACATCCTCTCCTCAGACTCCCAAGTAGCCTCTTCAACCAAATGGTTCCTCCAGACTACCTTGATCATCGGTATCGTCTTATTCCTCAAGGCTTTCTCTCGACGATCAACAATCTCGACAGGAGACTCGATGTAGTTGAGATCCAAATGCAAACCTTCCGGCACTTCAGGCAAATGTTCACTCGGATCTGGAATATAACCTCTCATCATAGACACATGAAAGACATTGTGCACCTGAGATAACTCTTCCGGTAACTCAAGCCGGTAAGCAGTTTTTCCGATCCTTTTCAATATCTTGTACGGGCCTATAAACCTCGGGGCTAACTTCCCGCCTTTTGCCAAATCGAATCACACCTTTACTGGGCGATACTTTCAGAAAGACGAAGTCACCTTCCTCAAACTCAAGGTCCCTTCTCCGGTTGTCTGCATAGCTTTTCTGCCTGCTCTGAGCTTCTACCAACCTTTTCCTGATCCGAACAATCTTCTCAGAGGTTTGCTGCACAAGCTCAGGCCCAAACAATCGACGCTCCCCAACTTCAAACCAACAAACAGGTGTCCTGCACTTCCTACCATACAGAGCTTCGTACGGCGCCATCCCGATGCTAGTCTGAAAACTGTTGTTGTAGGCAAACTCTACCAAGGGTAAATGCCTTTCACAACTGCCTCCAAAGTCTAGTACACAACACCAAAGCATATCCTCAAGAATACGGTTGACTCTCTCGGTCTGTCTATCGGTTTGCGGATGAAAAGCAGTGCTGAAATCCGTCTTGGTACCTAAAGCTGTCTGAAGATTCTTCCAAAAATACGAAGTAAACCGCGCATCTTGATCAGACACAATAGTTGACGGAACACCATGAAGCCTGACGATCTCGCCAACATACAACTCAGCTAACTTGTCCATCGAAGCAGTGAGTTTCATCGCCAAGAAGTGAGCAGACTTGGTTAGTCGATCGACTATAACCCAAATCACATCATTGCCTTTAGGACTCTTGGGCAATCCCGTAATGAAATCCATACTGATATTATCCCACTTCCATTCCGGAATAGGTAACGGCTGTAATAAACCTCCGGGTCTCTAATTTTCGGCTTTGACTTGTTGACAAACCTCACACTTCGCCACAAATTCAGCCACATCCCGCTCCAAACCTGACCACCAGAAATGCGGTTTGATGTCTCTGTACATCTTAGTACTTTCAGGATGTACCGACAAAAGAGTAGCATGTGCCTCTGAAGAATACTCTCTTTCAGGTCCGCCTGATTTGGAACACATAGTCTATCTCCGAACCACAGCACTCCATCCCTGATTTGAAATCCGGGCAACCTGCCAGCACCAACCTGCTCCTTCATCTCCAAGATATCAGCATCAACCTCCTGACTTGCAATGATCCTTCCATTCAAAGTAGGCTGAAGCCTCAACTGAGCTAAAGATGCTCCCAATCCTTGCAAGACAACTTCAATACCTGATCGGTCCAATTCTTCCATCAGATGCTTCTGAGTTGTAATCAAACTGGATAAACTGCGCTTGCGACTAAGTGCATCAGCAACAACATTAGTTTTCCCAGGATGATACTTGATCTCAGGTCGCATGTCCTTAAGCACCTCCAACCATCTCCGCTGCCTCAAATTCAGATCCTTCTGCTGATATATGTACTTCAAACTCTTGTGGTCCGTGTACATATTCAATTTCTCACCATACACGTAGTGTCTCCATTGCTTTAAAGCAAAGATAATCGCGGCCAACTCCAGATCATGAGTCTGGTAATTCTTCTCATGCGGTCTTAGTTGCCTAGACCCATAAGCGATTACTCTTCCTTCTTGCATTAAGACACAACCAAGCCCACGATGTGAAGCATCGCTGTAAACATCATACTCAACACCTGCTCTAGGCAAAGCTAAAATAGATGCAGTAGTCAGCTTCTCTTTCAACTCCTGAAAGCTTGCCTCACATTGCTCGGTCCACTTAAAGTTCACATTCTTCTTGGTCAAACTAGTAAGCGGCACAGCTAACTGAGCATAACCTTGAATGAATCTCCTGTAGTATCCAGTCAATCCAAGAAAACTTCTGACTTCCTTTACTATAGTAAGCCTTGCCCAATCTCTCACTGCCTCTATCTTCTGAGGGTCAGTTGCCACTCCCTCCTTAGAAATGATGTGACCTAGGAATGCCACTTCAGATTTCCAGAAATCACACTTGGACAGCTTGGCATACAACTCATGCTCTTCTAGCTTCTTCAAAACTGCTGCTAGATGCTCGGTGTGTTCCTCTTCTGACTTGGAGTACACGAGGATATCGTCGATAAACACCACGACGAAAGAATCAATGAACGGCCTCAGAACTCTGTTCATCAAATTCATGAAGATTGCGGGCGCATTCATCACTTCAAATGGCATAACTAAGAATTCGTAATGCCCATGTCGAAATCTAAATGCAGTTTTGTGCACATCTTCATCTTTCACTCGAACATGGTGATATCCTGATCGAAGATCTATTTTGGAGAAAACAGCTGCTCCTTGTAGACGATCAAAAACGTCATCAATTCGGGGAATAGGATACTTATTCTGAACAGTGACCTTATTCAGCTCTCGATAATCGATACACATTCTCATCGATCTATCTTCTTCTTTACCAAAAGCACTGGTGCTTCTCAAGGTGACGCACTAGGTTGAATAAAGCATTTCTCCAACAGTTCCTCAATCTGCCGTTTCACCTCATCCTGTTCCACTGGAGCCATCCTATACGGTGCCTTAGAAATGGGTGCACTTCCCGGTTGAACAGTGATGCTGAACTCTACATCACGATGCAGGGGCAACCCAGAAAAATCATCCAAGAATACAGTCGGATAGTCCCGAACCATAGGAATCCTTTGCACTTCCACAGGAATCTCTTCCTTGCGGATAGCTGGCACCAGCCTAGAACATTTCTTCTTCCCTTGGAAATTGACTTCAGGTTCACCTGGAGCCTTCACTGTTACTGTCTTGGTCTTACACTCGATGCTTGCACTGTACACCGACATCCAATCAATACCAATGATAACATCGACTCCCAAGATAGTCAGCTCGATTAGATAAATTCCGAAGATTCTGTCCCCAATCACAATCTCGCAATCCGTATAGTACCGATCAGTGGTTAAAGTTTCTCCTGATGGAGTAGCTACTGCTAAGATCTTGCCTGGAAAAATCTTCGGTTCAACTCCCAACACTTTAGCAAATTTAGGAGACACAAAAGTATGAGAGGATCCAGTATCGAACAAAACAACAGCTTTCATTCATTCAAATAAAGTTATCCTGTTACATAATACACACTCATTACGTAACAGTTTCACAAAATAAGCGGGAAAAGAAACAACATGAGCCTCTAAACATCTGCCCTCGTACCAGTGAAGACATGATCCACCTCATCGGCATCAGCTTCGGTCAAGACAAATACTCGCCCTGGTTGGTACGGTCTCTTTCCAGTCTACTGCATTGGTGCATTGCGATTATTATTCCGTGGCTTGGGGCATTGAGATTGGTAATGTCCCGTCTCACCACAGTTGAAGCAATTTACCGCAGGAGGTCTCACCACATTGTTCCCGGGTCTTCCAACCACATTAATAGCATTCGCCCCTGTCGGTTTGAACCTTTGTGCAGATGGTTGTCCCTTGAAATTTCCAGAATTTGCGGGCCTCTTTCCAGACTGCCAGTTTTTCCTCCGATTCTGAACAACATGAAACTGCTCCATGTCTACTTCCGTGGGTACCGCGCGCTTAACCAACTTGTCGAATCTTCTGATACCAAGAGGTATCATCTGGGACCTCAAGCTCGGCCTTAATCCATGCTCGAACTTACGAGCCTTCTTCGCCTCATCCATTACCAGTTCGGGAGCATACCTAGAGAGCTGAGTAAATTTAGTCTCATACTCCCTAATTGACATGCCACCTTGTTGTAGTGATAGAAACTCCATAGCCTTCTTCTCCTGGACGTCGGAGGGAAAATAGTGACTACGGAATTCCTCCAAAAATTCCTCCCAGCCAAGAATAATACCTCCCATTGTTCGCTTCATCGACTGCCACCACACAGCCGCATCCTTCTCAAATTGCAGAGTCACCAACTTCACCTTGCTGCCTTCCAGGGTCTCCAAGACTTCGAATATGGTCTCTACCTGCCTGATCCAGTTGTCAGCCGCGTCAGGGTCTGACTTTCCTTCGAACACAGGTGGTTTCATCCGTTTGAACGATTCCACGAGTTTGATTGCTTCGGGCACTGGATTCGCAGGTACCCTCCCTTGGTTCTGATTCATGGCCACTGTATTGAGTGTCTGATAGACCCGCACAAGTTCCGTTTCCAAGTCCAGACCTTCACCGTTTCTAGCTCCTCTTCTAGCCATATTCTGATGCAAAAGATCTATTAAATTCGAAGTATAAGACATGAATTTTAAATCAACTTTGCATTTCACTGAATTTCAAACTTTATACATTCGAATTGCAAATATTTCTTGACATCAGAATGAAAATAGTAGAAGCTACAACAGACTAACTCCTACGGTTCCTCTTCGCTTCTTGAAGTTCTTCCCGTAGTTCATCAACTTCTTCCTTCAGCACATCGGTCATATTCTTCCTCTTCTCGAGTTCCCATACACGATGACTGAGAACTGCAAAGTCGTCCTTACGCTTTGCCAATTGAGCCTCCAATAATTCGACTCTCTCCCGCAGTGTTTCTACCTGCCTCTGAAGAGATATCACAAGACTACATGGAACTGGTTCATCTTCTTCGTCAGAAGAGTCATCAGATGAGTCCGGAGGTGGGGTGCTCTCTCGGGACTCAGGCCATTCCTCTTCGTCAGAGTCAGCATGCCTGGGGTAGTAGTCTTTCTCGAAATCTGCTTGTCCAGGATAGTAATCTTCCTCTATGATATGCCAATTGTCGTCTCCAGCAGGGTCAAAGTGATCAGCCATCTTAGAAATAGGGAGAAAGAAGCATAAGTCATAGAGCAACAGAAATGTAAGTAATTTACATTTAAATCTCTAGACTCAAACACACACTCTAATGTCCACTTCTAGGGTGGCGTTCCTTATAAATTTGTACAAGTGTGAAGCGTGGCTCTGATAACACTCTGTAACGCCCCGAATTCCAAAACACAACTAATTCGAGATTCCATAGGATCTTTACACTTCTTTCGTATAATTTTACAAGGAATTTAAAACTTTTCACTTTACATCAGAGTTACATGAAGACTTTACACTTTACATTTTACAGCGGAAACAAATTTACAACATTTATATAAAAGTACATCAACATTTGAATAATCTCTAAGCATCTGTTCTTCTTTAATCTTTATCATGTCATTTATCCTGCATACAAAACTGTGGGTACGTCAGTTTATTCAACCGACGAATATTATACACGGCCATCCTCTCTATGCCGGAAATAGTATAACTGATTTTTCATATTTAACAAACACAAACTTGTCACATATCAAACTAAAGGGAATACCCTATTGATGTCGTGTTGTGATTGTGCACTTAGTCCTTAATGCAATTATTTATATTATATGACACTAATGCACACTTGTTCGGATTCTATGCATCCCATACTACATAGGTCCGAGGGCAAGCCTCTTAATCGTTCTTCATCTTGTAGGGTTCAATCCCTCGTCATGACTTAATCTACTACTGTAACTACGGTAAGTATCCTAGATGATCTATGAGTACAAGCTCGTGTACAGAAAATCTGGAGGGAAATCCCATGCCATGTCTTGACGCATCAAGCGTGCATTCTGTGGCAATTCAGCCTCCTTCATGGCACACGATCCTCTTGCATTCACCATACATCCCACACGCGTCGCCAAGATCCCGATAATTCTGGAGTAGTGCCCACGCCATGTCTTGACGCATCAAGCATGCATTCTGTGGATCACTCTCACATCGTAGACTCGAGGCCCTCATACTTGTGTTTTTCTCTCACTTTCATCACTTCTTCACTATGTACTAATTCTTAAATTAATGAAATCATGAACAAAATCAATCTCTTAGAGTTAGTCCTCTCACTACTATCGGTCTTATTTCTTTCATTTCACAATGACCCAAACTGGTCTTTTCAATTTCAATAATCATAATTCATCACTTTCACTTGTCGATGTGAGTTTTGGCTACACTCTAATTTTCAATTTCATTTCACAAAATTTACATGTTTGAGTTTTTCACACTCAATAACATTCCTCTTTTCCAATCACATGATTTCTAAATTATTCATGAGTCAATAACCATACATGGAGTTCAATTACTCATCATGTATTTCATCAAATATTTATTTCCACATTAAAAAAATGATATCACCAATTATATGGTCAAGATGAATATTCAAAATTCATTATTGTCACATTATTCTTCACTAAGAATAATTCACACCACTTCACTTCACATATTTTCTTTCTTTGTTATATTTCCTTTTCTAGCACTCTATTTCAAGTCCTTTTTCAAAACACAACTTTCACAAAAATATAAGTGTAGAACCATAATACTGATTACACTTTTATTCCCAAAATATACTTCATTTCATTCTAATATCTCCCAATTTATTTTTCATAAGTCATACATATTTTTAGAATAATAATAATATTTTTTCATAATTTTTAAACATAAAAAACCATCAAAAAAATCATTTTTTCCCCAAAGTTTAATTCTGGCCAAGACCAGGATTCGAACCAGCGACCACAGAGAAGCAAGCCGCACGCTCTGGCCACTAGGCCGATTGTGCTATTCGGTATAGAAAGGGGTTCAGAGAGTTATATGCTCTCGGCTGAGGCTTAATTCAATTTTTTAAATGCACAACAAAAATATGGCGTTATCAAGGATCGAACCATCGACTTGTGAGAACCCACCGCACAACATTGTAGCATTAAGAAGCCTCCCAACCACTTGAGCTATAGGCTCAAGTTGTCTTGAATACAACTTGCATTTTAATTAAATCAACTCTCTGTTTAATAGGAAATTTTCGATATTTCAAAAGCTCTCATTTGAATTTTTCTTTTACTAAATTTACTGTAAATCTCCAAAATAATTATTCACATGATAATTAATACTCCAGTAATTTAAAAATAAATTTTTCCAATAATTAACACATATTTTTCATACAATTAGTTTAATTTGTATGCTACTACTACCACATTTCTTTTCGACATTTCTTATCCAACTTAACATCAATATTCTCTATATCAATTCCCTGTTTATATTCCTTTCACAAACCCACAAATTATATTTTAAGTTATTCCTTAGAAACATTAGCACAAAAAGTTCATTCAAGCACATAAAACCATATTTTCATCTGCTAACATTTGCATTTAGTTTTTGATGCTAACAACGAATTTTACTTCAAGCAATCCGTAGCTATAAATAATTTACACACAACTTAAGTTTGATGATGGAATCACATACTATCTATTTAGCAACATTCCAATCAACTAATAAGCCATTTTTCCAATTAAATGTACTCTTATTAATTCTTTTTCATGCAATATCATTTCAATTCAATTCTAGCATGCTATCTAATTAGAAACATGGAAAATAACCCACCTTAATTTGGAGAGAAATCAAATTGCAACACCTCCTAAACAAAAGTCCTTACCAAAAGAGCGTTCCTCCTCCTCCTTGTTGCGCGCACCCGACCTTCAAAGATGCCAACCGAGAGCTTCCTAGATGCTGGCCTTCCTTTGGATGCAAGCACAACTCCCTCACACACAACTCTCAATCCTTTATCTCACTTACTATTAATAAATCACTACTAACAAATGTATATAGGTTTTGGAGAAATAACTAGGCTAGGGGGGGGGTATTTATACTAAAAATTGGTGTAAATGACAGGCTAGGATCAAACTAGGAGTTAGAAATAAAAGGCTAGGATTCAAGGGGGATTTGTAGTAACCAACCATGATCAAGCAACCACCACCCATGACTCCACTCATTTTTTCATTACCCTCCATACTCAAAACCGGCCACAATGGTGTGCTTTGCACGTGTACGTGCAATGCACGTGCATGCATTAGTCCTCCATTTAAAAAAGTTGTACATTATATTTTCTATAAGAATAATCTTTAAAAGATGTTCTACATTACAAGTTGTAATTAAAATAGAAATAACTCATGGGCTTTAATTAATGGGCCAAAATAATAGTTTTACAAATAATTTAGATTTGGACTTAAAAAGAAAGGTTTATGTTCATTTGAAGAAAAAGGGCCTTTATAAAATAATTAAAGAACACACACACACACACACACACACACACACACACACACACACACACACACATATATATATATATATATACATATACTCATCATCCATAAGGAAAATAATTATAAGATTTCACACTACAAAAATTGCACGTGCACAATACGTGCAAAAATTAATAATTTTCATAAATGAAAATCGGGGTATTACACAGTGACTCTCAATTAGTGGTAAACTAGATCCAAGGAGAATACGAGACAAAGGATGACCGTATGGCTAAGTACTTGGCATATATAAAGGAGATCATGGCCACCTTCAAAGTGGTCGAGGCCACTCGCATTCCGCGAGAAGAAAATGGGCAAGCAGACACCCTTTCCAAACTCGCCTCCTCGTCGCTTGACAGGCTCGACAGTACTATACTAATTGAAGTTCTGCTCAAACCAAGCATCGAAGAAGAAGCGTTGGAGCTCATGTGTAACCCCTGTTTCTCGTTTTTCGTATTTTTGGTGTATTTTTATTCTTCTTGAGTAATTGTACTCTCTTGAATTTTTCTTGGACCGTATATTGGAGTTGTTTTCAATATATATTCATTTTATTTCATTTCTGAGCCCCTTGTGTTTGATTTTTTCGCATTTTTGTTTCATTCTCCATCGATTGTTGTTTTTTTCCTCTTTATTGGATTTTTATTCTCTTTATTTTGCTCTTGGGTGTTCATGGTGGTTTGGTTGGCCACCCTAGTCCTAATCCTATTGCTTTTGATCCCTAATTGATCACCAAAGCCAAATTAGCCTACAATCCAATTTTTAATCCTACACAAATTGTATCCTAATCACCTCATATTAAACAAATCCTATTACTACTCCTAGTGGACCCAAATACCCAATACCCATATCCTACTACAAACCCTAATACCCAAAACCCTATATATATAATCTCTCTCCCTTTCCATAAACCCTAACCCTAACCTACTACTCCCGGCCTCCCATTCTCTCCCGATCGATCTGCACCCTCACCGCCAACAACCCCGACCAAGCCCACCCCCCTTTCAGCCTGCACCTCACCCTACTCCCGATCCCCATTGCCGACCTTCACAATAGCCCGAGCTCCATCCCACTACCACACCAACATCCATATCACCCCTCTCCGTCTCTCTCCCATCCTCTGGCGGTATCCGACGATCCACCGCAGTAGCTAGCCTAAGGCCAGTCGCCCGACACTACTTCTCTCTCTTCGTTGGTGTTTCACGTGCTCGTGTTTGGGTGCGCATGTGATCGTGTTTGCTTGGTTCGTGGATTTCTTGTTCGTGGGTTTGTTCTTTGCAGGGATCCATTCCCGTTATTTTTGGTGTTCTTCTTTTTTGTCTTCGGTTAAGGCAAGTAACTTGTACTCCAATTTCTTTGTATGATACAAGTCAAAAATACCGCTTATAGTGTAGTTGGGTTCTAGAGATAACTCGTGTGTGTGTTATTTTTGATGGGTTTTGTCTCTATTGTGCTATTTGACCATAGTTGCCACACGACACAAAATTGACATGAAACAACTAGGTTTGACCGTTCTTGATCTATTCATATATGTGAGATAATTAGAGGAATTACGTGTTTGATGAGATCCATGTGGTATGATGGTTGTGAATGTGTTATATACTCTATTTCATGATGTTTGGACACTTAGTAGACTCTATACCATGTTTGATTGTGATTGGAACAAGTTTCGTATGATTTATGTTGGTTTTGTTGTTAGAGAGAAATCTGTAAATTGTCGATGATCAATTTTGAATTTTATTTTAGACTATAGTAAGATCAGAATTCTTAATTTTGGTATTTGACATGAATTGTAGTGAAATTTGTCCTCTTTCCAACCCCTCTGACTTTGATTAATTTCGTTTACGTATGAGTGAGTTATGGCTGTTTTACTACATAGGTGTACTTATATTTCCAGATTTTGTTTCTTATTGATTTCGAGGGATAAACTATTTTGATTCGTGGGTTAACTATATTATTTGATCTGAAAAATTGCACAGTATTTCTATACCTATTTAGGGATTACCCAGAATTTTTTTGGATTTAACTGATGAGTTTTATGCACCGTTTCATGCTTGTTTATGAAAGTTATACTTTCTGTATTTTGCTCGCTGTTCTATAAAAAATTGTATTTTCACCCTAATTTATTTTACTGTATGGAAAATATTTATGAAATATGAAAGTTATCTTATTTTGTCTATTTTCATCTCCCTTTGGCGGATTTTGATTTTGTTTTATGGTTTGCGAGATATTACAGTTTTCGTACAGCAGTGTGGGGAATTTCAGATTTGCCAAATTATTGTTTCTTGATGTTTTCTGATTTTTGTTGACTGAACTAATTTTACTGGAATATTATGAAACTTATTATTCTGATAATAGACATATAGGGGATTACCCCTAATTTTTTCTGAATTTATTTGAGGAGTTTTAATGCTGTTTTTCTGATTGAGAATTCAATTTACTGATTTCTGGCTGAACGTATTTTCTGGATTCAAATCAGTTTTGAGTTAAGATTTTGTTAAATTACTATATGGCTTATATATAATCGCTGGATTTGTGTGGAAGTATATTTTCCAAATTCTTTGATGGATTCAGATTTGGATTTCTGTAGTAACGGGAATCACTGTTTTAGTACTGTACTGTCATGCTATCCTGAATATGAACATATACTGTTTTGCTCGTTTGTATGACCGTATATCATCTATGCATGTTTATTTGTTTCCCTGAACCTAATACCGATTATACCATGTTAGTTTGACACTATTTCGTACACGTTCATGCCTGTTTGATGACCATAATAAAAATGATCATCCGGGATTTTCTTAGGGGAAGATCTTGTAGTGGAAAATATGAAAACGTGTACTTGAAAAGGAACTAGTGTTCCATACTATTACTTTTACTGCTACTTCTACTATTAAATGATACCTGAGTACACTGCCCCATTATGGCACACTATGAAATCTAAAAGCAAAACTGTTTATTGTAGCAACCATGTGTTATGTTTTTGGGGTGCATGAAGTGCTACCTAGCTAGTAATACTCACAAGACTGTAAGAACATAAGACTAATACTATTAGACAGATGCTGTTAAACTGAGACTGTTAGACTGATACTGTTATACTGTTACACTGATATATTGAGCTTACTGTTACTGGACACTGTTAGTTGCCATATGACACTATACTTGACACATTCATTTGTACTGTTAGTATACCATGCTAGTTGACTTCGTTTTACTGATTCATGCTAGTTATCACTGTTGATGCATTATTCCATGTTATTTGTTAGTTTTCCATGTGCTTGTATCTTACATTATAAGTGGCCCGTAACTTGCAATTGACGGGTACTTGTTTTCTCTTTTATTTTCCTGCAAAATATTGATTGCAGATCAGGATGATCGTTTGCTCGATGGTATTGGCAAAATAAGATATTAGTGTTGGACATCTTTTTCCTATTATTATTGTTGTTGTTTTGGAATAATGTATTTTGAGTACTTGAAAATTTATTTTGTATTTGGGCGATGTGACCTAGGATATTTGACTTGTCCAGATTCTGATTTATTTGAGATTATTATATTTTGTTTCAAATAAATTCTGTTGGTATATTGATTTAATTATGCATGTGTGGTTGATTCTCTTGCTTTCCGACTCTGATTATTTTGTGAGATGTTGTAAAGATTTCTGAATAGCTTATGGATGATGAAAATCATTTGCTGGACTTTTGTTGCGTATCCGTATTCCGTATTCTTTTTGGGAAGCGGGACGTGACAAGGTTTTTAGAGGTATCAGAGCCTTGGTTTGGGTAATGTATTAGTTTCCTAATATATTAGACAAGCTTGGCTCATACTGGGATCGGCTCACACTTCACCAACCATGCATACATGAATGAAATTAATATCAACTCTGATTCTGGATGCTAATTATTTTTGGTTTTGTGCAGACTATGGCTCGTGGGAATTCTTCTCAACCTGATTCGATTGAGACTGTCACTACTGTGCTTGAGTGGCTGATTAATCAGCACCAAAACCACAGTGATCTTGTGATGGCTGCTCTTGAAGCTACCTCGGTTCCGCCTCCTGTTGTACCTATGCAGGCAAATCTTCCGCCTCGTTCAGGAACAGTTACAGATTTTATGAGGCTGCATCCCGACCGTTTTTCCGGCACTTGAAACACCTTTGGAGGCTGAACAGTGGTTGATCCGGACCGAGCACTTGCTCTTGGCGGCACGTATTGCCGAGGCTGATAGGGTGGACGTGGTTTCCATCAAGTTGGTGGATTTGGCTCATATTTGGTGGATGGCCGAGTCCGAGCAACTTGAGAGGCCTATTGCTTGGGCTACTTTCACTCGGGGATTCTTGGAGAAGTTCTTCCTCAGCAGTACTTGAGTTGAGATAGAACAGCAATTCCTGGCCCTAGAACAGGTTAAGTCATTATTCTATTTTTGGAATTTGTTACATAATTGTTCAAATAATGTTGTAACATGGACTTCTTGAAACAGGATTCTAGGTCTGTGGATGAGTACGCAGCGGAGTTTACTAGACTTAGCCGCTTCGCTACCGTTCTTGTGGCAATCGATGAGGATAGGGCTCGTAGATTCACAAATGGGCTTGAGTAGGATATCAAGAGGCATCTTGTCTCTCTTCGCTTGCGTACTTATGTTAAAGCTCTTGAGGCAGCTCGAGCTCAGGAGCAGACTCGTGGTGGTTTGGTTCCTTCTCCGTGGACTGTTCCGCATCGTGCTGCTAGGCCTTCTGGTGGTCCTGTTCGGAGGCTGTCCCAACCCATCCGGTCAGGGCAGCTCCGTATCCTTCTACTGGTTTCCAGAAGGGTGGTTTTTGCGACTTCTGTCAGATGTCTGGGCATGAGCATAAGAACTATTAGTGCATCAACCGCCGATGCTTTAGGTGTGTCGCCGCTGATCATTCTGTACGCGATTGTCCACAGCAGCAGCAGGTGACTCTTCCAGCCAGGGGTCATGTTCAGTAAGCAAGCCCAGTTCGTGGTGCAGTTAGGCCTCCGCTTCCTCCTCAGCGTCAGATTGTCGGTCAGAGGACCGCTGTTTTGAGGAGAGGTCAGGCTTTCAACTTGACTGCTGCAGATGCCGAGATAACTGAAGGAGTTGTGGCAGGTATATTTTGGTTTGTTGTTTTGTTGTTTTGTTCCTCTATTGTTTTCTTTCTTTTGGTCTTGTTTTGCTTTCTTTCTGTTATCTTCTACATTGTTGTATTTTTCCTCACCCTTGATTGTCTGTTTTCCTTTTCCTTGTCTTTGGATTCCTTAGGTATCATCCTTGTTTGCTCTTTTTCTGCTCGTGTTCTTTTTGATTCTGGGGCAACCCATTCTTTTATCTCCTCTCGATTTGTCGCTCGCCATCAGTTGGAGTGTAGCAACATGTCAGAGGCTTGGAACATTTTGACGGGCAGTGGTATTGTCATTTGTTCCCGTGAGTGCAGGCAATGTCCTGTTGTTATTGGGGACGCAGATTTCAAAGAAAACTTGATTATATTTGGGAATTCAGGATTCGACGTTATTCTCGGTAGGGATTGTTTGGGAGAAGCCCATGCCATTTTTGGTTGTCGTGCTAAGAAAGTTGTCTTCAGAATTCCAGATCGAGTAGAATTTGAGTTCCATGCCGGGGAGTCTTCAAACCTTGGCTGAGCAAGGATTGCAGTTGAACAGGTGGATTGTGCGATGGAATTGCACTCAGGCTGTGCCTCTAGTAGTTCGGGGTTTCTTAGATATTTTTTCAGATGAGTTGCCTGGCTTACCCCCTGATGGGAAAGTGGAGTTCGGTATTGATGTTTAGCCTAGAAAGGCACCGATATCGAAGAGTTCCTACAGGATTGCACCTGTTAAGCTAGCAGAGCTTAAGGTGCAGCTTCAGGAGTTTCTTGATTTGGGTTTCATTAGACCAAGCATTTCGCCTTGGGGTGCTCCGGTCTTTTTTGTCAATAAGAAGGATGATAGTCGTCGCCTGTGTGTGGATTATCAGGAACTGAACAGTGTCACTGTAAAGAACCGGTATCTGTTGCCCAGGATCGATGACCCTTTTGATCAGTTTAGTGGGGCTACTGTTTTCTCAAAGTTGGATCTTCGTTCTAGGTATCACCAAGTCAAGGTGAAGGTTGCTGATATACAGAAGACTGCATTCAGGACAAGATACGGGCACTATGAGTATCTTGTGATGTCGTTCGGGATCACTAATGCGCCAGCTATATTCATGAGTCTTATGAACCGGGTCTTCTCTCAGTTCTTGGATAGATTTGTGGTGGTCTTCAATGATGACATTCTGGTATATTCTCGAAATCGGGAAGATCATGCTGAGCATCTTAGAGTGGTTCTGCAGACTTTGAAAGAGAATCAGCTCTATAAGAAACTTAGCAAGTGCGAGTTTTGGCTCGACAGGGTTTCTTTCTTGGGGCACATTATTTCTCGCGATGGTGTTTCTGTGGATCCTTCTAAGGTTGCAGCTGTGAAGGAATGGCCTATTCCTAAGTCAGTTTCCGAACTGCGGAGTTTTCTTGGTCTCGCTGGCTATATCGAAAATTTGTCCAAGATTTTTTGAAGATTGCAGGGCCGTTAACTAAACTGACAGGAAATGATCAGAAGTTTTGTTGGTCTGATGAGTGCAATGAGGCTTTTGTTGAGTTGAAGAACAGATTGACGTTAGCGCCTGTGTTGACTATTCCAGATGGTTCAGGCAGATTCGTAATTCACTGTGATGCTTCTAGTAAGGGTCAGTTCTTATGCAGAAGGACAGTGTCATTGCATATGCATCGAGGTAGTTGAGGCCGCATGAGAAGAACTATCCTACTCATGACTTGGAGTTAGCGGTAGTGATCTATGCTTTGAAGCTGTGGAGACATTATTTACTTGGAAATCGCTTGAAGATCTTTACAGACCACAAAAGTCTCAAGTATGTCTTCACCCAGAAGGAGTTAAACATGAGGCAAAGGCGTTGGTTGGAACTTATGGCCGATTATGACATCAGTTTGCAATACCATCCTGGTAAAGTAAACTTGGTGCTTGATGCTTTGAGAAGAAGACCAGCAGTTATGTTTCTTACTCAGCAGAGTGGTCTCACTGAGCAGATGAGAAGGTTGGATTTGGAGGTTTTGTTGCCGAGTTCTGGTCAGTGTTGTCTTACGCTTCAGCTTCAGTCTTCTCTTGTTGATCAGATCAAGGAGGCTCAGGCTGGTGATGCGCAATTGCAGGGTTTTCAAGCTAAGGTTGAGTATGGGTCCAGAACGGACATGGTTATTCATGCCGATGGTTTGCTTCGTTTTGGTTCCTATTTGTGTGTCCCTAAGGGAGAAGTTCATCAGAGGTTGCTTGAAGAAGCTCATCAGTCTTCGTATTCTATCCATCCAAGCAGTACTAAGATGTATCGGGATTTGAAGCTTCATTTCTGGTGGCATGGTATGAAGGGACCTATTGCTCGGTTTGTGGCTTAGTGTTTGATCTGCCAGCAGGTTAAGGCAAAGCATCAGAGAACCGCTGGAATTCTTCAACCGCTTTCTATTCCGGAGTGGAAGTGGGAGCATATTACCATGGATTTTGTGACTGCTTTCCCGAAGAGTCCTAAGGGTCACAATGCTATTTGGGTGATTGTCGACCGTTTGACGAAGAGTGCTCACTTCATTCCTTTTCGTGTCGGTCAGTCTACTGAGAGCCTAGCCGAAAAGTACATACAAGAGATTGTCAGACTTCATGGGGTTCCAATCAGTATTGTATTTGACAGGGATACGAGATTCAGATCTCAGTTTTGGGAGAGTCTTCAGGCTAGTTTGGAGAGTGAGTTGGAGTACAGTACAACTTTTCATCCCCAGACTGATGGACAGTCAGAGCGGACTATTCAGATTCTTGAAGACATGTTGCAATCCTGTATGTTGCAGTTCAGTGGATCATGGGAGGACCATTTGCATCTCGTAGAGTTCTCGTACAATAACAACTTTCAAGCCAGTATTAAAGCTGCTCCATTCGAGGCACTCTATGGGCGGAAGTGCAAATTGCCAGTGTGCTGGGATGACATTGGTGAGAGGAAATTGTTGGGTCTGGAGTTGATCACCAGGACAGTTGATGCAGTGGTTCAGATCAGGAAGCATTTGCAAGCAACTCAGGATAGGCAAAGGCGATGGGCTGATGTCCATCGGAGGGCTTTGGAGTTTGGTTTTGGTGACCATGTTTTCCTAAAGGTATCACCATGGTGCGGTGTCATTCAGTTCGGTGGTGGGGGCAAGCTTTGTCCTAGGTTTATTGGACCGTTTGAGATTTTGGAGCGAGTAAGCAAGGTGGCCTATCATCTTGCATTGCTGCTAGCTTTATCAGGAGTGCACGATGTTTTTCATATCTCACAACTCAGGAGATATATTCGAGATGAGAGTCATGTGATCGACTACTCTGAGTTGACCGTGCAGCCGAATTTGACTTGTGAGATTCCGCCAGTTGCTATTGTGGATCGGCGGTAGAAAGTGCTTAAGAACAAGGTCATCAAGTTGGTTCGCCTTGCTTGGAATCCTCACTCGCATAGTGAGTCGACTTGGGAGCTAGAGAAGGAGATTCAGCAGAAGTTTCCTCATTTGTTTGAGTAATTTTGTTTTGTTTTTTTTAGTTGTTTTGGGGTTACCCTATGTATCTTCTTTTTGAATTTCGAGGACGAAATTCTTTTTGTTAGGTGGGTAGGATTGTAACCCCTGTTTCTCGTTTTTCGTATTTTTGGTGTATTTTTCTTCTTCTTGAGTAATTGTACTCTCTTGTATTTTTCTTGGAGCGTATATTGGAGTTGTTTTCAATATATATTCATTTTATTTCATTTTTGAGCTCCTTGTGTTTGATTTGTTCGTCTTTTTGCTTCATTCTCCAACGATTGTTGTTCTTTTCCTTTTTATTGGATTCTTGTTCTCTTTATTTTGCTCTTGAGTGTTCATGGTGTTTTGGTTGGCCACTCTTGTCCTAATCCTATTGCTTTTAATCCCTAATTGATCACCAAAGCCAAATTAGCCTACAATCCTATTTTGAACCCTATACAAATTGTATCCTAATCACCTTATATTAAACAAATCCTATTACTACTCCTAGTGGACCCAATTAAACGTAAATACCCAATACCCATATCTTACTACAAACATTAATACCCAAAACCCTATATATATAATCTCTCCCTCTCCATAAACCCTAACCCTAACCTACTTCTTTCGGCCTCCCTCTCTCTCCCGATCGATCTGCACCCTAGTCGCCAACAACCCTGACCAGGCCCACCCCCCTTTCGGCCTACACCTCACCCTACTCCCGATCCCCATTGCCGACCTTTACCATAGCCCAAGCTCCATCACACCACCACACCAACATCCATATCACCCCTCTCCGTCTCTCTCCCGTCCTCTGGCGCCGTCCGACGATCCACCGTAGCAGCCAGCCTAAGGCCAGCCGCCCGACGCTGCTTCTCTCTCTTCGTTGGTGTTTCACGTGCTCGTGTTTGGGTGCGCGTGTGATCGTGTTTGCTTGGTTCATGGATTTCTTGTTTGTGGGTTTGTTCTTTGCAGGGATTCATTCTCGTTATTCTTGGTGTTTTTCGTTTTCGTCTTCGGCTAAGGCAAGTAACTTGTACTCCAATTCATTTGTATGATACAAGTCAAAAATACCGATTATAGTGTAGTTGGGTTCTAGAGACAACTCGTGTGTGTGTTATTTTTGATGAGTTTTGTCTCTATTGTGCTATTTGACCATAGTTGCCACACTACACAAAATCGACATGAAACAATTAGGTTTGACCGTTCTTGATCTATTCATATGTGTGAGATAATTAGGAGAATTATGTGTTTGATGTGATCCATGTGGTATGATGGTTGTGAATGTGTTATATAATCCATTTCATGATGGTTGGACACTTAGTAGACTCTATACCATATTTGATTGTGATTGGAACACGTTTCGTATGATTTATGTTGGTTTTGTTGTTAGAGAGAAACCTGTAAATTGTCGATGATCAGTTTTGAATTGTATTTTAGACCATATTAAGGTTAGAATTCTTAATTTTGTATTTGACATGAATTGTAAAGAAATCTGTCCTCTTTCCAACCCCTCTGACCTTGATTGATTTCGTTTTTCGTATTATTGAGTTATGGTTGTTTTACTACAGAGGTGTACTTATGTTTCCAGATTTCATTTCTTGTTGATTTCGAGAAATAAACTATTTTGATTCTTAGGTTAACTATATTATTTTGATCTGAAAAATTGCACAGTATTTCTATACCTATTTAGGGTTTACCCAGAATTTTGGTGGATTTTACTGATGAGTTTTATATGCCGTTTCATGCTTGTTTATGAAAGTTATACTCGCTGTATTTTGCTCGCTGTTCTGTAAAGAATTGTATTTTCACCATAATTCCTTTTACTGTATGGAAAATATTTATGAAATATGAAAGTTATATTATTTTGTCTATTTTCATCTCCCTTTGGCGGATTTGGATTTATTTTCACAGTTTGCGAGATATTACAGTTTTTGTACAGCAGTGTTGGGAATTTCATATTTGCCAAACTATTCTTTCTTGATGTTTTCTAATTTTTGTTGACTGAACTAATTTTACTGGAATATTATTAAACTTATTATTCTGATACGGACATATAGGGGTTACCCCAGATTTTTCCTGAATTTATTTGAGGAGTTTTAATGCTGTTTTTCTGAATGAGAATTCAATTTACTGATTTCTGACTGAACGTGTTTTCTGGATTCAAATCAGTTTTGAGTTATGATTTTGTGAATTACTATATGGCTTATATATAATCGCTGGATTTGTGTGGAAGTCTATTTTCCAGATTCTTCGACGGATTCAGATTTGGATTTCTGTAGTAACGAGAATCACTATTTTAGTACTGTACTGTCATGCTGTCCTGAATATGAACATATACTGTTTTGCTCGTTTGTGTGACCGTATATCATCTATGCATGTTTATTTGTTTTCCTGAACCTAACACCGATTATACCATGTTAGTTTGACACTATTTCGTACACATTCTTGCCTGTTTGATAACCATAATAAAAATGATCAAGCCGGGATTTTCTTAAGGAAAGATCTTGTAGTGGAAAATATGAAAACGTGTACTTAGAAAGGAACTAGCGTTCCATACTGTTAGTTTTACTGCTACTGCTACTATTACTGATACCTGAGTACGCTGCCCCATTATGGTCCACTATTAAATCTAAAAGCGAAACTATTTGTTGTAGCAACCTTGTGTTATGTTTTTGGGGCGCATGAAGTGCTACCTAGCTAGTAATACACACAAGACTGTAAGAACATAAGACTGATACTATTAGACGGATACTGTTAGACTGATATTGTTATACTGTTACACTGATATACTGAGCTTACTGTTACTGGACACTGTTAGTTGCCATATGACACTATACTTGACACATTCATTTGTACTGTTAGTATACCATGCTAGTTGACTTCGTTTTACTAATTCATGCTAGTTATCACTGTTGATGCATTATTTCATGTTATTTGTTAGTTTTCTATGTGCTTGTATCCTACATTATAAGTGGGCCGTAACTTGCAATTGACGGGTACTTATTTTTTCTTTCCTTCTCCTGCAAATTATTGAATGCAGATCTGGATGATCATTTACTTGATGGTATTGGCGAATTGAGATATTAGTGCTGGACATGTTTTTGCTATTATTATTATTGTTGTTTTAGAACAATGTATTTTGAGTACTTGGATATTTATATTGTATTTGGGCGATGTGACCCAGGATATTTGACTTGTCCAGATTCTGATTTATTTGAGAATATTATATTTTGTTTCAAATAAATTCTGTTGGTATATTGATTCAATTATGCATGTGTGGTTGATTCTCTTGCTTCCGACTCTGATTATTTTGTGAGATGTTGTAAAGATTCCTAAACAGCTTATGGATGATGAAAATCATTCGCTGGGCTTTTGTTGCGTATCTGTATTCTGTATTCTTTTTGGGAAGCGGGGCATGACATCATGCCCACAACCCCTCAAATACCCGAAGATTACTGGATGAAGCCCCTTGTCGATTTCCTCGACAAAGGAATCCTCCCTGTAGATATCAATGAGTCAAGAAGAATTCAGGTGAGAACTGAAAGATATGCATTTATAGAAGGGGTCCTTTATAAGCACTCCTACACCCAAACTGATGGTCGACCTTACCTTCGGTGCCTTTCTCCCGAAGAGGCCGATATGCCCTGAGGGAAGTACATGAAGGGATAGGCGACAGCCATCCCGGGGCAATGTCTCTTGCGCAGAATGTACTCAATCATGGTTACTATTGGCCCACTCTTCTAAGTGATGCTCAAGCTTATGTCTGCCAATGCATTCCATGTCAAAAGAATTCTATAATCAAGCAGACCCCTCAAGCCAACCTTAGTTCCCTGTCAAGTCCCATACCGTTTGCGATGTGGGGAATAGATCTCCTTAGAACTTTTCCTCCTGCAACTGGATAGTGGACCATCCTAGTGGTCAGTATTGACTACTTCACAAAATGGATAGAAGCTGAACCGCTAGCGACAATCACCGAGCATTGAGTCCAGTAGTTCTTCTGGAGGAACGTGGTCTGTCGATTCGAGATCCCTCGCATCCTGGTAACCAATAATGGAACGCAATTCGCTGGTAAAGGGTTCCGCAAATTTTGCACTGACCTGAGTATTGAGCAGCGATTCCCTTTGGTATCACATCCTCAAACCAATGGTCTGGCTGAGAACGCCAATCTGCAAATCTTGGATGACCTCAAGAGAAGGACTAATGAAGCCCCGATGGGACAATGAGTTGAAGAACTCTATAATGTGCTTTGGTCCTACAGACAAAGAGAATCCCCACAGGAGAATCCCCGTTCAACTTGACGTTCGAAACCGAAACACTTATTTCACTTGAAGTGGGAATACCCTTTCCTTGCCTACTCTCGTTTGATGAAGAACAGAACTAGAATGGAATTCGAGCCAATCTTGATCTCCTCGAAGAAATCTGGGAGAAGTCTATTGTTCGGAGAACCATATGTCAACAGAGGGTGGAGAAACTCTACAATAAGAGAATTCGCCTGGCCAATATCCAGGAAAGAGACTTGGTTCTCCAAAAGCTAGAGATTTCAAACCCTCGAAAGAAATGCAAACTCGCCCCAAATTGGGAATGACCGTACAAAGTCTCACAAATAGTCCGCCCAGGGGCTTACAGATTTGAAGTCTTACGGGGAAGAGAATACCCAGGACCTAGAATGCTGAGCACCTCATGAAGTACCAGGTGAGCGCTTAAATGCCCTCGCTTAGTAGTTATAAGTGAACATGCAATAAAGAACGACGATTAATAACGGTCACAACATGTAATAAAGGCACGCAGTGAAGCACTCATCTAGTTTATTCAATAAAATCAGTCTTTTATTTTTTGCTGCAAAATTATCAGTAACTAACAGATTCAACACTATGTGTATAAGTCTACACAGGGAATCCCCCGTGCAACATCCACCTAACTACAACACTTTAATGGACGATTGTGGAGTCCATCCAGGACTTAAAGATTGCAAGGGCATGCTTGCTTCCGAGCAAGTGTGTGGGATGTATCTCTCCGTACAAGTGCCGTAGCCCAGACCAGTGCGGAGTCCACTCATGGTTCATAGGGCCGCTCCACATGCTCCCGAGAAAGTGTGCGGGGTTTTCGGCTTGCCAATCGAGTGCTCCCAAAACTCGTCATCACCCTGTTCGGAGTCCATTCACAGTTCATAGGGCCACTTTAGCTACTTTTTACTGAGGAAGTATGCGGGGTTCGGCTCGCCGATTGGAGTACTCCTAAAACAACCTTGGATAAGTGTGGAGTCCACTCGTGGTTCATAGGGCCGCTCTAGCCACACGCTCCCGAGCAAGTGTCCGGGGTTTTCGGCTCGCCACTCGAGTGCTCCCAAAACTCGTCGTCACCCTGTTCAAAGTTCATTCACGGTTCATAGGGCCACTTTAGCTACTTGTTCCCGAGCAAGTACATGAGGTTCGACTCGCCAATTCGAGTGCTCCTGAAACAACCATGGATAAGTGCGGAATCCACCCGTGGTTCATAGGGCCACCCTAGCAAGTGTGAGGCATTTTCGGCTCGCAACTCGAGTGCTCCCAAAACTCATCGTCACCCTGTTCGGATTCCATTCAGGGTTCATAGGGCCACCTTAGCCAATTGCTCCCTAGTAAGTATGCGGGGTTCAGCTCGCCGTTCGAGTGCTCCTGAAACAACCATGGATAAGTGCAGAGTCCACTCGTGGTTCATAGGACTGCTCTAGCCACACGCTCCCGAGCAAGTGCGCGGGGCTTCGGATCGCCATTCGAGTGCTCCCAAAACTAATCATCGCTGTTGTTCGGAGTCAGCTCATGATTCACAGAACCGCTCGCCCTAAAGCAAGTACGCACAATTGGGCTCGTCGTTCGAGCACTTCTTAAACAACCGCAAAATCATAAGATGCAATTAATAGAAACATTGCTTAAATACTCAGAAGATCTTATTTTGTAAGAAGAATTTGGATTACAAGTTTTATTGAGACACAAGCTCCTACAAAAATCACAAGGATATCCCTAACTCTTTCTAAAAAAAGGGACGCTCCTGTTGAGAGATATGCGCAACCGACGAGCGCTATGCCGTTCTCTTGACCCCGCTAAAGAAATCTCTAGACCCGCAAGTCGGGTCGCCATTCGAGTGCTCCCAAAACTAATCATCGCTGTTGTTCGGAGTCAGCTCATGATTCACAGAACCGCTCGCCCTAAAGCAAGTACGCACAATTGGGCTCGTCGTTCGAGCACTTCTTAAACAACCGCAAAATCATAAGATGCAATTAATAGAAACATTGCTTAAATACTCAGAAGATCTTATTTTGTAAGAAGAATTTGGATTACAAGTTTTATTGAGACACAAGCTCCTACAAAAATCACAAGGATATCCCTAACTCTTTCTAAAAAAAGGGACGCTCCTGTTGAGAGATATGCGCAACCGACGAGCGCTATGCCGTTCTCTTGACCCCGCTAAAGAAATCTCTAGACCCGCAAGTCGGGTCGCACCATCACTAGCGGCCCCTCCAACCGATGCTCCGCTTGACGAACTAGCCACTCTGCTGAGCCAACTCATGAAACAATCTTCCCTGGGCACGCTCTTCTCGCGAGTACAATGTGCTCCTGACGTTTCCACCATCATGATGCCTTTTCAATCGGTGAACTTCCATCTCAAGCTCAACTATTATCTCTTTGAGAGAATCGTCTTTCACCTTGAACTTCAAATGAGGCACACTCATGCTCCTTCTGAGATGGGCGACCTCCATGCTCCTCTCGAGCACAACGTTCTTTAACCCATTTCTCTCATTGGTAGCCGAAAGTAAGGAGTGACGAAGGAGCTTGACCCATGAAGACTCTTTGGTAGTTGCCTCTCCCGAAGGACCATCTTCTACCCCAACAGGGGTACCTCTCGCGAGACCTCATCATTGCGCCGCTCTGCTATATCTCGCTGAGATAACACTCTTCCCAAGTGAATGAGTTCCGCTTCAACTTTCGAAAGTCTTTCCCGAGATTGGGAAAGTCCCAACTCAGTAATGCGAAGCTTGAAACGAGGTCGGGGCGTTCCACTGTCCTGAGAAACATGTGTACGATGCATGGAAACCTGCCGACCAAAGAAAAGTGGGGTAAAACACTCTAAGAGATATCATCAACAAAAAAAATGGGGAGGGAGAGACTTCAACAAGTACATCAAATTTTCAAAGCGAAAAAAACAGCCAAGTTCTAATTGAGTTAAAAGATGAAGCTACAACAAGCGGTGGCTAGTCCGCGGTTTGACAAATACAAAACAAAAGAAAAAATAAACAACACTAACTACGAAAGAAGTAAACAGAGAATTCAATGGTCCACCTCACTCGGCGGTGCCGTAGGAGTGGAAGACTCGCCCCCACCTCTCCTCCAATCCTAGCACCGTCAACAACCTCAGTGAGGGGACCCACCTCAGCCACATCTTCCTCCACTTCCTCCCCTTCTTCCTCTTTGGTAGGGGGAACAACGAGTACCCCGAGCGGTCGAAGTCAGGGATGCGCTTGCTCACATTATCCAAGGCCTTAGCATATGCCTTCAGCATATTCCCTTCCAAATACCCCACAGCCTTCCTCTCCGCCTTCTCCTCAGCCTCCCGCACTGCAGCTTCTCTCTCCCTGACTACCTTCTCTCTCTCCGACTCCCTTTCTCGAGCGGCATGCTCCCTCTCTAAGGCAGTAGTCTCCATCTCCTTGGCCAGCGCAACCTCCAATAGAGAGATCTGAGTGGCTTGAGTCTCTACCAAGAGTCCAGCTACCTCTGACTCCTTGGCTCTCGATAGCTCGATCCTCTCCTAGTCCTGCACCGCCTTTAGCTCCCTCTCCTGCTCCGCCATTTGCCTCAACAGGTGGCTAAAGTGGCACATAGCCTATGAAAAAGCAAAACCGAAAGTTACAAACCAAGAGATAAAATAATGATGCTACCAAAGGGAAAAATTTACGCAAGAAGAAGATATCAAGAACTTACTGTCATATGCACCTTCGCAATTTCCAAGGTCGAGTCCCCCACGGCTCCGTGCTCCATCTAGACCCTATCCTTCACGGTAGCAAAGTGGCGAACCGCGTCCATGCAGCTGACCGAATCCCTAAGAAAACCATCATGTCTCTTGACTTGCCAATCAAGGATGAAGATCCTCTTCAGCTCGTCGGTCAGGATCGTCTCCGCCGTCGCCGTAAGAGGAGGAGCCTCAAGAGCTAAAGCTGCCGAGAGAGAGAACTATGCCGTAGCGGGGACAGCTGAAGTAGCGGGGGCAGACACCAAATCCACCACTGAAGGGGCACCACCTTCACTCTTAGTAGCCTTCGATGGCGAAGGTCTGACGACTGGCCTCTTCCTCTTCTTCTCTTCGGCCCGCTTTCCGCTCAGGCCCGAACACCTAGACATGATATCATCAAAGTCCATGCCCGCGTCCTCTGCAAATAGAAGACAAAAGATGTTAAATAAATTAGAAAACATGTGCAAACTAAATAATGAAGATTAACATGAAGAAAAAACACGTACTAGGGTTCATTGGGCTAAGCCCCCCCCCCTAAAAAGAACCTCCTCCTGAGATCTCTTTCCAATGTAGCGTTGGTCGGTCCAAATGAGTGCCAACCATCCTCTCCTCCTCAAGGCTCAAAATAGGGTCCGCCTTCGCCCTCTTCGGCTCAATTTTCCTCCATGTTGTAGGGATACCCCACGGCTCCCGACTCTAAATCAAAAAAATACTTGTCCCTCCAAGATTTCACCGAGTCAGGATTATCAACCAGCTTCATGCCCTTACGGGCCGTGAGATAGAACCGATAGTCCATTCGGGTCTTCTGATGGATCTTATACAACATGCGAAGAACGTTGAGTCGGGGCTCGATCCCCACTGTTTGGCAATGAATCACAAACCCATAACGTGCCTCCATATGTTCGGCATGAGTTGGATAGGACCGAGACCGTACCACCTCAAGACTCCCTTCACAAAGGGGTGAGGAGGGAGACGAAGCCCTGCCTGAAAAGTGTGGGAAACACACATAGGTCGGGGGAAAACGAAGAGCAAGATCTAATTCATGGGCCAGGCAAAATGAGATCAAACTCCGAGGGGAGCATATAACCCCTCCGAATAGTGCCCAAGTCTGCCTCTGTGAGTATTGTAAAGATGTCGTTCACCTCGGACCACTCTCGGGGCTCGTTTTCCTCATAAAACCTCTCCATGCCTTGTTCGACATGCCTCAATTCCTCGGTGCTATACTGTCGAACGCCCCCCAAATTTGACACAGTGATCGAATGCCTCTCAAACTCCCCCATCCTCCGATCTCTCTCGACAATTGTCTCTACTACGGGCAAAGGCAGATCTGCTACACTCTTCCTTTTGTCCGCTCTAGAAGAAGGAGTGGGAGATTGCACTTCGACGCGACTCGAGGGGGTGGCCTTATCACCCGAAGATATTCTAAACTTCTCTTATAATAAAAAATAAATTACCTTTGAGTTGACAATCATGGTTTGAATTCTTCGCCGGAGAATGAAAAATTCGGCGGAATCTTTTGAGAACAGAACTTCGCCGGTGAGTGAAAAACATATATAGGGTGAAAATGAGAAGAACTGAGGAGGGGGGATTTATAAGAAAGCGAGAAGGGCTTCGGGCCAGAGTGGTAGTGGGCCCCCAAGGAAGCTAAATAGTCGCGGAATCTCAAAAGGTCGGGAATGCTAAATGACAAACTAGTTAAACAGTCAAAGAGCCCTGTGTTGCAACGACTGAGCGCCCGGTGTCGCAAGCGTTCGCCATTTTCGCCAAAGCTCACCGAAAAACGCAACAAATGGCATCGACCAATCATTGGAGATCGTGTCGCCTCGCTGAAGTTCGCTAGAGTTTGCCAAAACGTTCGCCAAAGCATGCTGTATAGACGGTGATCTTAACGAAAAATGCGAGATATGGCATTGACCAGTCACCTGCCAGTGCTGTCCAGTCAACGGTCAACGACATGTGTTGCCTCACGATCGTTTGCTAGAGTTCTCCAAAATTTTCGCCAAACATTCACCATGTTCACCAAAGCATGCCGAACAGACGGTGATCCGAACGAAAAATGCGAGAAATGGCGTTAACCAGTCAACTGTCTACGCTTACCAGTCAACGACACGTGTCGCGTCACTGTCGTTCACCAGATTTCGCCAAAAGTTCACCGAAGCACGCCAAATAGACGGTGATCCGAATGAAACAAGCGAGAAACGGCGCTGACCAGTCAACGGCCACGCGTCACCTCGCTGTCGTTCGCCAAAACATTTGCTAAATGTTTGCGAGAGTTCGCCAAACGGTCATCGAATGTTCGCCAGAATGTTCACCATAGTTCGTTGAACAGTCCCCAAAACGTTCACCAAACGTTCGCCATGCTCGCTAGATCAAGCCGAGCAGACGCAGATCCGAACAAAAAGAGTGAAAATTCCTGAGTCCTGATTCGCGCTCAATCATGATCAACGGCTTAGATTCCGCCACGTCACTAAGGTAAATTCTTTTTAATTTTTATTATTAATAAATCAAATTAATCTTTTAAAAATCCCAAAAATAATTAAAATTTGAAAATAGTTAATGAAAAAATTCTTAAAAAAATTATTAATTCAAAAAATTATTATAGAAATTTCTGAAAAAGTAGTTATTAATTTAGAATAATTAATTAAAATTTTCGAAAATTAATTATTGGAATTCAAAAAATGATTTAAAATTCGAAAAAATCTGGAAAACATCAGAAAAATCCGGAAACTTCTAAAAATAATTTTGAGTATTTTACAAACTCAAAAAAGCATCGTTACACTCCAAGCGAGCTTTAAACGTCATCGAGAACGCCAGTAAATTCTATCAGCCATTAAAAATGGGCGAACTACTCCTCAAAGGCTGTGAAACTCAGTCTTTAGGAGTGGGAGGCTTGTGATATGGGTAAAAATAGAACTAAATTGTGACTGTTCAAATCGGACACGAATCTTAAAGCTGTTAGGGGTAAAACGGTAATTTCACCTGTAAATAGGTCTGAAAATGGGAACTGGGTCTTTCTAAGCCCGATAACCCAAAAATGGGTCTGTCTTACTGGGTCAAGGTGGCAACCCATTATGAACAAACCCAGAACAATTAAAGTGTTATTTAAATTCATGATTATCTTTAGGAGACGGTTTAAACCAAAGCTCTTATCATGAAGGAATTTAAACCCTACATCTTATCCAGAAACTTTGGGAAATAGAGATAAATGATTTTCTCAAAACTTTTTCCAAAGCCGACTATAAATACCCCTCTACCCCCACCATAAAAGAGGTAACCAGTATTTTCTTTAAAAAAGCTCTTTGAAAATCTTTTTGGTTACTGACTTGAGCGTTGGAGGGCCTGTCGCCGGGATCAATCCCGGTATTTCAGGCGTTTTGCAGGTCAAGCGGAGGTGATCGCTGCAGTCAACACCATCGAAAGTCAAAAAGTTAGATTCTTGATTGTTCCGCCAAAGAATCCACATCACCTGGTTACTCCCACACAGAAAAAAGCAATAACAGGTTGGAAGCAGAGTGTTTTTAGTCGAAAGAGAGAGTGACTTTTTAAGGTGGTGAATCTGGTGATTACTCTTGAGAATTTGAAGATGGAAAGTTCATCCTATGCCTCCGCCAAATTTTCAGATTTAAATTTGACAATCTAGAATAAATTATCCATGAAAAAGGTCACAACATTAGAGTTTAAACCATTTGGATCCATGAAAATATTAGATAATAAGACTAAAGACATTAGTCAAGAAAGTGCATTAAAATACCCATCTAGCTTGATTTCTCCTCTGTGGAGTGTAGACAGATTAGAACCAAGTGTAATTATCAGGAGTTAAGGGTTTATTGATTGGATTGGAGGTATAAACTCCTCCTAAGAGAAATTCTATGCATAAATTCCATCTCGGGAGTTTTTGATGCTGCCGAAAAAATAGATGAGAGTTTTTGATGCTACTGAAAAAAATTCTGAGAGTTGGTGCATTGATTACAGTTTGTTGGATTATTGTAATGGAAGAGGTAGAAAGCCATCAAAAATAAGTTTAGGCAGTTGATTCACTTTTTCCATCTTTCTAGTTGAGTCACTTTTCCATCTTTGGAGTTGTCCAGCATAGTACTTGCAGGAAACACCACAAACAAAATCGAAAGAACAAGGCAAGGCATAACTGATAAATAACTAACTTACCAAAGATAAGTAACAAGAATAAGATCATAATCAACATCTGAATCAATATTAAATAAGAAGTGTCATTGTTAAGAAACTAACATAAACACGTGCCTCGATAAAGAAAGAAACACTAATTAACCCCTCCAATTAACAAAGTCCTGTTTGCAAGCAAAGCAAAAATAAACTAAACGACAATCGTAGTTATCAAATATCCCTCATCGGCATCTTCTTCTTCTTCCTTGTCATCTTTTCTTAGTCTAAGGATATAATCTGGAACGACCGTAAAGTATCCTTGCAGAACTTCTTGAACTTCGGCTCTATCTCTTCCTTTTCTTCCTTCTCTCTGTCACTTCCTCTACAACTTGCATTGCCTCTGCCCCTCCATCACATTATCGCCACCTTTCAATTTCTCTTCAGCCTTGAAACAAGCCAGCAACGACAAGTAGTTGTCATCCACTTCCACCCCTGCACCCTCTGCCGTCTTCAATGCACGTTCCAATTCCACAGTGCAAGTGCTGCATTGATGTCGTCTTACTCCCTGACCAAGCCCATAAATCACGTTGCAGTTAACAATCTCCTTGATGTTGTCTTGCATGATCTTGATGGATGCATCAATGATTTGGGTCCTCATTGATCTCGAGATATCTTTGAATTAGTCACAAAGAGGAAGAGGAAGACAAGGCATCCAAGAAGAATCCATTATAGAGTCAATAACAGAATTTTTTCCCAAACTGTCCACTTTTTGAAAGTTTTTTCCAAACTGCTTCACTTTTTTTTTGATGAGTCGGATAGAGCCAAACGGCTCCAGCCATCAAAAATATACATTAATCAATAAAACAGATAATAAACAATACAAATAGTCAATGGTTTTACAAGATGTAAAACAGAAATAAACGAGCAAGTAAGACATACAATAAACGAGCAATAAAGAAATACAATAACAGACTCAACATCAGCAAAACATAGGGTGGAACCACAGCAAGAAGCACCACGCCGTTATCCGAGAGCGGAGCTACCGGTCCTGAAAAGCGAGCAAAGAGAAGGAGACAAAAGGCACACCGTCGCGCTCGACAAACCCCAAGAATAACGACGCAAAAAGGCGGAAGACGTCCTGCCGCTCCAAGAAGGAGGAGCTACACCCACACAGGCTAGCACCCACAGGACCCAAAGAACCGCAAGCGCACAAGAAAACAGGGCCACCACTAAGCTTGATGATGGGGGCGAAAATTGAGGAAGACAGCCAAAAGGCGGGCCAAAAACTCGGGATATCAAACAGCCTCACACAACTACACAAGGCACAACCTGCAAAGAAAAACCGGATTGCCAAATCCGAGGAGAAAGAAAAATGCCAAAACTCAGATGCGCGCATGAGGAAGCGCCGATCCTGAAGATACTTTTTTAGCTAATAAACGCGCACTCACGCGAGAAGGCAATTTAGAATAAAGTTTCTTCTTGTAGATTCTCTTAGCGGGGGGAGGGATGACTTCCACCAGAGGGAGAGAGGTCCTGCCAAGGGCAGGCCCGGAAGTGTCGATTACGTTAAGGCTCTTAGAGGGGGAAAGAAGACTGGACGAAACTGGCAAAAATAAAGGTCTGAAATTAATTTAAAAAGAATGACGAGAAATGAGGGATACTCCACGAGTCGATTGGGGCACCAACCCAATCGAACTACGAAACCAAGAATGGCAAACCCTAAATGGAGTACCTAAACCAGACTTCTTATCCCGATTCGAACGCATCGAAGGCCTCACAGCACTAAAATGGGGACGAAGCTGAAAGCTGAAAATGGGGACGAAGCACTAAAACAGGGACGCAAAATTAAGATACTGACGAGTCGCAAGAAGAGCATCATGAGCAACGAAGGAAGGAGTGGGGTTAGTAGGTGGATAAGACACCACTACAGAGGCGCCCAACTCTTTTCCAGGCTCACGACTACTCTTCCTCGCGAGGCATGTACAAAGCATGCTCTTAAAGAGGGGACAAATAAGAAGGGATAGACGATCAGCCGGAAAAACTCTAGCCAATACATGATCCTTATCCAGACTCTTAAACAGCATTGGCCCCACAACTTTAGAAAGGGGAGGAGCCTGATACGAACCCAATCGAGGGAAGGAAACAAGTTTCGAATGAACCTTTCGATCCTTGAACAGACTAGTAATATTGGGAAGCTGAAGAGTGCCAAAGGATGCAGCACAATCTGAGAGAACATTGAAAGAATTCGTATCTGGATAAGGAGTATCCGCAGCGGGGCCAAAATTCTTTTTAGACTCAAGACTAAAGTTCCTCTCCAAACATGCATTAAGCTTGCCTTTTAAGAGAGGATAGTTAAGAAATAAGAAAAGTTTGGCCGGTAATGGTTTGCCTCTGGGTAAACCAAGAAGTTTTTGAAGGGAGTAACATCGCCTGCGAGAGTGCCCGTGCTTGTCACAAAAGAAGCACTTCATTTTGTTCACGCACTCTCGTTGGAAATGCCCAGGCAGAAGGCACCTGAAACTAACCAGGGGCGGTGCGGACCAACAAGACGAATGGTCCAACGGGAAAGAGGGAGAGCAAAGAGAGCGACCCGGTTTAACGGGCCTATATTTTTTATCCTCTTCGACCCAAGACGGGCTCAAAGAGACCATGGCTCAAAACCAGAGAAGGGCAGTGGATACTGATATAGAGAGGATCAGTTACTGCAAAGGTGGCTGAAAAAGCCAGACAAACGGATCACTACAGATCCAGCACCAAAACAAAAGTAATATAACGCAATCGAACAACCGAAAAGCAAGAAACAGAGGATCGGAAAGATCCAAACCACAAAGATACAGAACTAATAGGAGTTCAGAGAGAGATGAAAATAAGCTACAGAGAGATTAGTAAGAAGCTATTTTGCCAAAATAACTAAAATAGAATATGAATGAGAGGGTCGATAGAAATAGTAGAAATCAACCTTTTGATAAAGGCGATAAGCACAAAAGGCCCAAAGAGCAGGGCCGATATTACTGCTAAGAATAGGGAAGAAGGAAAGAGGAAATCAATTAAAAAGCCCCAACTCGCTAAAACCAAGATGGTAATAAGCTAAGATACAGTCACTCTACCAATACCAGATTAAGGAAGGGGAAAGAACAACTTACAATGATCGGCAGCAGATGGGGCTTACCTATGCCAGGGCGCCAGCTATAAGATAACAACTCCGCCGAGGATTCCAGGAACGAAGGTCACTTGAACCCTCAAAGTAGAGAAAATCGGGACTCAGAAGAGGCCAGGAGGCGCGGCAAGCACTCCCGGGACAAAGAGAGCTCCGGCAAACCAAGAAAGGTCGCACCTTGCAGGATCAGGGGTCACCGATGAAGGTCCGCTCTATAGGAAGAGACTTCGGAGAGCTGAAAAGAGAGACGATGCTACCAATAAACCGACGGAGAGCTCGATCGAAACCAAAAGAGGGGAAAACTGTTCGCCGAAAACTGGGAGGGAAGGGAAACGAGGGATATGGGTTTGTAGAGGAGGAGGAACTGATCAGAATTAATGAAGGGAGGGTGGGGAAAGGAAGGGAGGAGAGGCCGGCTCTGAGGGTTGAAGGAGGGGGATGAATGAACAGTATCGAGCGCTTTTTGAAAACACTGGGTTTGTAGTTGTGATTTGCTTCACTTTTTTAAAAATTCTGAAACTGCCTCACTCGCTTTCTGAAAAAGCGAGTGTGAGTAAAACCTCATCGCTTTTTCAGAAAGTGAGTGTGAGGCTTTTGATTTTCGAAAGCCTACACTCGCTTTCTGAAAAACCGATTGAGTTTTAACCACACTCGCTTTTTTCAAAACCGAGTGTCACTTAGGCCTCAGTGGTCAGTGGGTGCGCTTTAGTCATGTTACTGTTCATGGGCGGAGAAGTTGGTCTTGGGTTCGAGTCTTGCTAGACTCTGAGTTTTATAATTTTTGATTGTTTCCTAATAACAGAGAGCAAGAACTTAAGAGCCTTAGTTCATATCGGTTAGTCACTCAGGTCTTAGTTGTCAGTAGGTGCGTTTTAGGGCTATTACTGTTCATTGGCGGGGCTGTTGGGTTTGGCTTCGAATCCGGCCTTTCCCACTTTTATGTTTAATTAGTTTTTCGTGAAATAAAAGTTGAAAAAAAAATTATAATTCCTTATAAATTAACTAGATCTTATAAGATCTGTTTCTACGTTATAAGATCTTATAAGTTCTAATTAATTTATAAGATCTTAATTAATGAAATAATGTAGAAAGGTTAAATTGCTACAAAGTTTATTGAAAGGTCTGATTGCTACAAAGTTTATATTATTAACTTTCTAGTCAATTACTGCTACTTGGATTATCATTTGTTTGCTACTTTAGACTGCGACTTATACTTGCTACACTGCAAACATGCTCTAGTGCTTACAAGTTTTAGCTTTACATTCTCTGCGAATTCAAAAAAGCTCTCATATATTAACACTTCTTACTGATTACTATTCAACACTAGATCTAATATTTGCTCTAGTGAACACTACTTGCTTAATTAAACACTATCAACTTTAGAGCAACAATATTCTTTCTCCTTTCGCTGCAAATACTACTTGCTTTAGCTATTCTTTAATACTTTTTATACTAACTCTTAAGTATGCGTCTATCTTCTTACTGTATACCTTCAACTCGTAGCTCCTTAATTACTTGATGCTCGCACTTGTGTTCTTTAATTTAAAAACTTTAGTAAGTCAATCACATTAATTAGTGCAATATTCACAAAATTAATTAAATGCACTCAAATCTTCTCTGTAAAACTATTTAGTTATCATTTACACTGATATGGGTCAGGAATAAACGTGGCTCATCCTGGACCACTAGATCCCCTCAGGATACGCGTTCCTTCTGATCCTTCAGTTCTGCCGCATCAGCACCGGAAAACCGCCCGGAGCTCTGCCAGGTCAGCCCGAAAACCACTCCGGCGTCTGCCACGTCAGCCCTATACCGCCCGGCTTTCCACCGCTTCAGCCACTCGGGTAACCGGGTCCGGCCCAGCCCCAAACGGATCTGGACCCGATTGGAATCCCCTATAAATACCAGACCCTCCCCCCTGTCTGCAAGTAATCAATCTTCTTCCACCAAAACCCTAGTTACTGTTGCTCTAGCTTAAGTAACTGACTAGATCGTCGGAGGATCTGCCACCGGGACCAACCCCGGTGTTTCTAGACCGTCAGCAGGTACACCAGACCTCGGATCCGAGCCACCTGATCCGAGCCCAGCATCCAGCCTCACCTCACTCCAGCCTGTCACCGGTACCGCTCGGCCAGCCGAGGGTCGTCTGATTAGTAGCTTCCTCCTTCAAATACAAATCGAGTAAGAACTCACACCTGGTGCATCCACACGTACCCCAGAAACAAACCGCATCAGGTTGGCGCCGTCTGTGGGAACGCTACTTCAGAAGCCGACCCGAGCCCGACCGCCAAAGTACCTCAGCAGCCGAGCTCTCATGGCCTCCAAAGCCAAGAATGCTGCTACCTCCGCACCCCAGCGGGACTTGCCCCCGCCGTTTGCCATCGTCGAGCCACGCGCATCTAAGCAAGGGGCTCCCTGCCAGGGACCCCAGAAGAGCGCCAACCGTACAGTCCAGCCCGACCTACGAAGGGTAATCATCAACCGGCAGGTTAGTCACAGCGGGGGAAGGGCTGCTTCCAACTCGGCCTCAAACCATCCACTACCACCGCCCGAAGGACGGAGGCCAGCGCTCAGCCGCGTCGGAAGGCAACCTCCGGTCCAACCGGCCCGAAACGAGGGAGCCCCAGTCACTCACCAGGAGTTCCAGGACTTCCGAAGAGAAATTCTTGGGGCTCTCCGACGGGCCCCCAGGGAAGAAATCCGCCATTCCCGAACCAGGTCGGACGCCGAGGCAAGCGTGTCCCGCCCATCAACAATCCCGGCAGAGGACGATGGAGAACTCCTAAGGTGCCTCCAAGAAATGGAGGATCGCCTCGATCACATAGGCGACGGCGGCCTCGGAGCCGCTCAGGGGTACAGACCTGTCCGACCCCCTTTCTCCGCCCTCATCCTCCAAGCGGAAATACCTCAGAATTTCCGACCACCTCAGTTCGAGACCTATGACGGCGAGGGGGATCCTGCTGATCACATGGAGGGTTTCAAAACCCTGATGATGATTCACAGCGCTTCGGATCCCCTGCTGTGCCGAGCCTTCCCTGCCACACTCCGGGGTCCGGCATGTGAATGGTTCTCTAAACTGGCCCCTGGCTCCATTTACTCCTTCGACCAACTAGAGGGCAATTTCCTTGCCCACTTTGTCACCAGCCGGAAGGCCGAGAGGACTAGTGCCTCTTTACTCAGACTCCGGCAGATGGAGGGGGAGTCACTCAAAGTGTTCGTCCGAAGATTCACCACAGAGGCGAGGTCGGTATCCTCCCTCGATCCTGGCGTTGCCTCCGCGGCATTTCGGCACAACGTCCGTCATGGACAGCTGAAGGCCTCTCTGGCGAAGAAACCCCCCATAGATTTTCCCGACCTCCTCAATAGGGTCGAAAAGTACATCAGGGCAGAAGAGGCCCTGAACCCCGAAGATTCCAGGGAGCCCCCCGGGAAGGGGAACCAGAAGGCCGAAGAAGTCAAGCCATCAAAAAAGGCTCCAAGGGACGCGGGTGCCACAAAGAAGGTCCCGCCGGTCCCTCGCTTCGAGAGGTATACCCCGCTAATCCAAAATGTGTCCTCCATACTCTTGGCAATCGAGGACAGGGATCTCGTCCAGTACCCCCTCTCGTCCGTCCAACAATACCAGCAAGAAAAGGGATCAGCGGTTCTACTGCCGCTTCCACCGGGACAACGGGCACGACACGGATCACTGTCGCGCCCTGAAAGACGAGATCGAGGCCCTCATTCCACGAGGGTACCTTCGGGAGTACAAGCGAGACGAAGCTCGAGGGCAGAGGGACACGAGGAACAGGAGAACCCCACCTCCTCCTCGAGCTCCCCTGCAGCTCCTCGAACGAGAACATGAGCTCGATGAGCCTGACGGCCAGGCCATATTACACTGCGTCCACGGGGGACCCATGGGAGGGGAGTCCAACACTTCCCGCAAGGCGTTCATCCGGGATGTTAACGCCGTCCAAGGTCCTCTCCCCCCTCAGATTCAACAACTTCCTGTCTCCTTCTCGGGGGAAGACCTGGAAGGGGTGTGGCTCCCGCATTGCGACGCCCTCGTCATCAACCTCAACATGGCCAATTTTGACGCTCGCGCGAATCCTTGTGGACAACGGGAGCTCGGTCAACATTTTGTTTCTCGAAGCCTTCGAGAACCTGAAGCTCTCCCGCGACAAGCTGAAGCCGGCGAGGTACACCTTGCACGGGTTCTCAGGCGTCCCTATAACAATTGAAGGGATCGTCACACTGGATGTCACGGAAGGCACGACCCCAAACCGAAGAACCGAGTCCATGGACTTTATGGTGGTAAACGTCAAGGCAGCCTACAATGCGATACTCGGTCGCCCGGGCCTCTGCTCCCTCCAGGCTGTCCCCTCGGCCTATCACCAGAAAATGAAGTTCCCCACCAAGACCGGAGTGGGAGTAGTCCGGGGGAACCAGGAAGCTGCTCGCTCATGCTACATGACAGCAATCGGGAACGGCGTGTTTCTCCTCGATGCCGCCGAGATGCAGCCCCAGAGGACCCAGCCAGAGCCGAAGTCGGCAGACGAGCTGGAAGACATCTCATTCGAGACAGGGGATCTGTCGAAGCAATTTCGAGTAAGTCGCTCCCTCACCCCTCACCTTAAGTCCGACCTCATCACTTGCATTCGCCGCAATGTCAACCTCTTCGCCTGGAAGCCTTCCGACATGCCCGGTATCTCCGAGAATCTCATCATGCACAAACTCAGCGTAATCCCCGGGTCGAAGCCGGTTATCCAAAAGTGACGTAAGTTCGCTCCGGAGGGACAGCAGGCAGTGAATGCGGAAGTCGACAAGCTCCTGGCTGCACGCTTCATCCAAGAAGTCAGCTACCCCGAGTGGCTGGTAAACGTCGTCATGGTCAAGAAGGCGAGTGGGAGCTGGAGGATCTGCATAGATTTCACGGAACTCAACAAGGCGTGCCCGAAGGATCCATTCCCCCTCCCCAGAATCGATGCTATTATCGATGCAACATCGGGTCACGAGCTCCTGTCCTTCATGGATGCATTTTCGGGCTACAACCAGATCCGCATGTTCCCTCCCGACATCGCCAAGATGTCCTTCGTTACAGACCAGGAGCTGTACTGTTACAGGGTCATGCCCTTCGGGCTGAAGAACGCGGGCGCCACCTATCAGAGACTCGTCAACCGGGTCTTCAAGGAGCAAATCGGGCGCAATATGGAGGTATATGTGGACGACATGCTCGTTAAGAGCCAGCGGGGGGAGGATCACGTCGCCGATCTGGAGGAGGCCTTTGGGGTACTTCGGACCCATAATATGAGACTCAATCCGGCCAAATGCGCCTTCGGTGTCTCCGCGGGAAAGTTCCTTGGCTTTATTCTCAGCCAGCGAGGCATCGAGGCGAACCCCGAGAAGATCCAGGCCATTTTAGACATGGCTCCTCCCAGGAACATCAAAGAGGTCCAGCGGCTGACGGGGAGACTGGCGGCCATCGGTCGTTTCCTCTCCAAGTCTGGAGAGAAGTCTCTTCCGTTCTTCAAAGCCCTGCGCGGCACCGGAGGGTTCGAGTGGGGTACCCAACAGCAAGAGGCCTTCGCCCAATTGAAGGAGTACCTCGCAAACCCTCCCCTCCTCAGCAAGCCCGAACCAGGAGAGCCACTCTGGCTCTACCTTTCAGCCTCGGAGAAGGTGCTCAGCACCGTTCTCGTTCGGGAGGAAGAGGGATCACAGAAGCCTCTGTACTATGTCAGCAAGGTCCTGCTCGACGTCGAGACCAGATACTCTCGGATGGAGAAAGTAGCGTACGCCCTGGTCATGGCCTCGCGAAAACTCCGCCCATATTTTCAATCTCATTCGGTCCAGGTACTGACTGACCAACCCCTGAAGGCCGTACTCTACAAGCCGGAGAGCTCGGGTCGACTCGTCAAATGGTCGATTGAGCTCAGCCAGTATGACATTGGCTATCAACCCAGAACAGCCATCAAGGGGCAGGCGCTCGCGGAATTCATTACGAAGTGCACCATCTCTGAGCACCCTGCAAGCAAGGAAAGCGACCAGACGTGGGAAGTTTACGTCGATGGTTCCTCCTGCGAGGCAGGCAGCGGAGCTGACATCATCCTGCGAGGCCCAGACGGTTTTCTTCTACAATACTGCCTCCGCCTCAACTTCCCGGCCTCCAACAACGAGGCCGAGTACGAGGCCATGATCGCCGGGCTCACCCTGGCTCATCAGGCCGGCACCAGACAGATCAGGGCTTTTAGCGACTCCCAGCTCGTGGTCAACCAGATCACCGTGGAGTACGAGGCCCGTGACGATCGCATGGTCCGGTACCGAGCTGTAGTTCAACACCTACTGACGTCCTTCGACGAGTCGGCTATTTTGAGGATCCCCCGAGAACAGAATGTCCAGGCTGACGCCCTGTCAAAGCTGGCTTCCTCTTCCTTCGAAGGTCTCGACCGCACGGTCCTGATCGATGTCATGTTAAAACCAAGCATCGACATCCCGGAGGTCCTATGCATTGAAGGCGGAGCTCCCCCCGAAGACTGGATGACTCTTATTAGGCGATTTCTCGTCAAGGGAGAGCTCCCCGAAGACCGAGCCGAAGCAAGAAGGGTCAGGGCCCGAGCGGAAAGATTCACGATAATCGACTCGACACTCTTCAAAAGGTCCTACACTACCTCGGATGGTCGACCCTATCTCCGCTGCCTCACTCCCGATGAAGCCAAATATGCTCTCAAGGAATTACACGTGGGGATCGGCGGATGCCACATGGGAAGTCGCTCGCTCGCGCGAAAGGCTTTGAACCACGGGTACTACTGGCCCACCATGTCGTAGGACGCTCTAACCCTTGTCAAGAAATGTGGCCCCTGTCAAAGGTTCTCGCCCGTCAAAAGGGCCCCGCAAGCAAACCTCCGCTCGATGGCCAGTCCAACCCCCTTTGCCATGTGGGAATGGATCTGGTAGGCCCCTTTCCAAAAGCAACAGGGCAGCGAAAATTTCTTATAGTAGCAATCGACTACTTTACCAAATGGATCGAGGCAGAGCCGTTAGCAACGATCACCGAGCAACAGACGCAGCAATTCTTCTGGAAGCACATCATCTGTCGGTTTGGGATCCCTCAAGTGCTCGTCACGGATAACAGGACCCAATTCGCAGGCAAGCATTTCTGCAAGTTCTGCGAAGATCTCGGTATCCAGCAGCGCTTCTCCTCAGTATGTCATCCCCAGTCCAACGGGCAGGCGGAAAACGCAATCCGTCAGATCCTCGACGGACTCAAGAAGCGACTCGATAATTCCTCTAAGGGATTATGGGTCGACGAGCTGCCAAGTGTTCTCTAGGCCCACCGAACGACGAAGAGGATCCCGACAGGGGAGTCGCCCTTCAATCTGACGTACGGTGCAGAGGCCGTCATTCCCCTGGAGATAGGGATCCCCTCTCCCCGGATCATGGCCTTCGATGAGGCAAGTAACTCTTTACAGCTACGAGCCGACCTGGACCTCGTTGACGAGGTCAGGGAGAAGTCGGCCATTAGAAGGAGTATCTACCAGCAGAGGATCGAGAGGTTCTACAACAAGAAGGTGCGCCCAACTGACATCAAACTCGGGACCTTGTTCTCCGAAAGCTGGCAGTATCCAACCCCGGCCAGAAAAGAAAGTTGGCACCAAATTGGGAAGGCCCTTACAAGGTATCAGAAGTCGTACGTCCCGGTACGTACCGTCTGACCAGCGCCGAAGGCAAGCCCATCAAAAGGCCCTGGAACGCGGAGCACCTGATCAAGTTCTTAAGAGAGGAGTAGCCTCCATATCAATGTAAATTATCGTGATTGTAATCGGCACGTCGTGCCTAGTCTTTTGTAATAGCTCAAATATAATGTAAATATGCCAGCTTTCTTAAAACAAGCCCTGGCTCCTTATTTTGTTACCAATGAAGAGAATGTTCCGCTCTCGGCCCTCGGATGGACTCCCGTGCCAGAACAGCTTCTCTCAAAAGCTTATGGTTCGGCCCTCGGACAAAATCGCGAGCTAGAACAGCTTCTCTCATAAGCTTCTGGCTCGGCCCTCGGACGGAATCGCGAGCCAGAATAGCTTCTCTCACAAGCTTCTGGCTCGGCCCTCGGACGGAATCGCGAGCCAGAACAGCTTCTCTTACAAGCTTATGGCTTGGCCCTCGGACGGAATCGCGAGCCAGAACAGCTTCTCTTACAAACTTATGGCTCGGCCCTCGGACGGAATCGCGATCCAGAACAGCTTCTCTTACAAGCTTAGGGCTCGGCCCTCGGACGGAATTGCCAGCCAGAACAGCTTCTCTTACAAGCTTATGGCTCGGCCCTCGGACGGAATCGCGAGCCAGAACAGCTTCTCTTACAAGCTTATGGCTCGGCCCTCGGACGGAATCGCGAGCCAGAACAGCTTCTCTTACAAGCTTATGGCTCGGCCCTCGGACGGAATCGCGAGCCAGAAAAGCTTCTCTCACAAGCTTCTGGCTCGACCCTCGGACGGAATCGCGAGCCAGAATAGCTTCTCTTACAAGCCTGCTCGGTCGGCTCGGCCACGTCCGCACTGTCTCTCCCCGAGAACATGTGCAGGAGCTCGGCGTCACCCCCGAGCAAGGCGGGTGCCTTCTTCAAGGCACCGCGACCTCGACGCTCGGCTGCGAACCTCTGCTACGCCTGCAGTTGCCTTTCTCACCGGTATGGGGGCTCGGCATCCGTCCCTCGCTCGGTTGGGGCTCCTTACAGCCCGTCAACCTATGTACGAGGCGACATCCGCCAGCCACGCCCGCACCGTCTCTCCTCGAGAACATGTGCAAGAGCTCAGCGTCACCCCCGAGCAAGGCGGGTGCCTTCTCCAAGGCACCGCGACCCCGACGCTCGGTGGCGACACTTCCGCTACGCTTGCAGTTGCCTTTCTCACCGGCATGGGGGCTCGGCATCCGTCCCTCGCTCAGTTAGGGCTCCGTACAGCCAGTCAACCTATGTACGAGGCGACATCCGCTAGCCACGCCCGCACCGTCTCTCCCCGAGAACATGTGCAGGAGCTCGGCGTCACCCCCGAGCAAGGCGGGTGCCTTCTCCAAGGCACCGCGACCTTGACGCTCGGCGGAAACCCTCCGCTACGCCTGTAGTTTCCTTTCTCACCGGTATGGGGGCTCGACATCCGTCCCTCGCTCGGTTTGGGCTCCTTACAGCCCGTCAACCTATGTACGAGGCGACATCCGCCAGCCACGCCCGCACCGTCTCTCCCCGAGAACATGTGCAGGAGCTCGGCGTCACCCCCAAGCAAGGCGGGTGCCTTCTCCAAGGCACCACGACCTTGATGCTCGGTGGCGACCCTCCGCTATGCCTGCAGTTGCCTTTCTCACCGGTATGGGGGATCAGCATCCGTCCCTCGCTCGGTTGGGGCTCCTTACAGCCCATCAACCTATGTACAAGGCGACATCCGCCAGTCACGCCCGCACCGTCTCTCCCCGAGAACATGTGCAGGAGCTCGGCGTCACCCCCGAGCAAGGCGGGTGCCTTCTCCAAGGCACCGCAACCTTGACGCTCGGCGGCAACCCTCCGCTACACCTGCAGTTGCCTTTCTCACCGGTATGGGGGCTCGGCATCCGTCCTTCGCTCGGTTGGGGCTCTTTACAGCCCATCAACCTATGTACGAGGCGACATCCGCCAGCCACGCCCACACCATCTCTCCCCGAGGACATGTGCAGGAGCTCGGCATCCCGAGCAGGGCGTGTGCCTTCTCCAAGGCACCGCGACCTTGACGCTCGGCGGTGACCCTCGACACTCCTCATAAAATTGTTCTCACAAACACGGGGGCTCAACGAACCAAAGCTCCAAGCTCGGTTCCGACCCCGTATTGCCAAAATTTGGTTAAGGTTTAGAGCGTCCGCCTTCGGCAGACACTCCGAGCCTCGTGTCGAATTATCGATCACCCTCTCACCCGCGAACAACTCGGGGTTTTACGGCCTTGACCGGCCTAAACCCTGAACTGTTCGAGGGTGGCAGGGGGGCCATCGACCCCCTGCTCCCACCATCAGGGATCAAACGCTCTGAGCCCTCGAGTTGTTCTGCTGAACCTCCTCTCGCCCAAGAACAACTCGGGGTTTACGGCTTTGACGAGCCCGAAACCCCAAATTGTTCTCGGACGATAGGAGGGCCGCCACACATCGGAAATATTATATTCTCTGGGCACCCGCCTTTGGCAGGCACCCGTGTCAGATGGCTCACTGCTTGACAAATGAAAAGGAGTGTGGTGGTTATATAGCCCGTTGAGGCCTCATTTATTGCGCCTGGGAAGGTGAAATGGCAGAAGGCGAAACGTCGCCATAAATGTTCATGGGAATACGAAACGTCGCAATTAATGACGCAGTCGCGTCAGTTGCGACCCTTCGTAGATTTCACACCGACCACCCTTGGCATCCGAGGCAATCAAGGTTCCGAGAAACAAATGTTCTTATTGATTACTCATTGCTTACAACTCGATGAACGTCGATACAAATACAATGAGAAAAGAAGGCTCACAACTCACTCGCACTCGCCAGGGAAGTCAAATTCAGGGCTCCTATTACGCTCGGTTGGGCCGACCAGGGAAGACGCTCCCGCCACCGAGCTCCCCGCATCATCCGGCTGGGCCTCAACCAGCGAGAACGGCAGCGACCGCCCCGGGGTGGAGTTACTCGCCTCTTTACTAGGCCCGCACCCAATATGAGCTTCAGCCGACGAACCTCCAATTCTTTCTCCATGACGTCCTTGCGAAGAAAAGACTCGGAGGCCGAGCGCCCACTAGAGGTACCTGAGACCGACCAGTCTGTCTCGATGACCCACCAGTCCCGGTCGGCCACGATTTTTCTCAAACGGGCCACCTCTAGGCCAAGCTCCCTTGACTTGTTCAGAAAATAATTCTTGGCGGCCTCTCGGTCCCGAGCCAACTTTCGTTGACGAGCCAACGTCTACCAAAAGAAAAACAAATGTCACAAAAACGCAAGTGTTGAAGGGTCGGCACAAAAAGTATATTTCATTTCATCTCAAAATTTTCATACAAAAACTGCGGTGGCCAGTCCGCTGTTGGCGTCTACAAAAACAAAAGAAACAAAAACATCTATTCTTGGGGGTCGGGTGACACCTCTTCATCGCCTTGGCCTTCCTCGGCGCCATCGCCGCCAGGGGTCGGAGGCAAGTCCGGCTTCCATCTGAAGGAGAGGTGGTCAACGTTACACTCGGGGTAGATGTACCTAAAATGGGACTTGGCCTGTTCGTACGCCTCATCCTGCGCTGCCACCAAGGTCTCCCCTAAAACCGCCTCCAAATCCGCCACGGCCTTCTTCCCTTTCTCTGCCTCAGCCGCCTCAGCCGCGACCTTCTTCAACAGATCCTCCCGGTCCTGCTTATGAATCTTAACAAGAGACTCTAACTGAGCCTCGTGAACGAGCACTTGGTCCCGGGCCTCCTTCAGATCATCCGTCGCCTTATTTAGCTCCCGAAGGTACTTCTCCGCATGCTTCCGCTCGTAGAGAATTTCCTTCTCCAGGCACTTGTGGACGTGCTGGCCGTGGAGCATCGCCTGTTTTAAAGAGACCAAGATTAGTGATAATAACAAGCCAAGTCAACAACACAGTTCTCAACCGACTTACCGAGAGGTTGGCTTGGGCCCACCGCATATAGGCCTGGTCGGCCATCTACACCGCCAGGGCCATTCCATCGCGCTCAGTGATGGCCTTCGAGACGAACTCCATCGAGACGGGTCCGTCAAGGATAGTGTCCCCCTTTAAAATTGACCAGTCGGGAACGAAAGGCATCGTAGCCATCCTCCCCACCAGCTCCGCGGTGCCTGGTCGAACCGGGTGAAGCTGTTGCGACGGAGCTTCCACGGTCTTCCCCGAGCCGCCTGCCGCATCTCGAGCCGATCTCGTCGAGCGGGAGGGGTGCTGATGTTGCTTCTTCTGCTTCTTGGCCGGCGATTGCCCCTCGGGCGCTGGAGGAGGCGCCTGTGAGGTCCCTCCGGCTTGCGGAGCCTGGGTGGCCAACTTCTTCTCGGCCGCAAGACGATCCTGCTCCTCTTTCTTTTTCTTCTCCTGTCTCGTCTTCTCGGCCGCGGCGAGCAGTATCTTCTTGGCTTGCGCCTGTTGTGCCGACATCCCTACAACAAGATAAGAAAAGAAAGGCTAAACGTTAACACGAAGGCAGAAAAATGAACAAATATGGAAAGAAACATACTAGGGTCGGCGGGACTCAGTCCGGCCCTCGCTAGGTGAATCTCGGTCACACAGGGCCATGCAATGCTGTGACCCCCAACTATCGCCTCAACCGCCTCCCACTCCTTGCCAGATAATTCGCTCTTCTTCGGAGGCTTGCGCTTCGGCTTTACGAAGTTCCACTGGGTCGGAATCCCCCATGACCCTTCGGTCTTAACAACAAAGTACTTGTCCCTCCAATTCTTTATTGAATTCGGGTGGCCGTGCACCACCTTCTTGTGCGGCCTCGGTGAGAAGTAGAATACCCCCTCGAGGTCTCCGAGCGAACCAATTCCAAAGATGGCCCGGAAGTACAACAGTCTCGGCTTCACCCCCTTCTCTTGGCATTTCAGAATGAAACAAACAAGATGCTTCCAAGAGTTCGGGCCGTACTGCATGGGGCACAGTTCCGCCCAGTTCAAGACCCTCTTCACAAAAGGGTGCAGGGGCAACCTCAGTCCCGAGAGGAAGGCGTCCTCTGGAAACATGCAGTAGCCCGGGGCCAGAACTGTGGTAGGGCGGATACCTGGGCTCGAAAGGAGGAGCTCATACTCCCGTGGAATGTAGTAAGCAGCCCTGATGATGTTGAGATACTCCGGTCTCAGGATGCTCGGGGTGTTATCCACGCGGATCTTCGTCCGTGTGTTCTCGCCCGGCACGGGAGGGATCGGTTGGATATCCTTGATGTCGTCAGGGTACATGCATATGGACACGGGATTCCGGAAGGTGACCGGGGGAACATCAAGGCCCGTTCTCGGTGCATCCTCGTCAAGCGAAGAGGGACTTTGGGGAATTGTCATGACTCTCTTCTTCCGACGTGGTCGAGGCTTACGCTCGGGGGATGGCGTCGACAAAGGGGGCAGCGGAGGAAGATCTTCTTCGACCCCAGCTGTCCCCTCGGGCATGCTCTGACCGGCCTCCTGCTCACCAACCTCCTCTTCTCCCTCGCGTTCCGCGTCAACCTGCTCGTCTTCATCCCCCTCTTCATCATCATCACCCGCCTTTTCATCATCATCACCCGTTTCCTGATCCGTTTCCTCCTCGTCCTCATCCTCGCTGTCCCCCACATCCTCCTCGCCACCCTCTTCCATGGGCTCCTTTCCCGGCCTCCTCGACCTCAACGGTTGCACCACAAAGACTACATCATCATCACCGTCTGAGCCAGGGTCAGACAGAACCTCCTCTTTCACCTTGTACTTACCCAGGGACGAGGACGTTTCCAATTCTGACTCCTGCCCAGAGCGACTGGACGAGCTAGCCTCGGATCCAGACTGAGTTCGCGACATGGCTAAAAGAAAATTACTAATCGGATGCGTGGAAAGTTACTTTCACGAGAAAATCCACCGACGGCGATTAAGATTCCTGCTCTTGCTGAAAATTGGAAAGTGAGTAATGAAAATGTAAATAAAGAAATGAGAGGGGGTAGGGGTTTTTAAAGAGGAAAACGACTCCTCGATTTTCACGAATGAAGATCTAGCCGTTGGATCTTATCTGACAAGATCTAACAGCCACCAAGATCTAAACAAGCTTTGATCTTTGCGCCATGACGTCAGCAATAAAGTGTGAAATTACCCCACTACCCCTTTCCCTTTTCTAGACAGAAAAAATTTCACCAAGTGAGAGGGGTCGACGCTCGGATGGAAAAAGAGCCAGGCTGCCTCCTCCTTTTTCAGTAGGGGCTCGGAGCTCGGATCGCAGCACGAGCCAATTACCCTTCTCTTCCTCACAGAGGGGTCGACGCTTGGATGGAAGCTCGAGCCAGGCCACCCTCTCCTTTCTCAGTAGGGGCTCGGAGCTCGGATAGAAGCTCGAGCCAGGCCACCTTCTCCTTTCTCAGTGGTTGCTCGGAGCTCGGATCGCAGCGCGAGCCAATTACCCTTCTCTTCCTCACAGAGGGATCAACGCTCGGATGGAAGCTCGAGCCAGGCCACCCTCTCCTTTCTCAGTGGTTGCTCGGAGCTCGGATCGCAGTGCGAGCCAATTACCCTTCTCTTCCTCACAGAGGGGTCGACGCTCGGATGGAAGCTCGAGCCAGGCCATCCTCTCCTTTCTCAGTAGGGGCTCGGAGCTCGGATAGAAGCTCGAGCCAGGCCACCTTCTCCTTTCTCAGTGGTTGCTCGGAGCTCGAATCACAGCACGAGCCAATTACCCTTCTCTTCCTCACAGAGGGGTCGACGCTCGGATGGAAGCTCGAGCCAGGCCACCCCCTCCTTTCTCAGTGGTTGCTCGGAGCTCGGATATCAGCGCGAGCCAATTTCCCTTCTCTTCCCCACAGAGGGGTCGACGCTCGGATCGAAGCTCAAGCCAGTCCACCCTCTCCTTTCTCAGTAGGGGCTCGGAGCTCGGATAGAAGCTCGAGCCAGGCCACCTTCTCCTTTCTCAGTGGTTGCTCGGAGCTCGGATCGCAGCACGAGCCAATTACCCTTCTCTTCCTCACAGAGGGGTCGACGCTCGGATGGAAGCTCGAGCCAGGCCACCCTCGCCTTTCTCAGTAGGGGATCGGAGCTCGGATAGAAGCTCGAGTCAGGCCACCTTCTCCTTTCTCAGTGGTTGCTCGGAGCTCGGATCGCAGCGCAAGCCAATTACCCTTCTCTTCCTCACAGAGGGGTCGACGCTCGGATGGAAGCTCGAGCCAGGCCACCTTCATCTTTCTCAGGGGTCGCTCGGAGTTTGGATAGAAGTGCGAGCCAATTCCCTTTCTCTTCTTCACAGAGGGGTCGGCGCTCAGATGGAAGCTCGAGCCAGGCCACCTCCTCCTTTCTCAGTGGTTGCTCGGAGCTCGGATCGCAGCGCGAGCCAATTACCCTTCTCTTCCTCACAGAGGGGTCGACGCTCGGATGGAAGCTCAAGCCAGGCCACCCTCTCCTTTCTCAGTAGGGGCTCGGAGCTCGGATAGAAGCTCGATCCAGGCCACCTTCTCCTTTCTCAGTGGTTGCTCGGAGCTCGGATCGCAGCGCGAGCCAATTACCCTTCTCTTCCTCACGTAGGGGCTCGGAGCTCGAATAGAAGCTCGAGCCAGGCCACCTTCTCCTTTCTCAGTGGTTGCTCAGAGCTCGGATCGCAGCGCGAGCCAATTACCCTTCTCTTCCTCACAGAGGGGTCGACGCTCGGATGGAAGGTCGAGCCAGGCGACCTTCGTCTTTCTCAGTAGGGGCTCGGAGCTCGGATCGCGGCGTGAGCCAATTCCCCTTCTCTTCCTCACAGAGGGGTCGACGCTCGGAAGGAAGCTCGAGCCAGGCCACCTCCTTCTTTCTCAGTTGGCGCTCGGAGCTCGGATAGCAGCAAGAGCACTAATCGCTCCCCTGTGACCCTTGGGGGCTCGGCACTCGGATAGAATCCCGAGCGCTGATCTCTCCCCTAGAGCTCAGTGAGGCTCGGCACTCGGATCACATCCCGAAACACCAAATACTCTCCTCGCTCTTCCAACTAGCGAGGAGATCGTCCACGAACCCGAGGAGGTCATCTGCCGATCCCAAAGCGCTCAACAGGCCGATCCCCAGATCTCCGCTGCCGATCCCTAAAGCTCGGCAAACAAGCCCCAACGGGTGGCCTTGACGTCCCCTCGCTCTTCCAACTAGCAAGGCGGTCGTCTGCCTACCCTTACGGGATCATCCACCGACCCATGACGCTCGGCAAACCAGCCCCAACCGATGGCCTTGACGTCCCCTCGCTCTTCCAACTAGCGAGGTGGTTGTCTGCCGACCCTTAGGGCTCGTCCGCCGACCCCATGGGCTCGTCCGCCGACCTCGAGAACTCGACATACGCCCTTCCGGCTCTCCTCCCTCCTAAACATAACCTCCCGCGCAAATCCAACGAAGGGTCCCTTCCTCCTACCCCCGGCCCTCTTCGGGAAACAACAGATCCTACTTCTTACCCCAACATCTGCTCTTCCCCTAGAGGCAAAGAGTCACTCCCGCACGGCTGGATCACCCAGCCCCGCTGGAGTGTGGGGCTTGTGATATGGGTCAGGAATAAACGTGGCTCATCCTGGGCCACTGGATCCCCTCAGGATACGCGCTCCTTCTGATCCTTCAGATCTGCCACATCAGCACCAAAAAACTGCCCGGAGCTCTGCCACGTCAGCCCGGAAACCACTTCAGCGTTTGCCACGTCAGCCCTATACCGCCCGGCTTTCCACCGCTTCAGCCACTCGGGTAACCGGGTCCGGCCCAGCCCCAAACGGGTCTGGACCCGATTGGAGTCCCCTATAAATACCAGACCCTCCCCCTGTCTGCAGGTAATCAATCTTCTTCCACCAAAACCCTAGTTACTGTTGCTGTAGCTTAAGTAACTGACTAGATCGTCGGAGGGTCTGCCACCGGGACCAACCCCGGTATTTCTAGACCATCTGCAGGTACACCAGACCTTGGATCCGAGCCACCTGATTCGCGCCCAGCATCCAGCCTCACCTCACTCCAGCCTGTCACCGGTACCGCTCGGCCAGCCGAGGGTCGTCTGATTGGTAGCTTCCTCCTTCAAATACAAATCGAGTAAGAACTCACACCTGGTGCATCCACACGTCCCCCAGAAACAAACCGCATCATACACTTTATGTTAACAAACATCTTTTTTTTTTTTTTTTGTATTTACTTAAACTACATTTTCTCTTAATACACTAAACACCTAACAGCACTCAATAGTAGGCGACATATAAAGTTCATTTATGTTTTATAAGGAATTATAATATTTTTTTTCCAACTTTTATTTCATGAAAAACTCAAAAAAATGAATTAAACATAAAAGTGGGAAAGGCCGGATTCGAACCCAGAACCAACAGCCCCGCCAATGAACAGTAACAGGCCTAAAACGCACCGACTGACCACTAAGGCCTGAGTGACTAACCAATATAAATTGAGGCTTAAATTCTTATGCTCTTGCTCTCTATTATTAGGAAACAATCAAAATTTATAAAACTCAGAGCCTACCAAGACTCGAACCCAAGACCAACTTCTCCGCCCATGAACAGTAACATGACTAAAGTGCACCTAATGACCGCTAAATCCTAAGTGACACTCGCTTTCTTAAAAAGCGATTGTGGTTAAAAATCAATTGGTTTTTCAGAAAGCGAGTGTAGGCTTTCGAAAATCAAAAGCTTCACACTCGCTTTCTGAAAAAGCGATGAGGTTTTAACCACACATGCTTTTTCAGAAAGCGAGTGAGCCAGTTTGAAATTTTTTTAAAAAATTAGGATAGTTTGACAAAAACTTTCAAAAAGTGGGATAGTTTGGAAAAAAATTCTCACTAACAAGGGACAAACATTTTCTTGATTGAGAGAGAGAAAGAATTTCTTGATTGGGAAAGAGAGAGAGAAAGAGGTGCAACTGAATTGTTTTGACTTTTGAGCCCCGTCTACCGGCCATCTGTTTATGTAGAGAGGGAGGGAGAGCTAGGGCATAAGGAGGTGGAGATGATGTAGGAAAAAAAAGAAAAAAGAAAAAAGAAAAGAAAAACAAAAAGAAGAATTGGTCTTGGTTAGTTGGGTTGCTTAAGTAGCAAGTTAGGAAATCAGAGATTTACATACATCTTACCAGATGATGTCTTTCTCTTTTTTTAATCGCTAAACGGTGGGTTGAATATCTTTCGCATTTCATTAAAAAGATTTTAACAAAACATACAACAAAAAATAAGGCTTATGAAGTTCAGATCCCAACATGCTGGGTCCTGGAACTCATACACCCCAACCAACAAACAAAAATACAACAAAATCTAATCCTACTGATCGACTGACCTCGTCCAAGTTAATTTCTCGTGCCAATTTGAGCTCATTCTCTCTCTCAGTCTCTCACTTGTACACCGTTTATTCGCTCTGTCATTCGCACGGACACCTCCGTCGCCCCCATCAGTGACTTATACCTCAACTTCAAGCACCATATGAGAGACTGCAAGCACTCCACCAATCTGACAACTCCCTGTGCAGATTGAGTCCTGGTTCTCATCCTCTCGCTTGACCCTCGCTGAATCTTACTGGAACCTCGCAACGAAGGCTGTACACCGTTTATTCGCTCCGTCGCTCGCACGGACACCTCCGTCGCCCCTATCAGTGACTTATACGTCAACTTCAAACACCATATGAGAGACCGCAGGCACTCCACCAATCTGACAAGTTCCTGTACAGATTGAGTCCTGCTTCTTATTTTCTTGCTTGACCCTCATTGACTCTCACTAGCCCATTGCATCGAAAGCTGTCCTCTCTCCTGATTGCTCAACAAACACCACCACCACCTCCAAGCCCCCTGACATGAGAGAGACCTTAGGAACCCCTCACTTTGACCTGAATAGGACAAAGTAGAGACCAAACTATAAAATTGTCGGACTACCGTCACCCACCAACTAGGGTATATTTTCATGCTAATTGTAAGCTAGTTGTAATTTGGATATTAGGGCAAAAGAAATTTGGATATTAGGGAAGAAATATTGGAGGAGGAAGAGAAGAGGAGGAGCCCCCCCTGCACCACTGTTGGTTTCGAACCGGGAGGGAGAGAAGAGGGGAAGGGAAGGGTTTTGGCCGGGCTGGAGAAAGGGAGGACGGTGGTCGACGAAGGAAGGAGGTGGGCAGGTCGGGCGGAGGGGAAGACGGGAGGGTTACCGAAAGTGGAGGAGAGGAGGGCTACCGAGGGTGGAGGAGGAAAGGAAGAGGGGGAGGAGCAGGGTGGGCGGGAGGAGGTGGAGGGCTATCAGAGGGGAGGAAGAGAAGGTGGCCGGAGGAGGGAGGAGATAGAAGAGAGTGGGGGATTGGAGAACGCCCAAAAATTGCTCCTAAATTTTCGGGAGAGATCTGCGAGGATTTTCAGGAGGCTCTGTGTTCAAATGCTGTCTTTTGCAATGTGGGAGCAATCAAGTGATCAGTTCTTTTATTGAGGTGAAAGCTTAGAGCTCAGTCTGGAAGGAATGGCCAAGATGTCACCTGAGGCCTACAAAGATAGTCTGAAATACCGGGATGGATCCCAATGACAGACCCTCCGACAATCAAGTTAGTAACCAGAAGTGAAAAACTGAGTTTAGTGGGCAAAAGTTTGATTACCTGTAATTGAGGAGAGATGTTTGTATTTATAGGCATGTGGAGAAGCAGTTAGGGAAATATTCCATAACTGATTTGAATCAATCCCTTTGATTAAGGATCTGAACGGTTAATTATCTCCCTGACTTTTAAGGAATTTGATGTCAACCACAAATGGCTGGTCAATCTCCCCTACTTGGGCTGTAGTTTGTTTGGTGGGCCTAGGGACGGCCAATATTCGTGTTGTGGGCTTGTAGTCATTACAGAAATGACTGCTTCGCCCTTTAGGATATCCAAGATTTGTGCAGAGATCGTATGGTGCTGATTAGCCGTTATTTATTGTAACCCCTATTTCCGGAAATGCGTATTTTTTGAGTATTTTTCTGCATTTTGAGATTTATAAAAATTGTTATTGATAAATTTGTTTTGAGTTCTTAAACAAAATATTTTCTAAACAATAGTTATAACTATTTCAAATAAACTTTGTTTAAGTTCCTACTTGATCAACTAATTGCATTTTGACCTTCCAAGTTATTGTTACTATTTCGACTATTTCAACAAAATTCCTATTTTCATATATTGACAATATCCTGAGGATTGCTATTACTAATGTTAGTATTTTTTTTATCATCATTATTATTATTTCTATTCTTATTGATACTACGATTACTTATTATTTTTATTGATTATTAAATTCTTATTTGATAATTGTATTTTTAATTGTTTCAAATAATTTATGTAATACAAATTGTATTTTATCAGATACCCTATTTCTTATATTCAGATTTGTGTTGATCTATTGTATTCTATACAATGTGTTTTATTTTAATTGGATCTATACCCAATACCCAATATCCTATCTTTCCCTATAAATACTCTATTTTTTCTACTTAACCCTAATCTATTATTAATCTTTAACCCTACTGCCGCCTAACCCCTCCCCCATACTGTTTTACTCCAAACCCCTTTACTGTGCTCTATCTCCCTCTCCATCTCTATCGCTTTCTCTGCTTCCTTCAACCGAACCCACAACCCTCATCCCGTTACCTCTCCGATCGACTTCCACCGCCCCCACCATTGTCAAGACCTCTGCTCCTCCTCATCCCCATCATCGTCCCCTGTTCCCTTCACCGTTAATCCAACTCCCGATCACCCAAGACTCCACCGAACCCATAAACCATCTCGCCTTCGCCATTACCCATCGCCAACTCGTCTTTGCCCTCGCCGTGCACCCCCCGCATCCACCGCGATCCCCTAGAGTCGCCGTCGAGCCCCGATTCGTTGCTGTCGTTGCATCTCTGTTACCAACTGAAAACAGAATTCAGTGTTCGTCGAGGCTGTCATCGTTGCGTCGCTTCCCGACTAGCGTCGCCACACGTCGCCGCCGCCAGCATTGCGAGCCCCCACCGCAGTCCCATCGCAGTCGCTTGCTCTCTCCCTCTCTCTCTCTGCCAATTGACAAAGACGATTCGTTAGTGGTCGAACTCGCCGTTCCGTGTTCTGGGCGCTAAGGATCAGCCATCGCTGTCCCATGTTTTGCCCCCGATCTGGTGTGTAGGAGAGATCTTATTGGTGGGATTTGGTGTTTCGTGTTCGGCCGCATCAGATCCAGACTTGCTATTCGCTGTTTTGGATCGGATCCGTTGTGAGGAAATGGATCTCATTGGCTGGATTCGGTGTTCTGTGTTCTATGTGCACCAGATCCAGGTTGGGTGTTCTGTGTTCTGTCCCGATCCGATGTGGAAATTTCTCTAGGATCTTGCTGTTGCTGTTGATTCTTCGTGCATTTATTTTTGGGAGATTTTGTCGGGATCTGATCTCGTTATTCTATTTAATTATATCTACAAATACAGGCAAGTCTCTTCTTGAACCCTTCTTTTTATTTGTGTTCAAGATTTCATTGATCTTGCAAGTAGATCCTATCCGTTTATTTATCCCAAAAAAAAAAACTGAGTTGACAATTCTATTAAGATTATCGAGGATTTACACGAGCTAACCCGCTATACTCTTAACATCATGCTCCTCTTCGATCTAAACCTAGTCCCCATTGTTTCTTGCATTTGCACATTAAACAACTAGATTCATGCATAGAACTGTTTGATAGATTGGACATTGAAATTGATCATGCTAGAATTGAATCTAATTGATGAATTGACACGATGACCACGATAAATGTATCTTAACCCTTTTTTTTTTAGGGGAAAGGTGGAATAAGGCCACCCTGTTTCATTAATAAGGCCAAATGTATCTTAACCCTTAGAAATTGCATGTTGACACCTAGGATTGCTTTGATTGCCAATTTATATGCTATTTATGATCGTATGAGTTATTTGTTATCTTTTTATATTAATTTGATTTCTGAACTGCTGTAAGTTTCACTTTAAATCAGATTTTTAGCCCTGTTAATGACCTAATTTGAAAGAACTCACTAAACATAAAATGCAGCTCTTGATGTCTAGATAATTTTTCTCTAGTTTGGATTTAAATTTCAATTTTCTATCTGTTAGATATCACCACTTTACTGCAACTGTGTTAGTAATTTTCAGACTCGTAATTTCATGCGTATCCTGTTGTTGTTTATTTTATTTGACCCTATTATCAGTAAAAGAAAAATCTGAAATAATTTAGGCTGGACCTAGACATGTATATCTACTTCTCTGAATTTTCTTAGATTTTAATAATGAGTTTCCTAACCTGAATTAATTAATGGAACATAACCAACTGCATGCTGACTGAACATAAAACCTGATTTGATTAGAACTTTCACCCTAGTTTCTATGACTTTTATATACCTTAATTATACTCGCTGGAACCGTGTGGAAGTCTATTTTCCAGATCTTCTGGCAGTTTCAGTTTTACTATTCTGTAGTGGCTGTAATCCATGTTTTGGTACAGCAAGGTCATGCTGTCCTGATCATGTGATGTGTGTTGATATGACCTGTTTGCTCCATGCTTTGTCTATAACGTATAGAATTAGTCACACATAGTATTATAAAACATTGACACCCTCTTGCATGCTCACATAGGATGAAAATGACTTAATAACAAGCCGGGGTATTATGGGTAGACTTGGTAGTGAACGATCGGGAAATGTACTCGGCAAGGCCTTCTCGTTTGCATGAATACTTGACATTGAAGGAGGAGATTGTCTTCGAAGAAGATTATCATGCTATCTCGTTATCTCGATATCTCGTTATCTTGTTTATCACGTTATCTAGTTACGCCGAGTACACGGACCGTGAATTCACCATTGGTCTAAAATGATCATTGTGCTTGCGCGAAACCTGTAGTATGGGATGCAGTAGTACGTGCACTAGATAGGTTAATAAAATACTTAACAACCTGCATACTTGATCTTGTATTGACATTGACTTGACATCACGCATTTCATGTGTGATTATTGTAACCCTTTTGATATTACTGGCTGCTCTTTGTTTTGTTCTTTATCTTTGACCATGTCCTATTTCCTTTGATATTCAAGTTTTCTTTATCCTCTGTTTTCTCTACTTGCTGCCCACGACTTGCTCTAAGGGCTCTCTTTTCTTTCTTTTTAGATCCAGTTTTAACAGGTACTGAAGGAGCATTACCAGAGGACATTGGTGAGCAAACTCTCTGAAGATTGGAGCTGGACTTTAGACTACTTAGTTATCTTTTCTTATTTGCTTATTGTATTTCTTTTTATCATACTTTGTATTCTTGGGTTTTATGACCCGAAGTTTGTTTTATCCCAGATGTTGGATTATTATTTAGTAAATTTATTTCATGATTATCTTTGAGTTTATCTATTGTTTATGTGATTATATTCTTTGACTGCGTGGTTGTTTCTTTTGTATATTGTTGAGTTAGACTGGTACAGCTTATGAATGATGTTTAATCATTCGCTGGGCCTAAGTTACGTATTCGTATTCCCGTATTTTGGGAAGCGAGGTGTGACATTTATACCCACGTCATAAGACCCCCACTCATGGAGGCTAGTCCTAGCGGCCTTCAAGGAGTAGATAGTCGATTTCGAAAGATCACCGGTCATCAACTTTGGGGTTCGGCTGTCGAAGGTGTATGAGGTTCGGTGCATTGTCCCTATTCGCAGGCAGCGTTTTGTGCCACTTTTGCGAGTGCCTAGAATGACCATCCGAGGGACGAGGGTATAGGGTTTTAGCGTGCCGACCCTCTTCTCAACTGGCATTTTGTGCCAATTTTGTGAGTGCCTCGACTAACAATAAAAGGGACGAGGATGTAAAGGGTTCCGCGTGCCATGCCATTTTTAACTGGCTAATGATTAGTCCAATTTTATGAGTGCCTCAAATGACAACCCGAGGGACGAAGGTGTAGGGTCTTCAACGTGCCGAACCTCTTCTGAAATGGTGTTTTGTGCCAATTTTGTGCGTGTCTCGAATGACAATCCGAGGGCCGATGTTGTGCTAGAATCCAAACCTCTTGTCAACTGGCTTTTGGTGCCACTTTTAGGAGCTCCTCAAATGAAAATCCGAGGGTTGAGGTTGTGCTCGAATCCGAACTTGTTGCCAAGTAGCGTTTGACTCCACTTTTGGGAGCACCTCGAATGACAATCAGAGGGCCGAGGCCTCTTGTCTGAATCTGAACCTCTTGTCTAGTGGCGTTTGATACTACTTTTGGGAGCACCTCGAATGACAATCTGAGGACCGAGGCTGTAGAAGAATCTAAATCTCTTGTCAAGTAGCTTTTGACAACACTTTTGAGAGTGTCTCGAACGACAATCTGAGGGCTGAGGATGTGGGAGAATTCGAACATTTTGTCAGGTGGTGTTTGCGCCACTTTTGGGAGTGCCTCGAATGACAATTCAATGGACGAGGTTGTAGGGGGGCTCGTTTGGAGCCATTGACCTCAAGGATGTGGAGAAATCGCCTTTTGAACATTTCCATTCCTGGCTCTGTCGAAACGTGCAGACCATGTGGACAGTCACGTGTCAGCAGACACACATGTATCGTACGTGGGTTGGCCCACATCATCATTACGAAAGTCAAAGTCTTTCTCACTCCCAACAGTTGGATGGGGGTAGAGGGCTAGGATTTTCCCGCGTCACCTTTGTGCGGATCGATGAGTCTTTCTCCAGTCTATAAATCTCCCACTTCCGTTGCATTTCTTAGTTTCACTTTCTCTCCTTGATGTTTGGAGTTTTTTTTGCTTGTTTTCTCTTCTTTTCGGTTATTTTTTATGGGAACTTCGATAGCTTTTATGGTAGGTAAAAAATTATTTAATTTTATCTAGGACTCGATTAGGTAGCTCATCCGTGGGGACCAGTCGCGATGAGCAGGCTTCGACAAACTCATCTTCGTGGAAAGAGCCCATGTTACAGGAGAGAACCGATAGTAGTGAAGCCACAGTTTCCTAGGAAGACTATGAGGAGTCGAAAAATGACTCGGGAGAAGGGGGATCTCCTACTGGCAGAGCACAGTTTGAGGTTGTCGTAATTCTGCCGAATGTTGTACCCGATGAGAAGAGGGCATCGGCTGGGGAGGACAGCGAGATGTCCTTTTCACTAGAGATTGAGAGTACTCATCCGCCGAGGGTTCCGAGGCCGAAGAAGAAGAAGAAGAAGATTGAGGGTGGACGAGCCCGTCGAGGATGATTATGATAACCCTGAGCTGCATCGCCTGATTCTCCAAGCATCGGCGCTTATTCGAATGTACCTCGACGATGTCAGGAACTTCATCACAATTGGGGTCCAGCCACCATCTCTTTCATGTAACCGGAGGCTAATCCTTGCCGACCAGATCGCGAATAAGCTGGCTAGAGAAGATCTTACTTTAATCAACGAACATTACTACTTGTTTCCAGTCGACGGTTACGCCTCAAGGCTTCAGTTGCTGATTCACCAATTTGCGAATGAGGTACTTTGGTGGTTAGGAGTCAGCCTCATATAGTACGAGCCCAACTCCCAGAAGCAAATTTTGGCCTTCATCATGCTTTGTACGGAAATGGAGGTCCCCTGAAGATAAAGTACTTGAAAATATGCTTTGGCCTCAGCACCCCTAGAAAATTTGAGGGTCGATGTTTCTTGACGCCCTGTCTCAGTAACAATGTCGTGCACAATCATCTAGACTCCTTTAAAGATGGGAAGTCAGAGTATATGGTCATCCGAAGCTCGACACCTTGGGATATCCCGATCTAGAGGTTCGATGTTCCCAAGACCAAGTATCTGAAGGAGAAGGATTTTTCCAAAAAGGAAACGACCGAGTTCGATAGTTTGTTTAGCACGCGATGTGTAGATTGGTTGAAGGTGGAGGACAAACACCCGATCAAAAGCAGGCTGAGCCCGACCAACCCTAGTATGTCTTGTTCTATTTTTCCTGATTGTCTTTACTTGAGGTTTAACTCTTAACTTTTTTTTTGTTCTGCAGATATGTTGGATGAAGTGATCACGGCCCGCCGAAGGGAGCTCTCCAAGAAGAGGAAGGTGTACACCTCGTCCTCCTAGGGACCCTTAGACAGGGATACCAAAAAGTCCAAGAGACCGAAAGTGCTCACCATCATAGATGACAAGCCTCTTGTCGAGGCGCAATCGAACACCATGGCTGTGGCAATCACCACTCTAGTGAACTTGTAGCGCCCTGAATCCCCATACTGGTGATTCGTGGCAAAAACAGAATCTTTCCTTCAAACAATCACAATACTAAAAAATGCAGAAAAAATTTAAACAAATTTTATTTCATGATGTACAAGTTCAAGTGTTACAATTATACACTGTCTCAGAAATTACAAATCAGAGTTTTACAAAAATACCAAAATGTAAAGGATGGACACTTGATACTGTCACTTGGGCACACCATCTGGCACACTTGATATTGTCACTTGGGCACACCATCTGGCTTGGGCTTCCTGGGCTCCCAGGGTCGGCAATCTAGCACCTAAAAGAGTGGGCACGTCAGTAATTCTACTGACGTAAGGCTGATAAAAGCAGCGATCTCCAAACTAGACAATCAAGGTTGGAAGCAAAAAGAAAAAGTGACTAAAAGAAGGAAAAGTGGAGTCGGGTCAAGGTGTCCTTGTGTGTGATATGACCTAGTGATCTAATGCATAGATCAAGATGTACTTAGTCTAATGCAAGCGAGACTTTGAAAATGTATGCATCCTATACTACATACTTTCCAAATCAAGCCGTTGTCTCCAAGTTCAGGGTTGTGAACCCTCGCCATGCGACCTACTCTTGTACTCGTCCTGGTCCTAATAGATAGATCGTGGTTGATGAGGTTGCAGATTAATCTGTCCCCATCCGTTTCTGCAGTCACTTAGTGGTGTCTCAGTTTTCCACTAGTGTCCAATGCCCGGACCCCACTCAAAAGCCGTGATGAACTTTAAGATACACCGCAGCATACCTATGGCACTGAAGATTCACAGAATCATAGCCCATATGATCCGTTCGTGTCCACCAGCATAGAACTTGACGGCCTCGAAGGTCTAATCCCCCTATCCGCCAGGAAATTCTATCCCATTCTTACCACAGTACTTCATGAATCAGTAGTGCAAGATACTCATCGCAGCACGTATCCCTAATAACAGGAGAGTACATCACCCGATTACTAGTTAGCTAGAAACCAATGCAGTTATAGGTGACGGAAAAACTAACCAACATTAAGTCTACCTTGACATGTTACACGGGCATGCTTACCAACTAATTTCTAGTCTAAGTTATGCCTAGTCTCAAGCGGCTTTCCTACTAGAAACCCTCGTTCCAGTATATCAACCTGCGGCTCCCACGACGTGATCACTTGCTCGCCACTTCCCCCATTGAGTCTCTTCCTCAACTCGGCTCGTGATCATCTCCCATGATTTTGTCGGTGCCCGAGTTAGTCACTTTCAATCGTTAAGGCAGAATTCCCCAAGTTGGCCTAATGGTTGATAAGTGTAGGCAACTAACTTAGACAAGGTCGATGACTCGGATGTCGTTCAAGTCTCTACCCGTGTCTTAATCAACCTAAGACATAAAATAACCAAGTATTTGGGGTATAGGAATACCCCTAACTCTCAATTCAACACTTAAGAGTAGAGAATAAGTCGCACACATGCAAAGTGACAACTTCTAAGGGTGGCTGGATCTGTCCAGCACTTTCAAAAATCATATCAATTATTACACAACTTGGAACTACAAGTTTCGGGGCTTTTTGGAAAGCTTAGGGTGCGTTTGGATAGCTATTTTTTTCCGTTTTTTCGTTTTCTAAAACCAAAAAGGCATTTGGTTACCCTCTTCTCAAACCCTTTTTTGCTTCTCTTTTCAGAAAAATCCAAATAGGTCATTTCTTAACCCTTCCTCTCTCTTTTTTGATATACTATTATTATAATATATATACTTTTGTTATAATATATATTATTATTTCATATATACTATTTTATATATACTATTATAATATTCGATTATTATTATAATATATTATTATTATTATTATATATTACTATTATATATTATTATATAATTTATTATTATTATATTAAATTATTTAATATAATATTATAATATATTATTATTAAATATATATTATTATAATTATTATATGTTATTATATATATGTATATAATTAAATATGTTTATTATGATAAATTATTTTATATTACTAGGTTTGCCCGGTTGACACGTGCCTACGACACGTCTTCGGAACGGAGCACCTTGTTTGATCATATAAATTAGTTTTGGAGGTCCAGCAAATTAATTGAAGTAGCAAACATAGAGCAAAAAACATATTATATAATTTTTTTTATATTTTTTGAATTATTTTAAAAGTTTTTAAAGTTTTTAAATTTATTAGTTTTTTATTTTTTTTTATTTTTTAAAATTTAAAATTTTTTTTATTTTCTTAATTTTTTTTAATAGAAGAGGGAGGGAGAGAGAGAGAAAAAAAAATTAAATAAATATAGGAGTTGTTTTGGGTGGGAATTTGAATTTGAGTTTTGGGGAAAAACTTTTGGGGGGAAAATATGTTTTGTGAGGTTAGATCTGGGCCTTTGAATTTTGGGGGGATTGAAGGAGAACCACTTGATAGCTTTCTTTGTGTTTTATTATATAGATTACATAATATACAATTATTATAATACATTATTATTTTATATATTCTATTTTATATATACTATTTTTATTATTATTATTATTATTATTATTATTATTATTATTATTATTATTATTATTATTATTATTATTATTATTATTATTATTATTATTATTATTATTATATATATATATATATATATATTATAATACATTATTATTTTATATATTCTATTTTATATATACTATTTTTATTATTATTATTATTATTATTATTATTACTATTATTATTATTATTATTATTATTATTATTATTATTATTATTATTATTATTATTATTATTATTATTATTATTATTATTATTATTATCATCATCATTATTATTATTATTATTATTATTATTATTATTATTATATATATATATATATATATATATATATATATATATATATATATATATATATATTATTATATTATATTATTATTATTATTATTATTATTATTATTATTATATATGTTATTATTTTATTTATACTAATTTATATATACTATTATCATATTATATTATTATTATATATATTATTATTTTATATTTACAATTTTATATATACTATTATTATATATATAATTATTATATATATTATTATTATTATATATTACAATTATATATTATTATATATATTAATATAAAATATATTACTATTATATATTATTATATATATTATTATAAAATATACTATTATTATAATATATTGTTATATATATTTTTATAATATATTATTGTTACATATATTATTATTATTATTATTATATATATATTATATTTTTATTTTTATTTTTTGATATTTATATATAGAGTCCCCTTCGGTTGCACACTACTTTTGGTGAGCACTCCGTGAGCACTCATGAAATAGAGCACCTATGACAAATCTGAACCGCTCATATTGTTTTATATACCTTAGATAGCATAACAATAGAAAATCAAGTAATTTGAAGTTCATTTGCCCATCCATCATGCTGTTCGAATTTTCAACCATACAATTTTGTAATGATGTAAATCATGGGCAAATGAACTTCAAATTACTTGATTTTTTATTGTAAGGCTATCTAAGGTATATAGAACAATATGAACGGTTCGGATTTGTCATAGGTGCTATATTCCGTGAGTGCTCACCAAAGTAGTGTGCAACCGAAGATTTCTCTTTATATATATATATATATATTATTATTATAATATATATTATTTTTTCATGTATACTATTTTATATATACTATTATAATAATATATTATTATTATAATATACATTATTATTATCATTATATATTACTATTATAAATTACTAGTTGAAATTTACCGTGCACCAAGTGCACGTGGCTTGGTGCACATAAATGTTGAATATTTTAACAATATTTTATGTTGAGAAAATCAATTATAGAATAAATTTTATTAAGAATTAAAAATATATATATATAGTATAACCACTATTTATTAATTATATACACAAAATACTTAAAATTTTGAAGCTAAGGGCTCAATATTATCATGAGTAAACAAAATAATATGTAAATAATAGTTTCATCTCAAACATAAAGATGTAATCATCTAAGTAGTTAAAATCCCCAATTTCGTCTGATTAATCCCCGATTAATCTCTAATCGGAGGCTAAGCGATTATTTTTTTAGCGATTTATAATATTTCAATAGTTAACGATTTAATCGGGTATAATCGGCCGATTAGTGGTTAATCGACCGATTTTAAGTGACCGATTAACCGATTAAGTCTCCTTTAATTTTCATGCTCGTTTGCATTATTCGGGCTCAATCCGGCCCAAACTGAAATTCAAATTCAAAATCCAAACATCTTGTGGTCCTCGCGCAAACCCAAACTTGATATGTCGCCGCTCTCTTCTTCTTCCTCGCGCAAACCCAAACTGATTTTCTTCTTCTTCCTCAAGCAAACCCAAATCCGACCCGCCGTTGCTCCTCCTGCGCCGTCGCATACTTTACTCGGCCCTCATCTATTGCACCTCCCCGATTGTATATATATATATATATTCCTATTTAATAATCTCATAATAGTTTTATGTTAGGAATTAGGGTTGCTACATAATGAAGATATATCTTTTTTAATTATATATATATACTAGGTTTGCCCGTTGACACGTGCCTACGGCACATCTTCAGAACGGTGCACCTTATCTGATCATATAAAATAGTTTTAGAGGTCCAGCAAATTAATTGAAGTAACAAACATATTATATGAGAAACTTTTGGGGACCCGGCAAAAAACATATTATATAATTTTTTTGATTTTTTTGAATTATTTTTAAAGTTTTTAAAGTTTCTATTTTTTTAGGTTTTTAATTTTTAATTTTTTTTAAATTTTTTAAATTTTTATTTTCTTAATTTTTGAATAGAAGAGGGAGAGAGAGAGAGGAAACATAATAATTAAATGAATATAGGAGTTGTTTTGGGTGGGGGATTTGAATTTGAGTTTTGGGGGAAACTTTTGGGAGGAAAAAATATGTTTTGTGATGTTAGATTTGGGGCCTTTAATTTTTTTGGGGATTGAAGGAGAGCCACTTGATAGCTTTCTTTGCGTTTTATTATATAGATATATATATATATATATAGCCATTGCAAATGGGTGTACAAACCACTAAAGCCGTTGTTGGAAACAACGGCTTAGGTTATAAATCTAAGCCGTTGTTCCAAAGCAACGGCTTATGCTGTTGTTCCGAATATAACCTAAGCTGTTGTTCGGAACAACGGCTTCAGTGGTTTGCAATGGAGCATTGCTCTTATATATATATATATATATATATATATATATAACGATTTTCCGATTTAATCTTCGATTATTTTCCGATTAACCGATTAATCACTAATCATTCCTAGACTGATTAGTTCTAAAATCTGATTTTAATTGCTTAGATATTCATTGTACTTTTCATAAGATTTACGCAGTTAAAATCCCCGATTAAGCCCCGATTAATCGATAATCGGAGGCTAGTGATTTATAATATTTCAATAGTTGGCGATTTAATCGGAAATAATCGGCCGATTAGTGGTTAATCAGCCGATTTTAAGTGGTCGATTAACCGATTAAATCTCCTCCTCTAATTCTCATGCTCGTTTGCATTATTTGGGCTCAATCTGGCCCAAATCCAAAGTCTAAATTTAAATTCAAACCCCTTACGATTCTCGCGCAAACCCAAACCCGACATATCGCCACTCTCTTTTTCTTCCTTGTGCAAACCCAAACCCAAACTGATTATCTTTAAACTCACACCCAAACTGATTCTTTTCTTCTTCCTCGAGTAAACTTAAACCCATCCAGCAGTTGCTTTTCCCGTACCGTCGCATACCTTTTCTCTCTTGATGTTCCACGGTCCACCTAAAAGAAGAAGAAGAAGAAGAAGAAGAAGAAGAAAAAGAAGATTATGGTTTTGTGCAAACCCTAACCCTATATGTTGCTTTTATAGGAGAGTAAATAGGCAAGAATTTTTTTTTGATGAAATTAGTAAAATAAATCTTTTATTGGTTGAAAAAAAATATTCAATAAATATGTATCTGAAAACTTTAAAACTAATTTTATTAGTAAAACTTTTTAGTTCATTCAAATTCAAATTTGATATGTTATTTACAAATAAAAACATTAATTTGTAAAATAAGCACAAATTCAAATTTCTACAGTTCTGTTTAGACTAATATAAGTATAATTACATCTACATGATGCATATATAAATCTGTATTATTGAGAAATAAACACATTCACATAAAAAAAAAACTCATATATCTTATCACTATCTTGACTTTTTCCTTCTCATGATACTTTAAAATCCATATTCATATATATATTGAAAATTTATCAACCTTTCTTTCTTAGTTAGCTACACCAGTTGAAGGAGAAAAACTTTTAATAGAAAAAGTCTTGTATGTTAACCAATGGTAAATCTGGATCATGGTGTTCCTTAGTTTAAAAAATGGTCACGAATGTCAACCACTAAACTAACCAACAAAGCATAAATAATTACAACTGCAATGCAGCTATTGCACAGGACAAACCCATAAGACAATACAATCTAAAAAATCCTGCATCATCACCATCTTGTCTACAACTCATTCACTAATTTGATTCAAAGGAACCAATATAGAGCCTCAATCGTATAATCAACTAATCATCAGAACAAATCAAACACTCATGCAACAACTTCAACATATTCTACAAAAGCATCCTCAAATTCTAAAACTGCAATTAGACCCACTACAACCGATTGCATTTCAGAATTCAGTGCATCAAAACCAACACATACAAACCTTGCAATTTAGATCCCAATCCATGCGATATATTTTCATAAGCAAGATAAGCAAGCAAACATGCAATCAAAGGAGAACTAAGAACGAATAATACTTTCAAAAGAAGTTATCATCATCAAACTACTATGTACATGGACTGAACTCCATACAACCCCACCTACCACCATTAGATGGAATCTTTAGAGAACAGATAAAGAGTTCAAAATTATTCTATAAACATCCCACTTAACCTATTCCTAAGATAACAAAGTGGGCAAAATTCCAAAGGGACTAATATCGCATCACCACAAAACCATCCAATCCATCCTCCCAATCTACTACTCATCATCATCATTCTCCTCCTGTAAATTCCATTTACCAAATAGTCAGTTACTACCAAGCTAACTAATTAATGTAAACAAAACCAAAAACATTAATTAAATCAAAATCTCACCTCCTCGATTCCACTTCCATCCTCATCGTCGTCGTTAACCTCGGACTTCGACTTGTCAGTTCAATTTTTTAGCCTTCTTCGCTTAAGGGGCCTTATCCTGCATTTCACACAAATCGGTAATCAATATCAAAAAAAATTATATAACATAAATCGGTAGTTGAGAAAAATAAATAAATAAAAATACTCACCGCATCTGACAAGATTTTCCACCTCTCTCTTGCAACCTTGCCGGCCTATCCCCCCCCCCTCCCCAAACACACACAAAATACAAAAAAAAAAATAGAAGAAAATGAATTAAGGGAAAATATAAATAACGATTAACATAAAGAGATTAGGGTTTACAGAGGCGAAGCTCTTGTTCTTCGGGTTTAACCAAAAGAAAACACGAATCCGAAAAAAATCTCAACAAAAACTGACTAAATTCCACAAAAATTGATTGGGATTTAGTTTCAATTTGGGTTTGATTTGAGGGTTTTGATCAATATTATTTGGGGATATGGATGCCTTTTTAAGATGGTGATGTAAAAAGTTAACGGCTAGGATTAAGATGATCATGTTAGATATACAGTTCATATGATGTTTATATGAATGGTTAAGATCGAGTTGTCGAAATTGATGGTTGAGATCGCCTATGACTATCAACCTCGCAAATCAGAACAAATAAATAGTTTAAGGTCTATTGGTCAAAGTTAAATACTATCATAAGATTCATATAAAATTGTATCAATTCAAAAAATGTTATCGTACCCCCTTGTCTAACAAAAAAAGAGATGCAAGAGCTATCAACATTTAGATATACTACAAAGGATATTTTTTTTCTTTATTCTGGAAAATACTATATTTTCACATACTTACAGCCAACTCATATTAATGTAACTTACTTTCCCACAATTTCTATGTGAAAGCAACAATATAATGACAAATGCAGTAACAATGAAAACAATCATATGCTTGAAAAGTTGAAAGGTCTATTACAATTATATATACACTATATACATATATATCTTTGGAAAAATTAGAAGAATAGTTTACACCGGATTAGCAGATCCTCTTAAACCTAGAAGATCATAACTTGCCTAAATAAACTTTCCCATGATCTTCCTCTTCATCAGTGTCCCAATTAGCTTGATAATATTGGGCTTGATCTCAATCCTCTTCATGCTTAACATGTACCAATCACGCTAGTTGCTCAGAGCATTATGAAAACAAAGAAGTATTACTTGGCATCTGCAGAGTGCAAGACCCAAGGAAAATAATTCCATAGCTCTTTGACAATATTATCTAAATTATCGGAGTTAGCTCATCGACAACATTAACCAAACGACAGCAAATCTCACTCTTCAACATCCGCAAATCTTGCTCTTCAACAACATTATACCTTTCTATCTAGCTTATCTTACACTCCTTGCATTATTCTTTCTTATCACTAAAGAAAAGAAAGGGTTATAAAAAATACCTTTCAGGATAGGAGTTTACATGATGCGGTTTTGAACTCAAATTCTCATTCATCTATTACCTGCATAACAATATCATAATACCAATTCATAATATCCGTACGTAGAGTACCATAAATGTACATACAAAACCTTTATAACAATTAAGTCCTGCGTGAATGAGCACACGTGAAAACAGACTTGTAGGTTGATATATTGATAAAAGGTAAGCTTTCTCATATATACCTGAGTAGGTATTGAGAGACCCGACTACCAAGTACAAGGAACTTTCATCACCCCATGCAATAGCTCTTTCCAATGCTAATGAGGTCCTTGGACTAATAAAAGAATAAAAGTTAAGATAAGACAAAAAAAAAGATCTCAGGATTTTAACTTAAAACTTGGAGTAATCATTGATGTATGAAATCTCTGAAATATAAGATTACACGAAAAAGACATTCATGAATGTAAATAAAATAGGCAATTTCCATCTCACAAATAATCTACCATTGACAATTGAAGATCATGACTGTATGCAATGCGAAATTTAATACGGCTCACTAATGACAATCCATAGAAGTTGCATGTCGCACATTGATCACAACGTATACCACCCATCACTTTAAACATTAACTAATTAAGTAAAAATTCTTCAAAGAACAAGACATATATGAGCTTATATTAACTAACGATCACTAAAAAATATTCTTCCATGTATTATTCCTTTTAAAAATAGAGTAAAGATGGTGAGGTAAAAAATTGATATAAAAGGATGGAAGGTAAAAAAATATTACAATAGATGATAGAAATTGCAAAAATTATATGATTCAGGATCAAACAACACAACTTTCTCACAGTCAAGAAAAGACTACCTCTCTCAACTACTGTATAAAACAACTGAGAATTAGATAGAGAATTAAATAGAGAATTAACGTGAATACAATCTATGATCAATAACGATGAGCAATGAAGATTCAAAGCTAGTGGCAAAATTAAGTATAAATAGAAACTTTTACAAAAGTAAATATATGCGAGAATCAAAGTTTTCCCTTGTAATTATATACACCATATATCGTTACAGACATACAATTAAAAAAATATCAAAAACAAACTTCCCGTTTAGTTGGGTATATGTAAAGCAGAACATTTTGATAACTTGATAACCTCTGAAGTACAAAAGCAACAAAAAGAAATCCTTGCACATGAAGCGTCAAGTCACAGTCTTTCGTTCAATAATAATTGCTTGTCATACATGTAGTCTAATGTGAAACAATCAGCAACAACTTGATTACACACTTTCTGTTGTGTTTCAAATTTAAGAAAATAAATTGAAAAAACCTAACATTCAATCTTGTAACACGAATTTGCAATCAAAAATTCGATGATTGAACTACAAGGAATCAATTGTAATTGTCTTGCGAATATTAGTGAAGAAGAGAACAAGTATATTCAAAACAAAGAGAGGAAATGGAGCTTGAGTGCACATCACCAATCACTATATATGTATATGCAAGCAACAAATAGAATTTTACAAGTAGCAAAATAGTTCAAAGCTTTTATGCTTCTCAAGAAAAATATTGTTAACCAACTTCAAATTGACATATAAATTTACACTTATGTTAGACCAACTTCAAATTGACATATAAATTTACACTTATGTTAGATCATATATATATATATATATATATATATTATTTTTTCTATCAATAACTGAACCATATAATGATTTCTTATCACAAAAAATATTCATGCTTATTAATGGGAAAAAAAAGTTGCAGAACAATTTAGAAGTTAGAGGCATGACTACACATGGAAAGAGGCAATTCTGAATCAATCCCTATAGTTGATGTCTGAAGTGGCATGCAAGATTCAGATCTAATGTTTTAAATAAGCCAATTTTGGTATTTCCAACTAATTGCAGCTACATATATATCAAAATCTTTAGTGAAATTGCTTGAGGAAATACCAAAGGAGGCAGGGTGTGTCAACTTGCCTTCAGCAATCACAAGATACTTTTTTAGTTGAATGATCCCCTTGTATGAGCAAGTTGATATTCCTTTTTCTGAATTCTCTAAATTGTATTGGCAATATATATATATATATATATATATATATATATATATATATATATATATATATATTTGTAAATGGGATGTAGCAGTTCCATGTGAGAAGAATAAGAAAGCATTTATGTTACACTCTTCATCTGTTGCTGCATTCATCTTTCGAGTCATATTTGTTTCAAGAATCGCAAATATTCTCAATTCTAAAACAAGACAACACTTTAGTTATTCAGATAAACTACATTATTGTGAGGGAGCTCAAAACTCCAGTATTATGTGCTTTATCAAGATATCAGTATATCAATACCAAGTCACGTGAACATAATCGACACATCTCACAATTCATATAAATGATTATAACTACATTTATATCCTACAATTGGTCAAATATTGAACGTTTGACTTTTTAACCGACATCAGCATGCGGAGGTACGTCTCATGTTAATATTTCAATAAGTGCACGTGTATAATTATATAAATTTGTTTAAAGGAAAAAATTATATAAGTGAAATTTCTGTCATTAGAAAGATATAAAAGTTTGAACCTTGATTTATCTTAATTTGTTATGCTAATAAAAAAAATCTAAACAGTGAAATGAACCTTTCAACAAAATAATAATATAAACAGGAAAGGCAATGATGAACTTAGGCTCAGTGTATTATCAAGTTCATTAATTAAGAGAAACATGCATCATATTTATACCCCATTAAACACCTTAAACGGATATCCAATTCCATTTTTGTCTTTAGAGGTCAATGCAAACTCAACAGTTCTATCCAACAACATAGATGCCTTCATACTATTTATTGTTAATCAAGATTAATCACATGGTGGTTAAGTGAAATATTATCTCAAGTGTTTTCTTGGTTTGATAAGGACTGAGCTTAAACTCCCAATCAGATCTCTATCAATGTTCACCTTCACCCATCTTGAAGTGTTGCCTAAATGCTCTCTCTGCTAACCTCTTCTCTTGTGGCTTGTTACCTTTTCATCTTCTTCTTCTCATTTCCCAAACAAATCAACCCAATCTTCTTTAAAATACTAAAATTTAGAACATCAGAAGCTTTTAAATAGCTGGTACATCTTGTTCGCATACAAGATCCCCGCCGCCCCATTCACACCTAATTATTCAACCAAATTAATTCAAATTTTTCAACAACAAACATGAATTCATCAAAAGACAAACATAGTGAACACACAGAGTTACCAAAACGTATAAAATTACAACTTCTTATTGAGGCAAACAAACAAACAGGTGGTGGGCATGAGAATAAGAACACAGCCAAAAATCAAACTTCACATAGCCAACATTTTCAAACTAAGTTGCTAAGTTGCAGAGGTGAAGAAGAGGAACAAGAGACAGTACGTGCGGGACTGCAGTGGTGGAAAGCGCGGCCTTCAGAGTGAGTCCAATCAAGGTATTGGAAAGCGCAACCTTCAGTACGTGCAGGACTGTAGGAGGGAGAGCTACGACGGGGCTAGGGAAAGGGTTTGAGAGAGGAGGAGGATGATGCGAGGTTTTAGGATTTCGATTGAGAACGGGATCAATTTTGGGAATTAGGTTTTTCAATTTGGGTTTGAATAGGTTTCGATCGGGATTCATTGGGGGATATGGATTCCAGGATTAAAATGATGATGTAAAAAATTAACGGCTAGGATTGATATGATCATGTCAGATCTACGGTTTAGATGCTGTTTAAATGAATGGTTAAGATCAAGTTGTCGAAATTGATGGTTGAAATTGTCTATGGACAGATTTATTGTGGCTTTTATAATAGAAAATAGATTATATAATTTATTATTATTGTATTAAATTATTTAATATATTATTATAATAGATTATTATTAAATATATATTATTATAATTATTATATGTTATCATATATATTTATATAACTAAATATGTTTATTATAATAAATTATATATTATTATTATATAATATAATATTATTATAATATTATTATTATATATATTATTATTTTATTTATACTATTTTATATATACTATTATTATAGGGTAAAAGGGATATGAGCAACTTGCTCATTTAGTAAATAAGCAATTGATGATGTGTCATGCATGTGATATATTGGACAACTAACCCTTTAATGATTTTTCAATCACATGGTTGCCACATCATTAATTGCTCATTTACTAAATGAGCAAGTTGCTCATATCCCTTTTACTCATTATTATATTATATTATTATTATATATATTATTATTTTATATTTACTATTATTATATTATATTATTATTATATTATATTATTATTATATATATTATTATTATATATATTATTATTATATATATTATTATTATTATAATATATTACTATTATATATTATTATATATATTATTATATAATATACTATTATTATAATATATTGTTATATATATATTTGTAATATATTATTGTTACATATATTATTATTATTATTATTATTATTATTATTATTATTATTATTATTATTATTATTATTATTATTATTATTATTATTATTATTATTATTATTATTATTATTATTATTATTATTAATATTATTATTATTAATATATATATATTACTATTATATATATTATTATCTTATTTACACAATTTTTTATATACTATAATTATATTATATTATTATTATATATATTATTCTTTTATATATACTATTTTATATATACTATTATTATATTATATTATTATTATATATATTATTATTTTATATATACTATTATTATATTATATTATTATTATATATATTATTATTATATATATTATTATTATTATTATATATTACTATTATATATTATTATATATATTAATATATAATATATTACTATTATATATTATTATATATATTATTATATAATATACTATTATTATAATATATTGTTATATATATATATTTGTAATATATTATTGTTACATATATTATTATTATTATTATTATTATTATTATTATTATTATTATTATTATTATTATATATTATTATTATATATATTATTATCTTATTTACACAATTTTTTATATACTATAATTATATTATATTATTATTATATATATTATTCTTTTCGATATACTATTTTATATATACTATTATAACAATCTATTATTATTGCAATATATATTATTATTATTATATATTACTATTATATATTATAATATATATATTATTATATAATTTATTATTATTATAATAAATTGTTTAATATATAATTTGAATATATTATTATTACATATATATTATTATTATTATATATTATTATATATATGTATATTATTAAATGTGTTTATTATAATAAAATATTTTATATTATTATATATCAGTATGTATATATATGTATACAACATGTATGTATCAGAGTATATATACTATATACAGTATATACATACAATCAAACCTATACATACATAATACTCTCATTTTCAAAAAACTGTTTTAAAAAAAATTTACTTACCAAACAGTTTTTACACTCTCATTTTCAGAAAATAGTTTTCAGAAAACTCTTTTCAGATAACTATTTTCAGAAAACTGTTTTCAAAACAACTAACTAAACGCAACCTTAGAGTCTCTACTACAAGTCCCTAGTTCATCACTTTGGAAAATTCCAAACACATTTTTCCAGAACATCACAAATGCACAGACTATGCAATCAGCACCCGGTATTGAACACAGTCTAGTCTAAATTCCATATGAAATCAACCCCTTATCCAAAGTTCATGAAATTTAAGAATATATAACTAGAAATAGACCACTACATTGTGTTCAAAAATTGCATCTAAAATCCTACTATGCAGAGATTTATGACTTTGCAAATACCGCACAAAGTTTGCACTACTTTTCAGACAAGATTTTTACTTCTACTTACAACTTAATTTTGAAACCTTATCAGATGTCATCTAAAAATTCTAAAATTTTACAAACATCAAATAGACTCATAACAAAAGTTACTGCAAAAGTTTCATGGCAATATCATAGATACACAAGTAGTTATGCATATATGAACTTTAGTCCCTAAACAGAAATTTTCAGTTCTATTTTCTCAGACCAGTTGGCACTTAGCAATTTTTTGAGGCATCCAACAAATTCAGAAAAATGTAAAATTTGGTATTATGACTTTAGACACATACAAGAGCATCCATGAAAAATTTCAGCTAAAAATATCCAACCAATATTTAGTTATGATTTTTGGAAGGCACGAGAGGATTTCTCAAAACAGCAGTTTCTGCAGTTGGCTGCTGTCCGAAAATGGGACTGGTGTTTGGTCTATTAGATGACTCCCAAATATTATGAAAAAGTTCATGTGAGCTCTTGACACATAGCAAAACAAGCCCCCAAAATTTGAAACATTTTATGAGTTAGAAATTTCCAAACTACACATTGCATGCATGTTTCTTCAACAAGAAATTTGAAATGAAGTTGTTCTACCATACAACTTTTTTTTTTCTTCTTAACAAGTTAATATTCACACATGGCAACCCAACTTTTCTTAACTCTTACTACAAGCTAAAATTCATACAAAAAGAAAAAAAGACTAATTTTTTGAGTTTAGAGTTCACCCACTTTTTGTTATTGTAAGAAACTCCTTGTTACTTTTGCTCCTTGCTCCTTGAGATGCTCCTTGCTTCCTACTTCACTTCTTCTACTTTGCCACTACTACAAAAAGATCTCTTTTGATCTCTTACTTAACAACTCTAGCCTTTTGTTCTTTTCTTTCTCTTTTTTTTTTGAACACAAGAACAAGAATAAGTGAAAAGAGGATGAGAGAGTAAGAGTTGGTATTTATGGAGTGGAGTGGGAGTTAGGGTTTCTCCTCTTGAGCTAGGGCCGGCCAATTTGAAGGGAGGGCTAGGATGGGGTTTGATCAAGTGAGTGGATGTGAAGAGGTGAAATTAAGACAACACAACAATAACTAGAAGCTTCAAGACTCTACTTGGAGTCTTCATGAAGACCTCACATGGCACAATTTCCACCCTAGGATCTCATCAAGATTGGTGCTAGGGTTTCACATAATGATGAGGGTTAGCTTAATCCCCTAGGGTACTAACCCTAGGTCACCAAACCCTAACCCTAACCCTAGTGTATAAACATGCATGGTTATTCAATTCAAAAGGCATGCACCAAAAAAATAAATAATATATTTATATATATATATATATATATATATATATATATATATATATATATATATATATATAATATTTTTATTTTATTTGAGATATTACATCACTTCCTCCTTAGACTAGTTCTGTCCTCAGAACTATACCTAGTCGGGAGAAAAGAGAAAAAAACATTATACTTCAAATAATTCAGGAAAAGAAGCTTTCATGTGCCTTTCTGGTTCCCAAGTGGGTTTCTCCATGAATTGATTTCTCCAGATAACTTTCACCATCAGAATGGTCTTGTTCCTTAACATCTTCTCCTGATGATCGATGATTCTGACTGGTTGTTCCTCGTATGAGAGGTTCACTTGCAAGTCTTCAGGAATCTCTGATAGTTGATGGTTCGGATCTGGTACGTACTTCCACAACATGGAGACATGGAATACGTCATGTACTTGGGACAATTCTGCCGGCAACTCCAACTTGTAGGCCATCTTCCCGATCTTCTTCAGAATCTTATATGGCCCGATGTATCTTGGTGCCAATTTTCTGCTTTTGCCGAATCTGAGCACATCCTTCGCTGGTGACACTTTGAGAAATACAAAGTCACCTTCCTCGAATTCGAATTCTCTTCGGCGTTTCTGCCTGCTCTGTGCTGTCTGCAACCTTTTCTGAATAAGCTTGATCTTCTCAGTGGTTTGTTGTACGATCTCCGTTCCAAACATCTGCCATTCTCCTACTTTGTACCAGCACATGGGTGTCCTACACCTCCTTTCATATAAAGCTTCGTACGGAGTCATACCAATACTTACCTGATAGCTGTTATTATAAGCGAATTCCACAAAAGGTAGATATTTCTCCCAGCTTCCTCCAAAATCCATAATGCAGGATCTTAACATATCTTCAAGAATCTGGTTGACTCTTTCGGTCTGTCCATCAGTCTGCGGGTGGAAAGCTGTGCTAAAATCTATCCTAGTCCCTAATGCTGATTGCAGACTCTGCCAGAACCGAGATGTAAACCTCGCATCTCGATCAGAAACTATTGATACCAGTACTCCATGCAGCTTCACTACATTCTCAATGTAAACCTCTGCTAACTTTTTAAGTGACCAAGTCGTCTTTACAGGCAGAAAATGTGCGGACTTTGTTAGCCGATCTACAATGACCCAAACTGAGTCATTTCCCCTAGAGCTTCTGGGCAAACTGGTGATGAACTCCGTACTAATGTTCTCCCATTTCCACTCCGAAATGGACAAGGGTTGCAATAATCTACCTGGCTTCTGGTTTTCGGCTTTGATCAGCTGGCATGTTAAGCATCTAGACACAAATTCCGCTATGTCCCGCTTCATCCCAGACCACCAATAGTACTGCTTCACGTTGTGATACATTTTGGTGCTTCCAGGGAGCACTGCAAGTAAGGTGGAGTGAGCCTCCTTCATGATATCTTCTTTTGATTCTTTATCCTTCGGTACACACAGCCTACTGTCATACCAGAGCAATCCTTCTCTTATGCTGAATTCCGAAAGTTTTCCCTTATTCACCTGCTTCTTCAGTGCCTCAATCTTTGCGTCTATTGTCTGAGCTTTCTTCACTTGCTCGTTCAAACTCTACTGTAAAACTAATTGTGCCACAAGTGTACTCAAGTCTTGAGTAATTACCTCGTTGCCTGCTTGTCGGATTTCATCTTCCAACTCCTTTCTCGTTACGGTAAGTGTGGCAATACTCCTCTTCCGGCTGAGTGCATCTGCTACCACATTGTCCTTCCCTGGGTGTACAAGATTTCTGGCCTGATATCTTCCAAGACTTCCAACCATCGCTGCCTTAGGTTCAGATCCCTCTGCTGGTATATATACTTCAAACTCTTGTGGTCTGTCTACATCTCTACCTTCGCTCTGTAGATGTAATGTCGCCATAACTTCTAAGCAAAGATTGTGGCTACTAGTTCCAAGTCATGAGTAGGGTAATTCCTTTCATGAGGTCGGAGTTGTCTCGATCCATAGGCTATGACCTTCCTTTCCTGCATCAGTACACATCCGAACCCCAAATATGATGCATCGCTGTAGATGACATACCCCTTGTCAGCTTGAGGCAAGACCAACATAGGTGCAGAGATCAGTCTATTTTTTAACTCTTGGAAACTCTCTTCACACCTTTTTGTCTAGCTGAAGCTCTGGTTTTTCTTGGTTAATGCTGTGAGCGGCACTACTATCCTGACATAATTTTGAATAAACTTTCGGTAGTATCCAGTTATACCCAGAAAGCTTCTTACCTCCTTTACTGTCTTCGGCTATGGCCACTCCTTGACTGCTTCTATGTTCTGTGGGTCTGTGGCCACTCCTTTAGAAAGGATATGGCCAAGAATTGCAACTTCTGGCTCCCAGAACTCATACTTGGACAATTTGGCGTACAATTGATGCTCTTGTAGCTTGCTCAATACTGTGATCAAATGTTCTGCATGTTCTTCTTCTATCCTTGAGTACACCAAAATATCTTCGATGAAGACCACAACAAATGAGTAGATAAACGACCGCAAGATTCGGTTCATCATGTCCATGAAGATTGCTGGAGCGTTGGTCACTCCGAATGGTATTACTAAAAACTCATAGTGCTCATGCCGAATCCGAAAGGCTGTTTTGGGTACATCTTCTTCCTTAACTCGAACTTGATGATAACCGTACCATAGGTCAATCTTGAAAAATATGGCTGCTCCTTGAAGCTGATCAAACAAATCATCGATTCTGGATAATCGATACACATTCTTGCATTCCCATCCTTTTTCTTAACCAGCAAAACTGGTGCTCCCTAAAGTGACGCACTTGGTCTTATGAGTCCCTTCCGTAATAGTTCTTCAACTTGTTTCTTGACTTCATTCTGCTCCATCGGTGTCATCCTGTAAGGCGTCTTCGATACTGAAGCACTGCCTGGTTGGATCAAAATGCTAAATTCTACATCTCTGTGTGGGGGCTGTCCCGATAATTCTTCCAGGAATACGAGTGGAAAATCCCTCACCACTGGTATCTTCTTCACTTCTTAAGGTATCTTCATCTTCTTGGTGGCTGCAATAGTCACTTCCTTGGGCCTCCTCCTTCCGTGGAACACGAGCTCCGTTCCCTTAGCTGTGATGACTACCTTCTTCTCCTTGCAGTCGATATTTGCTTCATGCTTCGACATTCAATCCATGCCAATAATCACATCTGTTCCGGAGAAATCCAATTCTAACAAATCGATATTTAGAGATTCTTCGATAATCTGAAGCTCACAGTTCTTATAACATTGGTCTGTAGTGAAAGTTGCCCCCGATGGTGTAGCTACCATTAAGGCTAACTCTGGAATTGCTGCTTGGGTGTATCTTAAATTTCTTGAGAATGATTTGGACACATAAGAATGAGTTGATCCACTATCAAATAAAATAGTAGCCAAAAGTCCATTGATATATATACCTCCTGTTTCAAAAGAGTTACAATCTTCATTTACACTTCTTCAAACAAAACTTCAAAATACAACCAGAACATATTACAATGATCCTTCACATACCAGTGATCACGCCCTCAATGTTCTCTGCATCTTCTTCTTTCAAGGCAAATACTCGACCTTGGTGAACAGGTTGCTTTCTTTTACTAGTGGTTCCTGACGCTGCCTTGCTGTTGCTCTTCAGGTACTGGGGGCAATTCTGCCTGATATGTCCTTCCTTCCCACAATGGTAGCACGTCTGAACGGTTTTCCTTTCATTCCTTGGGCACTGATCTCTGAAATACCCCTGTTCCCCACAGAGGAAACAGCTTCCTGGCTTGCATCCTCCCATCTTGTCACCTGTCTTTTGAAATTTCTGGTTCCTACCGTTCTTCTTGAACTTCGACGTTGGGACAGGTCTCTTCCCCTGATTCCAAGTCTCGGTTCTCCCTTGTGGTGCTTGACCTTGGTTCATGTCCATCTCTGTTGCAGCCGCTAGCCTTACCAGTTTGTCAAACCTACGTATGCCCAGAGGTACCAATCTAAACCTCAACCCTGGTCTAAGTCCTTGTTCAAATCTCTTGGCTTTCTTCGTCTCCTCTTAAACCATCCTGGGTGCATATCGCGATAGCTGTGTGAACTTGGTTTCATATTCTCTGACTGACATGTTTCCTTGCTTTAGATTTTGGAATTCCATCGCCTTTTCCTCCTGCACGTCCAAGGGAAAGTAGTGTTCCCTGGATTCCTCCAAGAATTCCTCCCATGTTATTGGTTCTTCTCCCCAGCCGCACTTTAACGATTGCCACCACAACCCGGCGTCTTTCTCCAGTAGAATTGTAGCCAACCGAACTTTACTATCTTCCGGTGTCATCAGGACTTCGAACACCATTTCTACTTGGTGTACCCAATCATCTGCGGCGGTCGTGTCAGCTTGTCCCTCTAAGTGAAAGTGAAGTGGTGGGCCTACCCATCCCAACCTGGGGTATGCTGGGATTCGCGAAGAGCAGCACCTTACGATGTTCATGACCAATCGGATCCTGACGTACCAGTAGGTACCAAGACTGGCGGATTCATTCTCTTGAAAGATTAGACCATTCTGACTGGATCTGCAGCTACGTGTCCTTGAGCGACTCCCGGTGCTGCTGCTGGTGGCGCCTGGGTTCTTTTCGCCTCCACGAACGGCCCTAGCATTTAGTACAGTCGAGCAAATTCTGCTCCTATGTTGAGGCCAGCGTCGTTGGCTCCGTTGCCTTCACCTTTTGTTTGACCGCTTCGGCTGTTTTGGGTTCTTCCAGACATGTAAAAGCTAATTCTTATTACTACCTGGTAATAATAGTGTAAACTCATATCATACTACAGGTAGTCAAAATTTTAGTTCTTCATTTATACATAATAAAGGATACATTTAGCATTCCATTTGTACAACCAAAACACTACCACCATCGGTGTAGTCAAAACATTACACCATAAAACATTACCCCATACATCATGCGCTGTCAGAAAGTATTATCATTTATACATCAAAATATCAAAACAAGACACCATAGGATCCTTCACAGGGCTAGGTCACACATGTCCCTGACATGGTGATCGCCGGTAGCAGAGCACTCGGCGGTCGTCAACTGATCTAATTGTGTCTGTTGCTAGGCAACCTTGGCCTGCAGCTCTCCAAGCCTAAGCTCTAGCTGAGCCATCCTCTCCATATGCTGATGCCTTATCAGCATAATCTTCCTTGAGAGCCTCCTCTTCGACCTCTTCAGTCTAGCCACCTGCCTGTCAGTGACCATCAGGGCATGGCCGCAATTCTCTAGGCGGTCCTCCAAGTGCCCATGGCTCCATCGGTAAGCGGCAAGGTCCCTGAACAGTCTGCTGATGGCTTGCTCCACGGCAGTGGGCTGTGGAGGTGGAGGTAGAGTTGCTGGAGTACCTGCAGGACCCGGTCCAGCCAGGGTCCCGTTTGCCAATCCATTGTGCGTGTCCGCCATATGTTAGGAGAAAACAATATGGGAATTAGTCAAGATATAGAAAATTATAAAACATAAGTTGAAAAAGAACAACAATATGAATTATACGAATCTACTGCTTGCTAAACCCGACTCTCCTAGTGGCATCCAAGTCTATTTTCCTGTTATATTAGACTATAGTTTGAAGGTTGCTCTGATACCATCTCTGTAGCGTCGCGAATCCCAATACTGGTGGTTCGTGGCATAACCAGAATTCTTTTCTTTAAACAGTCACATTACAGGAAAAATGCAGAAAAAATTTAAACAAATTTTATTCCATGATGTACAAGTTCAAGTGTTACAATTATACACTGTCTCAGAAATAACAAATCAGAGTTTGACAAAAATACCAAAATGTAATGGATGGACACTTGATATTGTCACTTGGGCAGACCATCTAGCTTAGGCTTACTGGGCTCCCTGGGTCGGCAATTTGGCACCTAAAAGAGTGGGCACGTCAGTAATTCTACTGACGTAAGGATGATAAAAGAAGCGATCTCCAAACTAGACAATCAAGGTTGGAAGCAAAAAGAAAAAGTGACTAAAAGAAGAGAAAGTGGAGTCGGGTCAAGGTGTCCTATGTGTGATATGCCCTAGTGATCTAATGCATAGATCAAGATGCACTTAGTCTAATGCAAGTGAGACTTTGGAAATGTATGGAAATATATGCATCCCATACTACATATTTTTCAAATCAAGCCGTTGTCTCCAAGTTCAGAGTTTTGAACCCTCGCCATGCGACCTACTCTTGTACTCGTCATGGTCCTGATAGATATATCATGGTTGATGAGGTTGCAGATTAATCGGTCCCCATCCGTTTCTGCAGTCACTTAGTGGTGTCTCAGTTTTCCACTAGTGCCCGACGTCCGGATCCCACTCAAAAGCCATAACAAACTTTAAGATATACTGCAGCATACCTATGGCACCGAAGATTCACAGAACCGTAGCCCTTATAATCCATTCGTGTCCACCAGCATAGATATTGACGGCCTCGAAGGTTTAATCCCCCTATCCGCCAAGAAATCCCATCCCGTTTTTACCACGGTACTTCAGGAATCAATAATGCAAGATACTCACCGCCACTTACCCCCATTGAGTCTCTTTCTCAACTCGGTCCGTGAACATCTCCCACGATTTTGTCGATGCCCGAGTTAGTCAATTTCAATTGTTAAGGCGGAAGTCCCCAAGTTGGCCTAATGGTTGATAAGTGTAAGCAACTAACTTAGACAAGGTTGACGACTTGAATGTTGTTCAAGTTTCTACCTGTGTCTTAATCAACCTAAGACACAAAATAACCAAGTATTTGGGGTATAGGAATACCCCTAACTCTCAATTCAATACTTGAGAGTAGAGAACAAGTTGCACACATGCAAAGAGACAACTTCTAAGGGTGGTTGGATCTGTCCAGCACTTTCAAAAATCATATCAATTACTACACAACTTGGAATTACAAGTTTCTGGGCTTTTTGGAAAGCTTAGAGTCTCTACTACAAGTCCCTAATTCATCACTTTGGCAAATTCCAAACACATTTTTCCAGAACATCACAAATGCACGGACTATGCAATCAGCACCCAGTATCCATATAAAATCAACAACTTATCCAAAGCTAATGAAATTTAAGAATATATAAGTAGGCATACACCACTACATTTTGTCCAAAAAATGCATCTAAACTCCTACTATGAAGAGAGTTATGACTCTTCAAATACCGCACAAAGTTTCCACTGCTTTTTAGACAAGGTTTTTACTTTTACTTACAATTTATTTTTTAAACCTAATCAAATATCATCTAAAGATTCTAAAATTTTAGAATCATCAAATAGACTCATACCAAAAGCTACTGCAAAAATTTCATGGCAATATCAAGATACACAAGTAGTTATGCATATATGAACTTCAATCCCTAAACAAAAAATTTCAGTTCTGTCTTCTCAGACCAGTTGAAACTTAGCAATTGTCTGAGGCATCAAACAACTTCAGAAAAATGTAAAATTTGGGATGTTTTTAGACACACACAAGAGCATCCATGAAAAATTTCAGCTAAAAATACCTAACCAATATTTAGTTATGATTTTTGGAATGCATGAGAGGATTTCTCAAAACATTAGTTTCTGCAGTTGGCTGCTATTTGTGGGACTGGTGTTTGGGCTATTAGATGACTCCTTATTATTATGAAGAAATTCATGTGAGTTCTAGACACATAGCAAAATAAGTCCCCAAAATTTGAGTTCAAATTTCCAAACTGTTTATGAGTTAGAAATTCTCAAACTACACATTGCATGCATGTTTCTTCAACAAAAAATTTGAAATGAAGTTGTTCTACCATACAACTTTTTTTTTTCTTCTTAACAAGTTAATATTCACACATGGCAACCCAACTTCTCTTAACTCTTACTACAAGCTAAAATTCATACAAAAAGAAAAAAAGACTAATCTTTTGAGTTTAGAGTTCACCCATTTTTTTTGTTGTAAGTAACTCCTTGTTACTTTTGCTCCTTGCTCTTTGAGATGCTCCTTGCTTCCTACTTCAATTCTTCTACCTTGCCACTACTATAAAAAGATCTCTTTTGATAACTTACTTAAAAACTCTAGCCTTTTCTTCTTTTCTTTCTCTTTTTTTTTGAACACAAGAACAAGAATAAGTGAAAAGAGGATGAGAGAGTGAGTAAGAATGGGTCTTTATGGAGTGGAGTGGGAGTTAGAGTTTCTCCTCTTGAGCTAGGGCCAACCAATTTGAAAGGAGGGCTAGGATGGGGTTTGATCAAATGAGTGGAGGTGAAGGAGTGAGATTAAGACAACACAACAATAACTCGAAGCTTCAAGACTCTACTTGGAGTCTTCATGAAGACCTCACATGGCACAATTTCCACCCTAGGATCTCATCAAGATTGGTGCTAGGGTTTCACATAATGATGAGGGTTAGCTTAATCCCTAGGGTACTAACCCTAGGTCACCAAACCCTAACCCTAACCCTAGTGTATAAACATGCATGGTTATTCAATTCAATAGGCATACACCAAAAAAATAAATAATATATTTATATATATAAAAACTTTTTTATTTTATTTGGAATATTATAGAACTCTTCCAACCTTCTTTCCGACTTCGATCTCTTGGTCGTTAAGGTCGTCGAAGAGGGGGTTAAGGTGCCGTGGTACCCGGACTGTCCTGTGAAAAAGGGGGACTCTCTGTGGGACCCCATGGTCACTCCGCTGGCACTAGACTCTCTTGACCCTCCTCGCGATAGAAAGGTGCGCCACGGAGAACTCTGAGTCGAGCTACGTCAAGTCGTCAAATGTGATATTTGAGGTAAGTGTCATGCCTGATGAGAGCATCTTTTTGCTTGTAATTTATTTGAAATGTTTCTAAGTGTTGGACAATCGGTAGGTGGCTCTTCAAATGGAGGAGCAGAAGCGCCGGCATGAGGTGGAACTAAAGAAGAAGGATATCCATCTCTCAAGAGTGTTGAAGCAGTACTGTGACCTGAAGGTGCACTATGATGAGGTCTTAGCAAGGGAGAAGGTGGCGATCGTCGAGCTCACCAGGACCAACGCCGACATGGCCGTGCTGAGGCTTGAGAAACAGAGATAGGGATTTCTTGATCAGGAGATGAAGGACGACCGGATCAAGGCCAATGACATGCTCATCCCGGGCGAGGAGAAGGCCTATCATAAGGCTTTCACGTACGTCCACCACTTCCAACTTGACATCGATCTCAGGGACTTCTCGTTCGACATGGAGATCGAAGGCCTCCCCCTCACGCCCAAGGAAACTCTTCAGAAGGCGAGGGGATCCTAGAGGCCGATGTTGATGCTTCGGTCGATCCTATCCGATGTTGCTTCCGATGTTGCCATCGAGGTGCACCCCCCTTAGTAGTAGGCTATTTTTTAATTCTTTCCTCTGTTGTATTACCTACTGCGGATGGGCCACCGCCCCTTTGTACTATTTATCTTTATTTGAATAAGAAAGGTTTTTAAACTTCAGTACGACTTGTTGTTTGCTCATCTTTTCACGTCTCTATCCGACCCTTAAGACTTGAATTGTTTTGTTGATCTAGGTTGTAAGATTCGAGCCTCAGAAGGTAGAGCCTCAAGCGGTCGTGAACCAGTCTATTTGCAACAAGTTGCAACCGAAGATAGTATCATCCTTCGGCTTTGAAAAGAGGCTAGAGATCGGGAGGGGGGCGTTCTCATATCACATTTGGAGATTGCAAAGCGTCGCACATGAACTCTCACATTTGAAGGAGGCATTGCCCGATAGCGGAGGGGGACACTCTTGGTAGGTAAGGAGGAGAACGATCCTTGGATTCCATCCTTAAGTGGATTCTCGTTGAGAGGGACTTGGGAAAATACCACTTGGATAGAGTGAGCCTGGAAATAAGGGCAAAACTTACGGGCTACTATAATTAGTGCGTATGCCATTTTTTCTATCATCGTGTATTAGAGCTCTGCATTGTTGAGTACTTACATAGTAAATGGGCTTCTGAACATGGTCATATTTGAAGGCTACCTCGAATGCTGCCAGATAGAGGTATAGGGTCTCGCTTGGCTTAGGTTTGCTTAGCAGTGGATGGTTGACCAGGTACTCCTTCAACTGAGCTAAGGCTTGTCATTGAGGTTCTCCCACTCGAAGATCTTAGCCCCCGAGAGGGCTTTGAAGAAGGGGAATCACTTCTCCCCGGATCTGGAGAGGAATCGCCCGATCACCGCTTGGCGCTCCGTGAGCCTCTGAACCTCTCACATTTGTTTGGGGTGCCATGTCGAGGATGGCCTGATTCTTCTCGGGATTTTCTTCAATCCCTTTTTAGCTAACCATGAAGCCTAAGAATTTGTCTGAAGACACGCTGAAGGCACATTTTGATGGGTTCAACCTCATGTTGTTTCTCCTGAGGATGCCGAAGGCTTCATCTACGTCTTTGATGAGGTCCTATTTCTCGAGGCTCTGGATAAGCAAGTCCGGATGTTGCATCTATAAGCGCATCAATGCTCAGAAGTGGAAATGGATCATTCGGGCATGCCTTGTTGAGATCTATGAAGTCTATACAGATCCTCCACTTGCCACTTGCTTTTTTCACCATTACAATATTAGCCAGCCCGTCTAGATAATTGATTTCCTGGACGAAACAGGCGGTAAGGGGTTGATCAAACTCCTCCTTCACATCCTGCTGTGTCAAGGGCAAATTTTGGTGTTTCTGCTGCACCGGTCTGGCATCCAAATTGACGCTTAGTTTGTGCACGATCAAGTCCTCTAATATGCCAGGCATGCCCTAGGCTGTCCAGACAAACAGATCTCGGTTCCCTTGTATACAATCGATGATCCTCTCCTTGAGCTCGGGATGCAGAACCTTGCCTATTTGGAATCTCGTGGTCTTATCTTCCTATCTTTCGTAGAGAATGGGACATCGTATAGTTCATCAATTGGCTCAGAGCCAATCAAGCTTCTATTGAAGGGGGGATACACCTCATCTGGGGGGGGGAGGGGGGCTGTAGCGGTATAGCAAGCTCGGGTGCCTCCTAATTGCCCTTGACGACTCCAACTCCGGACTCTATGGGGAACTTCATTTTCATGTGATATGCAGAGGCCACGACCTAGAGAGATGCGAGGTCGGATCGTCCGAAAATGGTATTATAGGCGGCTTTGACATTAACCGCCATAAAGTCCATTGGGTCGGTATGGGTTGTGGAGGACTTCTCCGTGGTTATGTCGGGGGTAATGATTCCTTCAATTGAAACCGGGACCCCAAAGAAACCATGGAGAGTGTAGCTAGTGGCTTCAGCCTATCCTGGGACAGTTTAAGCCCCTCGAAGGCATCTAGAAATTGGATGTTGACGGAAGTGCCGTTGACGACAAGGATGCAACGAACCTCATGGTTCGCCAAGCCGAGACTAATCACCACCGCATTGCAGTGGGGAGTGCAGATGCCTTCGAGATCTTCGTCTGATAAAGAGAGACTTTTGGGATAAGAGCAATTGTGGACCAAGTTCACCTCTTTGACAAAATCCCTTCAGGAGGAGTTAGAGTCTCCCCTCATATGTCCTCCAAGTATGGAAATGGAGGATGACCATCCTTTCGGACTCTTGAGATTCAGAATCTTTCTTCGGATGCTTATTGGGCCCCGGGGAGGAGGAGAGGCCCTATGGTCCTTCCAAGTAAATTTGGACAAGTAGCCCCGCCTGATAAGGTCTTTAATCTCGTCCATTAGGGCCCGACAGTCGTTGGTCTCATGATCATGGCCTCAGTGAAAATGACACCAAAATCTTTTGTCCCTCTGCTTGCTGGGGGTATTCATCCAAGGGGGCGTCGGATTAGCCCCACTTCCTCCACCTCTATGAGTATTGCGGAGACACTTGTATTGAGCTAGGTGAATTTTTTGAACCGAGGCACTGGAGGAGGGCGCCTCTGACCAAAGGCATCCTTTTATGATTTCTTGAAGGCTTCGACAGTATTGATCTTACTTTTTCCCCTTTGACAGGGATCCGGACCTCCTCGGACCGAACATACTTCTTGCTTTGGCAGAGGATGTTAGGAAAATCTGAGGGAGGCTTCTTAGCCAGAGAGGTCTTCAGGAGGTCATGTCAGATGTTGTGCCTAAAGGCATCTATTGCGACCCAAGCTTCAAGGGAGGGTATGGACCTGGCCTCCGTTGTAAACCTCTGGACGAAGTCCCAGAGTGACTCTCCATCTTTCTGCTTCAAATCTAGTAGAGAGGCGCTCATTTTCTTTGTCCTGTGGCTGGTTATGAAGTGTGTGAGGAAGCTCCCTCCACCTGGTCGAAGGACTGGATGGAGCCGGGGACGACCTGGGAGTACCACTTTCTTGCGGAACCTCACAATGTGGTGAGGATACTTTTGCAGAGGAGCGCATCTGAGGCGCTGTAAATCATCATGAGAGTTTTAAAACTCTCGATGGGATCAGTTGAGTCGGGCTCGACGTTGTAGGTCTCAAATGTTGGAGGCTTGAAGCCTTTCGGAACGTAAGGCTTCAAGAAATAAAGAGGAAAAAGGGGGTTGGACCCGGCGGTATCCCCTATTTGAGTGACTCCCATCTTCCCCATATTCAGCCAAGCCAGTCCTCCATTTTCTAGAGACGCTTTATGAACGCATCTTCACGGCCCTCAGATCGGGGTAGGCCCGTAGGACTCTCAATGTCGAACGGATCGATGTGTGGGTTGTCTGAGCGGCGGCCGTTCCTTGGACGCCCTCGGAGAGCTTGTAGGACCTTGTTCCTAAAGTTCTGAAACTCGGCTCTGGTTATGGGACTCCTCTTTTCTCGGTCGACCTTTGGGGATCACCGATTCACAATGGAGATGCTTTGTTCTTCCTCCCACCTGTGGGGGGAGTGATTGTCGTGGTTCGGCTGGTGATCCAAACAGGTGCCCTCATTTCGGGAGCACCTGGACTCAATGCGATGACGGAGGTCCTCCTCATGCTGTTGGTTATTAATGAGGTTTCAAGGTCCTCCTAGTGGGTGCTCGGTCCTTCAGCCTGCTGAGCAAGAGGCGTTGGGGGCAGGACCCTGCCGACGTTCAAAGCGTGGTCATTGGTACCCTTGAGTGGCCACCCTACTGCGGGACAAATGCATCGGTGGAGGAGGAGGCAGGGGGGTCCGCCTAACCTTTTTCGGTTGCTGGCTTTGAAATCTAATGGTAACGAGGACAAGAAAGTCATGAATAAGTGGTGTGCATGGATGAAGCAGAAGAGGAAGGAGGAAGAGGAGATTCAAGAGGTGGCAGAGTTGTGGGTTGGCATACATGACATCACTTGGGGAAGCGGAGCAGAGGATGAGGATCAAGTCTATACAATCCTTGATAGCATCTTTTCCTGAAGAAGCAGATGATGAAGATGAAGTAGAAGGACAAGAAGTAGAAGACCAAGAGGAATTAGAGTATCATTACGACGAAGAAAGGGTGGAAGAGGAGGAGAATCTTGAGATTTATGACTAAGATTTTCTTCTTGTTGTTTTAGTTACTATCAGAAAACTTTGCTGATGTGAATTGAGGGTTTGTTATTGTTTATGGTCGAATCGAATTCGTCGAAATTAAAAAAGATATAACAGTCAAATTACTAGGGTATTCTTCTTCATTGTTCTAGTGACTGTCATAAAACTTTGTCGACGTGATTGGAGGATTTGTTATTGTTTATGATCTAATCGATTTCGTCAAAATTAAAAAGATATGATAGTCAAATTAGTCGAAATCCAACAAATTGCACTCATTGCATCAACTCTCAGATGGATCATATGCATCAAATTGCAGTCATTTCATCGACTCTCAAATGGATCATATGCATTAAATTGCACTTAAGAGGAGTTTATACTCTCAAATGAATCATATGTATGCTTGATGACTAATTTCTTTAGTGTTATTATTATGTTATTTTCATATGATCCAAAGGATTTAAGGCAAACTTTTTGACATTTTCATGAATAACTAGTGTTACCTGTGCAAATTGCACAAACTAAAATAATACTGAAGAACTCATAAAATTAAATAGAACTCCAAAAAAGTTTAAAATAATTGGGAAAAATGACCTCCCTCCCAATTAACACATACAATATGCACATTTTCAAAAATAAAATAAAAATAAAATAAAACCCCAAACTACTAACCAGTCCTGATCTCGTATTTCCCACTTCTGACACCGTACCCAACCCTCCACCTTCCTCCGGAGCTACCCTCCCCAAACCTCCACCGCTCTTGCCGGCGCTGCTGTTCCCGACCCTCGATCCCTACTGCCGCCGTTGCCCTCCCCGACCCTCGCTCCCTCCGCCGCTAACCTCCTTGATCATCCCTCCCACCCTCCATCCCTTCCTTCGGCGCTGCCCTCCATGACCTTTCATCTCGCGCCTCCAACTGCCCCCTTTTTGGGTATGAAATTCACATCTTCAAGTAGTTTGCGTTCCCCAAATTCTCCTATGCCGCACTTCTTTATCTAGATGTGGAAGACAATATATTTTACTACAAACACATATTATATAATCAAGAGAAAAACAAATTGCATTCACAAATGACTTCAAACCAATTCGAAACAAAATCAACTGCAGAGCTCACACATCCTCAACATGCAAAATCATATTAAGTTGCTAAAGATCATTTTAAAAAAGAAGAACACATAAATAACATACCACAATTTTAACTATGAAAGAAGTTTTCCTTCCCTCCAACTCAAAAAATTCTACAATCATCGCAATGGAGCTGCTTCTTCTTCGTGTCATCATCATAAAATTTGCATATATCGCATAAATACTCCCCCATCTTCACCCTGCAATTCGTGCAAACTTGTGCAACCTTCAAAATTCAATCCAAAAATCCCTTTAAACATAAAACCATACAAAACAATCGAAAAAAATGCAATTTGAAATTTAAGTTGAAAATGAATCAAATCATTACTGGTTGCTTTGTATCAGAAACCAAGCATATCACCTACAACAAAAATAATCAATTCTACCAAATTAATTCACCAAAATAAGCCAAACCCATAACAATTTTTTTTATAAAAAAAGAAAAAAATGCATCAAGATTCGTGCTTTCACCTTCTCCACATCTTGCCAGCAAAGCCCATGCCGAACAGCCTGCATCACCAAAACCCAACATTTGAACCCAAAATAATCCCAACAATTCTGAAAAAATTCCAAAAAATAAAATTCAAAACTTTACCATCTATTAGTTGTGGTAGTGGCGGAAATTGAAGATCTCGTTGCAGCATGGTGCTGGGATCTTGCATCTCCTTCGGTAATGCTTGCACCTAAACATAAAACCATACAAATCCAATAAAACAAAATGCAATTTGAAATTTAAGGAGAAAAATAAATGAAATCATTGCTGGCTGCTACGTATCGTCAACCAAACACATCACCTACAACAAAAATCATCAATTTTAACAAATTAATTCACCAAAATAAACCAAATCTTAATGATGCCTTGTCACTGTAACCAATCCCATTTGTTGGAAAAGGCATAATAACTATTCAACTTTTATATATATATGAGTTAAAATTACATTTATTGAATAGTAAATTCAGTATGCACTCATGACACCTTCAACCTATAATTTAAATAACAACCTTGTTTTCACTCCCATGTTGGCGGAGGGCAGGATAAGAGACTCAATACAACATTTACAGTTCCTATTTTAAAATAACAGTATATACAATAAAAAAAATTGTATAGCGTAATACTGTAACTTACCTATTTATATGACAATCAGATCATATGTCTCACTTCTTATTTAAAAGAGACTGTCAAATTGTATACAAAGAATCTTTCTACCACATGTAAAGAAAGATTGGCTTACTTGTTCAGGATAGGCTTAACTTCTAGAGGAGGACATGGTTGGTGCTCTAAAAGTGTAATTGCGTCTCTGCAAAGATGAATATACTGGAATCATTTTTAGGAAAGAACAAATACATGCCCAAAAAAAGGAAATTGATGCTTCACCACGTTAAATATAGCTATGGTTGTTGTCTTCATTGAGACATCATTGTCTTCTTCCTGTGAAATTACCATCTCTATCTTAACCAACAATTTATTCAGATCAACTTTATGGCCACAAAGAACTGTTAAATTATTGACATAGAACCTGCAGCACCATATAAAGCAATTAGGTACACTCTCATTTTAAATGGTTGTAGGAGATCATAAAGAAAATTATAGATATAGAAAGACAGTCAAAACTCGGGACACAATGATACTAATACCAAGTCATAACAGACCTTTCCTAGGTAAGGAATGCAGGTAACATCAAAATGACAATTGTACATAGAGCATAAGGCTGAAGAAAAGAAACACAATTGCTAATTAGAAATAATGAGATTAGCAAATTATCTAGGAAGATACTGCAATCCTTGGGAATGTAATATCTGTAGATCATTAATGAGTAAATTGTTAGACATGAGGTCTGTGAACCAAATTAATTCACCAAAATAAATCAAATCCATATCAAACATCTCTACATATTCTATTGCTCATTACAACTTAACTAACACCTGTAAATTAATATATATATATATATATATATATATATATATATATATATATATATATATATATTAGGTAACTCAAGATGTAACTCCATTTTGTTTAAAGTCTCAATGTTTTTACTATCGATGATAAAGAAGAAGGATTAGTTAGGTAGTGAGAACCAACATACAAATTGTCAGATATTTATGTAAAATGAATCTTAATGTTAACTCGTTGAGCATTTGAAAAGGAAGATGATCTACAATGGAGTTAAATAGATGAGGAAGATTTATCTAGCCAATCCCCAAATTTTGGAATAAAGACCTGTTGTTGTTGTTATTGTTGTAGGTATCCCAAGATGCAAGAGGTCTTCCCAATCTGAATCACCACTGTACCTATAATTATTTGAAATTAATCGAATTGAATTAATTAGTCCCTTAATTTATTTTTCCACTTAACAAAACCCTAATTTCTGAATTCAGATCGAGAGAAGTTACCTAGAATCGAATCGAATCGAGAAGCAAGCTAAGGTTTCTTCTGTGTTCGTTCGTTCGTTCGTTCTTTTCTTAGAATTGACACTATTGGTGGGTTAGCTGCTGCTTCTTTTCTTCTTGTTGTAAGTTTGGTTGTTTATTTTTGAAGAGGAAAAAAACATTAAAATAAATAAATAAATAAATAATTGGAAGTGAGTGTGTGTATGTGTGTATTGTATATGTGAGATTGTGATGCACCTCTTCCCTTATTCTTGGCCATGAGAGGGTAAGAATGAGTTATATGAACATAGTAATGGTGGTTGGAAGGTGAGGAGAAGAAAGATCAAGAAGAAGAGACGAAGAATAGAGATCAAAATCACACACACGGACTCAACTGAGTCTGTTCTTTATTTATAGAGCTGAACTACGTGCACACTACGTAATCGGACAGGCTTTAACACTTTTACAACTAAACCCCTGTACATATATCTATTACAACACACACTGATACCACAGATACAATCCATTGCTGCAGATACACCTTCCCAGTCGACTGACAACTCCTAATCATCCAGTCGACTGATACATATTCCAGTCGACTGATGCGTCTTCCCAGTCTGCTGCCATCTTCAGGTGTTGCAGCTCTCCTTGCCCAAACCTATGAACGCTGGATCGTATCAACTCCTCCCCCCTTCAATAAGACCTTGCCCCAAGGTCTAACGAGGAAAGTACTCGAACAACAAAAGGCATGCATCTCGGGCCACTGATGATCCATCAGCTTGAAAGTTATGCAGTAAAGAATATCAAAGGCTCTCTCATTTTCTGCTTGAAGATCAAGCATCTGAATTAGCATGAATGTTATATTTACACCAGCTACAGCAAATGGATACTCCCACAGAGCTCGATTGCCCTCTTGCTTCCTTAGAAGATCTTGGAAGGATTTAGGATAGTTCTTAGCGAAGAACAATAAATTCTCCAGTGATATAAAACCGCCTCCCTTGAAATCTGTAGATGGATCTTTCCCTTGCCATCCCATTTCCTTCCACTGTTTAGATATCATACCCTGGAGTTGTTCTTCGGGAAAAGCTTCATGCCAGAGGGCCCTTAAGGCTTCCTGGTGCTCAGTCTTTGAGCTGTCATAAGGAACAAGTAAGCGGTTTTGTAGCCTCAGCAGACTTTCCTCCTGAGAAGGTGTCAGATCAGATGATAGACGGGCCTCACTTTATCTTAAGACAGACCCTTCCCAATCCATGCTATTGATCTTGTAACAGCTTCAGCTCCATTTGAACTAGATATATGGCCGTCCAGCTTGAGCAGTTCATCATGCATTCGATCCATTACAAAGCTAAGAAACTCTTGTGCATCTTCTTGTCTTGTCCTGCTTTTTGATCCTTCATTCACATCCGTGACTGCATCAATAAGCTTTGGGTCTACCACAGGTGTTTCTGCATTAGCAAGTCTATTTTCACATAAATGCAATGAATTTACATCCAATTATTATTCTCAATATCGGTGACCCTTGACAAAGAAAGGCAACCATTTGCTTTAGATTTCGAAGGTTTAGGCAATCCACTGCTTTCCGATGATTTCCCATTTGCAAATGTTTTATTCTTTGTCACTAGATTGGACAATTTTAGCAAACCAGTACTTCCTGATGATTTCCCATTTGCAAATGACAGGTCCTTGGTGACTAAATTGGGTGACTGGGCATCTCTTGAAATTACAAGAGGAGCAGACGAACTGGTTTCAGCACCTAGGCCTTTGACTGAATTCAAAGAAACAGCATCCAAAGATCCAAACTGTAAATCAATATTCTCAGAAGGCTGTGCAGGATTTTGCTGAACTATTGGGCTCTGGAACAACTTAGTTTCATCTTCAGTGAATGAGCCAAATACCAATACCTCTGAAGATTCTTGATTGGATTCAGATGAATGGTGAAATTCGGGCAAGTCTTTCAATTCAAGACCCAACTCTAAGGAACAGTCTAACAAGCTTCTCAGCTTCGGACACCAGCTTCTTCCTCCCGGATCAAAAATGAAGAACTTTGAAGAGTAACCCACATCTTTGAAAAGTAACCAACATACAATTCCAGCCTCTTCTTCCATGCTCTTTTCTTTGTTCAACTTCTTATCAAGAATTGATGTTTCCTTGAACAAAGGAGCGGCAAAGGACACATTCCGAGTCTTCTTAGCATTGCCAGAACCATTCGGCTTTAGATCAGGATTGATAGAAATTGTTTTTCTTGCTATAGTCTGTTCATTTGATTTTTTTTGAACCTGGAGCTCCTCTCCCTGTCCTGAACTTCCAATAGTGCTGCCCACAACACTTGACTGCGAGCTTTGCATCATTGATTTCTCACGGCCATATGATCGAACACTTGGTGCGCATTCTCCATTCTTCTGCAAAGAACCCAGGTTTTCTTCCATAGAACCCCTACCAAGATTGAGTTGAGGCTTACCTGATGCATTAGGTTTCGATGGTGAAACTACTTGTGATGATTCTTGATTGGATTGAAACTTTCCTATGCGCTGAGTTAACAACTACAACTGCGCCAATATCAAGGGAATTTGGGAGACCTGTGAAGAGATCTCCTTCATCTGCCTCTCTACCGTCACCATTCTCTCATTCAAGAACTGGTGACTTCTCCGCCAATCGAGCGGAGGTGCCATGCCTAGTGTTACCGCTGATTTCTGTGTAGGTGTAAACAGATGAGATTTGTGAGTTCGAGAAAACCTGAACAGCTGATCCAAGCCTTCTTGCTCCTGTCGTAACCTGCAAGGAAGTGCGAGACACCGGGGTTGATTCCGGCGATGCACCCTCCGATGCTCTTGTCAGTAACCAGTGGTGATTAAAGAAAGAGCTTAAGGTGGAAAAAGAGTGATTACCCTGGTCACGGTGGCAGAGGTGAGGTATTTATAGTCGCCAGGGGAGTGATTAGAGGCCTGGTTCCCTGTGTAACTGCTAGGAGAAAAATCCTCACAGTCTGTTTAGGAAACTAACCCCTTGATTCCCGGTGAGAGTAAATCATGCCCGTTGACTTGGTCAAATCAGTGGCCCTGATTTGTCTCTTGCTGGTCTGGGCTCGCCTCGGGTCGGGACCCGTGCCCAATCGGTGTGGACCCGTTCATGGGTTATTGGGTCTCGTGCAAAGGAAATCCAGTACCCGTTTTGGATCCGCTCGTATGTGAAATTACCATTTTACCCCCGAGCTTCGAGATTCGCGCCCAATCTGGACGGTTGCGATTTAACCCCATTTTTAGCCATATCACGAGCCCCCCACTCCTAAAGACTGAGTGTGATCAGCCTTTGAGGAGTAGTTTAACTGTTTTAGTGGCTAGTGGAGTTGTATCGGAGTCCAAGTGGAGGATTTTGAACCTTGAAGGGGGTAGTAAGGTAATTTTTGATGCTATGTGCTGTTCTCTAGCCATATCGAGTATTTGACGGCTTTTATTTATTTTTTCGGACTATTTATTTAATTTTGCGACGTGTTTACTAATCATTCGGGGGCCTTAACAGTACTTTCTAGGCAATAATTGTTCGTTCGGGGGCTCAAAAATGTAACCCCGAATTTTTAATTATTTTCCAGGATTTTTAGTTAATTTCCCTGAATTTTTAGCAATTTTTTTCGCAATTTTTAAATAAATAAAACGATTTAAATAAATAAAAAATAATTTTAAATACCGATTTATGACGTGGCTCGATCCGGGCCGTTGATCATGGACGAGCGCGGATTTCTGAGAGATCCATCGGCTGTCGTCGCTCGGAAGTCTTTTTCTCCGTTTGCGAGCTCGGAAAGGCACTTGCTCGGCAGCCGACCGGAGACATGGGGTCTCGACAGGCCGAGCGACGTGGCGCAATCTGAGCCGTCGGATGATGGTGTGAATCCCAAGAAAACGCTATCTTGTCTTTTAGCGCACGTGGCGTAATCTGAGCCGCTCATCATTGGAAGTACGAATTTCTGAGTGATCCAACGGTAGTTATCGCTCGGATACTTTTTTCTCCGTTTGCGAGCTCGGAAAGGCACTTGCTCGGCAGCCGACCGAAGGCATGGGGTCTCGGCGGGTCGAGCGACGTGGCACAATCTGAGCCGTTGGATGATGGCGCGTATCCCAAGACGGGCACATTTCTCAAGAAAACACTATCTTGTCGTCTAGTGTCCTCGACAAGATCTGGGCCGTCTGATCGAATCATGCACGAAAGTTGAGGAGAAAGTGAGTTTTCTCCGTTTGTAGGGTCGGAAAGGCACTTGCTCGGTAGCCGACCGAAGGCGTGGGGTCTCGGCAGGTCGAGCGACGTGGCGCAATCTGAGCCACTGGATGACGACGCGCATCTCAAGATGGGCACTTTCTTCAAGAAAATACTATCTTGTCGTTTAGTGTCCTTGGCAAGATCTGGACCGTCTGATCGAGATCATGCGCGAAAGTTGAGGAGAAAGTGAGTTTTCTCCGTTTGCAGGGTCGGAAAGGCACTTGCTCGGTAGCCGACCGAAGGCTTGGGGTCTCGGCAGGTCGAGCGACGTGGCGCAATCTGAGCCACTGGATGACGACGCGCATCTCAAGACGGGCACATTCTTCAAGAAAACATTATCTTGTCGTTTAGTGTCCTTGGCAAGATCTGGGCTGTCTGATCGAGATCATGCGCGAAAGTTGAGGAGAAAGTGAGTTTTCTCCGTTTGCAGGGTCGGAAAGGCACTTTCTCGGCAGCCGACCGAAGGCACGGGGCTTCGGCGGTTCGGGCGAATCAGCGCAACGAGTTTCGAGATGATCCTGTTCCTAAGGGCATTAATGGTGCCCCGGGGTTTGTGCGGCGTTCCACTTTCCCTAGGTCATTAAGGATGATTCCTTCAATTAATGCGTGGCGTTTCAACTTCCGAGGGTCATAATGGCCAGATCTTGGAGGAGAGCTTATAAGTACCCCACTTCCTTTGTCATTTCAACCGCAACAACATAGATTTTCAGACCCCGGAGGTATCTGCCTTGGGTAACATCTCTTTCGAGGTCCGAAGGGTTGGTTGCTCTTTTGCCTGGTTCTTCTCCCGTTCCTGACGGCCCCAATGTGGATGTCAGGAGCGAGGGGGGAACGAGGCAGTAGTGGTGACGACCATCGTCCGGACCCGAGGGATGAGTTACTTCGGAAGGACAGGGTGGTCGCTCTGTTGCCTTGTTCTTCTCCCGTTCCTTACGGCTCCAAAGGGGATGTCAGGAGCGGAAGAGAATAAGGCAGTGGTGGTGACGACCGTAGTCCGGACCCGAGGGGCGAGTTACTTCGGAAGGACGGGTGGTCATTCTTCCACCATGGTCTTCTCCTGACTCTGACTGCTCCAACGTGGGTGTTAGGGTCGGGGGAGATCATGGTGGAAGAGGTGATGATCCATGTCCGAAGCCGAGGGGTGAGTTCGTTCGGAAGGACGGGTGGTCGCCCTTCCACCATGATCAACACCCGATTTTGACTGGCCCGATGGGGGTGTCAAGATCGGGGGTGATCATGGTAGAAGGGGTGACGACTGTAGTCTAGATCCGACGGAGGGGTTCATTTCGGAAGGACTGGGGGGGTCGTTCTTCTGCCTAGATCTTCTTCCGATTCTGACGGCCCGGGTAGAGGTGTCAGGGTCGGGGGGGATCTCGGCAAAAGGGTTGACCGCCGAAGTCCAGATCCAAGGGGCGATCTGTCTCGGTAGGACGGGTGGTCGTTCTTCCACCATGATCTTCTCCCGATTCTGAGTGCTCCGACGTGGGTGTCAGGGTCGAGGAAGGTCATGGTAGAAGAGGTGATGACCCTAGTCCGGAGCCGAGGGACGACTTTTGCTTCGGGAGGACTGGTGGTCGTTCTTCCACTATGGTCTTCTCCCGATTCTGACGGCCCCTGATGCGAGTGTCAGGATCGGGGAAGACCACAGTAGAAGAGGTGATGACCTGGGTCCGGATCCGAGGGACTGCAACAGCTTCAGAATGATGGGTCTCCTCCCATCTCTGTCTTCCTTCCGGGCCGACGGCTTCCGATGGATGTCAGCCCGAAGGAGTTAGAGATGGAAGGTGTGCCGATCCGCTTTTGACCGGGCCCCGTGGGTCGGCGGGATACCGACCGAGACCTGGGGCCTGGGAGGCACGCCGAGGGCGGTGCCTTAAAACTTCGAATTGAAATTTTTCTGGTTTCTTCAGACAGAGGTGGGGTATGGAGGAAGTGTAGGCTATCCGAGCGACCTGACGCAATCTGTACCTGCTGGATGGCGTCGCGCATCTCGAGATGGGCACATTTCTCGAGAAAACACTATCTTGTCGTCTAGTGTTCTCGGCGAGATCAGGGCCGTCTGATTGAGATTTTACGCGAAGTTTGAGGAGAAAGGGAGTTTTCTCCGTTTGCCAGCTCGGATTGGTACTTGCTCGGTAGCCGACCGGTCTCTTTGCGGGCGTGGTCGGATGGCACATAGTTCAGGCTCCCGGTCCCGTTATACCGAGCTAGTTGACTTGGCGAAGAAGACAGTTGTGTTGGGCCTTCGCGACATTTCGAGAGCGGCCCAAGAGTCGCACTTTTTCGTTTGGAAGTCCAAGGGACGTTCCTTTTTACTATAAATCTTCACCCCCCCCCCTAGACCAAGCCTCATTTTTTACTTTTACTCTCTCTCTTCAGTTCTTACTTTTCGCCTTCGAAGTTTTCAGCTCCTTGGTGGTGGTGCTAGCTGACGCGGCGAGGTGTTTTTTGTTTCCGGTGAACTTTCCGACCGTAGCTGTTACTTCGAGGTCAGTCTCTCTCCCTTCTCTTTTAGAAAATGGTTAAGATTATGTCCTCGGATGAGACCCCAACCTCGGAGCAAGCAGTAGGCCGAGGGGGTAAAGGGAAGGAGGTGGCGGAGCCGACTGATCAGCACGTCGTACGTCCGGATAGAGAGGGCGAAGTGGCCGAGCTATCTAAGGAGGTCGCGGCGGTGTCCCAGAAGGGTAAAGTCGTGGTCACAATCGTGGAAACGCCGAAGACAGCGGGAGCGTTCGGTCGGCAGCCCATTGCTCTGTCGAGCGTGGGAGGTGTACGGGACTATGCCGAGGACACCTTGGAGAAAGTGACCCAAGGCACGGCTAAGTTGGTGGAGGAGAATGAACCGAGAGAGCTGTCCGAGGTGGACCATACCATCTCGTCTCTTACGGAGGCCGACCTTCACCTGATCCGAGAGGATTTCCGGATCCCTGCCGACTACGGACTGCTCCTCCCCGGGCCGGGTTTCCGGGCCAATACGAAGTCTTCGTCAGATGTGTGCGTCTTTCCGGTCGACTCCCTCATCACCGGACTCTGTTTTCCCCTCCACCCGTTCATTGTTGATGTCTTGACATGGTACGGTTTGAGCCCCGCCCAGCTGATGCCGAACACATGGAGGCACGTCATGGCATTCGTCCTCCGATGTCAAGAGGTTGGTGCCAAGCCGAGTATGTTCCTCTTTCGGAGCCTCTATCGACCTTGTCAGCCGAGGCGAGACGAGCAAAGGTTCTATCTTTCGCCCCGGACGGGCGTGAAGCTGATGGAGAATCCGGACTCGATTAAACATTGGAAGGAGAAGTATTTCATCATCCGAGCCCCTGCGCCGTGGGTGATACCGACGGTTTGGGCGAAGGATGGTCTGCCCAAGCGAACCAAGAAGGAGACGGTGCTGAGTGACGAGGAGACGGAGGTCCAGAAGAAGCTCCTCGCCCTGCCAGCGCTAAGCTGGAAAGATATTACCGAGGAGGGTCTGTTCCGAGGGGGTCTCAGTCCGATCGACCCTAGTATGCTTCTGGTATTTATACTCTCTGCTTAAAGTTCATGAAAATTTTTCTAAGTTTTTTCATTCGGCTTGTGCAGAGACGATGAAGCTGGACTACAAAGCTCTGATGGCGATGGGCAGGTCGGAGCAGGAGGCGAAGAAGAAGAGGCCTTCGGCGGGGCCTCAGGACGGCCGAGCCTCAAAGAAGCCTTCGGTCGCGAAGGTCGCCGACCAGCCGAAGGTCATGGTCCTCGAGCAGGGAGAAGTCATGGTCCTCGACCCTCCTGCCTCGGGTGCGCCGACACCGACCTCGAAGGGGGATGCTCCCGGTTCGTCGAGCGGGGCGTTCGGCGTGAAGGAGGTGCTGTCCCTCCAAGTTCTGTCCCTCACTGTCGAGGCGGAGACGATTTTGACCGAGCGTCATAAGCAGATCTTTGTCCCTGACTAGAAGGTGATGAATGTCGACGGCTTCTTGGGCGACAGCAACATCTGCATGGAAGCGGTGAGGCACCTGCCAACCCCAAAAGATCGAGCGACCCTAAAGGCCGAGCTAGTAGGGGACGCCGTGATGCAGATTGCTCGGAATACCATGTCGGTAAGTAGGCCGAGCTCTTCCTCATCCAAATTTCTTTCTTAGAATTTTTCTAAGTTCTTGGGTTCGGGTTCTGATATGTTGTTCTTTTTTCAGACCCTCTGCCACTTCAATTTCCTACTCGAGGAGTTCGCGAGCAAGGAACAGGAGAATGAACGGGAGAGGGCGGAGCGTGTTAAGGCCACGAAGCTGCTTGATGTCGAGCAGCTCCTCTCGGCAAAGAGGGGTGCCGAAGTGGAAGGGCTGGAGAAGCAGCTGGCCGACGCCATTCAGCTGTCGAAGGACATGGCAACCAAGCTTGAGGCTTCGGAGAAGGAGGTTGCCAAGCTGAAGGAGGCGCTGGCCAATGCTCGGTCGGAAGCGGAGAAGGCTCAGAAGAGGGCCGAGAAGATCATGGCCAAACACCAGAAGAAGGTGAAGAAGGTGGAGAAGGCCGTGCAGGAGGAGGCCGCGCAACACATGCTCCAGAACATGGAGGATGCCTACGGTCGAGCCTTGCTCCACGTAGCCGCCAAGAACCCGGGCTTCGACACGTCCTCCTACCGTTTTTACGACCCCGTGGAAGGGGAGGAGGAGGTTCCCGAGGGGCTGCTCGACCCCGAGGGAGAGACGGAAGGTGTCGAAGGCCCAAGGAGAGACCGAGGTCGAGGGCGAGGAGGAGGACGACTCCGAGGAGGAGAGCGGGAGCGAAGGCGAAGGCGAGGGCGATGGCGAGGACAAGACCGGGGGGTCGACGGACCCGAACGACAAAAAGGTCGACTCCTGACTCGGTTGTCTCTTTTAGTCTTTTGTTGTTTTGTCTCTTTTTGTAAGCCTAACTGCGAACTGGCCACCGCTTTTGTAAAACTTTCCCCTCGGTTTTGAATGAAAATATTTTGTTTGGCCGAAATTTATCCAAGTGTTGAGTCTCGGATTTTGTGTTTGATTTGGCGTAGAATTCTCCAAGTGTTGGGTCTCGGATTTATCTCTGCTTTTCAGGTAAGGTTCGGTCCGGTTACGGAAGTTGCATACCTTCGTAAGGAGCTGGCCAAAACGATGGGTGAGCTCTCGAATAGCCGACAGAGGCGGTTTCTCATGCTCTTGAAGCTGGAGGAGATGAAGGCAGCTGTGCGGAAGTATTGTCGCGAGTTGTGGCAATTGCGGAAGCAACCCCAAGCTCCTTGTCCCGAAGGTGAGGTCGAACGGCTTCGTAGAGAGCTCACTGCCGCCGAGCGGAAGAACGACGAGCTTCTGGCCGAGGTCCAACACATGGAGTTAGTGGCGAAAGAACGCTCGGTGGTGGAAGAGAATCTAACTTCTGAGCTGGAGAAGGCCTCGACCGAGCGCAAGAGGCTGTTGGCCGAGGTCGACAGGCTCAGAAGGATCACAATAGATCGAGGGATCGAGGTCACCCACTTTCGACGGCTCGCAACCGATGGCGTCAACGTCTCGGGCTCGTCAAGACCTTCCCGTTTGAAGAAGTTGGCGAAGGATGACGCTCTGAGAGACAGAATCATTGAGCTGGAGGAAGAGGTCGCGTCGCTCAAGCCTCTGCCGGAGAGGGCCAACGTCCGCAGTACGTCGTGCACTCGCGAAGAGAGTGAGAGAGGGATTTCTTTTTACGAACTCGCGACACGTTTGCCTGCGGCTAGGCGGAGCCCCGCCGACGCTCAGACTAGTGCAGCTGTCTCGTCGAGCGGTGCCTCGGTCGGCGCCACAGTCAAGGTCAGTGGCGAAGGGGGGTCACGTTTCGTTGGTTTAGGATCGAGTTCGGAGGTCAGGCCTCGTCGTCCTCATGTTTCCTTGAACCGAAGCGTTCTCCTTCCGAAGAGGCCCTGATCGTGTCGTTTTGTGATTCTTCTGATTTGTTGCAAAACTTTGTAGTAGAGTCGGTCTTGTTGAATGTGGAGCTATTATATATGACTTTTGAAAGTTTGATTGGAAAATTCTTCGAGTGTTGTGCCTCGGAAGTGTATTGAAATCTTGCTATTCATTTTTCCTTCTTTTCAGCTCGTGGTGTCAGACCAATACACCGATCCCAACGGCTCGGACAGTGATGATGATGCCGAGGTGACCTCAGGGGGCACGAAGTCGCGCTCGTCGAAGTGCCGAGAGCGACGTCGTGAAGTGGAGCTAGAGCTACGTCGAGCTGAGAGCGAGCGGGCCCACCTTCAGTCTGTCCTCGGCCAACGAGACGTCGAGATCCAACATTTGGAGAACAGGATCATCGAGGCGACCTCCGAAGGGGAGGGCGACGACTCGCAGACAGCTTTTAGTAACGCTCTTCGGGTTCAGTGTATTCGGCATAATCAGTCGAAGATATTAGCCGAGCGGGACGATTTGCTCTCCGAGATCCATCACTTACAGACCGTGGAGGCGAAGCTTCGGAAGGAGGCGGAGGAGCTAACAGCTGAAGTGGAAGGACTGGCGACCGAGGAGACCAGTGAAGACATTTCTGTTTGAGGACCGAGTGTAATGGGTCGGCGCCGTATTTTTTGTTTTTTGATACTTTGTAACTATGGAAAGACAGCTTTGTATGGTGTCTCGATCATTAATAAAATTCCCTTTGTTGCTCTGCGTTCTTATTTTGCTTGTGAGTGTGTGGGCCGTGCCGAGGTCTTGGAGCCGGGCACATGGTGCCGTCGGCGAGAGTCTCGAAGTGAACGAGCTCTTGACGAGGCGTTATCTTGTCGTTTAGCGATTCTGACAAGATCTGGGCTGTCTGATGTTGGCACGAATCTCGAGGTGGCTCAGTTCCCAAGAAAACGCTATCTTGTCGTTTAGCGTCGGTGGCAAGATCTGAACCGTTGGATGTTGGCACGAATCTCGAGGCGGCTCAGTTCCTAAGAAAATGCTATCTTGTCGTTTAGCGTCGGTGGCAAGATCTGAACCGTTGGATGTTGGCACGAATCTCAAGGCGGCTCGGTTCCCAAGAAAATGCTATCTTGTCGTTTAGCATCGGTGGCAAGATCTGGGTCGTCTGATCGAGATCATGCACGAAAGTTGAGGAGAAAGTGAGTTTTCTCCGTTTGCAAGGTCGGAAAGGCACTTGCTCGGTAGCCGACCGAAGGCGTAGGGCTTCGGGCTTCGGCTGCTAGGCAAGATTGCTCGAATTATGTAGCCGAACGTAGCTTCGGTATCCCTCCATTGGCGAAGCTGAGGGGTGGACCACTCCTAGTCTGCCGCGAAGCAAGCTTGGGGGGACTGGGAGCCAAGTGTTGGACTCCGGGACCATCGTTGTAGTTCGACGGTTGCAGGGAGCAATTCCGAACGGCGATCTACCCCTGGCTCGTCTGGAGGTGAGCCGAGGAGGCAAAGTCGAGCCGAGTGTTGGACTCCGAACCATCGGTGTAGTTCAACGGTTGTGGGAGCAATTCCGAACGGCGATCTACCCCTGGCTCGTCCGGAGGCGAGCCGAGGAGGTAAAGTCGAGCCGAGTGTTGGACTCCGAACCATCGGTGTAGTTCAACGGTTGTGGGAGCAATTCCGAACGGCGATCTACCCCTGGCTCGTCCGGAGGCGAGCCGAGGGGGTAAAGTCGAGCCGAGTGTTGGACTCCGAACCATCGGTGTAGTTCAACGGTTGTGGAAGCAATTCCAAACGGCGATCTACCCCTGGCTCGTCCGGAGGAAAGCCGAGGGGGTAAAGTCGAGCCGAGTGTTGGACTCTGAACCATCGGTGTAGTTCAACGGTTGTGGGAGCAATTCCGAACGGCGATCTACCGCTGGCTCGTCCGGAGGCGAGCCGAGGGGGTAAAGTCGAGCCGAGTGTTGGACTCTGAACCATCGGTGTAGTTCAACGGTTGTGGGAGCAATTCCGAATGGCGATCTACCGCTGGCTCGTCCGGAGGCGAGCCGAGGGGGTAAAGTCGAGCCGAGTGTTGGACTCCGAACCATCGGTGTAGTTCAACGGTTGTGGGAGCAATTCCGAACGGCGATCTACCGCTGGCTCGTCCGGAGGCGAGCCAAGGGGGTAAAGTCGAGCCGAGTGTTGGACTCCGAACCATCGGTGTAGTTCAACGGTTGTGGGAGCAATTCCGAACGGCGATCTACTGCTGGCTCGTCCGGAGGCGAGCCGAGGGGGTAAAGTCGAGCCGAGTGTTGGACTCCGAACCATCGGTGTAGTTCAACGGTTGTGGGAGCAATTCCGAACGGCGATCTATCCCTGGCTCGTCCGGAGGCAAGTCGAGGAGGTAAAGTCGAGCCGGACGTGGACTCCGAACCATTGGTTGGAAACCAAAATTTTAAAAAACATATGATAAGAGCGGAGAGAAGCATACAAATTCATAAGTACGAAAAGAGCTTTCTTTATTGATAATCGACGGCGAACCGTTTTACATAGTACAATTTATGAAAATAGGTTACAAGTCAGAGGAGAGGAATGGCTCGATATCCTATGATACTTAGAGTGGCGTCGGGGCGCTTTCTTGGTATTTTAGGAGGTGGTTGGCATTCCAGGTCCTCGGAATCTCTCTGCCTTCTAGATCTTCGAGACGATATGCTCCGGGTCGAACTACCCTCGTGATCCTGTACGGTTTTCTTGAAAATCCGTTCTGGACAGTCGACTTAAACCTTTTTCAGTCGACTAGCACACTTAGAATTTATTTTTCAAAATTATCGTAGATTTCTCTCTAGTGAGTCGTCTTATGACTTTTGCAAGTCGACTTATAACACTTAGAATATTTTCTTAAAAGATTTCAGGAATTTTCCTCTGCTAAGTCGACTTATGACTTTTATAAGTCAACTTATATTCTCTGGTAAGTCGACTTATGACATTTATAAGTCAACTTATATTCTCTGGTAAGTCGACTTATGACTTTTATAAGTCAACTTATAACACTTAGCTTATTTTCTTAAAATCATGGAACTTTCTTTCTGGACAGTCGACTTATGCTTTTTATAGTCGACTGGTACTAATGTATTTTTATATTTATGAAAATTCTTCCAAAGGGTTTATTCTCTAGATACTTTGATCTATAACTACTTATACCTTATCTTCTATTGAGCTTATGTTTTCAAGATGTTGAGTTGAGCGATTTACGTTGGAATTTGGTTTGGATATTTGAGTTTGAGTCTCTAGAGGGTGTGTGACCCTAGTATACCGGCGGTTGAGTTCATTATGTTTAGGCCTGTTGAGGCATTTTAGTTGTTCAGTTGTTGAGTTAAGTCCGGTGGGGTACACCAACTTTAGGAGATTCGTTAAGTAATTAAATAACCCGAAAATGATAAGGACAGGCACTAGTGGTGATATAATGAACGGGAACATGGGTTATGTACCTCAGTATGGCTTTCGGTGTGGGATTGATCCCCGGAATTATCCAGGTAAATTACTTGTGGTGTGGGATTTATCCCCGGAATTATCCAGGTAAATTACTTGTGGTGTGGGATTGGTCTCCGGAATTATCGAGGTCGAGGCGACGCACATGTGGTATTCATGTGATGAGGATCATTGCTGCGGTGTGAGATAATCCCCGGAATTATCCAGGTAAAATTGTCTGTGGTGTGGGATTTATCTCCGGAATTATCGGGACAAGGGCTAGTACTCACAGTTTATCTTTATCGGGACAAGGGCTAGTATCTCCGGAATTATCCATCGTGTTAGGATTAGTTGCATAACGGGAATTGAACCCTATAATGTGGAGACGTTAAGGGCTTGCACCGGACCTATGTAGAATGGGATGCATAGACTCCGGCAAGTACGCATTAGAGAGTCAGCATATAGAATTGTGTTTTCTTCACTTGGTTTTATGCATGTGGTTTCCTGTTTTCTACACTTGACACTTAGTTTAGTTTCACTTGTTGTTCCCATGTTTCCTTGGTACGTCATATTTTATGTATTCTTGTTTATTACATGTTGTTTAAGAACCCATGCTTAATGTTTATTTATGTTGTTTGCTTTTATGTCACTCACACCATTTATGGCTGACCCCTTTAGTTTTGGGGGTTAGGGATCATCTCTAGCCTCATGTGTTACAGGTTCTTGCTTAGAGCTTGGAGGTTTGGACGTTTGAGATAAATTGGTATAATAGAGCTTTGTGTAAAATTTTGTAAAGAAAAGTGTTGTAAAAAGAAAGTTGCAATTCAAGGTGTTTTGCATTCCGCTGTGCTTTGTAAACAATTAATGTAAATAAAAGTTTTAATTTTTCATGTATTTGGTTGCTATGTTTACAATTACATTGAAGTTGATGCTGGGAATTGTGCCACGTATTTCTAAGATATTATATTGGAAATTCGGGGCACTACAGAGATTGGTATCAGAGCATGCTTCAATTAGTAATTTTAAACATAGTACGGGGAATAAACTTAAAATGGCATTTGATGTGTAAGAACCTAGGTGGACATTAGAAGTGTGAGTACACAAGTGGATATTAAATACAACCTAGGTGGACATTAGAAGTGTGAGTACCCTGGTGGACATCTGATGTGAGTGATTTGATTGTTTGGTCATGAAGACCTGTCATGAGATTTAGGCTGTTTGTATGCTTAGACTTGAATGAAATCTCTTTATCGCAAGTGTATAGATTATTTTTACATAAAATAAATATTTTCTCACTAGCTATTTTTGACATCTTTTGTTCGCATTGTGTATTTGATATTTATTTATGTAAGGTATTACCCTTTCAACTTATATAATTTCTATTTTACTTATTAATGATCTACTATATGTTTTGCTATCTTACCCACTGCATATAATTTCTGGATTATATGTTTTTCGCCAAAGTTAATTTTCATTTATTTATTTATTCATAGTTATAAATTTTAATTATCTTCCGCTAGATTCTTTTAATTATTTGCTCTCTTGTATATTTTGTGCACCTCAATTTTGTGGTCACTCTTGTATCCTATCACTTTTACTGTTTTATATTTGTTTGCTTACTAAATAACTTTTCTGTAATTAACTTATTTTATTTTTATTCGGTTTCTTTTATTGTCAGCAATTGAATTTATTTTTTTTGTTTCTATATCTCCAACCGAGTTTATATTATTTCTATTCATTAGTGCAAACATTAAACTTTTACTAATCGTCTTGTTTTTCTTTTAAAACTGTTTCTTTGACTTTACTATTGGTTTTACTTTTTATTGTTTTGTCCAAGTTATTATTTGGCAATTTTTGCTGTAATTCAATAGTGCATCCTTTAGCATTTCACAAGCTCATTTTTATTTTGTGACTCTTACCCATTTCTTTCTTGACGTCTTATTTATCTTACTTTCATGTGCTTTTTCGTTACTCATATACTTTGATATTGCTTTTACATATTACATTAAAGTTTTGAATTACTACGTGTTAAGTTATTATTGCTACTTCTATTTCCTTTCATTATTATTTTGCAATACTGTAAATTTTGTTGCATATTTACTTTCATTTTATTATATATACTTGGATTTTTCAATACTATATTTTCCATTATTTTATATTGTCTTATTTATTTTGGCGCATTTAAACTTGATTGCAATATTTTACTCATATAAATATGATATGTTTCTGCACATTTAAATCTTTATTATTAATTATGTTTTTGCACCTTATATTCGGTACCCTTATTATTACTTATAGTTGACCGCTTTTGTTATAATTTCTTTCCACTATTTAAAAGCAACTTATTAAAATTTGTTGCTTCATACTTTTCGAATGTACTATGTGCACCCACTACTTATATTTTACTTAAATTTTATTATCATTACATTCTTGATTTCTACATGTACTTCCTACAAATTTCTATATATATACCACATATTTCAACATACTTACTATGCATATAATTTTACATTTGTTTAATTCCTACATTATTGTATATTTTATGATATATTTATTGTGTAAATTTGCTACACTACATATGTATTTTCTCATTCACATTTGTATTTGTACTTAGGCATGTATCTCATTCCATTTCTTCTTACTTTTATAAATTTCTTTCACTACTATTATTTTGTACTATTGTGATTTATAATCCATGCTTCTATTTTAATATTCTATCAGATGACTTTCAACTTCATTTCTTACTTTTGCCACTATTTTTTTTATATATCACGAATTTCAAAACGTATTTCCGTACTTAAATTAAGCAATCAATATCCAAGTGCGTGTGGAAGATTGCATCATCTTGTTCATCGTTTTGTTGCAACTGGGTGTCGAGATGGCAGACATGCAACTAGACGTCAATGGAGGTAAATTGCAACTGGATATCGGGGAGGCAAAATGTGCAACCGAATATCCAGACGGCAACCTGCAACCTGATGTCAGGGAGGCAAACATGCAACTTGATGTCGAGAAGGCAAGTCTACAATTGGACATCAATGAGGCAAACCCACATTAAAAAATTTCTACTATAATAAACCCACCAGTGTTTTATGTGTATATTACTTATCAATGTCTTATTCTTTTGTAGTGGTTCATACCATTTTATGAGATTTTCAAACTTAACCCATTACTAATTTGTTTTACTCAATTTTCTTTAACCATTGTTACTTTATATTTCTTTAAATCCGTTTGATACACTCTCGTATCATATCTTGCTCACTTGTATTATTTTTGGAATTTGGTCCTTCTAGTTTCTTGGTACAATTTCTGCTCTCCTTCGCATTTCCTCTATTCATAACAATATTTTAATTTTCACTTAATTTTCATTAGATTCTCTAAATCTGCATACTACCCAAATTATTTTGTACGTCTTTATTTTATTCTTTCTTAATATTGTCCTTTTGGGATTTTTACTTCGTTATGTCCATTTTTATTCAAGTATTATGTGTTTAATAAGTTTTTCTGATCGATCAATTCCTACTTTTGACTATTTCTTTTACTTATTGCTAATTGATATTTCAAGAATTTTACTTATATAATGAAACTAATGGTAAAGAAATATTTTCTTTATGACATTTTATCTATATAAATTACACTTTACGTTTTCATGTAATTTGAACTAATATAATTGATTTTACTCTACTTGTGTTTACAAAATTTTATGTTTATGTTAAGATTGGATACATCAACTATATGTGGTCTAAGCTTTCGTTCTTCTAGGAGAATAGTCTTACTAATTTTTTTTTTTTGCGTTTTGGGATTTATTGTGCATTCTATTGGATTTCCGTTCCTTTGCCATGTTAGTTTTCACCTTTTCTTTTTGAGATATAATTATATGTTATTTTTGTTTTTGCTTAGTAATTAAATCCAATTATAAAAATAATGATGGAGTAAGTTTTCGAAACTATCTTATAAGTTTTGTATTTTTGTTTCTTGGCTTAGAGAAGTTCTGAGGACAGAACTTTTCTAAGGGGGAGAGTGATGTAATATCCCGCAAAATAAAATGATTTATTTTGCATTAGTAATTAATATTAAATTTGTAAAGTTGACTATTTTGACTATTTTCTTGAAATTGCAATTTTACGCGTGCAAAACACGTGCAAATAAATTTGGTGCAAATATCCAATTTAATATTTTTATTAAATTTTTCTAATTATAATGGAGTATATTCTAAATTTTGGGATTTTTCTGAATAAAGAAACTATTTTTATAAATACCTCGAAAGAGAGGGGCTTTTATGTAAAAAGCCGTTTTGATCTCAAATAAATAATGAAAATTCATTTTTACTAATTTTTGAGCTTTCCATTATTATCATTTAAGTTAAAGTATATTTAAATTTTATTTGGAGTTGATTTGGTAAAGATTTATACAAATATGGTGTTTTTGCAAATATGAAATTTATATAGGATCTTGTGCAAATGTTTTTTTGGAAAGTAAAGTCAAATATTTTTATTGGAAAATATAATATGTATTATTAGATATTATTTTTGATTTTTCTGGATTTTCATGAATATTTTATAATGTATTTGCAAATATTACAAAAGGGAGGGCTTTTGTGCAAAATCGCCACCCTGAGTTGTAAATCCGGATTTTTCTTATAAACTGGGCTGTTCTAGATTGCTGGACAACTCAGTGATAAGAATATTTGATTTGGTTTTGATTTAGTTAACTTATTTTAACTAATGAAGGTTATATATGTAAAGTAATAAATTGAGAAGGATTCTTTTGCAAAAGTATTTCTAAAACCCTAATTCCTTATTTCCGGCCTGTATAAAAGAGGGTGTGCAGCCGTCATTCGCTGCACAACACAAGTTTTATTATATTTCTATTTTCTTGGTGATTGAAGAGGAGATCTTGGATTCTTTGCAAAGAGGGGATTCTTCATTTTTGCTTCGTGATATTCGCTTGATCTCTCCAACTAGGTGAGTGATGTAAATTTGTTTTATTGTTTTGATTTAGGTGAGTGACATGTTATTTTGCTTTGTGTATGTTTTATGTGAGTAATGCAATTGTTTTGTTGTCCATTGAGTTTATATGTGAATAATGTAATTGATTGGTTGATTTGTTTATGTATGTGAGTAGTATAATTTGGTTGTTGATCTATGATTGTTTTGATTAATCTTGGATGTCGAATTTATTTGCTAGAAAACATGTTTAGGGTTTGAGTATGATTATGAAAAATAAGGGATTGGATGGATGAACAATTGGATCTTGTGATTATGAATTGGATTTTTGGTTATGAGTTGTGGAAGAAATTCAGTGTTGAGAAATTTTAATGGAAGAATTATGAATTAAGAACATGAAAATTTAAGTTTTGAGAAATTGGTTGATTTGAGGAAATGTATCCAAATTGGGGATTCTTTGAGATTGACGTTTTCATCTGAATACAAATTATTTCAGTGAGCAATGGATTTTTAAGAAAACTCTAATTTTGATTATCGTGTACAACCAAAACTATGCAGTCTGTAGGCCGACAGTCGACTGGCATGACCTTTCAGTCGACTGGTACGACCCGGCTGCTATGATCATTAGTTTTCTTGAAAATCCGTTCTGGACAGTCGACTTAGACCCTTTTCAGTCGACTGGCACACTTAGAATTTATTTTTCAAAGTTATCGTAGATTTCTCTCTGGTAAGTTGACTTATGACTTTTGCAAGTCGACTTATAACACTTAGAATATTTTCTTAAAAGATTTCTGGAATTTCCCTCTGCTAAGTCGACTTATGACTTTTATAAGTCAACTTATATTCTCTGGTAAGTCGATTTATGACTTTTATAAGTCAACTTATATTCTCTGGTAAGTCGACTTATGACTTTTATAAGTCAACTTATAACACTTAGCTTATTTTCTTAAAATCATGGAACTTTCTTTCTGGACAGTCGACTTATGCTTTTTATAGTCGACTGGTACTAATGTATTTTTATATTTATGAAAATTCTTCCAAAGGGTTTATTCTCTAGATACTTTGATCTATAACTACTTATACCATATCTTCTATTGAGCTTATGTTTTCAAGATGTTGAGTTGAGCAATTTACGTTGGAATTTGGTTTGGATATTTGAGTTTGAGTCTCTAGAGGGTGTGTGACCCTAGTATACCGGCGGTTGAGTTCATTATGTTTAGGCCTGTTGAGGCATTTTAGTTGTTCAGTTGTTGAGTTAAGTCCGGTGGGGTACACCAACTTTAGGAGATTCGTTAAGTAATTAAATAACCCAAAAATGATAAGGACAGGCACTAGTGGTGATATAATGAACGGGAACATGGGTTATGTACCTCAGTATGGCTTTCGGTGTGGGATTGATCCCCGGAATTATCCAGGTAAATTACTTGTGGTGTGGGATTTATCCCCGGAATTATCCAGGTAAATTACTTGTGGTGTGGGATTGGTCTCCAGAATTATCGAGGTCGAGGCGACGCACATGTGGTATTCATGTGATGAGGGTCATTGCCGCGGTGTGAGATAATCCCCGGAATTATCCAGGTAAAATTGTCTGTGGTGTGGGATTTATCTCCAGAATTATCGGGACAAGGGCTAGTACTCACAGTTTATCTTTATCTCGTAGTAGTCATCGTGTTAGGATTAGTTGCATAACGGGAATTGAACCCTATAATGTGGAGACGTTAAGGGCTTGCACCGGACCTATGTAGAATGGGATGCATAGACTCCGACAAGTACGCATTAGAGAGTCAGCATATAGAATTGTGTTTTCTTCACTTGGTTTTATGCATGTGGTTTCCTGTTTTCTACACTTGACACTTAGTTTAGTTTCACTTGTTGTTCCCATGTTTCCTTGGTACGTCATATTTTATGTATTCTTGTTTATTACATGTTGTTTAAGAACCCATGCTTAATGTTTATTTATGTTGTTTGCTTTTATGTCACTCACACCATTTATGGCTGACCCCTTTAGTTTTGGGGGTTAGGGATCATCTCTAGCCTCATGTGTTACAGGTTCTTGCTTAGAGCTTGGAGGTTTGGACGTTTGAGATAAATTGGTATAATAGAGCTTTGTGTAAAATTTTGTAAAGAAAAGTGTTGTAAAAAGAAAGTTGCAATTCAAGGTGTTTTGCATTCCGCTGTGCTTTGTAAACAATTAATGTAAATAAAAGTTTTAATTTTTCATGTATTTGGTTGCTATGTTTACAATTACATTGAAGTTGATGCTGGGAATTGTGCCACGTATTTCTAAGATATTATATTGGAAATTCGGGGTGCTACATATGCGTTTTCCATTTAACAAAAGAACTCCTCATATGTTGCTTGTTTCTCCCACACCAGAAATCAGCAGCATCAGATTGGCTCCGTCTGTAGGAAACAGACAGATCCAGCCTCCGACCCAGATCCTACACCACAGCCATCTTCTCACATGGCCCCTTAGGCAAAGAAGACAGCTACCTTGGGCCGTCATGCTGACCCCCTTCCTCCTCCTCGTCCATCCTGCAGCCAAGCGGCTACTCAAGGGTCGCAACAATGGCAAGTCGAACGTCAACAGAGGCCAGCTCTGAGCGCGACTATAGGAGATGGAAGACCAACTCTCCCGGATAGGGAAAGGCGAGAGGCAGTCTAATAGGGGGTACCGCCCAACCCGACATCCTTTCTCCTCCTACATCCTCAAAGCCCCGGTCCCAAGGAGCTGCAAGCCTCCTGCCTTTGAGACCTACTACGAGGAGTTGTGTAGTGCCCCGGATCCCCCAATACTGGACATCCGTGACACAACCAGAATCTTTACCTTCAAATGCATCTCAACACAGTAAATAACACAGAAATTTAAACACTTTTATTGCCATTAGAGTTATTACATCAATAATTACAATATCAAATGTCCTTGAACAAGGAATACAATTTATGTAACTTATTACAACTGTTCGCAAAGAATATTCATGCTCCTCTGGCAACGCTGTCAGTTGTCTTCTAGATCGGCAATTGATTGGTCATTGCTGAGAACTCCGCTGAGTGGTCTATCTGCTTTCCTGGGACTTGTCCCTCGGCTTGAGCCTTCTGCTGCGTGACTCTGATATTTTTGAACCCACTTGAATGGTAGGCATGTATACTGTCATCCCCCTTTGGATGCCCTGCTGATCTTGGGCTCTCCTGTACTTGTGACCTGATATTCATGTACCTAAAATATGGGGTACATCAGTAATTCTACTGACGCAATGCTGATAAGAAAACAACGATTTCCAAACTGGCAACCACCAACCATCTTGAATGAAAAGGAAAACGTGCATCCTAATTTCCGGTGTTCGTGTTTGCCATGGTCTAACAACTAATGCACTTATTGTAATACAGGCAACCTTGGGACTTTGGATATGCGTGCATCCCATACTACATACCTTCCAGGCCAAACATGACATGGTCTAATCTAATGCACAAAACAAGAATGCACACGATGTCCCTTACTCTAATGAGATTCGTTGGGAACGCATGCATCCCATACTGCATACTTTTCTAAAATCAACTTCGATGGAAATGTATGCATCCCATACTACATATTTTCCAAAGAGTTCGTTTTTCTGAATATAAGGTTAATTCCCCGTCATGCAATGCATTCTAATTTGGTCTACTTCCTGTTCCTGATAGTATGACATGGTTGGGGAGATAAATAACATAAATACTTCGGGGCGCTGTCCCGTTGTCACCAATAATCATTGCATCAGACCCTTCTCGAAAGTCATGACGAACTTAAAGATATACTGCAGCATACCTATAGCGCCGTATTACACAGGATCGCAGCCCATAATACCCGTTCGTGTCCACCAGCATGCACCAGGATATCATTCCGTCCTTACCACGGTATCTCAGGAATCAACAGTTCAAGATACGCGCCGCAGCACGTATCCCTAATGACAGGAAGAGACAACCCTATAGTATCACTACCTACCGCTAACTCTCAGAACGAGTCGGATTATAAAAAATCACCCCTAACACCAATTCGGTCTTCGAGCGAAAACAATAAAGAAAAACCTAATCAATGCAGTTACTGAAAACAAGTTGTTACCCAGATCACACTCGGTATCGATCAATAATGTCGAACCTGTCCGGTCTGTCAAACAATAATCATCACAGGAATCATCTCCACTGATTCCCAATACCTTCACTGGTCAGCAACCAAATAATTCCGACCCGTGACCCTCAGCGAGTAGTCCAACGGCACCCCAAGGATGTAGTATAATTCCAATGAAGGTAAGCACACACATAACCATCAATTTCCGACCATTGACAGACTCAGGCATCGAGACACCAAACACAATCGACCAGAGCTATATCCCCACTCACTCATGTCCACCATGAGTATTAAGCACAGGAACTTATCCAAGTTCCAATGAATTTCTAAAACATCATTAAAACCTGATAGCTCATGATCACCACACTGCGGTATGTAGAGGGTTCCTCATCAATTGTCCGATGAAACAGTTCAAGAAATAGCAGTGGCTGTAACCCCAGCTACGCTCATCGGAACCCAACACACTCAGAAATTCTAGAAGGGTATGGAGATCCACTGCAATCCCCCAGTGGGCGACTCTCTCAAGTATTTAAGAGCTCAAGTCCCCAAGCTAACTTAATCTTGAAGTAAATCTCAACAACAGGGTGCCAAACTTACAACAACCACAACTTCCAACACACAGCTCGGATTTGCTTGACACCACCCATTCTGAAACTCTAAGACTCTGGTCTACAACTCTCCAGCTAACCATTTCCTCGAATTCAATCATTTTGGCACCCAAATAACCCATATATATTCTCAGCAGTATATTCCTTCTTGCACTTGCTGCACCTTCCCAATATCATAGAAGTTGGTCACTCATCGGAATTGCTCGACCCCGGGTCCTATGGAAAACTGGGAATGTCTACTTTAACTTCCTAGTTGGACACGTCCTCAGATTCAATCCTTAGGGTCCTCAAAGATACCCATTTCCATTGGGGGCATAACAAGGAAAAAGTTGATTTCTCTAGCAACCATTTCCTTAACAAGGCCGAATCTATCCCAACTTCAGAAAATCATAACTTCCAACCCTTAACCAAGAATTACAAAATTCTAATTGGGTTAGGAAGCTATGATTCCCTGCTGCAAATCTCTAGTTGGCTAGTCGCCCAAATTCTTAATAGATAATTCTAGAACTATCCATCTCCACGGACTAGACAACTTGCACTAGGCTGAACATAGCCTACTTCGAAATTCGATAATAAATCAACCTTGAGTCCAGTGCTCATAAAATTTGAGATTCTTTATCTCCACATATACCATTTTATTGTGTCCAAAATTCGCATTCGAATTTATTTCACACAATGATCTACGACTCCTCAAACATAGCAATATTTTCAGCTGTTCTTTTTCAGCAGGGTATTTACTGCCCCTCACTAATCACTTTTGAAACCTCGTCAAATGATCTCTAAAAAATCTAAAATTTGAGATTCATCAAGTAGACTCATACCCCAAGCTACTCCCAAAATTTCATGTCAAAATAATAAACGTACACGGAGTTATGGCTTTTTGAACTTCAGCCCAAAACACAGTCAGCTTCTGCCGACACCTTCAGACCAGTCGCATTCTACAATTTTTTCGGGGCATCAAACGACCTCGAAAAATTACGAAATTTAAGACTGTGGTTGTAGACACATACAAGAGCGTTCACAAAAATTTCCAGCTCAAAATTCCCTGTCATTTCCGAGATACAAAATCGGAAAGATACACAAAAATTCTCACAGCCAGCAGCTATTCTGGCTGCTCACTGTCCGAACTTGGACCCGCTGTTTGGGCTACTAAAATGCATCCAAATATTATGAAAAAAATCATGGATACTCTACATATATAGAAAAACAATACCTCAAAGTTTTAGTTCAAGATCCCAAACCGTTTCAGCGTAAGAAATTCCCCAACATACCCTCACAATCATGCTTCTTAACAAGCTTAAGGAAGAAGTTGTTCTTACCATACAACTATGTTTCCCTAGCGCTTCACATGCTCACACATGGCACTAAATCATGACTACTCCTACTACACATCCATTTCATACTCAAAAGAAAATGAATTCCAAGTTTAGAGTTGAAGAGATCACCCACTTGAAGTTTTGCAAAAGAATCTCCTTGTAGCTTACTCCTAGCTTTGCTTGCTTGCTTACCTTGCACTTGTATAACTTGGCCTACACCCTCTCCTACACTTCTTCTCCTCCTTCTCTACTACTCCTATTCTAATAGACTTCTTCCTTTTCCTATATATATATATATATATATATATATTTGAACAAGGAGGAATGGAGAAGGCTTAGGAGGAGTGTGAATGGAGCTTGGAAAAAATGGAGTGAAGTGAGATGGGAGGGGGGGTTATATGGCCAGATTATGGAGGGTGGGTGTGGGTTGGAGTGTGGTGAGGTGTAGGGTTGAGATGGAGAGTAGGATGGGTGAAGGGATGAAGGGTGAGATGGGTGCCAACACATCAAGCTAAAAGCTTCTTGGAAACTTCCTTGAAGCTCCTAAGAAATTTCCTATCCTAAAGGTCAACATACACATGGTGATTTAATTCCACCATTGGATATTATCAAGATCCAAGCCATGATGTGATGCTAGGGTTCCTAACCCTAGGTTAGGTCAAGGAACCCTAGGTCACCACACCCGGCCCGATTCTAACCCTAGTGCACAAACTCAATTCACATTCACTTCAAGCACTAGCTTAATTGAAAATAACCAATACATATAAATTAAAATCCTATAAAATACATGTTTTATAGAAATTATAAGTTTCTCCCAAAAATTATCTGGTCAAAACAATTGGGACAAAACCATAGTTTAATCGAGAAAATATTCCGGATTTATCTCATCGGGTTCAGAACAGCTCGTATGTCTGAAATCTCTCAATTTAACTGATAATTTCCTCGAGAAATATGTAATTGTGTGCAACACTCATACGTACACGGATTACAGTGCAAAAATAGCCATATGCTATTTTGCGGGGTATTACAAGTTGGTTCCAGCTGATTACATTGAAGGGTTAAAACCATCATGATGATTCACAGTGCCTCGATGCCCTCCTCTGCCGTGCGTTCCCCTGCCATGCTGCGAGGCTCCGTGTGAGAATGGTACTCCAAACTTGCCCTGAATTCAATCTTCTCCTTTGACTAGCTCGGAGAAAGCTCTCACGCCCACTTCGTGACCAGCCGTAAGGCAGAGAAGACGAGCGCCACCCTGCTCGATTTGAAATAGAAAGATGAGGAGTCCCTCCAAGACTTCATCCAAAGATTCACTGCGGAGGCCAAGTCTATCTATTCCCTCGATGCCGGTGTCATGGCAGCTGCATTTAGGCGTAATGTCCGACACGGCCTCCTGAAAACCTCCCTGGCCAAAAAGCCACCCTCGGATTCCCCGATCTCTTCTTAGGAGCGAAAAATACATCCGACCCATGGAGGCCCTACATCTGGAAGGCCGTAAAGAATCCCCGTACCTCCTTCTCAGGAGCGAGAAATATGGAAGTATACGTGGACGACATGCACGTCAAGAGCCTCAGAGGATGAGACCATGTGAAAGACCTAGAGGAGGCCTTCAGAGTCTTAGGAAAGCACAACATGAGGCTCAATCCTTCTAAATTTGCCTACGCATGACTTCGAAAAATTTTCTCGGCTTTATGGTCAGCGAATGAGCAAGAAGCGCTCCCCGAAAAGATTCAAGCCATCCTAGACATGGCCCCTCCTAAGAATGTCAAAGAGGTTCAGAGGCTCACTGGCAGACTTGCAGCAATTGGTTATTTCCTGTCAAAAGCTAGGGAGAAGTCCCTCCCCTTATTCAAGGCCCTCCGGTGGGCAAAAAGTTTCGAGTGGGGAGAACTCAAGCAATAGGCTTTCAACTAACTAAAGGAGTATCTCACCAACCCTCCTCTGCTCAGCAAACCTGAACCGGGCAAAGTTCTTTCCCTCTACCTGGCAGCATCCGAGCATGCCCTCGGTGCGGTCCTGATCCGGGAAGACGATGGAGCACAGAAACCCATCTATTATGTAAGAAAATTGCTCCATGATGTCGAGCTTCGTTATGCCAAAATAAAGAAGGTAGCTTATGCCTTGGTCATGGCCGCATGTAAACTTTGCCCCTACTTCCAGGCTCACTCCATCCAGATCCTCACAGACCAGCCCCTGATGCAGGTCCTCAACAAGCTGGAGAACTCCGATCGATTGGTTAAGTGGTCCATCGAGCATAGCCAGCATAACATAAATTATAATCCAAGGACTACTATCAAGGGTCAGGCTCTCGCCGAGTTCATCAGTGAGTGCACCATCCCCGAAACATCCAAAAACCAAGAAATCGAGCCTATTTGGGAGATTTATGTGGATGGTTCCTCCTGCGAAGATGGAAGCGCGGCAGGCATGATACTGAATGGTTTAGACAGCTTCGTCCTGCAGTATTCCTTGCGCTTCAATTTTTGGGTTTCCAATAACGAAGCTGAGTACGAGGCATTAACCGCCAAACTACTTCTTACCTGCAAAGTTGGGGCTAAATGGGTCAAAGCCTTCAGTGACTTCCAACTCGTAGTCAATCAAGTATGTGGAGAATATGAGTCTAGCGACACCCGAATGATTCAGTACTTGGCACACGTCAAGCTCCTTTTGGCAGATTTTGAAGCAACTTCAATTGTCTAAATTTTTTGAGAATAGAACAGCCAGGCAGATGCACTATCTAAGTTGGCATCCTCTTCCTTTGAAGGTATCGACCGCACGGTTCTGGTAGAGGTTCTTGTCCGACCAAGCATCGATAGAGATAACCCCGAAGTCCTTCGCATCGATCTGCCTGCTCAGTGGGCGACATGGATGGATTTGATCATTAGCTTCTTGAAGAATGGCGAACACCCACGGGAACCGTCTGAAGCATGAAAGATTCGAGTCAGGGCCGAGAGATTCGTGCTTATCGAGGGGTGCTTTTTAAATGGTCATACACGAAGGTCGACGGACGATCATACCTCCGATGCCTGACCCCCGATGAATGCAAGTACGCATTCGAAGCAATGCACAGGGGAGTCAGAAGTTGCTACATGTGCAACAGGTCGCTTGCGAGAAATGTCCTCAACCTTGGGTATTACTGGTTGACCTTGTTATAGGATGCTCAGGAACTCGTCAGAAAATGCGGCTCATGTCAAAGATTCTCCTCAGTCAAGCACGCCCCCCCCCCCAGCAGAACTCAAATCGCTTGCGAGCCCAGCTCCCTTCACCTTATGGCGGGGTGGATCTGATCGGCCCGTTTCCAAAAGCAACGGGCCAACGATGCTTCCTGATTGTTGCCATCGATTACTTCACGAAGTGGGTGAAGCTAAGCCTTTAGCCACCATCACCGAGCATTAGGCCCAACAGTACTTCTGGAAGCACATCGTTTGCCGGTTTGGGATTCCTTGGATCCTAATCACCAACAATGGCACTCAGTTTGCGGGCAAATACTTCTTCCAATTTCGCGAGGATCTGAGAATCCATAGAGGTTATCTTCTATCTCGCACCCCGAATCTAATGGGCAAGACGAGAACGCCAATTGCCAAATCCTGGAAGGCCTCAAGAAGTGATTGGACAAATCCCCAAGGGATTGTGGGTTGATGAGCTGCCAAGCATGCTCTGGTCATACCGACCGACCAAGAGGATTCCGACGGGCGAATCACCCTTTAACCTCACATTCATAACCAAAGCTGTCATTCCCCTTAGAAGTCGGACTTCCTTCTCCTCGGATTATGAGCTTCGATGAGGACTTAAATTCAGACGGCCTCAGGGCCAACCTGGACCTCCTTGATAAAGTCCGCGAGCCATCGACCATTAGGGGAAATGTCTACCAACAACGGGATGAAGTTCCATGAAGGCCCCTAGTGGTCTACACCTGTAACAATGCCCTAAAAGCTGGCGAATGTAATAAGCGCTCGCTTATTAGCACCTAGTTAATGAATAACATTTCATTTCAATTCAATTCAACAAGTTTTCATACTCTGGCTAAGTCACACTTCACCCCTCGGTGGCAACTAGCTAATGAATAAAAATTCATTTCATTTCATTTCAGCAAGTTTGCATACTCGGCATGGTACTCATACTCTGACATGTCATGGATGTCTCCATGACATGGCTCCCACCTCGTGCTTTGCCCCTTGGCATGGTACTCTGACTCCGATCCATTCGCGGATTTCTCCACAATTAGGCTCATGCCTCGCCCGTCGGCAGGGAACTCCGGCTCCGAGCCACTCGTAAATTTCTCAGCTTTTATGCTCGTTCCACATGCCTCCCACCTCGGCATGGCTTTCCGACTCCGAACCACTCATGAGTTTCTCTCGCAAAGTCATTATTCCCCTCACTCACTACTCATACGAGGCTCGGTCAAATCATTCAAGGAAAGCTTATTTCAGACGATATATATAACACATCTTTTATTAAACAGAAGGTTATTACAAGGGGGCGGTGGCTAGTCCGCGGTTAACAAATCAAACACAAAACAAACAAGCAAGAAAGCAAACACTCCTAAAAGTGGCATCTCATGTCGGGAAGCGTCAGTTCTCCTGAAATCACAAACACGAAAAGCACCAGCTGAGCCAAGTGGACCAATGTTCTCTACAAAGGATTCCCCATTCGACCTCGACCCTCGGAACTCGGGGAGACACATCAAATCTTGGAACCGGGATAAACCTCCCCAAGTTCAACGTCAAGACACCGATCCCCTTCGGGTCCCTCTGGGAGAGCGCCATAAGCACGAGAAGTTCTGGCCGAGTCAAATGTCTCCAAGTTCTGTGCAAGAGAAATAGTCTTCTTAGACCACCCTCGGAACTCGGGGTAAACTTCAAATCTTGGAACCCGGGATAAATCTTTCCATATCCTACGCGGAGACACCGATCCCCATTAAGTCGAACCCTCGAACCACAGGTTGGGCCTCCACCGGCCCGACCCCAAGGCATCCACATTCAACTTCCTCTGTCCTCGGATTTTCATTCGAGGCAATCACCAATAGGCTCTCCACAAGAACAATCATTTAGAAAAGCAAAACCTTGATATTTGTGACCCAAATGCTTGATAACGAGGGGGATTTATAGGCCGGCTGTTAGATGCTTCTCGATCACCGTGAATCCCCCATTAATTGGTCAGAACCACGCTCTCCACTCAGTGGTCAAGCTGAAACATCATTTCAGATCCCAAGGAAAGTCAACGTCTCAACTTCCAAGATGGAAGACGCCTCAATTCTCCCGAAGAATGATGTAAGCCAACCTACGTGATTGCTCACGTGATAACTCAAAAAAAAAAAAAAAAAAAAAAAAAAACCCCAAGGACATGGGCCACCCACTGTCGAGGGAGAAGCCCCAGCCATTACCCCTCGACTCAGCAATTAGAGGTCTAAAACACCGACGCAAGTCAACTAAGCCACACGTGGAAGTCCGAAACAACGAAGTTCGTTTCAAATGCATTTTAATCATCTAAAAAAAATCAATTTACAAGGAAAGGGCGATGGCCAGTTCGCGAAAGGCGTACATAGAAATGAAAAACCTGGAGTCGACTGCTTGGAAGAAGACCACTTTTCGAGGACGGGAGCAGGGCGATCCTTTTCGGCTCGGGCAGCGTGTCCATCCGGCTCAAACCTTCTCCTCCTGAAGGCGGACCTCAAGCAAGCTGGCTAGCCTCATCCTCCATCTCATCGAAGGAGAAATCCCGAAGGTCGAGATCCTGGTACTTGGCCACGATGTCCTCGAAAGCACGGTTATACCCTTCATCTTGGCCCCAGATGATGCAATCCATGGGTTCGTCAATCTCCGCCTGCATCTTCTTCTCCTTCGCCTGTCACGCCAGCCTTTCGTCTGCCAGCTCCTTCTTTTCCATCAACAGCCCTTCCCGAGCCTCCTTCTCCTTCGCGAGGTCATCCTTCAACCCCCTCATTACCTATCGACAATTATCGTTCCGATCCATGATCGCTTTCTGGATTGCCTTGGCCTACTAGGCCCGCCAAAGGAGGATTTCAAGCCTTCGGCACCATTGATGGCCGTCTGCGAGGATACTAGAGTACACTTAGCAAAATAAAATAAAGGACAGGAGGTGGCGACAATGAACAAAGGCTCTCACCAGAACAGAAGTTTGCATCCTCGACCGTAAACCCATCCTCTAACTCTTTCTTTAAAGCTGTCCTATCATAAGGAGTAGAAAGGTGGTCGACCACCTGCAGAGCGTTAGGTCGCTCGGCCAGCAAGTCCACTTCGGTCACAAACCAAAGGGCGCCCACAACTTCGCCGGCGAAGGTGCTTTTGGAATCATGATGACATTCTTCGAGGAATGGGCTGGAGGTTTCAAGACCTCCTTCTTCACAACCACCTCGGTCGCCTTGGTCTCTGGGGGACTCGGCTTCTTTCAACTTCCTCCTCTTCGAGGGCTCCGCCGGCTCCGGAGGAGGGGGTCGCTTCTGCGCCTGCGCCTTTAATGCTCTGCGCCTAGCCTTCAACGCCTCATTAGATACCATTCTTATTTGCCGAAAGGAGACAAAATGAGAGAGATGAGAGTAAGGGAAAGCAGAAGTTAAAGTGAAGCAAGTAGAAAGAAATGGAGGTATGAGAAAGTATATATATAAGAGAAAAAGGAGTCATCGATCACTGTGCCACGCACGTTATATCACATCACACGTGAACATGCACGTGAAACACACATGGAAGATCTCCGTAACTAGGCTCCCCCTCGGCATAGTATTCCGACTAGCCACTCGCGGATTTTCTCCACAACAAGGTTTCCACCTCGCGCCCTGCCCCTCGGCGTGGCATTTCTACTCCGAGCCACTCACGGATTTCTCCTCAGCAAATCTCCCACCTCGTGCCTCGTTCCTCAGTGCGGCACCCCAACTCTGAGCCCTCAGTGTGGCACTTCAGATACCCTAGACAACACCATACATCACTAAAGAACCGAGATGTGCACAAATGCTTTTATTATCAGGAAACAAGGGGTTATATTCGCGAGGTTTCCTAAGAAATTATAAGTTCAAAGCACAATGGCCTGACCACCGGGGTCTCCTTCGATAAACCCCGCCCCATGCATACTACATCAGCCCCCGAGGGACGGGTACCTAAGCCGGGCGAATCAAGACCCCCTCGAATGCTAGCGACACTCGAAGATCCTACCATTCCACTTTGGGCATCCCCCACTGCCCTCACTCCAGAGTAGGTCCCTGGGTAAGGGTCCAGCCTCAAGAACGGGCTCCAAAAGGTAGACGTCGGGCCCACCTCTCCGAGTTTGACCCTTAGCTGGTATATTTTCAAGTCCCTCTCCACGAGCATTCGTCTAAGAATAAAGTCCGAGAACAGGCTGCCGACCGAGCCAAAAGGCATCCGCCCTCAGCTCAAACAAGCAAGCAGAGGCTGATGGTGAGAAACTAGCACGTGTGGTGAAGGCAGTAGACGAGAAGTATAAATCAGGTGGAGTTTAATCGATGAGGTGGACCACACTTGGGTGAAGCAGTAAAGGGAGGAGGAGTCTGAAGTACGAGGTGAGGGATTCCACAAGATGTCGGAATAATCTGTTGGTTCAGATGATATGTCTTGACGTAGGCGGAATAGAACTGGAAGGAGCAGATGTAGAAGACGAAGAGGAACCACAAGAAGAAGATGAAACATATGCAGTAGAAAAGATGTCTGAGAAATATGATTAGTTTCTTTCTTGTTTCCGTTTGCATCTTCAGGTATTATCAGAGAAGATTTATCAATCTGATTAATAGGGGCTTAGTTCAGCAACCAGATGGAAGCATGTACTCGAGTATGTTAGCTAGTTTCTTGAAGAGTATGACTATTCAATATTATGCCCCCACCTATACTCTTCTCAAATATATTTTGTGTACTTTTCTTGGGTAATCTTGTAACTCCCACTCATATCTGTACTGTTTAAATAACTATCTTCTTGTATTTTTTATTTTTTTATTTTGTGCTAAGATTGTCTTGTATTTTGTTAATTCAAAGAAATTTTTTTTTATGCTACATACTTGCATTACCAGAGTACATTTAAATCGACAAATATGGCTGAGGGAGGAATAAGACGATCTTGTCATCTCTTTTCAAATTCTCACGACTTACGACCACCCTAACATTACTCTTTGACTGAGCACTATAAACAAACGTGGGCAAAGGTTTTTGACGTGAAAACACTGAATCTCATATAGGCATGTAAACAGTAATCCAACTCGAAACTTTGAATTCACTAATATATATGTTAAAAAAAATGCATTATCATCAGTGTTGCAATTCTCGTTAAAATCATCACTAAATCAGGTATTGAACAGTGAGGATATGTTCCTGCAACTCAATCACTTTTTAAAGGGAAACTTAATCTTATATACAAAAACCCTTTGGTACAAAAAACCTACCTTCTCATTCTAGTTACAGATAAGAATCCATCCAGACAAATCTATCTACTCCATCATATTAATTCTTCCAAAATTGGTTAGATCTCCATCATCCTCAACTTCAACTATCACCTTCAGATAAAAGATGATGATCCTCGCAAGCACTGTCGTAAATGGCAGAGTGGTCCATCAGAGTCGCCTCCATTTCCTTCAATTCTTCAGCGCCTTCATCCACTTTCATCTCTTCTGAATTAGCTTCTTTCTCTATCTCTGTGCATTCTCCGAGTGTGTTGACTATGGAGAATGTTTGGGGGACCCTTGTCTACATTGTTACATTGTTGTAGGGTCCTATTCTCATTTGAGGGGAACTACTTACATCCAGACATGAGTCCCGGTTTCGAAGATCGAGCCCTGGCTTCAATGGCCTTGATGAGGGATGCCGCTTCATGGGGAGGAATGATCCGAGCTCCTGCAGCAATGGCAGTTGCGTGGACTTCAGGATTGGGCCCTGCATATAGCTGAGGGTTTTGTTCTAAAGTTGATGGTGATGAAGATGGTCGTAAAGAAACTTGGGATTGTGTGGCGATTGAAGCAGTGACGAGTGTGTATGAATTGCTGCTCGGAGTTGTGCATGGTTTTACTGTTTCATTCAACATTGGAGTATTAACATTTAATTAATGCATAAAACAGATCATAATTGACGACGGACGTAATTTCCTCATCAATTGGTAAAAAAATGCACTTATACAGGAATTAACACCTTCCATCTCCGATGAGCCTTTTCTTAGGTATTAATCCAAAGTTACATACTCACATGCACGTATACAGGCACAAAAATCAAGCAGAACGGCAATTAGAGAATTCTGTTCAGATAAAGCTTAAAATTGTCATTTCAATTTGGATGTATAAAAAATTATGCTGAAATCAAATAAATTGGTTTTGGTGTAATATATCTAGTTTAGAGCAGGACGGGAAGGATCAAGGATTGAGTTGATCAATCTGAGCACACATGCTTCAATAATAATCTTACAGTTAAAGATTAACTACATATGTCCAATGCAATCAAATCCTGTCATCTCAAACTGCACAAAAATTACGAATTCTTTTATGCCACATAGTTAAAAATTGACGGTAAAATTGATACAAACTGAGGATGTTTAATTAGTCAAAACTGTCATCAGATTGTACTCGCTGCAGCATGCAAATACCAACAAAGTGATGATAAATAGATAATAATGGCTATGAGGGATAAAATAATCCTTGTATCTATAACGGGGTCCTCAATATCATTATAAAACGATACTAAATGTTAGAAACGTGTAGTTCCAAAAATAAGAAAGCAAGCTTCAAAGATGATGACTCACAAAGTACGTAAGATGAAGACTCACAAGGTGCGTAGAGTGTGACCGGAAGTGGAGGAATTGCTACCATATCTGCATCGGACACCACTGAACTGATCGAGTTGGTACCACTTCCTGTAGTGATTTTCACTTGGAGGGCCTCATGATCCAATTTCTGCAAAGTTTATAAGCTAGTAAAAATAGTGGATCAATGCTATTTGTCACATGTTTCAGAAGATAACTACAACAGAAAATCATTTGGGACAGTGTCCACTACAGTCTGAATGAAATAGAAAAACTCGTGCTGCACATGTTGGACAGTCCCATAATCATCAATCTAAGTCACTGTCTTTTGAAGATGGGGTAAATTTAAGTCGAGGATGATATCTACAGAAAAACTGCTGGCCCAAGTTTTTAACTATGGTTTGTGCTAAGGCTTCTTCCCTAATATCTAGGGCTAACTGAAAATAAATAAATAAAATTTACTAACTACCATATCCTTGTTTACTGCCTCAATCAAATATTGTTAGGTTTATGATTCTATTATCCATCATGATTTAGTGTTCTAAAAATCCCCCTAAGCACCGCCTAGGCGCTAGGCCATCCCTAGCTGACTCCCTTAGGGCCTGAGCATTTTTAAAAATTGGTTTGGCTGCCTAACCGGGCTTGGGCGGGTTTTTTTTGTTAAGTGAACCGGTTCACTTAAATCCCCACATTCTGAAAACCCCTGACACCTGTGCCTCTCTCTCTCTCTCTCTCTTCCCAAAAATTCCTAAATCAGAAATCCCCCAAAATTCCTAAATCAGAAATCCCCCAAATCGCTTTTGCTTTCCCCAAATCCTCAAAATTTCAAATCCTCAAAATCTCAAATCGATCGCCCCCCTCTCATTGAAATCTTGATGATGGGCAATACACAAAACAAGAACCCTTCCATTGAGCTAATTCCCATTTATGATTTTTTGAGTTACTTTTTTAGAATTATATATATAGTTGTAATTTATGCAATATTGTATTTTCTTATAAATATATTATAATAATAAAAACCACCTAGCGCCCAGCCGCCTAGGCCCCCATTGGCCGCCCGACTACCGCCTAGCGACTTTTGGGACACTGTCGTAAATGTTGATTGTTGCACTTATTATAAAATCATAGCAGAAGCACATGACTAAACCATCCCACATTTTATCTTCAAGTGAAACACATCAAACTTCTTATAATGCCTTAGTTCTTTATTTTTAGCACATTGCAACTCCATCATATAGAACTACACTCGTTTTTGGGTGTAGTTCCTTTCTCAGATAATGAAAAATCCATAGACAGGTACAAAGACTCCCTGAGACTCCCTTATATGCATCCTCTGATGGTATATCTAAAATTATTTCTACCCAACTCTGAAGATGTGATAATTCTTTCTGAAACAAGACAAGTTAGATTGTAACTATAAATATACTTTATGGGTTTAGCGAAAATAAATAAATATATTAATGGATTTGAACTCCAATCACCTGATACCAAAATTAATATCTTCCCCTTATTTCTCTTTAACACCTTCTCCTTCCCAGAAGAGGAGGACGCCAATGCACCAACAAAATTATATTTCTCAGTATCACTAAGATGTTAAATAATACACAAAAAACAAAAAGAGAACTTCACAACTAACTACTTTTATGGACACAAATGATAAATGTTGATAGAAAGCATTCAATATACTGAAATTTGCACAACCACATTACATACTAGATATTGAATTTCTGTGCCTTGACTACTGCATTAAGATACTTAGTAGTTAACCATATCTTTGAGAATTTAGATCCAACAGATCCAATTATGTATGTCTATAATCCAAGGGGATGAGCTGCACTAGATTCCCTGTTTCTAATTCTAGAAAGCAAGGAAGCACCGATACAGGTACGGTGATACGGGTACGGGGACACGAATATAGGGGATACGACAATTTTCAAAAAAGTAGGATAAAGGATACGACGGGTATACGGCTGTATATATGTATGTGTGTGTGTGTGTGTGTATATATATCATTCATTAAACATAAATAAGATAATCCATAAAGACTACAATAATTGTTCATGCTATCCATCAAGGATCAACCTAAATTGGTCAGCATCCAATTGGGGAGCAACTTAGCATTTACTAAAAATGGTGATTTGGGAATCGCACAATTAGCAATTTCATCTATTAATTAATTTTTCTTTCTTTTATTTTTTTTGTTAGGAATTCACAGCAAAGGAAGCATTGCATGATAACACACCAAACAAGCATCTTGAGGGATTTGGGAAGAATTCACAGCAAGCAAAGGATGATAAAATTCACAGCAATTAGAAGATAGCACCCCCGCATGGAAAAATTCACAGCAAAGAAAACATCAACCAGGCAACTGTTGTTCACAGCAAGCATGAGAGCAACTTCTACCATGCATCGCCATCAAGCAAAAGAAAAATTCACATCTTGTAAAAAATTCACCGCAAAACAAGCATCAAGCAAGCAATCACAAGCAAGCACCTTGTATGTAAAAAGGAAGCACCTTTAAACATAGAAAATTGGTTCATCTTGTAATAGTGAAAAAAATTCATACCTAGGGTTTGTTATGACTTATGAGAGAGGAATAGGTGACGACGGATGACGGTGGCAGCGGTGGCTGATGGCGGAGAAAGGAAGACGACGGTGGTGATGGCGGAGAGAGAGTATGAGCGAAGAGAGGAGCGAATAGGAGCGGCGATGTCGGAGAGAGGAGACGACGATGAGGAGAGAGAGTAGGAGCGACGACGGAAGAGAGAGTAGGAGCAGCGACGAATATGGGTGAGAGGGATTTGGGAATTAGGGATTTGAGAACGTGAGAGTGAGAGAGAAAGAGAAAGAGATGCAAAAGAGATGCACTGTCTCCTTTTTTTATGTTTTAAACCCCCACAAAAAAATTTACATTTTAACCCCCCTGACAGTATCCAGTACGTGTCGCCCCGTATCCCACCGTATCCCATATTGGATACGTACGGGATACGGATACGAGAGCCTCCGTGGAGTGTCCGTGCTTCAGAGCTAGAAAGTCTCTACTTGATTTCTCACAGATTAAACCAAATGTACTCTCTGAAAAAAGAAATAGAAACAACAAAAATCATAGCCTACAGCCTTCCCAAACTTACAAGATGAGGTTCCGGTACAAGAATTCCTTTTACCTATTCAAGGCCGCTAGCTTTCTTATATTACCAATCACCATTTTCTTTTTTACTACATGTTCAATTTGGTTTACTAGTCCTTGCTCCTTAGATAAATCATTTCTAGGTATGGCCTTATCAGTCTCCATTGCCAATGAGCAAACCAAGTAAAAATTCTCTATTTTAGTATCCTCAGTTTGAGCATGCCTGGAACTTCTTACCATGTCATTTATTTTTGTTCCATCTCTATCGTTTCATTAAGCATCATACAATCAAATTTTGAATATCTAAAACTTCCTCCAAAGAAAGAAGTCAAACAACTTTTAAATCTCGGTATCAAGTTGCCGAAAATGTATCAGGAACGGTATCGACCAAATCGGTAGTATCGGATCGGTGTATCAAAAATAGTATTGGCTCTTTTCTTAATTGAAAATAATATTTAAACATTTTACATTATTAAATAATTCTTTTGATTATTTTTAAAAAATATTGATCAATTAAATATTCTTTAACAAATTAATTATCCAACTTAAATGATGGTACTTAAATCAAAATCTCTAATCAATAGCATTGTTCCAAAATCATAAAACTTGTTCACATTCGTGAACTCATAGTGACGATCATATTGCGCAAAGGTCAGTTAAGTTCATACTTTCATTTTTTCCAATTGATTTCTCTGCTTCCTCGTTTTCTTTTGATTACTCCTTTTTAATTATAATTTATTGGATAGATCGTATCAGGGGTTGTACATTACATCTCGACTGATTCTGCTTTGGATCGTCAAACCAGATGTTTTGGAGGAGATCACCCCCTCCAAACCAGGCCCATCCAGCCAATCCGAGATTACAATAGACCAATCTTTTAAACTATATTAAAATTAAAATTAAAATTAAAAATATATATATTTGATACTATTTTGTTAAGCAAGTATCCAAAAAGGTGCATGGTGCGGAAAATCGGTATTGATACCTTCGTGTTAGGTATCAGCATGTCACATATCTGCTAGGAAGTACAGGTACTTCCAAACGCCCAACGTATCCAAGGACTATCGGATGCTGATACTCCTTGGGTACTCCCGGGTGCGTACACTAGGAGTATATAATTTTTTAGAACATTATCGCAACTTTTGGACACGGTTATGTTCAGATAAATATTTGGGGTCGTAGTGTAATTTCTAAAACTTAATGTTTTATGTTATGTTCAAACATAAAACAAGTATACCCAATGTTTTGATAATTAGATTATCAAATTTTTTCTCCAAAAATGCCCATAATTATAATGTATTCTTATAATTCTATGAAATAGTTCAAATATTTACATTTTTAACAAAATAAATATCTATTTATTTATATATATATAATATAAAATATATTATATTTGACGTATCCAACAATGCACCCGTATTCTACTTTTTTGTAAAATCATATATCTTCGTACCCGTATCGTGTTGTACCCGCACCCCGTATCCGTATCTGTGCTTTATAGCATATCTGCAATACCAAACATATTGTGAGTATTGTTAGGCTAAACCAGATCCAAATTAGATGTTGTATCATATTATAAGCCAATATTTGAAACCATATTTAAGGGTTAGATGTTAAGAGTGTTAAATTTACTTCTCTTTGTTAGACGTTAGAGTGTTAAATTTACTTCTCTTTGTTGTATGCAATCAATTAATGTTCTACAAATTATGTTACATACAAATTATTACCCGAAACTCTCTTACACAATTCATTCTAAAAATGCAATCATTTAAATCCATTATAAGTAAGCAACAAAAATTACCTGAGCATTTTGAACACCATCGGGATTTTCCATGCCACCATTGCCTACCAATCGTTCACCAGATTCTAAGTTCACCAATGATTGTTTCAAAACTGAGACTGGAATTGGGTAAGCCATTCCCTCTTCATTCAATATGTTAACTGTCATCAAAGACTCAATAGACTTATTAGTTAGTTTCGAATTATTTGCCAAGGAAGTCGAAGGTATCAGAACAAACTTGAAAGGCTGTTGCATACTCGCAAGCTCGTTTCCCAAAGAAACTTTCTTTGCATCAGCTACTTTTTCAACAGCCTCTTTCAAAGCAGACATTGCAACATTGTAAATTTCTTCAGATACTGCCCCTTCTTGAGCATATCTAACTGCCTCATAACACAACCGATTGTATAGAACAGTTAAAGACTCCTGAGAACTGCCTTGATTTCTACCACCACATTCATTACCCACATTCAACTCTCCTACACAACTAACCAAGCATTTATCGCTACTACCATTTTCAGACTCAACAGCCCCTGCTACCTTTCTTGACGTAACCAGACCATGGTTATGCTCTTTCTCAAATCTCGAAACAACCCACTTCCCCGTATTCAACTTCTTCACAATAATCATAGCCTTGCACCCAATCCTCGTAACCACTCTCGGCCTCTTAACCCTCCCATCTTCCCTCTCCTCCTTCTTAATCCTCACCTCCCGAAACCCTTCTTTTGAGCACACAAACTGCCTAGAAATTATCGAATTATCCTTCCTCGACCTACAATACTTACTAATCCTAGCACGAAACCCCATCTGCCTCGCATATTTGACATAAAACTCTCTCGCCTCTTCCTCCGAATCAAACTCCATCCCCTCAAACGGCTCATGCACATCACCTACTATATCTACCAAGTTATTAGAAATTTCCAATCCATTATTCTCTTCTTCTGCCTCTTTCTCCTTCTGAACTACCACCCTAACCTCCACTTTCCTCAGTGGCACTGGGCCGTGGTTATGCTCCTTGGAAAATTTTAACACAACCCATTTCCCAGGAGCTAATTTCTTGACCATAAGCATTGCCTTGCACCCGACAAGAGTGACTGCTCTCTGTCTCTGGGGTGGTTTCCTCTCCCCGAAAACCCCATGCCCGCCCCGTGCTTCGCGAAACCCTTCCTTGGAGCAGACAATAAGCCTGGAGATGATGGAATTGTCGCGGCGGGAGCGGGTGTAGCGGCTGATGCGGATGCGGAAGCCGACGTGGCTGGCGTAGGCGGCGTAGAAGGTTCTAGCGGCTTCTTCGGACTCGAATTCCATGCCTTCGTGGGGCTCCAAATTGGTGGTGCCAACTAAATCCAGTTCCCCTTTCACCACTTCAGAATGGGAATTAACGGGTTCGGATTCGATGTCCATTTGGGTTGTGGATTCGTCCCGAACTTGTGGTTTGAATGTCCCTTCTTCTTCATCGTTCATGGCTCTCCTCTATTTGGGTTGAAAATTGGAGGCAAAATTGTGACCAAGAAAATAAATTACCTTTTGATCATGGTGTGGAAATTTGAGGGAACCCTAGAGAGATGGAGGGGAAGGAGGGACATGGAGGGAATTTCGGGTATTGTGGAGGGGTGGAGAGGAGAGAGAGGATTGAAGGGGGATTCGATTCATTCAGCTGATGAAAATGACAAGGAGGAGAGGGGAAGGACGGTGGAGGGTGAGTGTGAGCGGAAATCAAGAGGAAAGGAAGGGGTCATGATTTGAGGGGGAATTGCGGTGGGGATGGATCATGGAGCCCACGAGAGAATTACCCCAGGGGATGATACAGTCTTGCAGATACAGATCGACTCGCGTAATCTGCGTATTTCAGTGGGTAAATTGCAGAAAGGCACCTCTGCAATTTCATTTTCTTCTATTTTAGGTGTTTTGCGCATAGGCTATGAGCCTGAAGCACTATTTGTGTACACTACAAGATTTTGTGGAGTCCCTTTAAACTTACTCATTCCCAAGCATCAGTGTGGCTTGCTCTAAACCTCTTTTAGTTTCAATGCATAATTATATGCGGATGATGACGATGTGATATTTGGAGGACAATAAAGAAACTTATTGGTGATTAGGGATGGCAACTGGGCCGGGTTAACCGGCGACCCACCCGCGACCCGGCCAGCCAACCCGGCCCGTTAATTTGCTCTACGGGTTCGGGTCGAACCCGGTGAACAGTACCGGGTCGACCCGGGTCACAATTTACGCGAATTAAATTCGCGAAACCCGGCCCACGAATCCGGCCCAATTCGCGAGTTGGACCCGCAAACCCGCGGGTCGACCCGCGGTTTGCGACCCGTTCGACCCGTCACGGGTCGACCGTTGACCCGCGGGTCGAACGGTCGAAAATGGGGTCGTTGCGCTGCTGATGGCTCTGTCTTGGGACAGAGCCGTTGTGAACGACTCTTTGAGCCGTTGCAATTTTTGTTTTTTTTTTTTGTTTTTTCCCACTTATTTAGCCTATAAATATCCCCAAAAATCTCATAAAAAATCACACCTCACTCCTCACTCTCTTACTCTCTCTACTATTATACATCATTTGTAAAGAATCTTTGAACAATTGTAGTATTCATCAAACAAGTGTACAAGGAGGCATATACACGATCAAATTTCGGTCGTATCGGAATCAAAATTTAACGTCTTCAACGTCTTCAACTCTCTTCAACCCTCGTCAAATCTACTTCAACCTCTTCTCAACTCTTCAATTGCGGAATCGGCAAAGCGCTCCTCCATCTTTTCTATTCTATTCTTATTTTAACGGTTTTTTTTTACATACGCGTATTCCACGGTGAATGGTATCAAAATATTTCTATCTCTCTCGTTATTTTTTTTTTTTTGCGTTGTAGTTAAAATTATTGTTCGTTTTTTTGAACTTCTCTATCTCAACCCTCTTATTTTTTAGATTTTTTTTGTATAATTCACCGCTCCTACATTGTATATTTTTTTTTGCATACTTTACTTTAGCACATTACTACATTATGTCTTGATCATGCGGTAGCGGTTGTAGCGGACAAGATTCCTCCTCCTCTTCACGTAGGCCACCAATTGTCCCAACTAGTGAGCCCGCCCAAGATTACATTGATCCTACTATGGAACAATGGGGTACACACGACACGGATGTTGTAGGTGACATACAATTAGAAGAAGAAGAAGAACAACAACAACCCGAAACCACACAACCCCGTAGTAGTAGGAAAAGTAGAGGAGAAACTAGCGATTGGCATAAGTTTTATGATTATATCCCGGACGAACATACTCCGAGTATAGGTTTGAAAGTGTGTAAAATATGTAGTAAAACATACAAATTCAAGAGGGGTGATGGCACCGGTACAATTAGTAGGCACATACAACATAATCATAAAGAACTTCTTGATCAAATACATGGCCAACAAAAAAAAATCCTAGGACCGGTCAAGTAGATAGCCACCCTTATGATCCCGAACTTGTTCGTCGGAAAATGGCCCGATTAGTCATTAAGGAAGAGTTGCCATTTTCCTATCCCGAGAGTAGGAACTTGGAAAATTTTAATCAAACGGCCTTAAACCCTCATTTTAAAATAATTCCGATAAGTACTTGCAAATCAGATTGTTTTAAAATGTATGTTGAAATGAAGGACGCGTTGATTGCAATTTTATGGAGTTTAACTTGTAGGGTTAGTTTAACTTCGGATTGTTGGACGGGTGTCAACAATATTCCAACGATGGAAATAACCTGTCATTGGATCGACAATGATTGGATTCTTCAAAAAAGAATCATATCACTTGCGGCGTTGCTGTATCCCCATAGTGGCGCTGAAATAGCAAACCGTATTATAGAAATTTGTGATGTTTTTCATATTCGCGATAAAATTATGGCTATTAGTTTTGATAATGCATCTAACAATAATGTAGCAATTACTACTTTAAAATCTGTATTAAACCCTCCATCTGACAATATTTTTCATATTAGATGTGCATGTCATATTATAAATTTATGTGTTCAAGATGCATTAAGCATAGCTGATCCATATATACATAAAACTAGAAATTGTGTACATTTCATTGCATTAAGTCCAAGCATTTTACAAGAATGGAAAGCTTGGTGTAGGGTTAGAAATGTTCCTTTTGAAAAATTTCCAAAGGATGTTAGACACCGATGGAATTCTACTTTTGATTTACTAAATGTTGTCACCGATTATAAAGCAGTTGTAAATGATTTTTGTATCCCAAAAAAATATGCACAATTTTGAAATGACTCCCACCGATTGGTTTTTTACCGAATCTTTGTTGAAAATTTTAGAACCTTTTAAAACCGCAACTTTAAAATTTTCAAAAATATATGAATCTACTTTTAGTAGCATTTTTATTGAATTAGTTAGCATGATGCAAATATTTAACGAAATGTTAAATGATCCCTATATTAGTGACATTGTAATACCTGCATTTCAATAAATTTTGAAGTATTATTTTCCTCCTCCTATGTTGATTTGTGTTCTATTGTTATGGATCCCCGTAACAAATTAGAAGGTACGAAGAATTTGATAGAAATATTTTTTGGATATTTAGAAAACAATGTAGAATTAACAACTAATCGCACTACTTTTTTAGTTCAGTTTGAATCTACGTTAAATAACTTGTATGATTATTATGATAGACGTTTTACTTCTAGTAGTACAACTTCTGTAGTTAGTTCTTCTTCTGGTAGTTCTAAAGGTAAGGGTAAAAGTAGAATTGGTGATAGAACATTTAGTTTACTTGACCAAATTCAATCTAAAAAACCTAGGACCAATCAACCAAATGAATTAAATTGGTATAACCAACAGGATACTGAGCATACTCTTTCTCCACTAGATATTTTACAATGGTGGAAAGAACATGAACACACTTTTAGTATTCTGTCAATTATGGCTAAAGATTTACTAACTCCTCCTGTCTCTACAGTTGCTTCTGAGAGTGCATTTTCTACAAGTGGCAGGGTTCTATCTGATTACAGGAATCGGTTGAAGTCCGAGGCGTTAGAGATGCTCGTTTGCACAGAAGACTGGCTGAAGGCTGAAGATAGGACGCAAGGAAAAGCACTATCAAGTTCCACAAGTGGGAGCAACTCGCCCGAAGAACAACAACAACAACAACAATAGCTTTGCTTGTTATGTCAAATTAGAAAACTTGTACTCAATTAAAATTGTATATAAGAAATATGTTATTGTATAAAACATATTTGTGAATTGAATTCTTCATTTCGTTATAAATTGTTAAAATTGTATAACTTAAATTCATATGAATAATATTTCAAAATTTGTTGTCAATTTCACTCTTTCAATCTTATTATTATTACGATTTTTATTGTTTATTAGTATTATTACTTAGTTAGTATTATAATTATAATTATTATTTTAATTTAAGCTACCAAAAAAAAATTTAAAAAAAAAATTTATTAAACGTGCCAACTCGCGGGTCGACCCGGCCCAACCCGGGTTGAACCCTAAAGGGTTCACGGGTTGGACGGGCCACCCAAACGAAAAAACAACCCGGCCCGGCCCGGCCCGTATAATTCTACATGCCAACCCTTACGGGTTGGGCCCGGCCCGGCCCGGCCCACTCGACCTGTTCGCCACCCCTATTGGTGATCGACTCTCATTCCGAGTTGGAGTAAATATTAAATAAGAAAAATGACACCATTCAGGATGATAAAGGAGAGAATATGGGGGTAATACATTCAAAATAATTAAGGTGTTTAAAATTAAACGAACTATTCTACTGGTTTGGAAGGAATATAATCGTTAGTGTTTTTAATGGGTTCAATGGCATGTAAATAGCAATTCATGGGGAAGTAATCTGCAATTTCAAAATTTGTTAGGAACCTAAGAGCCCTTTTTTCTTGCACCATTTATTTTGTAAATTACTTTTTTTCTTTTGCATTCAAAAGCCCTAAAATTTTTGTAATTTCTTTTAAATAATTTATTAGTAGAAAACAATGGACTTTGTTTATTATTAAATATATGGTAAATTTCTTATAACCCTACTGAGTTTTAAGAATTTGACAAATAACTATACTTAGTTGTTTTTTTGCATTAAACTCTACTTAACTTTATTTTTCATTAGAAGCCTTGTATGACTGACGTTGTTACCTTTTAGCATAGAATGACTCAAATAACCTGGACTATATTAACGAATGAAGTTAAAAAAAAGAGAAAAAATAACCCTCTCTCTTTCCTTGTTTTGTTTTCCCAAAATCACATTGAACCCTTTCTCTCTCTCTCTCTCACTCTCTTCTCCTCAATCCCATCGTTCGGCCTTCCCCGTCGTTGTCGTCCCTCATTATCTCTCCAAACCCAATTCCCTCCTCCCTTTCTTTTCCTGTGTGCCCCCGACCATCGTCGTCACCCGTCGCACGTTCGCTCGCTGACACCAGCCTTGCCCCCTGTCCCTGCCTTCCCCGCCGTTCCCCAAACCCTTGGTCTCATCGGCTTGTTCTTCCTCAAGGTTCGATACCTCTTCTCCTCAAATTTTGCATCAATTTTTGATTCTCGATTTGATGTTAGAGTTAGAGTTAGAGTTTGGGTTTGCACTGGTTGTAGAGAAGCTGAGCATATACTTGTGATCGATCACTTAGAGCATTCCCAATGGGTCCTTAAAACCCCACCCCATCGCCAAATCTGTGAAAAATCCCCTCCAATCGATCTGTAAAGGTGGGCCCCAATCGGCAATAATTTTGCTGATGAAGAAATAGAACTGCATTTATGCGGTTCCATTCCGAAACTGCATAGTTGGTTTCTTTTGCAAAAAACCCCTCCCCTAATTTAAAGTTATATTATATGAAAATTCCTTTGTTTAATTTGTTTCTTTGAACTACTTTTAATTATTTTATTTGTAGATAATAATTGACAAGAATTATACCATTGTTAAATTTTCAACGAGATCTTTAATATGAGACTAATAATGAATATCTTCCTGATTTGTTTTAAGTGTAGAAATTAATAATATGAATCAATAATTATCTCTACTATTTTAACCGGAGAGTTGGGGTTTGTAACAAACAAACCCTAACTTTGTAACTATATAAACGCGTATAATACACGTCCAAACTATATCCAATAAATATAAATGTGCACCGTACGTGTAGCCCAAATCAAAATATTCAAATATAAACTATTTTTTTCTTATTCAATATATATTCATTTAATTTGATGACTTTACTTTTTTTATACGTGCATCGCACGTATATTATACTAGTACTAATAAAGAGAAATACGAATTTATAAATATTCATCGAAAATTACAAAACATAATACTGAACGAAACAATTACTTTTGTGCAAAAAAAAAATTACAATTTTTTTTTTGAAACCCCAAAATGGGGTACCATTGGAGCACCCCATTTCAAACCCCAAATCAAAATGGCATATTCTAAGGAATATGCCAAAATAAAACCCCAAAATGGGGATGGAGATGGGGTTCCATTGGAAATGCTCTTAGAGGGTTTTAACCAAGAAAAGGGTAAATTTTCAGCAACAACGTGGTTGAAATGGGTTCAACTAGACAAATTGAATTCTCTCCTTTTTTGGTTTGTTAAAAAGATGAGTGTAAGACCTTGTGACTACCATCTTAACAAGCTTTGCGCAAGTGAAAGAGATACACTGAAGTTTGTTTCCTTCAAATAACTCCTTTTGAAAAGGAAACAAAGTGTTTTAGTGGAAGTTATTCAGTCATTAAGTGCTTATGTAAGCTGTTTGTATCAGTTTCGTTTAGATCCTTATGGTTTTTAATTCTTGTTCTTTATTTATGGGTGAAGATTGCAATCCATTACCATGGGAGGTTGGCGGCAAAACAAGGGTGGCGATTTCATACAACCTATGATCACAAGGATGAAATGGGCAATCCTATTCCATTTGTATTTGTCCTGGGGTCTGGAAAGGTACTTCAAGGCAAAATTGTTAATTTTTTTCTTGATGAACCTAGTGAACAAAAATTCTATATTGCTATATTTGCTACCTGTTTTTGACCATTGCATAATATATCTCACAATCCAAAAAAAATGACACATTAAAACTTTCCAATTGGTGGGTTTGCTGCAACTGTAACATATATTGTCACTCCATTTATGGGATTGGGAGATGTTTTTTGAGTGAGAAAGGTGATATCACATGAATGTAGATCCCTTTCGGATGTCAATGACTTATTTCATTTGATTTATAATCCCACATGAAATACCTAAACTTAATCCAGTTAAATCTGGATTCTGGACTGTCCAAAGTTAGAACATAATCAAATCCCAGCTTAAGTTTGCTAGTATTACTCTTTCCAGTTACCTTATTGGCATTGTAATGACTTATTGGGACTTCTTGTGTTCTTTCAGATTCCTTATTTTATATAACTTGTATGCAATTGGTTTGATTGTTTTTTCTTATGAGAATATAAAGAATTTTCGCAGAAAGTTAAATAATTGAAATCGAATGCTGATGGGTTTAGGGAGGTCAGGGATTGAGACCATAGGAGACTTGAGAAACTTGTGCTATACAATAATATCGTTGTTTCTTCAAATCTAAATGACTTGTCTCTTGAAGAATTGCTCGCCCTTAGGTCTGATCCTTTCTAGTGGAATTCTATTGCGTCCCATGTCTTTAGTATTATCAGTCTCTTGAAGAAGCTTGTAAACATGGTACGAGTAAAATTTGCATTGCAGATAGTATTATTCTTCATGATGTGAAGGTTTCATACCTACCTCTAAAATAAGAAATAAGAAAATAAATGGGATTATTCATCACCAATGAATTTATATTAAGGATTCTACACCTTATTATTTCATTTCCGTTCTGTTAAATTATCATGTATATCATCGCTATCTCCAGGATTTGACTCTCAAGTAGGTTCATTGTCGAAGTGTCTTGTATTAATTTTTAGTTCCTATATTCATGGCATGTCGAACCACATATCCATTTCACTACTTTGTCTCCATATTCAACTTGCAATTCACGCATTAGATCCCCAGTTCACCCCTTCATGTCTATTTTGGTGTCACTTCAATGAGTTGGTTTACTTTCCTGCAGTTCTTCCATCGCCAGAGATTGTTCACAACCATTTTCAATCCAAATCGTCTTGCCAATGGGGAATGCTCCACTCTGGGTACCCTCATCTTCACATTGAGCTCGTTCGTGAGACATCCTTGAATCTATAGTCACGAAACAGTAAGAGAAATGTATAGACTAGTTTTTCGAAGAATGAATGAAGCAGCCAATGCCTATATTGTCTGTCTTTACTCCAAATGTATATCCTTTTTACTGGAACATTGCACATGTATGACTTTCTATATGTGACCTGAGTCTTTGTTGAGTGGTTTTCTAAATTACTGGTATATTTACATTGGAGAGTAAATACAGAGTAATAAGGTCTAGACGATTCTCTTCTAACCCCTAAACTTGAAATTCCTTTGCGCCTGCCCCGAAAGGATAACTGGTTTCATGGAGAAGAAATGTGAAGGAAATTCCTGTGCAGTGCCTACGTTCTACTAAAGTTTTTTTTTTTTGCAAATTTAGATTTTCATTCTTGTAAGTTATTTGTATATATATGTGATTCTTTGTGATTTCGTTCTCTTAAGCACTTGTTTATCTCTAATCTCTAATCTCTTATAATGGGAGAAGGCCTTAGTGTCAATTTATCATCTTACGTGCATCGCACATGCTACTCCAACTCTCCCATTATACACTTTAAATGTACCAACTTACATGCATCGCATGTACAACTCCAACTCTCCCATTATACTCTTTATATTACTTTAAAAAATATATATTTATTAACACGTGTTTCACACATGCTATATTATATTACTTTAAGAACTGTATTTTTTTTTAAACGTGCATCGCACGTGCTAAATACTAGTATATGTAATTATTTGAATCAATTGAATTTGTAAATGATTTGGAATAAACTGTTTAATTATTATGTTTGGTTATTGGAATAAAATTTGTACTCTGAAGTGTTTTTCTATTGTTTATGTAACCCTTATTGCTCGTATTTTTATTTTTAATTATATTTAATGAAATTCTGGATTTATTTATTTTATTCTTGTTTGGATTTGATTCTTTTCATTGTGTGGTGCGTTGTTCTTCTCCCTCTTGTGATTCATTCTCTGTACTCTGAAGTGTTTTTCTATTGTTTATGTAACCCTTATTGCTCGTATTTTTATTTTTAATTATATTTAATGAAATTCTGGATTTATTTTATTCTTGTTTGGATTTGATTCTTTTCATTGTGTGGTGCATTGTTTTTCTCTCTCTTGTGATTCATTCTCTGTTTGATTCAGCTTTTTATTCTCATTTTTTGGCGTACAATTTGTTCTTGAGCTTGTCTATCGCTTAAACCTATTTTTGGCCTAATTATCTCCTATTGGATCCCTTTCACCCTATTGGATACTACCCAGTTCATCTAAACCCATTTTGTCCCTATTTATACTCCCTAATTGAACCCTAACCCTAATTACCGAACCCTAATACATCTCTCCTCTCTCCTAGCCATCATCCTCTCTCTCTCCCTCATCCCGACCTAATCCCGACCCCCGACTGCCCCTCTTGCTTTTGTCAATTGCTGATCGCCGATGACACACCTCCGAATCTCCCTTTTCCGTCTTCCTCCTTGCGTCGTGACCCAGAAACCCAACACCCATGCCGCCCCCTTTGCGTCGGGCTCCCTGTGCACGACCACCGCCACTTCAGTCGAGCACCGCGCCGCGACCCCCCGTCGCCGTCACTACCATTCCCCTGGGTCGTCGCTGCCTTCGCTGGTGGTGCTGCTTTCGCCTTACTGTTGGTGTGCTGCTGTCTCTGCGTGCTGGTATTGAGTGCACATGCCTTTGTGTGCACACGTGTTCGTTTGATTAAAGTTCTCATCTCCCGTTTTTGTTAGTGTTCGTTGTGTTCCTGGTTCGGGATCCGTTCCCGTTATTCTATTCGCCGTTTTCGTCGTCTTCAGTATCAAGAAAGTAGCTTTTATGATTTTCTTTTGTCATACAAGTTAATACCGTAGGTAATCTAGTATGAAAATTTTTGTACTCTTATGATGACCCATATTTGCTAAAATAACCATTGACACCATCATCTATTGATCATGAGTAGTTACAACAATTGACACCTGTTGCATGAAAACAATTAGATTAGATGACACTTTGACTGTATGTTATTTGTGACACACCGTATATTGTAGATAACTGTTGCATAGATGTTTGTTGGATGTATTATCTCATTATAGACCGTTTATTCATATGCCATGCTGATTTGAGTAACCCACATATGCCATGGGTTGTATGACATCTAGATTGGACCATTTGTTGTTAAGATGTTTGATTAAATGCATAAGAAAACTTTTGTTTTGCTGCTGTCCTATTTTGTATAGTAATTTCGACCCTGTTAACATCAGTAAAATAAATAAGATTGTGAACATGAATTGTAGCCTCTGATTTCTACTTTTCAGAACTTTCAACGGATTTGAATTCCGAGTTTTTATGCTTGAGTTATGGATATTTTACTGTAGACATATTGTGTTTCCCAGATTCTGAACTATATGTATTCTGTGTGAAATATTATTTTAAAACTGATATTAAAAGTAGAATTGGAACTCTAGATTTTACTGAGTATGTTTAGACATGAATGGGATCACTCCCTAATTTTTGTAGAATTAACTATTGACATATACATCTTATTTTATACTTTTGAAACTAGTCGATATATTTCCAAATTGCATGTTGTTCAGTAAAGAATTGTGTTTTCAACCTGATTCTATTCGTTTTTGATGAAAAGTTTATGAATAATAACCGTAGCCTTATTTGTCTATTTTATCATCCTTTTGACGGATCTAGATTTCTAATTATAATTTATGAATTATCTTTGTTTTGGTACTGCTGTGTCTGAACTTTCAGAATTGAGATTTTGTCGTATTACTCTGTTTTCCCAATTTTGTTGAATATACTATCTGTAATATAAATTCATGATATTTATATTCTGAAACTAGATATATTAGGGAATCTTCTAGATTTTTGTCAAATTTAATTATGATGATTTTGAACTCTTTCATGCATATAAACAAGATTTTGCATTTTCTGGCTGAACATGATTTCTGTATTAAACGCTGTTTCCGACTCTATTTCTGTGCCTGATATGTGATTATATATATGTTCTGGAATCGGAAGAGAGTCTAGTTTTTAGATTTTCTGACAGATTTAGATTTGCTATCTTGTAGTAACAGGAATCTCAGATTTAGTACTGTTGTCTTGCTATATAGAACTGAAAATGTCGTGGTTTTGACTATTATGAGTTGTTTTTATCAACCGTTGCAATCACTATTTCATCTTAGACTTATTTCTTGTTCTTGCCATATCTTTAGCCTGTTTGTATTCGTTCACAAATTTTTATTAAAGATAAAAGAAATCAAGCCGGGGTTTTTAAGGGAAAAGATCGAGTAGTGGACAATATAGAAATATATATTTAGAAGAGACTCGTTTCCCCACTATTTACTGTGTTACCTACTGTTTATCTCTGGATGCATGAGGGCATCATCCATGACACCGTTACTGTTACTGTTACTGTTTGTCTGAATATATTACCCTATAGAAGTTCCACTACAAAATTTTAAAGCGAAACTGTTTGATGTAGCAATCATATGGTAAAATCTAGGACGCATGAAGTGCTACCTAGTTAATAATGAATATGAGACGTAAGAATAACTGTTTACACTGTTATATCATGTTACGGTTACTGTTGACACACTGTTACTGTTGGGGACTACTACCGTTGCCATACTATTACTGTTGACCCATACTATTACTGTTACATTTCTACTATTATTCCGCTGCTTACTGCCATCTATAGATTGTTATATTACTGTTTTCTCCAGGCTAGTATTACCTGTTTAGTTTAGTTTTCCCCCATTTTCTTACATGTATTGCTTGCGGCCCGGAATTGCTTCTAACTGGCGCTATGTTTTCCTGTTTTCCCTATTTTTCTTGTAATTGCCATATGAGCAGGTTTTGCTGATCAATTACCTACTAGAGTTGGTGAGCAAAAGTTTTGAGCTGCGAAATTGAAATAATTTGCTTAAAATATTTTGATGAACTATTTTATTTCATGAACTGTATTGAGACTTGTATTTGGGCTTATTGTCCCAAGATTATTGTTTTGTTCGGATCTAGTATTTGTTGGAATATTTTTTATTGATGCAATAAATACTGTTGAGTTATGATTGTTTTTGCATGCTTGGTTGGAGTGTACTGTTATATTTATTGTTATGATGAGTTAGGCAGGTCCGTACAGCTTATGGATGGTGAAAACTATCTGCTGGGCTTAGTTACGTACCGTATTCCGTATTCTTTTGGGAAGCGGGGCATGACAAGATTTTTGGTGGTATCAGAGTTTCAGGTTTAGCTGATGTGTTAGTTTGACTAATACATTAGGCATGCTTCACTCGATCGGATTTATTTGATTCCCGACAGGCCAAGCATTGCACAAATAATTATTAATCAACTAGATCTGAATGCTAATTGTTTTGGGTTTTGTGCAGACTATGGCTCGTGGGAATGGTTTGTCTTCGCAAGAAGGCTGGAGCTGTAACTCAGGTGCTCCAGCAGATTGCTCAGATGCAGCAGGAGCACAGCAAACTGGTTAAGGCCGCTTTGGAAGCTGCTAACCAGAATGTTGTTCCGACCCATGTTGTACCTACCCCTATAGTTGTGGCCCCTCGTCCGTGTACCGTTGCTGATTTCATGATGTTGCTCCCTGATAAGTTCGCTGGTACTAAGACGCCACTTGAGGCTGAGCAGTGGCTGATACGGACGGAGAGTTTTCCACAGGCAGCTAGGGTCGTCGATGTCGACCGTGTGGATGTGGGATGCATCCAGTTGGTGGATTTGGCCCACATCTGGTGGAGGGCAGAATCCGACAGGCTAGAGCGTCCTATTACTGGGCCAACTTCGCTCAAAGCTTCCTGGAGAAATTTTTCCCGCGCATCACCGGGTAGAGATGGAGCACCAATTTCTTACCCTGAAGCTGGTTGGTTGGTTGGTTGTCTGGTTGATTTATTAGTGCCATGTTTGGAGATTTTGTTACATATTATATATACAGTGTTGTGACACCAAGTATTTCTTGGAACAGAGCTCTAGATCCGTGGACGAGTATACCGCGGAGTTCACCAGGCTTAGCTGCTTCGCTACCACCTTAGTGGCGAATGAGGAGGATCGTGCTCGGAGGTTCCTTTTGGGTCTTGATCAGGGTATTCGGTGAACTTGGCCACCCATCGTCTCTGTACCTATGCAGATGCCTTGGAGGCAGCTCGAGCGACAAAACAGACTCGTGCTCATGAGACTCCTTCTCAGCGGGTTGTGCAATACCCCGCTGCTGTTGTTGTTAGGCTTACTGGATGTCCGACCAGGAGGCCAGCTCCGGTCCTTGCCGTCAGGACAGCTCCCTACCGTCTTGCTCCTCCACGGAGGGATATTGTTTGTGACTTTTGCTAGGCCCCTTAGCATTTGCGCAAGGATTACTGGACGGCCAACTATCGTTGTCTCGGTTGTGGTGCTGTTGACCACTTCGTTCGAGATTGTTCTAGGAGGAGGCACGACCGGACTGCAGTTGCGCCAGTCCATAGTCAGGTTAGACCGCCTCTTCCCCTACAGCGTCAGATTGTCGGTCAGAGGACCGCTGCTCCAGGGAGAGGTAAGGCTTTCAACTTGACCGTGGAGGAAGCTCAGACCGTGGAGGAAGTCGTTGCAGGCATTCTTTTGTGTTTTCTTTTGTTGTTCTGTTATTTGTTCCTTTTTTTTATTTATTTCTCTTGCATCTTTCTTCATGTTGTCCTTCTTGCATTTGTTTCATACTCCTTGTTTACCTTTCATCTGTTCATTTTTTCCCTTGTTTTGGCTCTATCTTAGGTGTTATTCTTGTTCATTCTGTTCCTGCTCGTGTTCTTTTTATTCCGGGGCAATTCCTTCATCTCTTCCCGCTTTGTAGATCAACATCAGTTGGTGTGCAGTGAGTTACCGGTTGCTTGGCATATCACTACAAGTGGTGGTGTTGTCGTTTGTTCCCGAAAGTGCAAGCAGAGTTCCACGGTTATTGCAAGTGCTGATCACAGAGCAGACCTGATTGTGATTGGCAGTTCAGAGTTTAATGTGATTCTTGGCATGGATTGGCTGGGTGAGACCCACGCGATCATTGATTGTCGAGTGAAAAAGGTTGTTTTCAGGATACAAGGCCGTGAGGAGTTTGAGTTCCATTCTGGGGAGTTTCCCCTCAGGCGTGGTCAGGAAGTAGTTGTCGATGCTGGTTGTGCTTTGGAGTTGCATTCAGGCGGTGAGGCTACGCCTCTTGTTGTGCAGGATTTTTTGGATGTTTTTCCTGAGGAGTTGCCTGGGCTATCCCCTGATAAGGATGTTGAATTCGGTATTGATGTTCAGCCTGGTACTGCGTCAATGTCGAAGAGTCCTTACCGGATGACACCGGTTGAGCTAGCAAAGCTGAAGGTGCAGGTTCAGGGTTTGCTGGATTTGGGTTTCATCAGGCTCAGTGTGTCCCCGTAGGGCGCTCCTATCTTGTTTGTCAGCAAGAAGGATGGGATTTGTCGTCTGTGCGTGGATTACCGTGAGCTGAACAGTGTTATAGTGAAGAACCGGTATCCGCTACCCCAGATTGATGATTTGTTTGATCAGTTGGGTGGAGCTGCTATCTTTTCGAAGTTGAACCTTCGCTCTGGTTATCATCAAGTGGAGGTGAAGGCAGCTGATGTGCAAAAGACTGCGTTTAGGACCAGATACGGGCACTATGAGTTCCTTGTGATGCCTTTCGGAGTCACGAATGTGCCAGCAGTGTTCATGAGTCTGCTGAACAGGGTTTTCTCTCCATTTTTGGACAGATTTGTCGTGGTCTTCATAGACGACATTCTGGTGTATTCTCGGAATCGGAAGGATCATGATGATAATTTGAGGTTGGTTCTGCAGACCTTGAGGGAGAATCAGCTATATGGAAAACTCGGCAAGTGTGAGTTATGGCTGGATCGAGTTACCTTTTTGGGGTACATTATCTCAGGAGATGGCATTTCTGTTGATCCGTCCAAGATTTTTGCAGTCAAGGATTGGCCGGTTCCTAAGTTAGTTTTGAAAGTGAGAAGTTTCCTTGGTTTGGCCGGGTATTATCAGAAGTTCGTCCAAGACTTTTCGAAGATAGCTGGTCCGTTGACTAAGCTGACTGGGAAAGATCAGAAGTTTATATGGGATGGAGCTTGTGATGGAGCTTTTGCTGAGTTGAAGATCCGGTTGATTCAGTGCCAGTGTTGACTATTTCGGATGGTACGGGTGGTTTTGTGGTTCACTGTGACGCGTCTGGCAAGGGCATAAGTGTAGTGTTGATGCAGAAGGATCGAGTTGTTGCTTATGCATCCAGATAGTTGAGGCCGCATGAGAAGAATTATCCTACCCATGATTTGGAACTGACTGCCGTGATCTTTGCTTTGAAGCTATGGAGGCATTATCTACTTGGAGACCGAGTGGAGATCTTTACTGACCACAAAAGTCTCAAGTATGTGTTCACTCAGAAGGAGCTGAACATGAGGCAGAGGTGATGGTTGGAGTTGATGGCTGACTATGACATCAGTTTGCAATACCATCCTGGTAGAGTAGACTTGGTGCCAGATGCTTTGAGTAGGAGACCAGTCGCCATGTTCCTGACTCTGTAGAGAGAGCTTGTTGAGCAGATGAGGTGGTTGGACTTGGAGGTGATCTTGCCAGGTTCTGTTCGGAGTTTCATGATTCTTCAGTTGCATTCGTCTTTTGTTGAGAAGATTAAGGAGGCTCAGGCAGGTGATGAACAATTGCAAGGGTTTCGAGCCGAAGTTGAAGCAGGTACGAGGACCGATATGGTTGTTCACTCTGATAGATCTCTTCGTTTTGGGTCTAGATTGTGTGTTCCGAAGGGTGAGGTTTGTCAAAAATTGCTTGAGGAAGCCCACCAATCATAGTACTCTATTCATTCTGGGGATACGAAGATGTACCGGGACTTGAAGATTCATTTTTGGTGGCATGGTATGAAGAGGGTCATGTCGAGATTTGTGTCGCAGTGCTTGATATGCCAGCAGGTGAATGCAGAGCATCAGAGGACCGCCGAACTTCTTCAGCCTCTTCCCATTTCGGAGTGGAAGTGAGAGCATATCACCATGGAGTTTGTGACCGCTTTGCCGATGAGTCCTAAAGGTCACAATGCCATTGGGTGATTGTGGGCAAGTTGACCAAGAGTGCACACTTTGTTCCCTTCAGAGTTGGACAGTCTAGTGAGAGCTTAGCTGAGAAGTACATACAAGAGATTGTCAAACTTCATGGGGTTCCAGTCAGTATTGTATCCGACAGAGATACGAGGTTCAGGTCACAATTTTGGGAGAGTCTTCAGAGTAGTCTGGAGAGTAAGTTGAAGTACAGTACAACTTTTCACCCTCAGACAGATGGACAATCAGAAAGGACCATCCAGACTCTAGAGGACATGTTGAGGTCCTGTGTGCTGCAATTTGGAGGTTCTTGGGAGGACCACTTGCATCTTGTAGAGTTCTCGTACAACAATAGCTTTTTAGCCAGTCTTAAAGCTGCTCCTTTCGAGGCACTCTTTGGTCGTAAGTGTCGGTCGCTAGTGTGCTGGGATGACATTAGCGAGAAGAAATTGTTGGGCCCGGAGTTGATCACCATGACGGTGGATGCTGTGAATCAGATCAGGAAGCATCTTCAAGCCATGCAAGACAGACAGAAGCGATGGGCTGATGTTCATCGTAGAGCCTTGAAGTTTGAGGTGGGAGACCATGTTTTCCTTAAGGTATCGCCGTGGCGGGGTGTTATTCATTTCGGTGGCAGAGGCAAGTTGGGCCCCAGGTTCATCGAACCATTTGACATCGTGGAACGAGTAGGTAAGGTGGCCTATCGTCTTGCATTGCCCCCGCTTTATCTGGAGTGCACAACGTCTTCCATGTCTCACAATTGAGGAAGTATATCCATGATGAGAGCCACATGATTGACTACTCAGAGTTATCTGTGAGGCCAGATTTGTCTTGTGAGATCCCGTCAGTTGCTATTATGGATCGGCGGGAGAAGGTTTTGAAGAATAAGGTGATCAAGCTTGTTTGTGTTTCTTAGAATCCTCACTCGCCGGGTGAGTCGACTTGGGAGCTGGAGGAGGATATTCAGCGGATGTTTCCTCATTTGTTTGTGTAGCTCTTATTTTATGATTTTTTCTTTTGCTACTGTATTTTGTATTTTTTTATATTTTTTTTTCTTTTCTTAGGGGGCTTACCCTATGTACCGCTGGTTGAATTTCGATGACGAAATTCTTCTTGTTAGGTAGGTAGGACTTGTAACCCCTATTACTCGTATTTTTATTTTTAATTACATTTAATAAAATTCTGGATTTATTTATTTTATTCTTGGTTGGATTTGATTCTTTTCATTGTGTGGTGCATTGTTCTTCTCTCTCTTTTGATTCATTCTCTGTTTGATTCAGCTTTTTATTCTCATTTTTTGGCGTACAATTTTTTCTTGAGCTTGTCTATCGTTTAAACCTATTTTTGGCCTAATTGTCTCTTGGTGGATCCCTTTCACCCTATTGGATACTACCCAGTTCATCTAAACCCATTTTCTCCCTATTTATACTCCCTAATGAACCCTAACCCTAATTACCAAACCCTAAACCATCATCCTCCCTCTCTCCCTCATCCTGACCTAATCCCGACCCCCGACTGCCCCTGTTGCTGTCGTCGACTGTTGATCGCTGACGACACACCCCCGAACCCTCCACCGCATCTCACTTTTCCTTCTTCCTCCTTGCGTCGTGACCCAGATACCCAACATCCAGGCCGCCCCCTTGCATCGTGCTCCCTGTGCACGACCACCGCCGCTGCAGTCGAGCGCCGCATTGCGACCCCCCGTCGCCATCGCTGCCGTTCCCCTGGGCCGTCACTGCCTTCGCTGGTGGTGATGCTGTTTGCCTTACTATTGGTGTGCTTCTGTCTCTGTGTGCTGGTGTTGAGTGCATGTGCCTTTGTGTGCACGTGTGTTCATTCGATTGCAGTTCTCGTCTCTCGTTCGTGTTCGTGTTCATTGTGTTCGGGATTCGGGATCCGTTCCCATTATTCTATTCGTCATTTTCTTCGTCTTCAGTATCAGGCAAGTAGCTTGTATGTATTCCTTTTGTCATACAAGTTAATACCGTAGGTAATCTACTATGAAAATATTTGTACTCTCATGATGACTCATATTTGCTAAAATAACCGTTGACACCATCATCTCCTGATCATGAGTAGTTACAACAATTGACACCTGTTGCATGAAAACAATTAGATTAGATGACACTTTGACTGTATATTGTTTGTGACACACCGTATGTTGTAGATAACTATTACATAGATATTTGTTGGATGTATTATCTCATTATAGACCATTTATTCACATGCCATGCTAATTTGAGTAACCCACATATGTCATGCATTGTATGACATCTAGATTGGACCATTTTTTGTTAAGATGTTTGATAAAATGCATAAGAGAACTTTTGTTTTGCTGCTATCCTATTTTGTACAGTAATTTCGACCCTATTAACTTCAGTAAAATAAATAAGTCTGTGAACATGAATTATAGCCTCTGATTTCTAGTTTTCAGAACTTTCGACGGATTTGAATTCTGAGTTTTTATGCATGAGTTATCACTGTTTTACAGCAGACATATTGTGTTTCCCAGATTCTGAACTATATGTATTCTATGCGAAATATTTTTTTAAAACTGATATTAAAAGTAGAATTTGAACTCTATATTTTACTGAGTATGTTTAGGCATGAATGGGATCACTTCCTAGTTTTTGTAGAATTAACTATTGACATATACATCTCATTTTATACTTTTGAAACTAGTCGATATATATTTCTAAACTGCATACTGTTCAGTAAAGAATTATGTTTTCAACCTGATTCTATTCATTTTTTATGAAAACTTTGTGAATATGAATTGTAGACTTATTCGTCTATTTTATCATCTGTTTGACGGATCTAGCTTTCGAATTATACTTTATGAATTATCTCAGTACTACTGTGTCTGAACTTTTAGAATTGAGATTTTGTCGTATTACTCTATTTTCCCAATTTTGTTGACTATACTATCTGTAATATAAATTCATGATATTTTATTTTTTGAAACTAGATATTTTAGGGAATCTTCCAGATTTTGCTCAGATTTAATTATGATGATTTTGAACTCTTTCATGCTTATAAACAATGATTTTGCATTTTTCTGACTGAACACGATTTCTGTATTAAATGCTGTTTTCGACACTATTTCTGTGGCTGATACGTGACTTATATATGTGTGTTGGAATCGGTAGAGAGTCTACTTTCTAGATTTTCTGACGGATCTAGATTTTCTATTCTGTAGTAACGGAAATCTCAGATTTAGTACTGTTGTGTCTTGCTGTCCAGAACTGAAAATGTCGTGGTTTTGACTATTATGAGTTGTTTTTATCAACCATTGCAATCACTATTTCATCTTAGACTTATTTCCTGTTCTTTCCATATCTTTAGCCTGTTTGTATTCGTTCACACATGTTTATTAATGATAAAAGATATCAAGTCGGGGTTTTTAAGGGAAAAGATCGAGTAGTGGACAATATAGAAATACATATTCAGAAGACACTCGTTTTCCCACTGTATACTATGGTACCTACTATTTATCTCTAGATGCATGAGGGCATGATCCATGACACCGTTCCTGTTTGTTATTACTGTTACTGTTACTGTTTGTCTGAATATATTGCCCTATAGAAGTTAAAGTACAAGATTTTAAAGTGAAATTGTTTGATGTAGCAATCATGTGGTAAAATCAGGGACGCATGAAGTGCTACCTAGTTAGTAATGAATATGAGACATAAGAATAACTGTTTACACTGTTATATCCTGTTACGGTTACTGTTGACATACTATTACTGTTGAGGACTACTATCGTTGACATACTGTTACTGTTGACCCATACTGTTATTGTTACATTTCTAATGTTATTCTGCTGTTTACTGCCATCTGTAGATTATTATATTACTGTTTTCTCCAGGCTAGTATTACATGTTTAGTTTAGTTTTCCTCCCATTTTCCTACTTGTATTGCTTGCGGCCTGGACTTACTTCTAACGGGCCCTATGTTTTCCTGTTTTCCCTATTTTTCTTGTAATTGCTATATGAGCAGATTTTGCTGATCAATTGCCTACTGGAGTTGGTGAGCAAAAGTTTTGAGCTGCGAAATTAGAATAATTTGCTTAAAATATTTTGATGAACTATTTTATTTCATGAACTGTACTGAGACTTGTATTTGAGCTTATTGTACGAGGATTATTGTTTTTTTTGGATCTAGTATTTGTTGCAACATTTATTATTGATGCAATAAATACTGTTGATTTATGATTGTTTTTGCATGCCTGGTTGGAGTATACTATTATATTTACTGTTACGATGAGTCAGGCAGGTCCGTACAGATCATGGAGGGTGAAAACTATCCACTAGGCTTAGTCATGTACTGTATTTTGTATTCTTTTGGGAAGCGGGGCGTGACAGTTTATTCTTCATGGATTTGCGGAAGATTACTGCAATAAATTCCTGAAAATTATTGTGAATTGAATTACAAGTATTTTGAAGTGATAAAATAAACAACCACTCCACAACTCAACTAAAAAAACACTGATTTTTTTTTTTTGATGAAATAACCCAAATTTTTTGGCTAATCTCCCAATTTTTCCTCCAAATCTTTTTTACTGTTTCAACTCCTTATCTTAAGCCTATATAGGGGTAAGGTTATTTCGTATTTGAAAAGTGAAAACATCACTTTTTTTTCAAAAAAACACTCTGTTGCCGCTAAATTTGGTGTGGGGGCAAACAGATAGAACTTGTGGATTCTTGGGGAAACTGAATAGGAAAACCTGCGTACCTGTTCCGTCGGGCCTCGTTCGTCGTTCCTGCCGTGCACCTGCAAAAAGTGCGAGACACCGGGGGGGATCCCGGCGACGCACCTCTGACGCTCAAGTCAGTAATCAAAGAGATTATGAAAGAGCGTAAAAACTGGTGAAAGATTGATTACCTCTTAATGGAGATGGATGGGGGGTATTTATAGGCGTCTTAGGGAGCGGATTAGGAATGTAATCCCCGTGATTCGATAAGGAATGTCTTCCATAATCAGATGAGGAAGGTAATCTGACAATATATATTCCTCGTAATCAGATAAGGAATTTAATCCCTAATCCCCCGTGAAGAGATAGACGTTCATCAGGGCCGTTGATTATATTTAATCAGGAACCCTGACTTTATCTTGATGGATCGGGTACGCAGCGGGTGGAGACCCGCACCCTCTTGGTGGTGGATCCATTCGCGGATCATTGGGCCCTAGGAGGGCAGATCCAATATCCGTTTTGGTCCTTTTGTGGGTGAAATTACCGTTTTACCCTCAGGTCTCGAGATTCGCGCCCGATTTGGACGGTTCCGATTAAACCCCATTTTTAGCCATATCACGAGCCCCCCACTCCTAAAGGCTGAGCTTGATCGGCCTTTGAGGAGTAGTTTAGCAGTTTTTTAATGGCTGGTGGAGTTGTATCGGGGCCCAAACGGAAGGTTTTGAATCTTGAAGGAGGCAGTTTGGTGATTTTTCAAGCGGATTGAACTCTGAGTCGCTCCTGAACTCCGACGGTCATGTGGTATTCTTGCAGGGATATCTTATTAACTTCGCAAAGTGTCAATTCGTCATTCGGTGGTCTTGTATACTTGGAGTACGCTTTAGACCCCCCTAGAGTTCGCTGGCGAAGGGGCCGAGGTCCATATGCGGTTCGACGAGCTTTTCCAGAGAGGGAAGTGAGTTCGGCAGGACGGCGAGCGTCAGGAGCGAGTTCGGCGGTCCGCCGAACTCGTCTTTCCCCTACAAGAGGGTCGGTGCCGCGAACGCTCGGCAGCGGTGCCGAACCGGTTTTTTCCCTATAAGAGGGTCGGTGCCACGAACGCTCGGCAGTGGTGCCGAACCGGTTTTTTCCCTATAACAGGGTCGGTGCCACGAACGCTCGGCAGCGGTGCCGAACCGGTTTTTTCCCTATAAGAGGGTCGGTGCCACGAACGCTCGGCAGCGGTGCCGAACCTGTTTTTTCCATATAACAGGGTCGGTGCCACAAACGCTCGGCAGCGGTGCCGAACCGGTTTTTTCCCTATAAGAGGGTCGGTGCCACGAACGCTCGGCAGCGGTGCCGAACCTGTTTTTTCCATATAACAGGGTCGGTGCCACGAACGCTCGGCAGCGTTGCCGAACCGGTTTTTCCCCTATAATAGGGTCGGTGTCACGAATGCTCGGCAGTGGGTGCCGAGCGTGACTTTTTCCCCTATAACAGGGTCGGTGTCACGAATGCTCGGCAGTGGGTGCCGAGCGTGACTTTTTCCCCTATAACAGGGTCGGTGTCACGAATGCTCGGCAGTGGGTGCCGAGCGTGACTTTTTCCCCTATAACAGGGTCGGTGTCACGAATGCTCGGCAGTGGGTGCCGAGCGTGACTTTTTCCCCTATAACAGGGTCGGTGTCACGAATGCTCGGCAGTGGGTGCCGAGCGTGACTTTTTCCCCTATAACAGGGTCGGTGTCCCGAATGCTCGGCAGTGGGTGCCGAGCGTGACTTTTTCCCCTATAACAGGGTCGGTGTCACGAATGCTCGGCAGTGGGTGCCGAGCGTGACTTTTTCCCCTATAACAGGGTCGGTGTCACGAATGCTCGGCAGTGGGTGCCGAGCGTGACTTTTTCCCCTATAACAGGGTCGGTGTCACGAATGCTCGGCAGTGGGTGCCGAGCGTGACTTTTTTCCCCTATAACAGGGTCGGTGTCACGAATGCTCGGCAGTGGGTGCCGAGCGTGACTTTTTCCCCTATAACAGGGTCGGTGTCACGAATGCTCGGCAGTGGGTGCCGTGCGTGACTTTTTCCCCTATAACAGGGTCGGTGTCACGAATGCTCGGCAGTGGGTGCCGAGCGTGACTTTTTTCCCCTATAACAGGGTCGGTGTCACGAATGCTCGGCAGTGGGTGCCGAGCGTGACTTTTTCCCCTATAACAGGGTCGGTGTCACGAATGCTCGGCAGTGGGTGCCGAGCGTGACTTTTTCCCCTATAACAGGGTCGGTGTCACGAATGCTCGGCAGTGGGTGCCGAGCGTGACTTTTTCCCCTATAACAGGGTCGGTGTCACGAATGCTCGGCAGTGGGTGCCGAGCGTGACTTTTTCCCCTATAACAGGGTCGGTGTCACGAATGCTCGACAGTGGGTGCCGAGCGTGACTTTTTTCCCCTATAACAGGGTCGGTGTCACGAATGCTCGGCAGTGGGTGCCGAGCGTGACTTTTTCCCCTATAACAGGGTCGGTGTCACGAATGCTCGGCAGTGGGTGCCGAGCGTGACTTTTTTTTCCCTATAACAGGGTCGGTGTCACGAATGCTCGGCAGTGGGTGCCGAGCGTGACTTTTTCCCCTATAACAGGGTCGGTGTCACGAATGCTCGGCAGTGGGTGCCGAGCGTGACTTTTTCCCCTATAACAGGGTCGGTGTCACGAATGCTCGGCAGTGGTTGCCGAGCGTGCAGACTTGTCGTTTATGTGAGTTTGTCTCTTCTGTGCGCCATTTGAACGTCTGACAATTCTGACAATTCTGACAACCCTGACAGATGGGACGCCCATTAAATGCTGTGACCTCTGGGATTCCATCAGATGGGATAGCATTAAATGCATCTCATGATTCGCTGCGGTTAACGAGGTGACGATTGGGATCGCTCCGCCGCTTGGTTTAGATGGGCCGGTCGTACAAGCCCATTAGCCTCGTGGGGCGTGCCCCCCTTCTATAAATCCTCACCCCCCCTCATTTCTCACTTCTCCTCTCATTTGCTCAGGCGTTCTCTAGTGTCTCAGGCGAGTTTTTCCGGCACCGGTGTTTGACTCAGGCGAGGTTTTTCGGCAGCTCCTTCCTTTCAAGGTAATTTATAAGTTATGTCTGTAGCTTCTGTCTCAGATGAAGTCTCTTGGTCCGAGCCCTCCCTTCAAGGCGCCGAGGCCTCGTCTCCGAACCCGCCTAAGGGGAAGGTGTTCGGGAAGGATTCCATCGTCGTGGAGCCGAAGAGGATGGGGGAGTTCGGACAGCTACCGGGTCCGTTGACGGGTCTGCATAGGGTCAGGGAGCTCCCGAAGGACTAGGCCGAGCGGATTGTCCATGGGAGGGAGAGGACCTTCGAGGAGAATGAAGCGAGGGAGACGACGGAGGCGGATGATGCAGCATCGATCCTTCGCGAGGAGGAGTTGGCGGCGATCCGGGATGCTTTTTTCATCCCGGAGGAGTACGAAATCATGTTGCCGGGCCCCGGAGTTAGGGCCAATTCGCCGCTGCCAGTGACCATGTGTTGCTGGCCGGTTGATGCCTTTATCGCCGGCGCCCGGCTACCTCTCCACGCGTTCGCAATTACCGTGGTGAGCTGGTATGGGGTCTGCCCTATCCAGCTCATGCCGAACGCGTGGCGAGTGATTAATGGCTTCGTTCTTCATTGCCAGGCCGCGGGGATCGAACCGCAGCTGAACGTGCTTCGGACGATATACCGGCTCCACCAAGGGAACAAGTCGGAGTACCGGTATTATCTGACTCCGAGGCACGGCGGCAGGCTCGTGGTTTGCCCAGACTCTATCAAGCATTGGCGAGAGAAGTGGGTCATCGTGCGGAGTCGAGAGGCCTGGCCGATCCCCACCAATTGGGCAGAGGGGGTGACCAAGAGGGCGACGGCGCTGCCGAGACTCTCAGTAGAAGAGGAAGGGGCGGTTCGGACCCTTCTCGACCGGCCGAAGTACGACTGGAAAGAGTTGACGGAAGACGTTCTTTACAGGGGAGGGCTCGGCCGCGTAGATCCTAGTACGCGGCTTTTCGCCAAGTTTTTTTTTTGTACTTGTTGTCCTGTTCTTCTTTTGTGCTAATCATTTTTTTTTTCATTTGATGTAGAATCTATGGACTACGAAGCGGTGTTGGCGCTCCGGGCTGGGCTCGCCAGTAAGGCGCCGAGGAAGCGGAAGAGGGTCGCGTCGAAGCTGCCCTCGACTCCGAAGGTGCCGAGGATTGCGGCACCCGACCAGGTGGTGGAGGTTGCTGACGACCCGGTCGTCACCGTGGCGGGGCCTTCGGCTACTGCTCCTGCGGGGGATTTCCCCATTGCCGCCGCGCTCGCCATGCCGACCCCGCCGCTAACCGTGGCAGGCGAGGAGCTCCTGACGGAGGAGCACAAGCGGATCCACATTCCGGACTGGCAGGTCCGGAGGCACGATGGGTTCCTCGGGAACTCGTTGGCGAGTATGCAGGCTGTCAAGCATCTCGCCACCCCGAAGGACCGCGCCGCCATGGACGCGGGGAGGCAGGGCGACGACGTGATCGAGATCGCTCGTTCGGCGGTATCGGTAAGTCCCGAGTTCCCTTCATTCGTTTCATCTTGAATCACAAAATTTTTCTAACTCTCTGAGTTCTTCCTCTTTCCCTCGCAGATCGTCGTCCACTTCGGTCACCTCACCGAACGGCTGACCGCCCTCGAGAAGGAGCTGAAGCAGGAGTCCGACCAGGCTCGGAACGAGAAGGCTCGGATGTCGAACCAGCTCGACAAGCTCCGAGTCGAGCATGAAGGCCGGTCTGCGAGGATCCAGCACCTCGAGGCCGAAGTGAAGAGGCTGGAGGACGAGCTGCGTCGGGAGAAGGAGGGGTCGGCCAATCGGTTGGCCGAGGCCGAGGCGAAGCAGGCGGCGGCTGTGAAGGAGGTGGAGGATGCCACCTTGAAGAAGGCCCAGGGGTACCTCGCGCAGAACATGGCGAAGGCCTTCGCCACTGCCCTCGACCGGGTGCGAGAGGCGTACCCCGGGGTGGACGTCTCGGGATGGCGACTCTTCCCCGGACACGTCGAGGGCTTCGACCCCGAGTCCGAAGGGGAAGAGGAGGAGGAGGAGGAGGACGGCGCTGATGCCGATGCCGGGATTACTGGCGAGGTCCCGAGCGTCACGGCCACTCCACTGGCGGCGGCGTCTCCTTCGGCGAAGTCGACCCCTACTCCGCCTCGTCGCCCGGGGAAAGAGGTCGAGCACTGATCCGCCTCTCGTTTTATTGTTTTTGGCTGTTTCTGCTCTTTTTCTCTTCTTCTTTTTTTTCTTTTTTATCGAACTTTGTAATGCCTAATAGCGGACTGGCCACCGCTTCTTTTGACGTAAATGAAATCAAAATTTTTGCAAGTGTTGGTGCTCGGAAATTTCTGTTTTATGCCCCCTCTTTTGCCGAACCGTCAAACTTTGTTTTTAGAGATGAAAATTTTTCCAAGTGCGGTGCTTCGGCCACGCTCAACGTTTTCGCTGATTGCTCCGATTTCTTTGCAGCTTATGGTGATCCCCCAAGGCGTCGAGCTTTCCTGCCCGGACGAAGAGGTTAAAGCCGAAGCTGGCCTAGGGGCGACGAGGCTGTGTCTGGCTAGGTGTAGGGAGAAACTTTATGAGGTCGAGCTCGGATTGCGCCGAGCCGAGAGCGAGAGGAAGCATCTCCAGCTCGTCCTTGGCCGGCGTGATATCGAGATTCGTCGTTTGGAAAGCCGAATCGCCGAGCTCATACCCGAAGGTGAACACTTGCCCACTGATTTCAGTAATGAGATTCGTGTTCAGTGCATTCATCATAATTTGTCCAAAATAACAGCGGAGAAGGACGAGTTGCTTTCCGAGATACAGCATCTGCAGTCCGTAGAGGCGAAGCTCCGGAGTGAGGGCGAGGGGCTGACGGCCGAGGTGGCCAAGTTGACGACCGAACGAGTCGAGTTGACTGCTGAAGTCGAAGCGCTCAAGAGGGCGACGGTGGATAAAAGCATCGAAGTCACCCACCTTCGGCGCCTCGTCGCTAGTCGATCTGGAGTGCCGGACTCCGCGATACCCCCACGTTTCGAAGTCGACGTTAAAGACGACTCGTTGCGGGACAGGATCTCAGAGTTGGAGGCGGAAGTGGCTCGTCTGAAGCCACATTCAGGGCCGATCAACGTTCGAAGCACGTCATGCACTCGTGCTGAGAGTGAGCGGGGCATTACTTTCTATGAGATGGCGACCCGTCAGCGGATCGGCCAACCAAGCCCGGGGGACGCGCAGAGCTCGGTGGCAATCTCCTCGAGCGGGGCGTCTGTCGGCGTAGCTACCAGGAGCGGTGCCGAGGATACGTCCCAGTTTGCCAGCTTGGGGTCGCGCTCCGGGGACAAGCGTCGTCACTCTCGAGTGTCCTTGAAGCGGAATGCTCCAGCTCCGAAGAAGCGCTGAAGTGGTCGGTTCCGCGCGTTCTTTGCTCTCTCTTTTTTTTTCTAAGTGTGACGAGTCGGTATTGTAAATACCCTTGTTGAGTCGTGCTCCTGTTTATGTTTGCCTTTGTATCACATCTGTTTCATTAATAAATGCGTTATTGCCGAACTTGCGTGTTTCATTGCTGTGAATGTTGTTTGTCATGGGGTAACTTCTGAACTGTCGAACTCCGAATGGCGAGCTTCTTTTAGGTCGATCATGAGTGGAGTCGCGAAGTAACGTCGAGCCGAGTTGTGCACTTGCTTGATTAGGTTAACGTCGTCGGAGCGTTTTTTAGGACGGTGAGCTGTCCCTAGCTCGTTTGGCGGACTCCGGAACCATTGTCGGTTTAAGGGGTGTAGGAGCAATTTCGAATGGCGAGCTATCCCTAGCTCGCTTAGGAGCGAGCTTGCGGAGTAGGGTCGAACCAAGTGTTGGACTCCGTACCATTCAACGGCTGTGGGAGCATTTTCGAATGGCGAGCTACTTCTAGCTCGCTTAGGAGCGAGCTCGCGAAGTAGAATCGAGCCAAGTGTTGGACTCCGGAACCATTGTCGGTTTAAGGGGTGTAGGAGCAATTTCGAATGGCGAGCTACCCCTAGCTCGCTTAGGAGCGAGCTTGCGGAGTAGGGTCGAACCAAGTGTTGGACTCCGTACCATTCAACGGCTGTGGGAGCATTTTCGAATGGCGAGCTACTTCTAGCTCGCTTAGGAGCGAGCTCGCGAAGTAGAATCGAGCCAAGTGTTGGACTCCGGAACCATTGTCAGTTTAAGGGGTGTAGGAGCAATTTCGAATGGCGAGCTACCCCTAGCTCGCTTAGGAGCGAGCTTGCGGAGTAGGGTCGAACCAAGTGTTGGACTCCGTACCATTCAACGGCTGTGGGAGCATTTTCGAATGGCGAGCTACTTCTAGCTCGCTTAGGAGCGAGCTCGCGAAGTAGAATCGAGCCAAGTGTTGGACTCCGGAACCATTGTGACATTTAAGAGTTACAAGCAGAGGGATGTAATAGTAGTGAAAACATGAAGAAACTTCATTTATTAACATCTAATGATCGGCTGCTTCTAAAGTTGCTAGCCGTTATTACAATAATAAAAGAAAGCACAAAAAGGACAAACTATGACTAGAGAAAGGAGGGGAACGGTTCGACATCTCGAGTTACTTGGAGAGACGTAGTTGCCTTCTCCTGGTATTTCAAAAGATGGTCGGCGTTCCAAGTCCGGGGAATTTCTCTGCCTTCGAGATCCTCTAGCTTGTACGTACCGGGGCGGATTACTTTCGAGATCTTGTACGGTCCCTCCCAGTTCGGGGCCAGCTTGCTTTTCTGCCCGGGGAATGATATGGCCAACTTCCGAAGGACTAAATCCCCTTCTTTGAGGTCCGTTGGGCGGACTCTTTTGTTGTATGCCAGCTCGATCCTTCTTCGGTAAGCTTGCTGGCGTATGGCAGCTCTCTCTCGGATTTCGTCTATCAGATCTAGGCTTGTTCTGAGTTCTCTAGCATTCTGCTCTTCTTCATAAGCGATCAGGCGAGGAGAGGGTATCCCGACTTCTAGGGGGATGATGGCTTCGGCCCCATAGGTGAGATTAAATGGGCTCTCGCCTGTTGGGGTCCGCTTGGTGGTGCGGTGATTCCAGAGTACGTTCGGCAGCTGATCGACCCATAGTCCCTTGGAACACTTGTCTAACCTCTTCTTGATTCCTGCAAGAATCTGTCGGTTGGCATTCTCAGCTTGGCCATTCGACTGGGGATGGGAGACGGAGGAGAATCGGTGTTGTATGGAAAGGTCTTCACACAGGGCTCGGAAGGCGGCTCCAGTAAACTGTGTCCCGTTATCTGTGACTATGACTCGGGGAACGCCGAACCGGCAAATCACATTCTTCCAGAAGAACTGAACGACCCTATGTTCGGTGATCGTAGCCAGGGGTTCGGCTTCTATCCACTTAGAGAAATAGTCGACTGCCACGACTAGGAACTTTAGCTGTCCGGGGGCTGGAGGGAATGGTCCCAGTAAGTCCATCCCCCACATAGCGAAGGGAACGGGACTTGATAGGGAGGTCAGCGGTGCCTGCGGAAGACGTCGGATGTCTGCATACTTTTGGCAGGAGCTGCACTGCCGAACGTGTCGTTCGGCGTCCCGTCGGAGAGTGGGCCAGTAATACCCATAGTTCAACACCTTGCGCGCCAGAGCCCTGGATCCAGAATGGGCTCCGCCGATCCCCTCATGGAGCTCCTGTAGGGCGTAGTCGGCTTGCTCGGGGGAGAGGCACCTTAGATACGGTCGACCATCCGCTTGGGTGAAGGAGCGTTTGTATAAGATGCCTTCGAGTAAAGTAAAACGCTCGGCTCGGGCCCTAATTCTTCGTGCTTCCCTCGGATCTTCAGGGAGGAGTCCGTTCCTCAGGAATTCGACAATGGGTTTCATCCAGTTGTCTTCGAGGAGGACGGGCAATGCTTCAACGGAGTCTGGCGCTTCGTCCTCTATGCTCGGCTTTAGGAGGACTTCTATCAAAACGGTCTGTTCCAGACCTTGAAGGGAGGAGGAGGCTAACTTGGATAAGGCGTCGGCCTGAGCATTTTCTTCTCGAGGGATCCTTTGGATGAGAGCCTCGTCGAAGAGCGCCATGAGCCTCTTTACTTTGGACAAGTATTTAGCCATTCTATCGTCGCGGGCTTCATACTCGCCGAGGACCTGGTTAACAATCAACTGGGAGTCGCTGAAAATCCGTAGCCGATGTGCCCCAGCATTTCGGGCCATTCGAAGCCCGGCTATTAGTGCTTCATATTCGGCCTCGTTGTTCGAGGCTTTGAAATTTATCCGGAGTGAATATTGGAGGACGAAGCCATCTGGTCCTGCCAGGATGACTCCTGCCCCGCTACCCTCATTACAAGAGGACCCGTCAACATAGACCGACCAGACGGGGGGTCCCTTTGCTGCTTGACCAGACTCGGGGATTGTAGTCTCAACTATGAATTCGGCCAGTGCCTGCGCCTTGATTGCAGTCCGAGGCTGATAAGTTATGTCATGCTGGCTCAGCTCGATCGACCACTTCATGAGGCGACCAGAAGTCTCGGGTTTGTGAAGAATCTGTTTCAGTGGCTGGTCGGTAAGGACGACCACCGAATGAGACTGAAAGTAGGGTCTAAGTTTTCTTGCGGCCATTACCAGGGCATACGCCATTTTCTCAATTTTCGGGTACCGAAGTTCGGCATCCCGGAGCACCTTGCTGACGTAGTATATGGGCTTCTGAGCCCTTTCTTCTTCTCTAACTAAGACCGCACTGAGCGTCTGCTCGGAAGCTGCGAGGTAGAGGTAGAGCGGTTCGCCGGGTACTGGTTTGCTAAGGAGAGGGGGATTGACGAGGTAGGCTTTAAGCTGGTCAAAGGAGTCTTGTTGCTGCTGCCCCCACTCGAATCCTTTAGCCCCCCTGAGGGCTTTGAAGAACGGGAGGCACTTCTCCCCGGACTTCGACAGGAAGCGCCCTATGGCGGCTAAGCGACCAGTCAGCCTCTGAACTTCTTTGACATTTCTAGGGGGGGCCATGTCCAGTATGGCCTTGATCTTCTCCGGATTCGCCTCTATTCCTCGTTGGCTAACCATAAAGCCGAGGAACTTGCCTGATGAGACGCCGAACGCACATTTTTTCGGGTTGAGTCTCATATTGTTCCTTCTTAAAACATCAAATGCTTCTTGGAGGTCGGTCACATGATCAGCACCTCGGATGCTTTTCACCAGCATGTCATCGACATACACTTCCATGTTTCTGCCGATCTGAGCCTGAAAAACTTTGTTGACGAGGCGCTGGTATGTTGCCCCTGCGTTCTTTAGGCCGAATGGCATGACCCTGTAGCAATAAAGGCCTTGGTCGGTTACAAAAGACGTCTTTGGGATATCTGGCGGGAACATCCTTATCTGATTGTAACCCGAGAAAGCATCCATGAAGCTTAGAAGCTCATGTCCCGAGGTTGCGTCAATCAGAGTGTCGATGCTCGATAGAGGGAAGGGATCTTTGGGACAGGCTTTGTTGAGGTCGGTGAAATCAATGCAAATTCTCCATGTTCCGTTGGACTTCTTCACCATTACTACGTTCGATAACCATTCAGGGTAGTTTACCTTCTGTATGAATCGGGCCTTCAGCAATTTATCTACCTCTTCTTTAATAGCGAGCTGTCGCTCGGGGGCGAACTTACGCCTCTTCTGCTGAACCGGTTTGGACCCCGGATCAACACTCAAGCGGTGGACTAAGAGCTCTTCGGAGATACCGGGCATGTCAGCTGCGGACCATGCGAAGAGGTCTTGATTGTCTCGGATGCATTCCACAATATCTGAGTATAGGGCGGACGGGAGGGCCTTGCTTACGAAGAACTTGCGGGTCGGCTCTTGTTCGGAGAAGAGCACCTCCTCCAGTTCGTCCGCTGGCTCGGAGGTCGGTCTTGTGGAATCTTGGGGAATTTCCAGGGTCTCTAAAGAGAGGACGGGCCCAAGGGTCGAAGTCATGTAGCATTTCCGGGCCTGCTCCTGATTTCCCCTTACTTCTCCGACCCCGGATCGGGTGGGAAATTTCATCTTCAGATGATATGCCGAGGGAACTGCTTCCAGAGCCGCGAGGCCGGGCCTGCCCAAGATGACGTTGTAGGCAGCGGGAACATCCACTACCATGAAGTCCATTGGCTCCGTTCTGGTGGTAGGGGTTTGTCCGGCAGTTACATCGAGGGTGATCACCCCTTCTATAGTTACCGGAACCCCCGTGAACCCATGGAGAGTGTAACCGGCGGGTTTGAGTCTGTCTCTGGAGAGCTTTAGGCCTTTGAAAGCGGAGAGGAATAGGATGTTGACGGAGCTGCCGTTGTCGACTAAGATCCTCTCCACTTTGAAATTTGCCATGTGGAGGCTGATGACGAGAGCGTCGCAATGCGGGATACGGACTCCCTCGAGATCTTCGTCGGAGAAGGTAACTGGCACTCCGAGGCCCTTGGGAGGAGGCGTGGTTCGGACTGAATTGACTTCTCTGATAAACGCTTTTCGGGAGGAGTTCGAGGAGCCTCCCATCGGACCCCCATGGATGAGGTGGAGGACTCGCTCTTCCTCGAAGTCTGGCGTCTCTTCTCTTTCTGGACGCTTGTTAGCCCCCCGAGGCGGGAGAGGGAGCTCGGCTCGGTCCTTTTTTACAAACTTCGTCAGCTGTCCCCTCTGGATGAGGGCTTCGATCTCGTTCCTGAGAGCACGGCAGTCGTTGGTGTCATGCCCGTGGTCCCGGTGATAGCGGCACCATTTCTCTTTATCTCTTCTCTTGGCGGGAGTATTCATTTTGGGAGCTGGAGGCAAGACCCCGTCTTTTTCGACCTCCATGAAGATGGCCGAGAGGTTAGCGTTAAGGGGAGTGAACTTCTCAAATCTAGGGGGAGGTCGGCGCTGGCCGGCATTATCCTTCTGGAGCTTCTTGGCTCCTTCTTCTTCTGCCCCCTTCCTTTTGAGCCCGGAGGCGGGCGCTTCCCAGTTGGGGGGTCGCTCGGCCTCTTCGGCCCGAATGTACTTTTCGGTGCGAAGAAGAAGGTCGGAAAAGTCATGTGGGGGTTTCTTGGCAAGGGAGGAGCGGAGGTTGGAATTGAGAATGTTGGATTGGAATGCTGCGGTAGCGACCGATTGGTCGAGGGAGGCAATAGTTCTAGCTTCGGCTGTGAATCTCTTCACGTAGTCCCTCAGTTTTTCCCCCTTTTGCTGACGGAGGTGCAATAGTGAGATGCTGGTTTTCTCGGTCCTTCGGCTGCTGACGAAATGGGTGATGAACAGGGTCTCGAACTGTTCGAAGGAGAATATTGACGCCGGGGCAAGACGAGAGTACCATTCTCGAGCCGGGCCTTTCAGAGTTGCAGGGAATGTTTTGCAGAGGAGGGCATCGGACGCTTGATGGAGGAGCATCAAAGTCTTAAAGCCTTCGATGTGGTCAACTGGATCGGTCTCCCCAGTGTAGTTCTCGAACTGGAGAGGTTTGAAACCGAAGGGAACAGGAGTATCCACTATGGTCCGGGAGAACGGGGGTCGGCTAGGACGGAGGGTCCTCCCCCTGAGTTCTTCTTCTCGGTTTATCTGTCCCAAGAGTTTTTCCACCTCGTTCAGGCGGCGGTTCATGGTGTCATCTCTCCGGCGGTGATCTGCCGAGCCACGGGACTCGTCTTCGTATGATGGGGAGCGAGGGCTGCGGCGACGGTAGCTTCGGGAACGACGAGGACTTGGGGTGCGTCTGGAATTGGTAGGAGCGGGTCGAGGAGAAGGGGAACGTTGGCGAGGGCTCCGGACCGGAGGAGGGGAGGCGGCCCTCGGCTCATTGGGATTCTGACGGAGATTGAGGGCCTGTTGTACCATTGCTTGGAATTGCTGGAACTCGGCACGGGTGATGGGTGCCTCATTGTCCCGATGCTGCTGCCGACCTGCTGGAGAGTGCCTCCTTCGGTAGTGATCGGGGGAGTCTTTTCTCCCTCTTCGGGCGGGGGACCCCCTGTGTCCCCGGTGTCGGGGGGATTGCTCTTGGCGGGAGGCTTCTCCCCGAGCCCGCTTTTCGTCCAGATGGCGACGAAGGTCCTTATCCTCCGGGCGTTTGGGATGGGCATCGTGGCGACCAGAGGCTCGGGGATGATGGGAGGCCATGGAGGCACTGGAGGCGTTGTGGATGGAGAGGTTCTCTTGGTGAAGAGGCTGTTTCTGAGGGTTAGGACCCTTTGGATCAGGAGGGGGGTTCTGTTGAAGTGGCTCTTCCATGGTAGGAGGGAGTTGCCCTTGTTGCTGAGCGGGATCAGGATGGACTTCTTGCTGGTCAGGGTTGGGCGCTCGGTTGGAGCCCCTAGATCTAACTTTGCGAGGCGGCATGGTAGGAGAGAACCTGTTCACCGGGAAGAGGAGAGGTCCCTATTCGTTAGTTTCCCACAGACGGCGCCAATCTGTTGCCGCTAAATTTGGTGTGGGGGCAAACAGATAGAACTTGTGGATTCTTGGGGAAACTGAATAGGAAAACCTGCGTACCTGTTCCGTCGGGCCTCGTTCGTCGTTCCTGCCGTGCACCTGCAAAAAGTGCGAGACACCGGGGGGGATCCCGGCGACGCACCCTCCGACGCTCAAGTCAGTAATCAAAGAGATTATGAAAGAGCGTAAAAACTGGTGAAAGATTGATTACCTCTTAATGGAGATGGATGGGGGGTATTTATAGGCGTCTTAGGGAGCGGATTAGGAATGTAATCCCCGTGATTCGATAAGGAATGTCTTCCATAATCAGATGAGGAAGGTAATCTGACAATATATATTCCCCGTAATCAGATAAGGAATTTAATCCCTAATCCCCCGTGAAGAGATAGACGTTCATCAGGGCCGTTGATTATATTTAATCAGGAACCCTGACTTTATCTTGATGGATCGGGTACGCAGCGGGTGGAGACCCGCACCCTCTTGGTGGTGGATCCATTCGCGGATCATTGGGCCCTAGGAGGGCAGATCCAATATCCGTTTTGGTCCTTTTGTGGGTGAAATTACCGTTTTACCCTCAGGTCTCGAGATTCGCGCCCGATTTGGACGGTTCCGATTAAACCCCATTTTTAGCCATATCACACTCCAAAATGGACGGAGCAGGCTGTAACATCCTGCAAAATTGAGTTATGACAATTTTGCCCATAGTGTGTTACGCACGTTTATTTTGTACTGTTGCCGGCAATAACCGTAACGTATTTTAATATAAATATCATACGTATTTTGGATTTCGATTATTTATGCATTTCCCGTCTTATCAAAATTTATTTTTATCCTATTTGAGTTAACTCAAATATTAAATTTCAATCTTTGTGTTTTTACGTGCTTTGTACGTGTTTGATGCACATGTCAATTACGTATAATATTTTCTACGTATTACAATTATTTACTTTATGATGTGTTCGAATTCGTTTTATAAACTGAAATTCATATTTCTCCTATTTTGATTAAAATATTTTATACATGCAGTGCACGTGTTTTCCATGAACGTGTTCATTTCATTATTGGATGTATATATAGTTAATGAAATATATTTTTCGTATGTTGTATTTCGATTATTTATAAATGTTTCCTCGTCGATAAAATTTATTTCGTATTTTTATATTTTTACGTGCGACGCACGTGTTTACAGTGCACGTATTAGTTGCATTCTCTTTCAAAATAAAAATAATGGAGTATGTATGTGTCTATTTTATTCATGCATGAAAACTCTAATTTTTAATTAAATTAAACTAATTTTATTTACATACATATTGTATATATTAACATATGTTTTTAATTTAAATAAAAATTAATTATGTGCACATGTAGCACACATGTGTACGTGCTTTGTGCACACCCTTGCTGGCCGGGAGATGAGTGAAGGAGGGGTGAGTTGAATTAGTGGGTGGTTAATAGAGTAGTAGGTAATTAGTTAACCCCCACTAATTAAAATTGTCCATTATAAACACCCCCGCCCTCCTGATTTCGAAACAACAAAAAGAAAAGAAGAAAAAAAAAGAATCAAATTAAGGTGAGGCTCTTGCTGTTGGAGCATTTGCCGTGGAGTTTTGAGCCTTTGTTTTCAAAGCTGCTGTTGATTTCCCTTTCTCTCTTGGAGCTCGAATTTCGAGGAGAAGAATTAGGGTTCATTTTAGGAGTGTATTACTAAGGATCCTTCAAATAAGGTGGGTGTTTCTATAGGCTTTCTAATTTGTAGTTTAAATATATGTTTAGGATATTTATATTACAATGGTAGATGTAAATTACTTAATTTATTCTCTAATCTTGATTTGATGCATGTTGTAGGAAAAATATAAAATTTGAGTGATTTATGAATGAAGTGCATGATTAATGGAAAATTTATGATGTAGATTTCATGGGAAATTAAAATTTTAGATTGTGCAATTATTATATGTGATGTCATGCAAATTTTAATTTAGTGTGAGTTGATTTTATAGACAATTTGTGAAGGAAATTGAATTGTTTTTAAATTGAATTGATTATAGAATTTTGGGGGAAACTCCCATCATTTTTAATTAGCATTGAAGAGAGAGAAATACATGAATATGTTGTAGAGTAATATTTATAATTTAATAAAGGCATATGGTATTTGGAATGTTCTCAAATTGCTAGATGCCTTTAAATTGTGTAGAATCACTTTGATACATGAACGATCAATAATATTTAGTTACTGGACATTTTAAATTGAGTGGTATGAACAAATTAAATTGATGTGATAAATCGAAGCTTTCTTTTTAAATAGTGATTAAACCGAGGGTTGATACTTAAATAATCTAACCCTTATTTGATCAGATTGAGTTGTTGGACTTTGTGGCGAGCGCAAGTGCCTGTGCGCTAGGCGCTGCCACGTGGGGAGCCTGTGGTCGTGGGTTCCAACGGTGATGGGCTCTGTTGTTTCCAATATTTTTTTAAAAAGTGAGGGAATGTCAGAAGTTAGGTATTTAATATACCGCAACCATATATAGTCGAGATCTAATTTTGACTCAGTGGGTTGGCGCTTGGGTTCTTGGCTGTTGATGCAGGTTCGAACCAGGGGGTTTCCGTTTGAGATATTTTTTTGTGTGATGATTTATCAATATTTTTAAAAGGTAAAAAACTCCAAAATTCATGAAACTAGAACAATTTTGGGAGTAATTTTACATTACTCAAGAAATATTTTGTGATAATCTAAAAGGTATGTTATGTTATTGTAAGTTGGAGTTCTAATTTAAACATGGTTGAGAATATGAAAATTTATTTTTACGAAATTAAAGTAAAGTTTTGAGTTGGAAAATCGAGAACTTTATGTGTGGATCTTAAAGAAATTTTGATGCTAAAAATAAATGGTGTTAATTAAAGTGTTGATTTGAGATATAGACTATTCGTTTTGAAAATGGTTAGTTCTGAAGAAAAGAGTTTCGAGATAATTTTGAAAGTGATTAGTTTGTTTTGTTAACTTAAAAGTTGTTTATGAGAAATTTGAATAGAAATTATGATCGAATAAATTATAAAAGTTGAATACTTCATGAATGAAGAGAATTGTTGAATAAAAGTTTTTTTTTGAAGAAAAAGGTGGAATATGGCCACCATGTTTCATTAATTACCCAGCAAACTGGGCCAGATTACATCCTACAGACAGAATATAAAACATACATGATGCAACATAACCCGTACAAACAACAAATCCCTCCAACAATCCTGAAAGGTGCACCGACAAACAAGCTCGGTCCAGCAAAATTGTATGTACGCCAGTTTAGCTTCGTACATTGCCTCCACGGCACATGCACACCCACCTGAAACTAGTTTGGCAGGATTTTATCACCCGCCGATCCCTGCCTTCTCCTCGCTAGGGGGACCCCATCTTTGGGCCTAAGCCCCGCAGACCGAATTCTGACACCACGGCACATGCACGGCGATCACACCCTCCCACCAGCTCCACCACTCATGTAATACCCTAAATTTTATTAAATGAGAAATTGTTAATTTGACATGTTGTGCACGTACAAATTTTTGTATAAATATTTTTTTATATAAAATGATTTTCTATAACATGAACAAATAATTATTTTATTTCCTTCTCTTTATTTTTAAGCCCATTTTTAAAAAAAAGCCTAAGCTTGTTTTTTTCTAAATTATGCCCAACCTAATAAATTAAATATTTTATTTTTGACCCATGAGTCTAAAAGCCCACTATTTTGAAGCCCATAAATTAATTACTCTTTTAATTGCCTTAATTGTCATGTAGACATATTTTGTAGACAATTAATTAATTTATAATGTACAACTTTTATTAGGGGACACTAGTTGGGACACGTGAATGCACGTGTGTGTGCATTACACACCCAAGGGTGGCCGGATTATGCATGGACAGGAGTGGGAGAGTGGTGTTGTGTGGATGGGTGGTTACTTATGGGTGGTTGCTACAACTTCCCAATGTATCCTAGCCATTTATCTACAACCATCTAATGCAATTCTAGCCCTCCATTTCACCCTAAAACGAGTATAAATACCCCTCACTTGTATGCATACAACACTAAGAAATTTTTGTGAAGAAAAGAAAGAAAGAAATACTTAGGAGAGTGAAAAGATTGAGAAGTATTAGTAAAAGATTAGTGAGTGTACTTTTGTGTGTGTGTTCCAACCTAGAGGAGGCTGGCTAGCATCCAAGGAGCTTTGGTGGGCTCGGGTTCCAATCAAGCATCGAGGAGGAGAAGGCAATTGCAATACATTCTAGGAGGAGAAGGCCCCTTTCTTGCATTCTAGAAGCTTTCATTTTCGTTTCTCCAAATAGGTGGGTGTTTCTCATACTTCTAGATCTAGATACCATGCTAGGGATGATTTGATGAAATTATTATGAAGCAATTAGGTGAAATTGGAACCATGTTTGTTTAATTAGAGATAGAATGGTAATTTAGAGAATGTTTGATAAAATGATTGCTAATGGATGAATTGTGAATTAAAGTACTAGAAATTACCATATTGTCTTACTACATATTCTAAATTGAATTCTATAATAAAATTTGTACTTGTCAGACAACTAGTTGAATTAAAAGCTTCATGTGTAATTGATTGCCTAAAATAAAGTTTCATTGTTGTAGAAAGATGAGAAAATTGTATCTTAAATATTGTAGGTTGTTAATGAGTAAAAAGAACAAGGGAATAGTAGTTGTGGAAATTTAACTCTAAAGTATGAAGAAATATGACGTTTTGTTCTCAGTGTCAAAATTATGGACATAGAACATAAAGTAGGACCAAGATACATGTTTTATAAAGTAAATAATAGTTATAAAAACACTGGTTTACTGTATATTCATGTATGGTAAAATCTGGAGATTTTCACTTTCAAAAGAGAAGAAAAAGAAACAAATCGTTTTAAGAATTATAAAAGTTAGAAATGAACAGAGGACTGGGTTATAAACAACCCAATACCCTTTGAGACAATCTGGTCCCTTAGACCAAGTGGTTAGTGGTGCGATGGCCTTTTACTGTAGCCGTGGTCAGACCCTAAGGGTCACAGGTTCGAAACCCAAGCCCAGCCTTTTACTTTCAGTTTTTGAATAAAAACCCAAACCCGAAAACAAAACTTACCTTATTAAAACCCCTTCACATATCGCATAGGCGTCTTAGCCCAGTTGGCTTTCAGTGGCTGTTGACTTAGCTCAGGTCGCAGGTTCAAATCTGGCTTTCGGCAGATTTGAAATTTTTTGATTTTTTAAGTTTAAAATCGAATTTTTGACTTTTAAAAATCCCAAAAAATACAAAAATTATTCTAAAAATATGTAGATCTTGTGAAAAATATTTGTGCATTATTTAGATAAAACAAAGGTGAATTAAAGGTGAAAATTTGGATAAGATTCCATAAAAATTTGTATTTTTGAGAATTACAAAAATAACCTATTTTTTTGAGAAATTATACTAAGTGATAAAGGATAATTTTTGAAAGAAAGAAAATTCAAATGTGTTATCTATGGACTCTCATTGTTAAATTAAGTATTGTTTATGAATAAAAATACGACTTTGTGACCTTTTGAATTAAATGAATGAAATGAACCTTAGTAGGAAAATCAAATGAAATTGGTGCTGATTAAAATAAGATTAAGTTATGTGGAAAGAGTAAACTATTTGAGTATGACATGTTGAATTTATTTATGCATGATGTTGCATATGAAATTGAAATTGAATGACTTGATGAATTTATGAAAGAACATGAATATACAAGTGCTATGAACATGAAATGAAATTATTGTTAATCATGAAAAAGAGAACTTATGAGTATGAAAAACTCAATGTTGTAATTATGAGTCGAAATTAAGAACTAGGGTGTGGCCGAGCCTTATACCGACAATAAAAAAAATGTTGAGATGAAATTTGAAATAAAAAGACCAAGAGTTAGGTCATGTGAAACAGATGGATAAGACTGGTATAGTGGGAGATCTAACCCTAAGGGATTGATTTGTTCAGGATTCAATTAAATTAAGGACTAGATACATAGTGGAGAGGTGATGAAAATAAGAGAAAAACATGAGTATGAGGGCCATTGGAATGGCGGCATGAGGGTATTCACAGGATGTCCCATGATGCGTCATGAGTAGGATGTGGATACTGCTCCAGAGTACCGTTCCGGTGGCGACGCACGTGGGGTGTTTGGTGGCTGTGGGGGGTGTTATGTCTAAGGTAGGAGGTGAATTACCACAGGATGCCTGTATGATGAGTCATGTGACAGTGCGTTGGGATTCTCTCCAGGGCGCCTAGACATGAGTTCATAGGTTATAGAACATCAGGATACTTGCCGTAGTTACAGTAGTAGATTAAGTCATGGCGAGGGATGGAACCCTACAATATGAAGAACGGTTAAGGGCTTGCCCTCGGACCTATATAGTATGGGCTGCATAGACTCTAAACAAGTGCGCATTAGTGTCATATAACATAAATAATTGTATTAAGGACTAAGTGCACATTCACGACACGACATCAATAGGATAGTTCCCTTAGCTTTGTTTGTGAACAAGTTTGTGGTTTGTTAAGTGTTGAGAATCGTTATACTGTTTTCGGCATAGAGAGGATGGCCATGTATAATATTTCGTCAGTTGAATGAACTGACATGCCCACTGTTTCTATGCATGGTAAAGCACATGAAAAAGACTAAGGAGGAACTGATGCTTAAAGATTATTCAAGTGTTGTTGTATTTTATTCATTGTTGTAAAAATTTGCTTCCGCTGTATAAATGTTAATGTAAATGTAACTCTGATGTAAAGTAAAATTTTATTTCCTTGTAAAATTGTACGAAGAGAAGTGAAAAGATCCTGTGGAACTCGAATTCAGTCTGTTTTGGAATTCGGGGTGTTACAACTCATCCAACAAACACGCCAACAGCTTCCACAGCCGCTACCAATGAGATAGCCGTGAAGAGGATACCTTCACCTCTCACACGATTGTGCTTTCTTAAGCGATTTCTCACCAAATGACTATCTCGCTCACCCCACCAAACACCACGCTCCAAAAAAGAGCCGTGGAGAGGATACCTTCACCTCTCTCATGCTCATGCTCTCTCAGGTGATTTCTCACCACACATACTCATCTCGACTCTTGCTCCCAATCTGAGGGAAGAGGCGACGCTGTTATGAGACAGTGGCCTAAGCTGGAGGAAGCTCAATAGCCTGATAGTAAACGCTGTCAAGACTGCACCGACGACATCGTTGGACACCCAAACAAGTGAGCGCACATCATGGATGGACTCCATCTTCGGGCCCAAGCCCGACAATCGTACAATACAATGTACTTCACACTCCCCACCTCCCACAGCAAAACAACAGTCGCCATCGACCAGATCCGAGGTCAGATCTGGGTCATCTTCCCCACCGCAGGTGGATATGGCATCGACGCGATCTCCCCACCATGGGAGCTCTCCACCTTTGGTGTCGGGCAGCGATGGGGGGGTCCCTCGCCATCGCTCAGATCCATGGCGATCGCGACCACAGGCGCAGGAGCATGCTCTGGCGTGACGAAGACGTCGCTCCGCAACCTGAGGAGGCGCGACGAATCCACGGACTGGGGAGGCGCGACAGTCAAATCAGCCATCGTAAAAAAAAGAGACGGCGCACCAGGAAAGGCGCGACGAGGTCAGCTTTCGCAGTTTGGCTGCCATCGTCGAAGCGCGCACTGGGAAGAAGAGGGAAGGAGGGTAGCATCATATGGGAAGTCAGATCTGGGTCAGGGGGGTGCACTCTTGCCATCGCCCAAATCCGACGGGTCTTCGTCCTCTGGCCATGGCGTCGACACGAGCTCCCCATCATAGGAGCTCACAGTCGGCGATAATGGCGAATCTCTGGCTCTACTCATGCGATCTGGCAGATCTATGGCGGATCTGGCCTCATGCGATCTGGTCTGCGCGACGGGGGATCTACTCTGACGGAAGAGGCGCGTCGATGGCGGCATTTCGCAATGAGGCACGTCGACCATCTGCCTCCTCGCTATTGGTCGGCGATGGTGCGAAGGCGCCGCATGAACCCTAGCCACCCATCGAAACGTGAAAGTACTCGTCGGGAAGAGGAAGGGAAGGACAATGGGCTTTGACGGGAGAGGAGCATAGGGGCGGCGGTGCTGAACCCCAACCGCTGCCTCCCCACACAGATCTAGGGTTTACTCTGTTTTAGGTTCTTTTATGGGGGAGAGTTTCTCTCTCTAGAATGTCTAGAGAGAGAAACCCCCATAATTGTGAAATAAAAATTGAAATATTGTTATTGAGGTTGGATCTAACATATTTTGATCTCTAATGAGATGGTTGTTGGAATTTAGAGGCTAGGCGAGACCCTTAAAAATCGGCATTTATGATTAATGAAATTTGAGAACTAACCAGTGTGGGTTGAATATCTCTTGAGAAGTAGCCAGTTTGGGCTGACTGTCTCTTGTATTGGTTTAAGTCCGGTAGGGTAAGCTAGCTATAGGTTGTGATGATTCGTCTAAAACTAAAAACTTAAGGACAGATATTAAGAGGAGACATGATGAAGTATGGGCAAACATGGGTATGATGGCCTCAGTTGATCTGCGGTGTAAGATGATTTTCCCAGAATTATCGAGGTGTGATTGGGAGTTATCCCCAGCTCATCGGCGATGTGGGATTCATCTTCGGAATTATCAAGATCGAGGCGACGCCTATGGGGTGTTTTGGAACTATGGAAGCGCCATAGCTTGTGGTGTGAGATGGTTTCCCCAGAATTATCGAGGTGTGATTGGGAATTGTCCTCAACTCATCGGCGATGTGGGATTCGTCTCCGGAATTATCGGGGCTTGGGCTTAATACTTACAGAATATCTAAACCTTACCTTAGTCATCGTAGTAATAATTCATGGCGAGGGATTAAACCCTATAATAAGGAGTACGATAAGGGCTTGCCCTTGGACCTATGTAGTATGGGATGCATAGAATCCGAACAAGTATGCATTAGTGCATCGTATTGTAAATCTCCATTAGGCATCTAAGACATATCATACATTGACATGTTTAGGATAGTCACTGTTACACTTTGTAATGCATTCAAGTTTGTGTTTGTTAATGTATAAATAATCATTATATTAGGCATAGTGAGGATTGCTATTTTATAATATTGCGTCGGTTGTAAGTAGCTAACGTGTCCACAGTATTCAATGCAGGCATTGAATTTGCAAGGAGATATAAAGATGGTTGATGCTAAAGATTACTTTCCGTTTTAAGTTGATGATGTTTAATTGTACATTTATATCATGTTGTAATTCATTTAATTTTCCACTGTGTTGTTATAAAAGAACTTGATGTAATAAAATTTCAAAATTCCTTGTAAAATTGTACGAAAGGAAGTAAGGATCCTGTTGTGCTACGAATTACCGTATTTAGGAATTCGGGGCGTTACACAGGCCATACTGCTTAACGGAGCAAACTTAAGTATGATTATATGCAAAAAAAAAAAAAAAAAAAAAAAAAAAAAAACTGAGAATGGTTATCTACCAAACTAGTAAAACTCAGTAAGGTTATCTGAAATTCACTCCTAAAAATACCTTTAATTTTCAATTTTTATACCTAAACATCTTGTTGCAGTGTAATCTGGGTCTAAAGTAAGAGAATAAACGTCGACATTAATTTGCAGGCAAATTAAAAAAAACACCACTTAATTTTTTTAGTAATTTAGTCCATTCAAGTTCAACATCACTTTGGCAAAAAACTTGAGGGGTTTTTTTTGGCTTTTAACATATATGACCCTAACAAATATGTGAATATCATGTATGCCCCTAACAAATATGTATTTTCATATTTTTCCCCAACAATATATACAACATCTCTTAATCACCCCTCTAGTTAAAAAAACTCTAAATGATGGAGAATTTTGAGTTTTTTTAAATGGACTTGATGAAAAATGACTGAAATATTCTCTTCTCTACCATTCAAACTATATATTCATCATCCTTGTAAATCCGGACAATTGTTAATCCAACCAAGACTCATTAACTTTTCTTAAAATTTCTTCATTTTTTTTCAAAAAATGGACAAACTAACAGTGCATTTTTGAAAACTACATATTCTTCATCACGTTACTTCTAAAAAATTGCCATCAATCTTGTTTTTAATGATAGATTATAAGCTTCCTCATTTATTTTTCTTAAAACTCTTAAATCTTTTATCATTTGATTGTCTAATCTGATATTTTAATTTGATTTCTATTTGTTTCGTAAGGGTAAAATCATAGTTAACTTAGTGATATTTAACATATGGGTAAATATGAAATAACGTCCAAATTTTTAGGGGCATATACGAAAATATATATTTGTGAGGGATATATATGATATTATCATATTTGTTAGGGATATATACATGTTCAAACCCCTTTTTTCCTTCAGAAATATAAAGTCGAGTGGTGTTGTTTCAAGAAAAAGTAGTCAAGGGTGATTCTTGAAACAGATATAGTTAGAGCATCCACAGTCGTTTGCTATATTTGACATTTTCTCATATTTTGATAAAGTTGGCACTGCAGTCGTTTCTTATTTTGTCATTTTATGGCAAACGTGCTACAGATCTCATATTTGAGAAACGAAATGGCGATTCTCATAATATAGGGGACGTAACATGTTGTTCCGTTCCATTTTTTAAAAAATCAGATTGGACGATACATGTTGTTTCGTCTGACCTTTTTTTTTATAATGATCAGACGGTACAACATGTACCGTGTAATAAAAAAAAAATTCAAAAATGACGTCAAACAGGTAATGTTGTCCCATTTGAAGCCATTTTAGCTTGGACGGGACATCAAGGGACATGATGTCCCGTCCAGCACAAACCCCACCTTTATTAGGTTTAATTAGGTAGTTTAGGTGATATTTTAATATTTAATTTATTTAATTTAACTATTTTAATATCTAATTAATAGTTAATTAACTTAAACATTATTAGCTTAACATTTTTAAATATTTTTTTTACTCAACGTGCTAGACAGAATATGTTGTTTTGTCTTTCTTATTTTTTTAGAATTTTTTTAGCAAACGATCACTACAGCGATCACGTCTATTTTTTATTTTTATTTGTGCCATTTTTTTAAATATAATAAATACCATTGTGGATGCTCTTAATGGGTGTTTTTTTTTTTTATATTTAGCCTAATTTACGAGTAAGTGGCTACAATCTAGGGAGCAAATAAGCATTAGATGCAACCACCCAGACAACAGTACAACACTGCTTGGAAGTTCGAGGTAATAATATGAAGAGATCAGATAAAGAGGGAAGTGAGATTATGAATCATTATATAGTAAAGGGTAAAAGTTTAGAATCCTGAATTTATAAGAAACTACACCCCCACCGTTTAAAAAGGAAAATTCACTTTGCCCCTCTGCTTCGTTAATTCTGATCAACTTTTGTTTAGTTTGGAATTGTCAACTGACAAAAATCTCTAAGGGGGCGTTTGGTACGCGGTAATGTATAAGGGAATCTAGGATTACTCTCTTGATTACCTGGTTTGGTAAGACATAGATATAGTTTTGTAAATAATCTTAAATTCCCAGGGTTATCAAATTAATTAGTTTGGAAGAATAAACATTCTCCTTGAAAAGTGTGGGATTTGTGGATTCCTTCACATAAAAAATGAGTGAGATTATTGCATACCCAAAACACCCTCCAATTTTCTGGCTTATCATATAACCCGCTCTTGTTCCCTCTAACCAAATTTACCCACAATTTTGAACCCAGCGCTACCCAGAACCCTCCCCCCCCCCAATCTTCCCTGTCCTTGACAAACGCCAGTCAAAACCCCAAATCCAGCCCACTGATTCCCGAATCGTTTGTGCAACGCATGAATCTTGTTCACTTCATCATGCGTAAAATCCCCTTTTTCCAGATCAGGCCGGAGGTAATTCATCCACCTATTTCGAAAACCGTTGATGCTTCTGTTCAATCCACTGTGTTTCAAAACTGTAGACCAGTTTTTCGTACCATGTTCCAGTATAGCTTTCTCCCACACCTCGTCTTCTTTAGGCATCCATAGCCCATTCTTGAACGCACTCATCTCGCCTTGCAGGACGGGCAGAAGGAAAGCTACTGATATCAAGAAAATGTACAGTGAGAGAGGAAGAAAGAAAGTTGGGGAGTAGGTTTCAAGAAACTGTACAGCGAGAGAAGGAGAAGGAATTAGTAGGATAAATTTTCTTTGTTAGTGCTGATTGTGGATTAGTTTTGAATGACTATATATAGATGATGAGTGTTTGGTGGGGGGGGGGGGGGGGGGGGTAAATGCAAACCAGAACAAAAAAAAAAAAAAAAAAAAACCTAATGAGGGTTTTGCTCAAATTTTAAAGGTATAGGTGTTTGGTGTCTACATTTCATTTTTTTTCTTTTTATTATGTTCTTCATCTAACTGGTTGAAATATATTTTAATCAGAGTGTAAATTTTTTTAGTAATCTATTTGTTAGTTTACTAAAGTTTTATAAAATATATATCAATATTGCTTTTGCACATGCATGCATATACATCAATTACTAAATTAGATAACTTTTTATATTTATTTATTTTTAAATAAAGTCAAAAGGATATTTTCGGTAATGTCTACTATAGAGATGAATTGATGGGAATGAATTGTTCTATACCAAATACGGTAATAAAGTATTCCCAGGCATGTAATGTCGTATACCAAACACAGTATTGCAACATTCCCGAGAATCTTCATTCACACCCTCATATTCCTGGGAATCCACTAATTCCTGAGAATTCTCCAATCCGCGTACCAAACGCCCCCTAATACTATAATGGGAGAACCCCTTAGTCAGTAACCCAACCCGTGCAACGCACGAGTTGGGTTACTTTGGTAAATATTTTCGAAAGTGGATCTGTTTGGTAAATATTTTCGAAAGTGGATCAGTTTGAAAATTATTTTCTTTTTACTTATGGACTAACTTGGGTAAATATTTTCGAAAGTGGACCTGTTTTGTAAATATTTTCGAAAGTGGATCGGTTTGGAAATTATTTTTTTTTACCCTTTTCATTATCCTTCAATTTTTTCCACGTGCACATGTGCACGTGTATGATACTTGTACGGTTTAGAAGGTTTGAATGGGTTTGTTGATTGGTGGTATAGGTTGAAGTGCTGGTTGTGGGGCCGAAGGTGGTGGGGTCTTCGTGCCCCCCCCCCCCCCCCCCCCCCCCCCCCCCGCGGCTGAGCTAACTAAATTGCCCAACCTGATTATTTAGGTGCCATACAGCCCAATATAAAAGATTGTTTTGCTTATTTATTTTAAAACAAACATGGGGGCCCCGTGTGATACGGAAAGAACTAGAAGCCCCATCGTCATTTTAATCACTTGTAATCTAATTTTTCTTAATTATTTTCATAATCTCATTTTAAAAGTGTTGGGTTTTATATCTTGCATACTTATTTCACTGAGAAGAAAAAGATGATGAAGTAAAGGAAAAACGAAGCATCAAAGAGTAGAGAAGCAACAGCAGCAGCCGCACAGTAACAGTAAGCATTTGATAGCAACTGTCCCAAGTCTCTGTTTGGGGTCGAGCGCATTGTGGGATCTGGACTGATATGTTTGAGATTTCTTTATCTCCAAGTTAAATCGTACGGCTTTTATCGTGTGTTTCTTTATTCAGAATATATCAAACGACTTATGTATCAAGACTACAATTTATGGTTTCTCTAGATCATTATATATATTTATATAACGACTCATTTCAGAGTCAAGAGCAAAAGAGAGAGTACTGTTAGGATTGTGGTCTCAAATAGATGTAGGCACAAGTTGAAGTAATAGAAGAAGAAGAGAAGACACGAAGTAGTGAGGAGAAGACAGCAACATAGCAAGAGAAGAAAGACAGCTTAAGGAGTTGCGGTCGACCACAACGGGATGGGTCGATCGACCTTGGCTGTTGTCATTCCAAAGAGTGGGACAGTCTACTGTGCAGTCAACTGTTCAGTCCTCGGGTCTTGGCGAGACTCATTACAGTTGACCGCAACAGGGTGCGATCGCCCGCGAGCGGTGCTATATGTTATTTGGGCTGACGGGCTTCAGATCCAATAAGATGTATTTGTGTATATCTTTTAAAATTTACTTAAGGGCTATATAAGAGGCTGCAAACTCCAGTGCAGCAAATCAGTAGAAATAGAATGGGTGAGCCATTATCATTGTACAACTTCAAAAGAGGTGAGTGTTGAGTGCTTCAAAGATGAGAGAGAGAGATTGGGAGTTGTGATCTTTTTGTAATCTTTGTATTTCTTGGGGAATAAAAAGTGTTGGTTATCTCTGCATATTATTGTGTTATTGTGAGATCTAGCGATTGTTGTGGTGCCTTGTTCTTGGTACATCAAGTTCTTGGGTGTTTCTGTTTCTTGTGGTGTGTCATCTGCTATTACACTACAAGTGGTTTCAGATTCTCTACAAGTGGTATCAGAGCAAAGGTTTTGTGATGGCCGATAGCAAGTCGAAAATCGAGAGGTTCGATGGGAGTGATTTCACGATGGGGAAGATTCAGATGATAGCGTATGTTCGTCAGAAAGATCTAGATGGTCCGTTGTTTGATGAGATTCATAGGGATGGCATTTGGGTCGGGTCCACATATTACTCGCCCAGCTCGACCCGACCTGCCATGACCTGGTTGGGGTTCGGGTCGAACCCGAAACCCTTATTGGGTCGACCGGGGTTTAAAAAAATGCAAATTCTACCCGATCGACCCGACCGGCGAACTCGTTGACCGAGTCAAACCGCCCACCAACCCGTGGGTTGTCGAACCGTTGAACCCGAGTGGGTCGAACGTTCGACCCGCATTGCAGCAGCAGCGAAACTAGCTTTGTGTGTGTGTGTGTGTGTGTGTGTGTGTGTGTGTGTGTGTTTTGGGGGGGGGGGGGGGGGGGGTTCCCTATAAATACCCCATAAATTCAATCTAAATTATTTCACACGTTAATCTCTTACTCTCTCTTCTACTACTACTACTACTACTCATTTCAATCAAATAAGCTCTATCAACTCTCAACTAAGTCTATTACAACTTCGAACATACCGAATTGTGTCGATTCAACTCTCAACTACGTCTAATACAACTTCCTCAACAAAGACGCTCTCTCTCTCTCTCTCTCTCTACGACTATCGGACTACGTGGTCTACTACACTTTTCAATCGACCACATCTACTTCTACTATTATTTTCTCTCTCATTTCTATATACGATTATCCGCGAAGTACAGTATCAAAATTTCACAACCCTCTCAACTATTGAATTTTGTTGTAGTTCTAATTTTTTTAGTCATATTTGTTTATTGGTTTTTCGCTTATCTCTCTCTTTCTCAACCCTCTTATTGTTTTTTTAGATTTTCTTTTTTAACATATACCGCCTAGATTATTTTGTATTTTTTCACATACACTATTAAAACACTAATTTTTTTTGACATACACTACTACTATAAATCATTTACTATGTCTAGATCACGAGGTAGCGGTCAGAGCCAAAATAAACAAGATTCCACTAACTCTTCACGTTGGATTCCATCAATCCCACAATTAGAACCCGAATATAACCCCATGCTAAACGTAGGTTCTCACGATATTCCTCCACACGACATAGAACAAGAAATGCATGATTTTGAGACACAAACACAACAAACCGAATCCACAACCCACTAGTAGTAGCAAAACTAGAGGAAAAATTAGTGATTGACACAAATTTTATACCTCCATCCTCGGCGAGGAGAACCCCGGTGTAGGACATAAGATTTGTATAACTTGTAACAAGAGTAACAAAAGGAAGAAGGGTGAGGGAACATGTACTATTAAAGGACACATTCAAAATGTACACCCCGAACTAGTACAAGACCAACAAGGCCAACAAAAAATCAACCCTAGGACCAGACAAATAGATAGCCACTAATATGATCGCGAAATTGTTCATCAAAAAATTGTCCAACTAATTATTAAGGATGAGTTACCTTTTTCCTATTTTGAGAGTAGGAATGTAGAGTATTTTAACCAAAATGCAATAAATCCTCATTTTAAAAGAATCCCTAGAAACACTCTCAAGGCCGATTGTTTTAAACTTTACAATGAAATGAGACACTTTAATTGCACTTTTATTTTTTTTACTTATAGAGTATTGTTAACTTCAGATTGTTGGAAAGGTTATAACGATATTCCAATGATGGGCATAACTTTTCATTGGATCCATAGTGATTGGATGATTCAAAAGAGAATTATATCACTTACTGCTTTGTCGTATCCCCATAGTGATATAGTTATTGCAACTCGTATTTTAAAAGTTCGTGATTTATTTCATATTCGTGATAAAAATTTTATTATTAGTTTTGATAATGCATCTAACAATAATACTTCGATTAGTATATTAAAAACACAATTAACTCCTCCATGTGATGAAATTTTTCATATTAGATGTACATGTCATATTTAAAATTTATGAGAACAAGATGTTTTGAAAATAGCCGAACCATTTGTGCATAATTAGAAATTGTGTACATTTTATCGCTTTAAGTGGCCCTATACTTCAACAATTTAAAACATAGTGTAATCTTAAAGGCGTACATTTTAGAAAATTTCGTAAGGATGTTAAACACCGATGAAACTTTACTTTTGATTTATTAAATGTTGTTACTCAATATAAAGCATGTATAAATAGTTTTTTTCTTGCAAAAAATATGGAAAATTTTCAAATGACTCCCGAATAATCATTTTATACCGAATCTTTGTTAAAAATTTTAAAACCTTTTAAAACTGCAACTATATCATTTTCAAAATCTGATGATACTATGATGCAAACTTTTCAAGAAATGATTGATGACACTTACATTAGCCATATTGTTAAACCCGTATACACTAAAATTTTGAAGTATTTTAGTCATCCTCCTGTGTTGTATTGTATTGCTATAGTTATTGATCATCGTATCAAATTAGTGGGTACAAAGCGTTTGATTGAAATATTTTTACTTGGAGATGAATCTGAAATTGTCTACAACACATTTTTAGCTAGCTTTGAATCGATATTGAATGACTTGTATAGTTGTTATGATAGAATTTTTGCATATAGTAGTACATCTAGTATAGTTACTTCTTCTTCTTCTACTTCTAGAGGTAAGGGTAAGAGCACATTAGGAGATGTCACTGCTAATTTACTTGCTTGTATTCAATCAAAAAAACATACAACTTCTCATGTAGGGAACCGTAGTGACTTCAAGTCAAAGGACTACGTACACCATGGTCACTGTGATAACTGCTTGTGACACTCATGTAACGGTCCATGCAGTGTTCTCATGGTGGGTCAGTCCAGTACATTATTACTCTAATATGTACCCATGTGAAAACTTGATATATCATATCCATGACCCGTGAGAATGATCATGGTCTACGCACACACTAGTAACTATGTATTATCGTTGTCCTAATTCACAATAATACTTGACTAGGGATATTTAAGAACATTGTTATGATTTCAGCGAATATGATCTCACAATCAAGTCATGCACTTGATATCCCATGACATTGAACTTACTATTCAAAGGACTTTATTATGTTCATTTAATTCACAATAAATAACATAATAAATAAAATGCCTAAATATAAAATAAATATCATAATACAATGTAAACTAGTAATGTCAATACACAACATGCCTCTAAAGCATACACCAACACTAGAAGTGAAAATTGTTCAAATACTCAATGAATTAAAGTACCTCTCTTCAAGATCATATAAAGGAGTCCAATTCAGGGTCGACTAAATTGAAGGGGCCGAACGCAGATGATCTTAAAGCTTTCATGATGATAAATTCACTACCAGATCTATACAAGCATCTGATAACCACCATGATAGACGGAGAGTCTACCAAGGAGAAGTTTTCCATAACCGCAGTGATTGAGGGCTTGGAGGAGGATGGAATTCGGAAGGGGACTCACAGGTTGACGTTTACTCCTACAAGTTGCATCGGGTGGATGATATTTTGAGTGGAAGAGAAAATGTAAGTAAGGGATTGATCTGTTGCAACTGTTGCAGAATGATTGGGCATTATAAGAGGGATTGTCAAAAGTTGTTGAGTCACTAGAGCACCAACATTGCTAGTGTTGCCAGTGCTGCTGAATTAGGTAATACTTCATATTATCCTCTTGTTTCGAGTTCTATAGAAGTGCATTTAGGCTGGTTTCTTGATTCGGAGAGTTTTTCTCATAGATGGTCCGAGAGGGAGTTGTATTCTACTTACAAGTTCACAGGTGATCGTCGTATGAGAACGGTGGTAGGTGAGATTTGTGAAGTAGTGGGTGAGAGAACAGTCGAGTTGGATGCGCCAGATGGAAACATCTACTCAGTGGAGAATGTCATGCATATTCCTTTGTTGAAACAGAACATTATATCCTTATGAATTCTTGAAGCACGAGGCTGCAGGTACACAGCTCAAGGTGGAGTTCTATCAGTTTGGGAAGGTCATTATAAGATGATGTTAGGAAAGAGGCGTGTATCGAACAACCTCTACAAGCTTTGTGGGATCGAGAAATCTTGGCCAAGTGTTTCTATGCCTTATGTCCATGAAGCGTCATCTAGTATGCCATCACTATAATTATCGAAGCAAGACCACGACGTTCGAATACCGTCAAGAGGTGGAGTGCCTCGGGGTAGGTGGAGTTTATGCAGAGGGCGGCGCCTATGTATTAATGCCTATTAAGTTGTGTCATTGAGGGGGCATACTGATTAGAGAAAAAAGTGAAAAAGGTAGCAGCTTGATTCAACTAGCCGAAGAAGCCACTTAACTGAGTTTGTTTGAAGGTGGAGAATGAAAGTGTCATGCCCCGCTTCCCAAAACATGGAAGTACGAAATGCAACTAAGGCCCAGCGAATGATATACATCATTCATAAATGGTACAATATTAACTCAATAATATAATATCATAATCACAACCACGCATGCAATATAATAATCACGTAAACAAAGAATAAACTTAAATAATCCATGAAATAACCAACATCTGGAAATATAACTTCGAGTCAAAAATGCCCGGATACACAATGTACAAATATCACAATAATAATAATAATAATAACATAAAACAAGATAATTATTTCAGGCTAAATCCAACTTCATCCTCTAGAAAATCTGCTTGCCGCATCCTTTTATCGATTCCTCCTTGACACTTGCAAGTTCAACATCTAGAGTTGGGAGGGGGGGGGGGGGGGGGGGGTTAGAACTAGATACGGACGAAATGTAGTAACAAGCAAAATAGTAAAAAGAAGCAAGGTATAATATGGAAAGAAATAAAAACAACATGATTGTGTAGGATGCAAGTGACAACCCAACTAAGTCTCAAAGTATAATCAATCAGAAACAAGGAATCATGTATTTGGGAAACTTGTAAATAAGAAGTCTTTTAATTTAGAAATCATGAAATCGGGAAACATGTCATGAAACTAGAAACATGCAAACGTGTAAACGGAAATCATGTAAACTTATAAACAGGAAGTCACTATTACAGGTGTAACAACCCTGATTTTTGACGAATGCGTCTTGTAAACGAACTGAGAGCTAATAGTAATGGAAATTACATTTTTGGTTAAAGAAATTGCTTTTCTCACTAATAACCTACAATTATGCATATGAATGTGTATCTGAACATATATACATACATGTACATGTTGAATTGGACTTGTGAACCCAAATGAAACCAAACAAACCCACAACACTTGAACCAAACCAAAGTGGCTCAAGCCTTAGGGTTGGCCGGCCACTTTGTGGAGGGAAACAAAAGGGTGGCTAGGGTTTCTTAGGATTTTGAACAAAAAAAAAAAGAAAGAAAGAAAGACAACATGATGGTTTTGTAAGAGCACATCACATCACCACCCACATGAGCCAACCCCTTGCATGATGAGACATTTTCTCATCTTCCCCATGGCTCAAAATCTGGCCACACCCTCTCTCCCTCTCTTCTCTTTTTGTTTTAAAACTCCATCCTTTCTACAACTTTCTCCCACTACTCTTACTCTCTTCCTGTGCTTCCAAACTCCATTCCTAATACACTTAGCTACTGATTTGGGAAGAGAAGAAGAAGGGAAGCCAAGGAGAAGAAGAACAAAGAGCCAAAGCAAAGGAGAAGAAGCAAGGAGCTAGAAGAGTCAACAAGGACTTACAAGCAAAAGAACAAGCTACAAGCTAAGGTGGGTGTTTCCAATCTCTTGTTTTGTTTTTTGGACGGTTGAATGGTGTTTGATGACTGAGAAAGTGACATGCATGACCTAGGAATGAACCTAACCAACTCGTTTTGTGTTAAGTAACCCAAACTAGAAAATCCTGTTAAAATACTGAATTTTTTGTTGTCAGTCCGTAGCTCATTGCATGAACATACTTGGAATTTTGATCTGAAATTTTTAGAGGATAATCATATAGGTGTCGTACACCTTCAGTAATTTTTATGGATTTTTCCTTCTATTAAAATAAATTACAAACTTGCATGCTGGTCAGAATAGAAAGAAACAGTTTTTATTGTTACTGTTGTGGGAAGAATGACATGTATCTCACTGCATGCTTATGGGAATGATCTGAAATTTTATTATGTCCTTTTTAAGTGTATCTAAGACCTAAGTTTCAATTTTTATGAGATTTGGACCACTGTAGCTATGTCAATAAAATTATGCAAACTGAGCTAGATATTTTAGTGAACAGATTTGCTGTTGTTACTGCCCTGTTTTTGGATGATATTCAAAAGGACATCAATGGAAATCTAATTGGTAAAATAACTTGATTTTTGGAACAGTTGTAACATCATGTGTCAGGAACTAGATTCTAAAATTTCATGATGATCTAACACCGTTTACTATTTTAGTCTGATTTTACCTCATGACTGTGTTGACATGATGTTCTGTTCTGAGATTCTGTACACTTGTTAAAGATGAGACCATAAGATATTGTAAACGACCATGTATGAAGAAACTTGAAACTACGAAGTTCTAGTAGACACATAGAACTTTCTGTATTGACCGAGAAATCATGATTTGGACAAGTATTCGATTTTATATGATTTTTATAAGTGACGATAGAAACACAGTAAATCCTATAGCTTACTGTTTTGCACCATGATCATTGAGATGAGTCTAAACTTGTATCTTGTTGGCTTAGAGTTGCAGTTTGAGGTCAAGACTCATGTCCTAGATGTGTTCTTGGGTTAGGACTCAAATTATCTAATGTTTCTTTCTAAGAGTAGCCCATAGTTACTTGTAGACCCCATTATAGACCACATTGTTCAATGTTTCGAAGTGAAATTTGTATTTGACATTGGGGTATGGTTGTAGACCACTTTGGGATGAAATTCATGTCTATTGTGTGCTTGTACTTGCTTTCTACTTTGAGTAGAAGCATGGGGAGTGCCCGATCACGATTCCTCAAAGAAACAGGACTGGGAATGACTCCGTTTTGTCATAAATGCCAAGTGCGTGCTTACTGTTTAGAATCTTAAATTGTCGTTTTTAGGACTCTTAGAACCCCTATTTGGGTATTCTTGGGTTAGGAATTACTCCTAGTATGGTGTACCTTGTTGGGATACGTTGGTTGAGCTTTGAGACTCTAGGACTAAGTCTTATGGCAAACCTAGATGGGTAGAATAAGACCCGTGTCGCATCGAATGTGTTGGAGGAGATGACTCGTGCGCCGAAGTACTCACCGTGCATGGATAGATTCCATGGTTTGTGTTTGGAGCTGCCACATGTCGAGGACCGTGGAGCGTTAAGTTTAGCAGGAAGCTATTTGTTGGTCGAGCCGATGTTGCAATCAAACTCCAAGCGTTGATGTGGTTGCGGCAATCGATGGGAACGATTCGCCGGGGGTTCGTGCCAAGTGTGGGCCGAGGCGGGTCAACTCTTGGGTCGGACAAGAGAGCTAGTTGAGTCCTAGTGTGAAATGGGTTAAGATCCATTAATGATATAGGTGACTAATTAGAAAGAGTATGCAAGTAGAACTTAACTAGTTGTTCATATCAAGCCAATTTGATTACCTAGTTAAGGATTAGTTATGGTAGATAGATCGCCTAACTAAGGGAGAGGTGTAGCGTGGATACTTTGGTGGGACTAGATCGAGTCTTGGTTGATTGTAAGGACAGGAACTAGCGAGGGTGTTCACCTATCACGGGGACATCGTGTCGACTGCAAGTTTTATTTTAGTGTAAAGATGAGTGTAGCGGAGTTGGGGGAACCCTATATCCGTCAGGTCCTTTGTTGATCAGTGCGAGCAGGAGGATTAGAGAAAGGCCCGGTAAGTGAGACTCTACGAGAAAGGCTCTAAGTCCTTCGGGGGGAAGCCCTGGTGTCCTTATATCAGCTTTTGGAGAGGTTCGGGGAGACAGCATATCAGGTAAGCCGATTGGATGACAGTCAATATATCGGGTAAGCCGATTTGATTACAGTCACGCAGGGTAAGCCTGCGACTGGCCATGATTTCAGTCACGCAGGGTAAGCCTGCGACTGACCAGTCACGCACGGTAAGCTTGCGACTGAAGTCCCGGGCATAGTGGAAAAAACTATGAGGATTGGACACCACTAACGACTAGCAAGGTAAGCCTGCAGTCTCACCATCAATGGAATTAGAAACAGGAGAGAGCACAATGTTAGGATGCATAGCGGGGGATCGCGCCCCATTAAATTGAAGAACGTCGTTTGGTTGGGGGGTGTGTAGTATGGGATGCATATCTTTCAACCAAGCGTGCATTAGCTTTAGGAGCATTGTATGCATAGTGTGTGCATTAGTTTAGGCCATGGCATACACCGACACTTGTTTTACACCACATTTTTCTTTGCATCAAATATTATTTGTGATTGTTGAGGATGGAATCGCTATATTATGGCGTAGAGAGGATAGCCGAATATAGTATTTCGTCAATTGTAATCAACTGACGTGCCCATAGTTATCAGTGCAGGATTGCCGACTTGGGATCGCGGGAAAGCAGAAGCAGGGGAAAACATCCAAGTAAAAGTTATTATCCAAATTTTATTGTACATTTTTGTTGTAACAATTAATTGTAATTGTTGTAATCATCAAACATTGTAATAACAATTTGATGTAATAAAATTTTTTAATTTCCTGTGACTTTTGTTGTGTTGTGACTCATTTGAACAAAGATCCTGGAGAGTGTCACGAGTTCCTATGTTAGGAATTCGGGGCGCTACAACAGGAATCACGGCCCCCTTCCGAGCACACTCTCCATTATTGTCCACTACTAGATCTTACCCTTTATTACCCCAACTTGTTGTTCTTTCACTATGATCAATCATAAACATACAACCAATGAAAACAGGTATCAAGGCAATATCAAAAAGATATCTGGAGTTATGCAATGCATGTTGTATTAGTTCAATTCATTAAATGTGAAAAACAAACTTGTTTATATTTAAGCACATAAAGATGAAATTCTGGATAGTAGTACATTACTGTACTAAAACTCACTTTCCCGCTCCTACGGGAAAGCGAATCCAATTCTGTCAAGGGTTCTTGAAAGTAGATTCCCTGCCGGTTCCAATGCCTATTCACACAAACAGCAATACACTACTGTACTAAAAATCATTATTCTGCTGCTACAGAAAAGTGAATCCGATTCTGTTAAGGGTTTTAGAAAGTAGACCCCCTGTCGATTCAAACGCTTATTCACACGATACATTCTAAGAACAATAACTATGCCTACCAATTAGTTTTTGACGAGTCTAGTGCTCAGGCAGCAACTCAGGGTCAAGTTCTCGTACATATAATTCTAATGAAATGTTATTAATAAATCTTACAAAAATTATAAAAGAACTCCTAATAATTTCCAGTAATATTCTAGTTATTCTTTGATCTTCATTCGGCTAACAACATATTATTTCAATTAATTAATTAGGACGATACACTCTCAAACAATTTTTTATTCTGAAATTTAGATGCTACAGTACTAAAATGTTAATATCTCACAATCTGTAAATTGGTTTGCGAAACCAAAAGATGTTCTGGGTGTTCTACACTCATAAGGCTACAATTTTCCTGTGTAAAGTTCTTTATTATATTATATGAAACTGGGTCAAATTCTCAGTACAAGTTCCGGAAAATGACATGGCAGAAGTCTAAAATTTTTGTTTATATGAATCATGATTCGTAAAAATATAATTTTACAACCAGAAGCTAGGCTCACAATCATACTCAGTAATAGATCAGATTGTTCAATTAATATGTCTGAAAATTATAACTCTACAATATCGAATACTAAATTAACAATTACACTACCGCATTGCAACACAATCAAACAAAGCTGAATCGTAACATGTACATATATATATATATATATATATATATTCTAAGTTGTGTTTGTGTAGTGCATGCAATAACAAGGATTTTTCATGGTCTTTTTAGAAGTATTGAATTGGCGGAAATCAAGTAGAATGACGTATATGAATGGATCAAGTTCAATCAACATATGAAGGAAAAAGCGTGATTGATAATGCTATGGATCAAATACAAGAGAACCACTTGCAGGAGTTCAAAGAAATTCTTGCCTTTTGCAATGATTACGATGCATGACGAGAATCAACGAGAGGAAGAAGAAGTGATGATGATAGCATGCGGTAGTGAGCAACAGCGAGAGGCAGCGAATCGCGACCGACAGCAACCACAATACTAACGAACTCAGCAACAACAGCGGGGATGATGAGTTGAAGCTGTTGGAATTGAAGCAGGTCTGCTTGGTTTTGAAGGCAGGTAGGAGCCAGCAATAGTGGCAGCGGCTTCAGGTGCTTTGAGAAGATGGTGAAGGCTGCAGTGGCTGTTGATGGAGGAAAACAAGGTGGTGTGGCTGGTTACGGGGTGGATGCGAGGAGAATGGCGAGGAGAGCTCGGGAGTGAGATGGTGTGGGGATGTTGAAGACAGAGTGCAGCAATGGTGGGAGGTTCGGGGTTGGATGTTGGACGGAGAGGAGGCATCGGGTGTGAAGGAGGATGAAGGAGTGGGTTTTGAGGGGAATTATGTGGCGGCTGAAGAGATGTGGGGGTAGGGGGTGGGTGTGGGGGTGGGGGGGGGGGTGTTAAATAGATAGCATTGAGTTCGGTAGGGTTTGGGCTTGGATAGTTTGCTTAATGGGTTAAGTTTGGGTTTGGGTTCACAAAATAAATAAGTTTAGGTTGGACTTACAAAATAAATAAACAGATTATAGAATGGATTCAGGGTCTGGGCTTTAACAAAATAATTGATTATCTAAGTGTACGCAATAGGGTTCAAAAGAACAGAAAGATTATAGAAAATTGAAATACAAGAATACGAAGAAAAGAAAAATAAAATTCGTACAATCAGGAAGGGGGATTACAGGAAGTGTCTAAATGAGTTTGATCACACAGTGTTGATAGCACGAGTATAAAATACAAGGTAGAGATTGTTGGGTTTTATGTCTTTCATACTTTGTTCAATGAGGAGAAGAAGAAGATGAAGCGAAGGAAAAACGAAACATCAAAGAGTGAATAAGCAACAACAATAGCTACACAACACCAGTCAGCATTTGACAGTTGACTGTTCCTAGGGACAGTCGATCACCCCAAGTCTTTATTTAGGTTCAAGTGCATTGTGATCGACTGCACCCTAGGGCAGTCAACCTTCAGCGACATAGACTCCAAAAAGATGGGTCTGAACTAATATATTTCGAGTACTTCTTTATCTCCAAGTTAGATCATAGTTCTAGTTGTTGCGCTCTATCTATATTTTTTCTCTCTCAATTCAATAATTCAAGTTCTCTTTCCATTTTGGGTTCTTCTCTTAGGTAACCAAATCCTCATATTTCTTTTCCTTCTATTCCTTCTTTTTCATGACTCGTTTGTAGTGGAAATTACCGTTTTACTCCTGAGAGCTTTAAGATTCGTTTTCGACCTGAATGGTCCCAATTTGGTTCTACTTTTTCCCATATCGCAAGCCCCCTACTCCAGAAGACTGAGTTTCACAATCTTTAAGGAGTAGTTCGCTCGTTTTTAATGACTTATAGAATTTATCGAAGTTGTCGGGGACATTTAGATCTCGCTCGGGATGTAACGATGCTTTTCTAAGTTTGTAAAATACATATAATTATTTTTTGAATTTTCTGGATTTTTGGTGATTTTTTCAGATTTTTCTGAATTTGTTTTCAATTTTTAATTTTTTTATTCAATTTCCGAATTTTAATAATTAATTTTCAAAATTTTAATTAATTATTCTAAAAATAAAATTATTTATTTCGAAAGTTAAAAATAATTTCCAGAATTAATAATTATTTTTATAACTTTTTAATTAATTATTTTGAATTTTTTATATTTTTTCAAAATTTTAAAATAATTAATTCGAATTAATAATTTAATTAATTAATTAATTAAAAAGAAAATACCTTGATAAGATCACATCCGTCCATCACGATCTGGGAGATCAGACGGTAAACGTGTTCCATCAGCTCGGTTTGGCACATGCTCGGATCGAATCCGAGCTACTAACGTGGCGCTCTAGGTTGCTGACACGTTAGTTTTGACCGTTTACTTGTCAACGTTGACCGTTGACCGTTGATCGTTGACAATCGAGGTTGTTGTTGTTGTTTTCTTCTTCTTCTTTTTTTTTTCCAGTCGTTCATCTCAAGTGTGCGTTGACCGAAAGTAGCTCCTCTTGGAACTCGACCATTGATCTGGATGTCGCGATTTTTGAGAAGATCGGACAGTAGACGCTTTCTATCAGCTCGATATGGCACTAGCTCGGATCGATTCCGAACAACTTTGGTCCCGAGCTGACGTGGTCCAATACGAGGTGCCACATGTCGTTGACAGGACAAACGCTGACCGTTGATCGAAGTGGCTCATATCAATCTCAATTGTTGACCTTTGATGGCATGAATTTTGAGGAGATCGGACGATAGACACCTACGCATGGTCGGAACGGCATAGATTCGTTCCGAGCTGCTGTGACCCCGACCAATAGTGGCCTCATGGGGGTAGCGCTTCATGTTGTTGACTGGTCAAAGTTGACCCAATCCACGTTGACTTAGTCAACCCTTCGGTTTGTCCTGGTGCAGCTACATTGTAACTGACTTTTCCGGTGCTACAGAGGTTCGAATGGAGCGTGTGACCACTCGTTTCGAAGTTGACTCGAAAATCTACAATTTATCTTCAAAAGTCAGTTGAAGAATCATCCTTCTTCACGATCAAAATAGGCCCGCAATATCTTTGTCTCCATGAAGTTGAAAAAAGTTTGGTATGACTCTTGGGAAGATCCGTGTAATATCCCGATCAATTATTAATAATAATAATTTATTATTATTTAATTATTTAATTATTTAATTATTTTATTTTATTTTTCAGATTTGAAATATTTTTGGTGGATATTACTTAGTTAATTATAAATCATCATCTGTATGAATACTAGTCCATATGTATATGCGTTATACCCGTTTGGTACTGAAATCTTCCGAGCCGATAATAAAATTTATTTTTATCATTATTATTTTCGGAATTTATTTTTATACGGATTGTGTGGTTTAACAAACGAAAATTATCGGTATATAAATTAATATATCCATATGCGTATTGTATCGATTTCGTATGTTTGTACAAATCGTGTTGTGTGTATTTTGGACAGAAATATCTCTTTTGACATGATAAATCAAATTTGGATGGCTAGATTTTGGTTGAAGGATTAAACCTAGGATTAATTAGATACATAAGAGTTTAGGGGGTTTTTCTTCTAGAAGTCTCTCTCCTCCACCTCACCCCTCCACCTTACCCCCCCTCACCTAGGTAAAGCCGACCTCCAAGTACCCAAGGGGGTTTTTGCAAATCCCCTTGGTGCTTTTTGCACTCCACCTCACCCCTCCACTTTACCCCCCCTCACCTAGGTAAGGCCGGCCTCCAAGTACCCAAGGGGGTTTTTGCAAATCCCCTTGGTGCTTTTTGCACTCTCCCCCTTCTCTTCCATCCTATAAATACCCCCTCCCTCCCCCCCCCTCTCACCTATTGTCTCATTTTACAAGGAAAAAAAAGAGAAAAAGAAAGAGAGAACAAGCCCCAACTAGAGAGTTCTTCTTGTAGGTTTTTTCATAGGAGCTTTCATAGAAGCTAGGGGGAAGGAGAAGGTGCTTTGGCTAGTTCTTCCTACTTAGTATACATGGTGGGGGTTTTTCTATTTTATTTTGTTTGATTCTTGTTCTTTTTTGTTGTGTGTGTTTATTGTATGTTCTAATAAACAACTTGGACTAAAGATCCTGTGCATATAAATGATGGTATGAACCAAAAATGATCATAAGAAAGATGGATGATGGAACTCAACACAAACAACCTAAAGGTTGAATCTTCAAGTTTTTATCATGGTTATTTTGTTAAAAATATACAACTTGGACTAATTGACATGAGCATATGAAGATTTGTGTAGTATAAATATTTACATACCCATTTTGGGTTGTAGAACTCAACAACTATTAAAAATATGTCTTTTATTTGTTTATTGCTCTCTACTTTGTTAAATATCAAATCTTGCTAACTCTTAGTTCATAAAAAGGTAGACTTTGTTATATGTAGGAACTAAGAGGTTAAAGAAAAGAAGGTTTGTAATATGTAGGACTTGTAATTTATAAGAAAGTGGATTTTGTTGTATGTAGGACTCGTAATTTATAAAAAGTAGATTTTTGTAATATGTAGAAATTTGTAGTTCATAAAGTTAGATTTTTGTAATATTTTAAGACTTGTAATTCATAAAGAGAAGTAGTCTTTGTAATAGCTAATAAAGATCCATGCTTGAGTTGTAGAAAAGATCGATGCTTAAGTTGTAGTAAAGCTTCATGCTTAAGTTGTAGTAAATATTCAATCTTAAGTTGTAGTAAAAGAATCATGTCCTAGTTGTAGTGTTTAGTAAAGAAACCAACATGTTGTAGTTGTAGTGTTTAGTAAAGAAGCCATCATGTTGTAGTAGTTGTAACGCCCCGATTTCCAGTAACTGGAAAACCGTGACATAAGCCAGAATCTTTCCTTCAATTAGCCTCAATACACAGAAAAAAATAGGAAAATTTAAAACTTTTTATTCAACACAAATGTATTACAAGTCTGAATGTTACAAAATTGTAATAAATTATAACAGTGTTACAATAATACCTTTACAATCCCAAGTGTTACAACTTTCAACAATTTATATCAGAGTACAATGAATAAAGAACAACACTTGGTATTTCACTTGGATACTTCCCAACAAATAAATGAATTACAACAATTGTTACAAATGGAACGATGGTAAACAATATAGATTACAGCGGAAATAAAATCGACTCTTGCTTCTCTCGCCTTGAGTCCTCCTGAATCTTGTACATATACTTCTGCAATCTAGTACATATTGAAATGGGGACATCAGTACATATACTGACGCTTTAAGGCTGATGACTAGCAGCAATTCTCCACTTAAGCAAACAGATTGATGAAAAGAGAAACATATATATATAGTTGATGCGTCAGTGTATGCTATGAATTAGACTCTAATGCAAGACTTATTAATCCAAGGATTCTCTTATTCTAATGCAAGCAAGACTCTGGGACAGTATGCAGCCCTTACTATATATGCTCCATATCAAGCTGTTTCTTCATATATAGGGATTTGAACCCGCACCATGAATTCTATTCTTGTACTTGACTTGTTTCTGAAGATTAGACATGACTAATGAGGTTGCCCTGAAATGATCTAATCCCGCCAGGCGCACCGGACCTCACTCAAATATCTGACGAATCCTTGGAGTTTCTTCGAACGCAGGTTAGCTCGAAGCATCCCCTGCCGCCCCTAGCCAGACCGTAGTCTATGGCTTCTCGCCCTTAGATACAAGGCAAGACGAAGTTCCGGGGGGTTCATCCCCCTAGCTCCGACAGGAATCTCTCCCGCTTATCAAGGCACTTCAGAAATTAACAGACGAAATACGGATCTCGTGCTCCCAACTTGTGAGAAGGCACAGACTGTATCTCTTTGACAAGAAGGATACAACCCAATAACACCGCCTAGTGCCGGCCTATAGGACAGGTCGGATCATAAGGTATCACCCTTAATACCAACTCTTTCCCTTCGGCGAGAAATGATAATAACTATAGGTTAAGTACTAATAGCCATAAGTTACTACCGTAACGATGTCACTAATCCTGAATAATCCTAGGGATGACAACAGTATTAGCACAACATGCTAGGTTTTAAGTTAGACTTCACAAAATAACTCTACTAGGCTGATCAACCTAGACTTACCAGAATCCCTAAGGATCTGGTTCATGACCTATCGATCCAAGACCCTGGCAATACGAACGTATTCGTATGCTACTATCCTGAACTTGGATTTCATCTATGCTCCGATCTGCGATCAACCTACACCGGTTAAGATCCGACGGTACACAAGGAGTGACTCGTCCAGTTCCTTAGGAGTAAGGTAAACACATATCTTGATGGTCGATAGCCCTAGGGTAATAATATTGCCCTAGACGAGCACAACAAAACTACGTACTAGCTAATAAGCTACATATGAGTACACAGAACACATACGGGCCAACAAGCTACGTATGAAACCAATAACTACATACGAGCCAGGCGGGCTACGTATGAGACAACAACATAAATACCAGCCAAATAAGCTGCGTATAAGACCACAGCTACATACGGGCTAGGCGAGCCACGTATGAGACAACAACATACATACGAGCCAAATAAGCTGTGTATGAGACCACAGCTACATACGGGCCAGGCGAGCCACGTACGAGACAACAACATTCATACGAGCCAAATAAGCTACGTATGAGACCAACAGCTACATACGGGCCAGGCGAGCCACATATGAGACAACAACATTCATACGAGCCAAATATGCTACGTATGAGACAAGCAGCTACATACGGGCCAGGCGAGCCATGTATGAGCAAGAATACATACAAAAACAACCATACAGGTAAACAACCTAGAAGCAACCAAACGTGCTTACTAGAAAAACTTGATCTTCTATAATTAGAAGCAACAGAAGAATCTAGTAACAATCTACGAAGCAAATATCCAGTCAAGACAGCCAGTTGCTGTACTTTGCGAACGACATAACTCCTACTCCTCTTATCGGAATCTAGCCCGAGAGGCCAATTCAGAAAGAGAAAGGTGTCTAATACAACTCTCTAGTTGGCCCGAACCTCACTCTACAGGTAAGACACTCTAAAACACCAGAGAACTCAAACAGCAATCACACTCAGCTCAAAGCTGGCTGCTGCATCTTCCAAATACCATAACTCCTACTCCGCTTATCGAAATCTAGCCCGAGAGGCCAATTCGGAAAGGGGAAGGTGTCTACTACAACTCTCTAGTTGGCCCGAACCTCAGATTCTACAGGTAAGACACTCTAAAACACCAAAGAAGTCGAACAGCGAGCATCCAGTCAAGACAGCCAGTTGCTGTGCTTTGCAAACGTCATAACTCCTACTCCACTTGTCAAAATTTAACCCGAAAGGTCAATTCGGAAAGAGGAGAGTCTCTACTACAACTCCCTAGTTTGTCCGAACCTCAGATTAATCCGGTAAAATACTCAAAAGTATCAAGCAACCAAAACAGCAACGTTCAGCCAAACTGCTAGCTGTTGTTTTTATAACGGTCATAACTTTTGCGTCTCTTATCGGAATTTAACCCAAGAGGTCAATTCGGAAAGGAGAGAATGTCTACTACAACTTCCTAGTTGGTCTGAACCTCTAATTCCAAGAGGAACCTTAAGTTTTATCCCCTTGAACCTACTGCGACGCTAACCCGAAAACACAGACTTCACTGTTTTGCCCTAAAGCTTGCTGTTTTGGGGGAAATGATTGTTTCACCCCCCAAAAAATCCCTGAAAAATCTACCAAAATTCTAGCATGGCAATAACACCCCTAAGAATGTCTCATATAAATTTCGGGTCAAAATTCTACTTTTAACACATGTAAACAAATATAACCCTACAACTATTTAAGCATGGATACAACATAAGCATGGGCTCCTTCTACAATCCCTACAACAATTTAAGCATGGTATACAACTTAGCATGAGCTTCTTACTACATCAATCCTACAACAATTGAAGCATGGTATATTACTTAAGATGAGTTTCTACTACTACTTAGCATGGGTTCTTTAGCAACATAAAACTAAGCATGGGTTATAATTTCCTACATATTACAAAAATCTACTTTTTATAATTACAAGTCCTACACATAATAAGAAAAGAAGTAATCCTTTTCCATTATGAAATCAAATAGACATGCTATAAAAGACTAATCTTTTATCATTATAGAAGCAAAAAGGAAACTTAATCTTCCATGTCCTAGAAGTAAAAATAGAAGCTTAACCTTTTTCAACCAAGAAGCAAAAGAAGCTTGCTTTTTAACAAGTATTAAAGTAAACATACAACAACTACTAAAAGACTTATCTTTTATGAGTTAGGATTAGAAAGACTTGATCTTTTGCATGGTAGGAAAACAACATACAACAAGTCCACTTTTTTTTTGAACTAGGGTTTGTAAAACTTGATTTTTAATAAGGTAGAGAGCAACATACAATAAAAGACTTATCTTTTATTTGTCTAGATGAATTCCACCATCCCAAAATGGGTATGTGAGTATTCTTACTTTATGCGCTCTTAGTCATAGTCCAAGTTGTAGTTTGGTGTTCAACAAAACAACAATAATAACAACAATAAACATAGCAAGGTTAAGGGTTCACCCTTTATGTGTTTTGTTCAAGTTCCACCATCCATGGGATCATTTTGATCCCTATGCTTAATAATTAGTCCAAGTAGTTCAAAAATAGCCGTACAAGTCTCAAAGACTCGATCTTTATGCCATTGTTTTGATTTCTACCATCCATCCTTCTCATGTGGTCATTTTTATTCATGCCATCATTCATATGCATAGAAATTAGTCCAAGTTGTTTAGAAACATACCTACAACAACTACACATCATAAAGATGGGTTCTTTTTATCCTACAACAAACAACCATCAAAGATGGGTTCTTTCTCACATACAACCCAAAATTAACCCTTAAAGATGGTTTCTTTTTCACATACACAAAATAAAAGAAAAGGAAACACATAAAAAGAGAAATAAAACACAACAAAGAGAAGTAGAGATCCCCCACCTTGGATCTCTTTGTAGGAAGAACTAGCCTAGCAAACCTTCTCCTTCCTCCTTAGCTTTCTACTACAACTCTTTAAGAAAACCTACACGGAAAAACTCTCTTGTTAGGGTTTATTCTCTCTTTCTTTCACTACAAGGAATTTGACATATAGTGACAGCAAAAATCCGTAGGTAAAAGGCGAAAAAACCGTAAGTATAGCCCGTAAAACCTATACCAACGGACATATTTTTCCGTCGTTTTTAATTAGCTATACCCACGGCAAAATGCTGTCACTATAGCCTATAGCGACGGTTTTTTCACCCGTTGGACAAAACCTCGGTGTTATACCCACGGTTTCGTATCCGTTGGTATAGGTTTTAAAAATGTATTTTGCATTCCTATACCCATGGTTGAAGCTCCATTGCTATAGGTTTTAGCGATGGTTTTCGCATTCAATTATTTGAATATATACTCATCGTTCTATACACAATTTTTTCTTATTAATTACGCTTATGATAATTTAATATTTTCTTTTATAATATTAATTTAATTATAAACCAAATACACAATGAAATAAATACATGTGTTTATGAAACAAAATTAAATTAAATTAAATTTCAATCATATTAAAAATTAATGAAGTATTACAAACATGTCAAATTCAAATTACAAAATAGTTAAAATGTCAACCTAAGAGTATCATACTGACATATAATAAGCATATCAAGTCTTATAACAATCTAATCCACTTAATTTCGAGGTTTGCTCCATCAACAGAAAATTAGCTTCCATTGCCAATAAATAGTGTACATCTACAACTCGCCAATAAATAACTCCGATCTACAATGCTGACTGGAAAATCATCTCAGCAAGTTCCTGTACCATCAAAAATTTAAAGGAATAGTTATTAGGCACATTCAGCGAAGGATAATAAAGAAAACTTGTTCGGCACAGGGCAAATCTCAAAACTATTTTGCCATCAATCTACAAAAAAGAAAACCATGTAACATATCAGGAAATAAATCACTAATGAAAGTAAGTATAAACTCTTAAAAATAAACTTACTTCTAATGTATTAAAGATGGTTTTAGCAGCGTGGCGGAAAACCGTTTCATAGTATGCTATGTTTTTAAAGATGCTTCAGTCATTTTAGAAGAGGAAAACTAAATCAATATTTGCACGGACAATACAAGTCATTTTAGGAGTTCAAGAAGAACTCACTGATTCTACAGGTATTTGATCAGTTGAGAAGACCAAAAAAAAAATCTCTAGAGCCATGCTTTCTGAAGATTAAGTTTCTACTTCCAAGTATACTTTTCACATTTAGTATTCATCTTATCATATTTTCTGTAAACACCTAATATCACGCAGCTAGACAACTAATAGAAATCTTATTATTAAAACTTCAAGAGGAATGTGCTCTTATACTGCTGCCCTTTTAGCATATAAATTGCAATGCTCAGTAATATAGAAGAACTAGTATCTAAAGTTTCGACACTTCCAACCAAGGAACTATCACAGAGCTTATTACTGAAATAAACATCTACAATTTAGCTTAAGATTAGTTCATAAGACTGATGACCTGCCAAAGATTCAGTAACCTATCATGCATCTAACAGATAAAACTAGATTTATTGCACATTATTATATTCTAAACTTTAGCTAAAAGCCTTGGAGCATATGTTTCTGTCTCATTATTTTTTTCAATGCACCCTTAAGTTCAAAGCTCCCAATGTTGCAGAAATTTTGAATGATGTAATAGACATTAAAAAAATACATGTAATACACTATAACTATATAAATGCTAAAGGTCATCCAGTCTCAAGAGTCTCATATCTCCCTCTTCCTTCTGGAGTAATACATGGAGATTAATTCCGAGCACATGAATTACTTGAGCATGGTGTAACAAAGCCAATTGATAATTAAAATTACATAATTAAATACATAATGTTAGACCAACAAAAAATTGCGGCAGGTGTTTTTTTGAAAATCAGAAGAAGAAAAAAATGTTTATCAAATATATAGTAAATGTTTCCCCTAAACAATGGATGGAACCCAATGCAACTCTGACCCATTTCAGAGGGATTATGCCAACCTTCACGAAGTCAATTTGGGTGATGCAATGGAAAGAAGAAATTACGGTTTCCTATCACTGGTTTTGTCTGAAAAGGGAATGGACAATGAACATGTAACAACTATGCTACTTGATAAAGAACTTAACCTGACATGGCAATACAATTTTATGATGTATTATATGCCATTGCATCCCCAAGATACTAGATCCAAGAATTTAATTTTCTAAAAAAGATTAGTAAGGATAAGAATTGGGAACTTCTTATCTCTCCTGTCACTCCTATCACTTAGCACACTAAATTCTGCTTTTAAAAATGAGTATCAAGTGGAAACACGTATATGCTGTGAGAGAAAACTTTGCATACAGAAAATGGATTTTACTATAAAATTATCACCAGTGTTAACCTTATTCAGTACAGAAGGATAGGGGAGGAAAAGGAACAGAGAGTGCTATTAGAGGGACTAAAATATCTAAATTCTATCATAACAAAAGAACAGTACATATCTTCTTTGAAAAACAAATCATCGAATTAAAGACTTGTGATAAAGACTGTTCTTGGTGTTTCAATTGTTGTTCTTGCATCATAAAGCAGCACATTAATGAGTAACTTCATACAGGGAAGAGGAATGTAGATATAAATATATATTGCATTAGAGTAATAAATAGATAAAATTACTTGCTCGACGCTTTTCATCACCATTTTGCCAAGAGTATTGGTAATGGCTGCATCAAAATGTAGGAAGCCAATCAGAAACCAATCATTTTGACTAGTAGAAATAGACTCAAATATATAGTATATTACAACACCCAAAAAAGAATACATTTCATGCAACTAAAAATTAGTTTGGACTAAGTTGGAGAGATCTGAAATTCATCCTAATATATCTCAAGTCTAAGAGCAATACAGTTGTCTGCTAAATACATGAATGGAAAAACCAACTATTCTACATATTAATAATGAATTCAAGAGCTTATTTATGGAACCTAAATTAAATCATGTCTTACCATTAATGAATTTCTGTTGGCGAAAAAGATTTGTTACAACAACTCCTGGATGAAGTGAGTTAGCAGTAATGTTCACGTTTTCTTTCTGTTCAACAAGCACAAAGAAACAGCTGGTAAATTTACAAGAAGCAAGCAACAAGAAGTAACAACTGATAAAAGAAAAATGAAAATATAAGAGAGAGAACGCAGTTATAGATGAAATCTAGTTAAAAAAACATTAAAAAGTTACAGATGAGATGATCCATCAATTCCCTACACTACAAACAGTACTTAAATCTGTGATCTTAGTAAATATCATTTATATTCTCAATTTATGTGCCCAGGATGTGTAATTATCAACTCAAATAAATGTTCATTGATTAGTTCTATAAGAATTAAGATACAACAATCCAACTTCATATACCTAAGTGTAGAATGAAGAGTGAGTGTGAAGTTCTGTGGAAGAGTGCATCGCATAGAGTATAGAAACTTGAAATCCATAGTTTAAGCAAGAAGGAAAAATATAATTTGAAATTGGAAAGCATACCACAAAACGCCTAGAAAGCTCATTTGTATGCAAAATATTCGCAAGTTTTGACTGTCCATATGCAAGATAGTTGCCATATCTGCAAACAAAAAAATGGATCATGAGGGTGAAATACCTAACCATGAGAATGAAAGCCATAATTTTCAATGATAATTACCCCGGCTCTTCATTAATCTTATCGAAACGAATCCCTTCAAGATAGGTCATTCTGTGGAGATCAGATGAAACATTAACAATCCTGCCTTCTATATTACTTTTTTGGGATGTTTCCTTCATCTTCTCCAACAAAAGACTTGTTAAGAGAAAATGACCTGTAAATGGGTCAATCAATTGATTAATACAAAAATTTGATAAAATCTCGTGCTAAACATTATGATTATAGTACTCAAGAAAGTCCGCAGTCGAAATACTGTTTTCTTAATCTCCTGTATCAGTCCCCATGAATATATTCAAATTTCAAACATTAAGAGAGTGAAGTGATAAAAGACATTCATACATTTCCAAACAAAAACTAGATGGCTGTATCTTGAATGGTGTATATGTACTTCAGACTATATAAACTTAACTGCAATAACATTTGACTTTCTTCCATATACAGATAGGGATTAAATCATGCGTGGGAGCGTACCTAGGTAATTGGTTGCAAACTGAAGCTCGACACCATCCGGTGAAAGTGCGTAAGGAGTAGCCATAATTCCTCCATTGTTGCTTTTAAAAAAAAGATAACAATCATTTTTCATCATTTATAAGCTAAAAGAGGCATATAACTTGCAGGTAATATTATGATTAAGAATTCTTACATGAGGATGTTAAGTGGGAGATCTAAAGAGGCAAAATTAGTAGCAAATTTTTTCACTGAGGGTTTTGAGGAGAGGTCTAATTCCAAAACATCAATTTTGGCAGTGGGTAATTCCTTGACAATTGCTTCTTTAGCATTACTGCCAGCAGACACATTCCTAACACCCATGACAACATGGACCCCACGCAATGCAAGAACTCAAGCGGTTTCAGAGCAAATGCCACTAGATGCGCCTGCAAATGAATTTAATTAGCCTAAATAAATGTTGTTGGCATGCATACTTCTACTACATGAAAGGTAGCTCATGAATTTAGAATCATACAATCAATTCAGTCATCAACATAAACTTCGGACAGAGCTTTTAAACATGCAGATGTGCACTGTTTGAATTTGTTCTATTTTCACAGTCCAACAGCAACTAAAAGTTTTCCTGTATGGGGCATTGGAGATGGCTATCATTCCTATCAATGGCTAACTACTTATTTTGTAAACTTCTCCGATTCTCATAAATTATGCTCCTCCAAAATATGATCTCAAACTACAGAAAACTGACTAATACAAAAATATTTCTCTCGACTCGTAAAGTTCAACTTTATCCATTAATTATAAAAGAAAATCAGTTAAATAACCCTACCATACTCAAACAGTTTAAAATAATTTAAAAAAACTTTTTCAAAGAACAATTAGGAAGAATTATAGAACTTACACAGGGAAGACGATCTCAACGCCTATCCCGGCAATGATTCTCCGAATCTGAATTGTTGTGTGTATTCCCGCATTTTGCTTTGACAAAACTATCCCTTTATAGATAGATGCCCTCCGCCTGTTCTCTGGCACTTCCTGTTTTCAATATTTCCCATATCTTAAACATTCATACTATTATAACCCAGAGAATGTTCGTGTGGTGTTAGCGTAATTGCCATTCTATGTTAACAAGTCTACATGAGCAATACACATTGTTCCCTTCTCAAGCATCTATTAACAACTGCAAACATTCTTCAATACCTAATACTTAAATAATGGTGATAAATTCCATATATTCTTCAAAAAGTGTGAATGAATCTTGTGTTTTTTTTCTCTATTCAAAAAGCATCTTACATTTCAACTACGAAGGGATATGTATTTTCCAAAATCATCGAATATTTACCAGTTTAATCTCGACAATGTCGCCGGTCCTAATATCAGGCACCACCCTCTTAGTCTCCGCCGCCTCAACCGCCCTCCTGTTCAAAATCTGCTCTCCACAAAATTGCAACTTATTAACAAATTTACCAAAATATATATACATCTTTTCCCCCAAAAAGAAATAAAAAAAATCGAAATAATTACCCCCATAACATCACCGAGCTTGACTATAGGTTTCCTCGGAGCTTTAATCTCTTCCTAGACTTCTTCCGTTACCTCAACGGTTTCGGTTTCGGAATCTACGGTTTCGACTGCGGCCTCCTCACCGGAATCCGACGTGGAATTGGAGGGGTTGATTCGGTGGATAACGGGTGATGGGATGGGGGATACGAACCCGATGGATGAGATGGGAAACGGAGTGGAGTTAGGGTAAGCGAAGAGGGGATGGTTAAATTTTGTAGTTTAGAGCGAGAAGATGGGGTTAGGCGAAGAGGGAGGAGGCGACAAGGGAATAGACTTGAAGTCGCCATTAGATAGCAGGGAAGAGGGGGGGGGGATGGCAGCAGGAAGAGGAGGATTTAGAGATTGGGTTTGGGGAGAGAGGGATTTAGGAGTTTTAGAAGGATAAAATGAAATATTTTGGGGGGAAGAGAGAGGGAAAATGAAAAATTTTGGGTGAAAATAAATTATGGACTATACCCACATTGTTTTATCTCATTTGTAGGTATATGATACCTATACCCACAGTTTTAGAGATCCGTCACTATAGGTGTCCGTTGGTATATGGCAAATTCCTTGTAGTGTTTTCCTCTCTTTTTTTGTTCTTGTAAAATGAGACAAGAGATAAGGGGATGGGGTATTTATAGGGTGGAAGAGAAGGGGGAAAGTGCAAAATGCACCAAGGGAGTTTTTCAAAAACCCCCTTGAGCAAATTAGGGGCTGGCCATGCTTAGGAATGGGGAGGGGTGAGGTGGAGGTAAGGTGAAGGGATGAGGTGGAGGGGTGAGGTGGAGGAGAGAGGGCTTCTAGAAGAACAACTCCTTAAACTCTTATGCATACTTAACCCTAGGTTTAATCCTCCATCAAAACCTAACTATCTAATTAGATTTTAATGACAAAAGAGATATTTTCATCCAAAAATACACACAACACAATTTGTACAAACATACGAATCGATACAATACGCATACATATGCATATATATGTATACCGATAGTTTCCGTTTGTTAAACCGCATAATCCGTATAAAAATAAATAAATTCCAAAAATAATAATAAAATAAATTTTATTATCGGCTCGGAAGATTACAGTACTAATTTGATACAATACAGATGTATACAGACTGATATATATATACAGATAATGTTTATTAACAAAACTGGGTAATATCCACAAAAAATATTCCAATAAAAATAAAATAATAATAAAATAATAATTTTTAATATCTGTCCGGAATTTTCCAAACATTTCTCAAAAATGCATTTTCCAAGATTTTGTACAAGTGCACAAAACTGATACAATACATGTATATACTTACTAGTATATATATCCAGATAACTTTTTATTTGAAAAACCAAGAAATTTTCATAAAAATATTTTAACTTGAAAAATAATAATTATATAAATATAATATCCGTGCGGGATATTACAGTAGTAGTGTTTAGTAAAGAACCCATCATGTTGTAGTTGTAGTATTTAGTAAAAAAACCATCATGTTGTAGTAGTAGTGTTTAGTAAAGAACCCATCATGTTGTAATTGTAGTGTTTAGTAAAAAAACAATCATGTTGTAGTTGTAGTGTTTAATAAAGAAACCATCATGTTGTAGTTGTAGTGTTTAGTAAAGAAACCATCATGTTGTAGTTGTAGTGTTAGTAAGGAACCCATCATGTTGCAGTTGTAGTGTTTAGTAAAGAAACCATCATGTTGTAGTAGTAGTATTTAGTAAAGAACTCATCATGTTGTAGTTGTAGTGTTTAGTAAAGAAACCATCATGTTGTAGTTGTAGTGTTCAGTAAAGAAACCATCATGTTGTAGTTGTAGTGTTAGTAAGGAACCCATCATGTTGTAGTTGTAGTGTTTAGTAACGAAACCATCATGTTGTAGTAGTAGTGTTTAGTAAAGAACCCATCATGTTGTAGTTGTAGTGTTTAGTAAAGAAACCATCATGTTGTAGTTGTAGTAAAGAAACCATCATGTTGTAGTTGTAGTAAAGAAACCATCATGTTGTAGTTGTAGTGTTTAGTAAAGAAACCATCATGTCGTAGTTGTAGTAAGGAACCCATCATGTTGTAGTTGTAGTGTTTAGTAAAGAACCCATCATGTTGTAGTTGTAATGTTAAGTAAAGAACCCATGCTTGAGTTGTGAAGTTGTTCTAGTTAATCTCCTAGAAAGAACCCATGCTTGAGTTGCATAGTTGTTCTAGATTCAAAAGAGCCCATGCATACTTGAATGGTATATTGTAGCATTCTAGTTAAAGAACCCATGCTTAAATTGTATATGGTAGTATTGTAGTGAATGATTAAAAAGATCCTGTGAACCCATGCTTCAGCTATATATTCTAGTTTAACTATTGTAATAAACCTATGTTCCATGTTTGTTCTAGTCGCCTTTAAAAAGAAATCAACGAAACTAGCACCACGGTAGTTCTAGCTCAATTGATAAGAGAATCCATGCATTTAGTTTCTAGGTGATTCTAGCTCAAACTTGAGAAAGAAACCAAGAATCTAGTTGCATGTAGTTCTAGTTCAATTTGGGAAAAAGAACCCATGGATTCTAGTTGTATGAGGTTCTAATTAAAATTGGACCATATCATGCGAACATTCTTCATCTCATGGGTAATAAGGGTTGAGAAAGTCATTAATAATTGTTAGTTTGATAAAAGCTAGTCTAGGGTCTTCTAATTACCCTAGGGGTCATCGACCATCAAGACCCGCATCTTACCACCTTGGAGACTATGGATAAATCTCACGCTCGGAGCCACGTTTGCTCGGATTTGGCTCCGAGGGACGTGGCTCGATCTGAGCCGTCAGATTTTGTACGAGCACAATTTTTGAGGCCTCGTTTTTCCACACTTTCACGCTCGGAGCCATGTTTGCTCGGATTTGACTCCGAGGGACCTGGCTTAATCTGACCCGTTTGATATGGCTAAAAATGGGGTTAAATCCAAACCGTTTAAAGTGGGCACGAATCTTAAAGTTATAGGGGCAAGATGGTAATTTCATCTACAGACGGGTCCGAATTAGGAACCGGGTCTCTCCTCTTGGACCTGCTAACCCATGAACGGGCCTGTTCAGTAGAGAATGGGTCTGAACCTGTTAGGGACCAGTTCAACAGGATAGGAGGAAATCCCGGCTTGTCCTTATCCTGAGGAGGTGGTTACAACCACCCCTATGCAGCCACTCTGGGAAGTAGGGATCCATCCTGATCCTGAAGAAGATCCCCATGGCGACTATAAAACCCCCCTACCTCCTACTGTCAAAGGTGATCACTCTTTGTGCACTTGAGCTCTTTCCCTTTACTTCTTCTGGTATTGATAAGAGCATCGGAGGGTTCATCGCCGTGATCCATCCTGGTGTTTCGAACGTTTGTGCCAGTCCGCGGGAGCACCAAGGAGTCAACTTGTAAACAAGGAAGAAGTAGGATTCAGCCGGTTCGAGTTCCTAAGACCTTACAAATTCTGTCTATTGCCTCACACCAAATCTAGTGGCAACAGATTGGCGCCGTCTGTAGGAAGTACTCGATAAGCAACCCCACCTTCCTCCTTCAACCAAAGCTACTCCTAGCCATGCCTCCCAAGAGGAAGCCCGCGAACTCCAACTGAAGAACAATCTCTTCTCATCCTCCTCCTTCGGAGGAGGAGGATCTCCCTCCACCCATCCCGCAGGCCCTGCAGCTCGAACAACATGCTCCTCAGTCCATCCTGCAGCCTATGGGGCCCCATGCAATAGTGGAGGAGCCTTCTCGACGGAGCTGCCACAAGCAACCTATACATCAGGTTCGGGTGTCCATCTACAACGCCTCCAAAGATTCTATGGCCTCCTATAGTCCTCCTACGCCAAAGGATCTGCGGGATGTGCTCAACAATAGGCAGACCGAGCCAGGGCCCGAGCTTCGGACCATCTAGACGAGAGGCAAACCTGCGAGGCGAACCCTCGCCAGGAGCACCCAAGGGATCGTCACCACGCCGATCAGACCGCAGGGGGTCCAACTCTCCCCAGAGGCGGAGAGAGTCACCCCCACATTGCCCAAGACGAAGCCGTTCTCCGGCTGGCCGTCCTGCAGCTCAAGCCAATCGCGAGCAGGAGGCCCCCATCACGAAGGCGAAATTTCAGCAATTCGAGGAGGTGGTCCTTCAGGCGCTCAATGCCGCCCCCAACACGGCCCTCGGGCTCCCAGCCCTCGGCCAGCTCCTTGCCATCATCGCCACTCCTGAAGTCCCAGATTGGCTGCGAGCCATCACCGCCATTCCCGAAGTCCTAGGCCGGCTCCGAGCCATCGCCACCCTTCTCTCGATCACCACCGCCGCTCCCGAAGTCCGCGTCATACTCCGAGTCACCCCCGTCGTTCTATCAGTCCACCACCTACTCAGAGCCATCGTCGTCGCAGCCCCAGACCTCCTCGACATGAGGACGAATCTCGGGGCTCAGCCCGGCAAGACCGAAGGAAGGACTCGGTCTACCGCTGTCTCTACGAGAGAGAGAGGCGCCTCGGCTAGCTGGATAGAGACGAGGAGCAACGGGCGAGGAACCTCTGCCCAAGCAGGCCCCCATTTTCCCCTACCATCATGGAGGCCCCTGTCCCCGACAACTTCACGCCTCCACACTTCGAGACTTACACCAGGGAGTCGGACCCCACAGATCACATTGAGAGTTTCAAAACTCTCATGATGATCCACCATGAGTCCGACGCCCTCCTCTGCAAGACCTTCCCGGCCACACTCAAGGGGCCAACCTGGGAGTGGTATTCTCATCTTGCGCCGGCATCTATCTTCTCCTTCGACCAGTTCGAAGGCCTCTTCCTCATGCATTTCGTGAGCAGTCGCCGCTCCGAGAAGACGAGCACCTCGCTGCTCTTCCTCAGCCAAAAGAAGGGTGAGCGGCTGAGGGATTATGTCAAGAGGTTCACGGCAGAGGCCAGGTCTGTAGCGCCCCGAATTTCTAATATAATAACTTAGAAAATACGTGGCACAATCCCAGCATCAACTTCAATGTAACAGTACACATAGCCCAAAAACACAAATAATTTTATTCCAAATTTTTTATTACAACAATCTTTTTCAAACACAGCGGAATTACAAACACCTTGAATTACATCTTTCTTTTCACAACACTTCTTTTACTAAAATTTTACACAAAGCTCTATTACATTAGTTTGTCTCCAAATCTATCTCAAGCATCCAACCTCCAAACTCTAAGCAACAACCTGTAACATATGAGGCTAGAGATGATCCCTAACCCCCAAAACTAAAGGGGTCAGCCATAAATGGTGTGAGTGACATAAAAACAAACAACATAATTTAATCGTAGAACATAAAGTCATCAACAACATGTATTAACCACAATAACAAAAGAATGAGGAATAACAAAGATGTAAAGCATGAAAACATCATAGAATGAAAACGACAAGTGCATCTAGTCTAAGTGTCAAGTGTAGGAAAACTGGAAAACTCATGCATAAAACCAAGTCAAGACAACACAAAATCTATATGCGGACTCTCTAATGCATACTTGTCGAAGTCTATGCATCCCATTCTACATAGGTTCGGTGCAAGTCCTTAACGTCTTCACATTATAGGGCTCAATCCCCCGCTATGCAACTATTCCTATCACGATGACTACTACGAGATAAAGATAAACCGTGAGAATTAGTCCATGCTTGATAATTCCGGAGATAGATCCCACATCTCAGGTAATTTACCTGGATAATTCCGGAGATCATCCCACATCTAAACATAGACACATCATCACATGAATACTCCATGTGCGTCGCCTCGACTTTGATAATTCCAGAGATCAATCCCACACCGCAAGCAAATCACTTGGATAATTCCAGAGATATATCTCACATCGCAGGTAATTTACCTGGATAATTTCGGAGATAAATCCCACATCTCAAGTAAGTTACTTGGATAATTCAGGAGATTAAATCCCACATCTAAAGCCATACTGAGGTGCATAACCCATGTTCCCGTTCATCATATCACCACTAGTGCATGTCCTTATTATTTTTGGGTTACTTAATTTCTCAACAAATCTCCCAGAGTTGGTGTACCCTACCGGACTTAACTCAAAACTGAACAACTGAAAAGCCTTAACAGGCCTCAACAAAAGAACTCATCGCCGGTATACTAGGGTCATACACATCCTCTAGAGACTCAAATTCAAATGTCCAAACCAACTTTCCACCATAAATAGCTCAACTGAATATCTTAAAATCACATGCTTAACAGAAGACAAAGTATAGACTAAAATATTTGAAGACCAATCATTCGAAAGAACATTCAAGTTCATGAAAACTCATCAGTACCAGTCGACTTATTACTGTAGTAGGTCGACTGTCCAGAGAGAAAATGTCCATGATTTTGAGAAAATAAGTTAAGTAATATAAGTTGACTTATAAGAGTCATAAGTTGACTTACCAACAATATAAGATGACTTATTAAAACATAAGTTGACTCACCAACAATATAAGATGACTTATAAAAATCATAAGTTGACTTACCAGATCATAAGTAGACTTATAAAAAACATAAGTCGACTTAAAGGAGACATAAGTCGACTTATAAGAACATAAGTCGACTTATAAAAACATAAGTCGACTTACCAGAGAAAATTTCAGAAATCTTTAAGAAAATATTCTAAGTGTTATAAGTCGACTTGCAAAGTCATAAGTCGACTTAAATTACAATATAAGTCGACTTAAAGGTCATAAGTCGACTTACCAGAGAAAAATCTACGATAACTTTGAAAAATAAATTCTAAGTGTACCAGTCGACTGAAAAGGGTCTAAGTCGACTGTCCAGAACGGATTTCAATGAACTGAAGATACAACGGCAGTATCGTACCAGTCGACTGAATAGTAGACCAGTCGACTGTCGGCCTACAGTTTTCAGAAATTAGGTCTGAATACAAAATCAAAAGTGAAGTTTTCTAAAGATTCATTGTTGGTGAAAAAATAGTTCGTATTCAGGTAAAATGACAAATCTCAACAAATCCTTATTACGGATATATTACTCAAAACATCAAATACCTCAAAACTCAAGTTCTCATGTTCTACATTCTAATTCTTCTATTAGGGTTTCTCAATACTAAATTTCTTTCACGAATCTTAATCAAAATCTGATTTATAAACTCAATGTCCAGATGTTCAACCATCCGTTCATAACCATACTCAAATCTTAACATGCTTTTTAGCAATACAATTTTATAAACCAAGATCTACTAGTCATTCATAGATTTCACATACATGGTCCAAACAACAACAATTGTTCACATGAATCATACCACAATATAAGATCCATATCATTCTCAACATCACTCGCATACATAGATCAAAACAACAAAACAACTTTGTATCACTCACAAATCAAAACAAAATAAAAACAATGTCACTCACCTTTGAATTGAAAAGATCCAACGAAAAGCCTTCCTTTTTTGCGAGATCCAAAAATTCTCCCCTTGATCACCAAGAAAATAATAATATAATAAATCTGGAGTTGTGCACCGAATGACGGCTACACACCCTCTTTTATACAGGCCAGAAATAAGATTTAGGGTTTTAGAAATGTATTTGCAAAATAGTCCTCCCAAAATATAACTTTTCTCATATAACCTTTCCTTAGTTAAAATAGATTAACTAAATCAAAATCAAATCAAATATTTTATCACTGAGTTGTCCAACAATCCAGAGCAGCCCAGTAAACAAGAAAAATTCAGATTTACAACTCAGGGTGGCGATTTTGCACAAAAGCCCTCCCTTTTGTAATATTTGCAATTACATCATAAAATATTCATAAAAATCCAGAAAAATCAGAAATAATATCTAATAATACATATTATATTTTCCAATCAAAGTATTTGACTTTTACTTTCCAGAAAACATTTGCACAAAATTCTACATGAATTCCATATTTGCAAAAACACCCTTTTTGTTTAAATATTCACCAAATCGACTTTAAATAAAATCTAAATATATTTAAACTCAAATGATAACCATGGAGAACCAAAATATCAGTAAAAATGAATTTTCATAATTTATATAAGATCCAAACGGCTTTTTTACAGAAAAGCCCCTCTCTTTCGAGATATTTATAAAAATAGTTTCTCTACTCAGAAAAATCCCAAAATGTAGAATACACTCCATTATAATTAGGAGAATTTAATAAAAATACAAAATTGGTTATTTACACCAAAAATATTTGCACGTGTTTCGCACGTGTAAAAAGATAAATCTTTAGAAAATATTTATTAAATCTCCAAAAAATCATTTTAATTCATTTTCAAATCTTTAAAATAATATTTGAAAATACGGGGTACTACAAGGTCCATTGCCTCATTGGATCAGTCGGTAGCTTCGGCTGCCTTCCAATCCAATGTCACCAATCCCGACCTCAGGGCTTCCTTAGCCAAGAAGCCTCCTCGGGACTTCTGCGAGCTCCTCCTTAGGAGTGAGAAGTACATCCGAGATGAAGAGGCTCTCAATCGCCACACTCTAGAGGGGCCATCTTCTGGGAACAAACGGAAGACTGCAGAGGAGGAGGGAGCTAAGAAGCTCCAGAAGGATAATGCGGGTCAGCGATGTCCTCTCCCCCGTTTCGAGAAGTTTACCCCACTCATTGCGAGTGTATTCGCCATTCTGATGGAGATTGGGAACGAGGGTCTCCTGCCTCCACCTCCGAAGATGAACACCCCCGGGAAGAAGAGGAACTGGGAAAAGTGGTGTGGTTTCCACCGAGACCACGGGCATGACACTGATGATTATCAGGCCCTGAAGGATGAGACCGAGGCCCTCATCCAGAGGTGGCAACTCACTCGGTTTGTGAGAAGGGACAGAGCCGATCCGCCTCCACCGCCCAGGGGGGCTAACAGGAGAACAGAGCAGCGCACGGAGACTTCGGAGGCCGAAGTAGAGGGCATCTTGCACCTGATACACGGAGGACCAATGGGGGGAGATTCTAACTCCTTTCAAAAAGCCTTCGTTAGGGAAGTCAACTCCGTGCAAAGCCGTCCTCCCCCTATGGACCTGGGAGTCCCTGTGACGTTCTCCGATAGGGACTTGGAAGGCATCTGCATGACCCACTGTGACGTCCTCGTCATCAACCTCAAAATGGCCAACTTTGACGTTCACCAGGTGCTGGTGGACAATGGATGTTCGGTCAACATCTTCTTCTTGGAGGCGTTCAAAGGCCTCCAATTATCAAGAGACCGGATCAAGACGGCTGGCTACACCCTTCACGGATTACTGGAGTTCTGGTAACGATCGAGGGAGTTATAACTCTCGATGTCACCGCTGGCAAAGCCCCGGTCACTTGCACGGAGCCGATGGACTTCATGGAGGTGGACGTGAAGGCCGCCTACAACGTGATTCTGGGTCGACCAGGCCTTGCCGTGCTCCAAGCCATCCCTTCTGCTTACCACATGAAGATGAAGTTTCGGTCCCCTGCAGGGGTAGGAGAGGTAAGAGGGAGTCAAGCGGCGGGTACGTGCTATATGACCTTGATGGGAGGCCCGGTCCTTTCCCTAGAAGCCCTCGAGCTCCCACCGGAGAGTAGCCAAACCATCTTCGAACCGGTGGATGAACTTGAAGAAGTTTCCTTCTCGGAGGAAGACGCCACCAAGACGTTCCGGGTCAGCAAAGCACTCTCCCCCTCCATCAAAGAAGACATCTCCCAGTGCATATGGGAGAACCGTGATCTCTTTGCCTGGACCGCGGCCGACATGCCCGGGATCTCCGAGGAGCTCCTAATGCACCATCTCAGAGTCGCCCCGAGTGTGAAGCCCGTTTAACAAAAGCGCCACAAGTTCGCTCCCGAGCGTCAACAGGCGATCAAAGAAGAAGTCGAAAAGCTCCTCAACGCTCGATTCATCCAGAAGGTGAACTATTCCGAATGGCTATCCAATGTGGTGATGGTCAAGAAAGCCAATGGGAGCTGGAGGATATGCATCGACTTCACCGATCTCAATAAGGCGTGCCCGAAGGACCCTTTTCCCCTTCCAAGCATCGACGCCCTGATCAATGCGACCTCCGGGCACAAGCTCCTCAGTTTTATGGACGCTTTTTCGGGGTACAACCAGATTCGGATGTTCCCTCCCGACATCCCGAAGACCTCCTTCGTGATGGACCAGGGCCTGTACTGCTACAGGGTGATGCCGTTCGGCTTGAAGAACACGGGAGCTACTTATCAGCACCTTGTGAACAAGGTCTTCCGATACCAGATTTGTCGAAACATGGAAGTCTACGTAGACGACATGTTGGTCAAGAGCACCCAAGGGAGTGAACATGTCCTCGACCTCCAAGAAGCTTTTGAGGTGCTCAAGAGACACAATATGAGGTTGAATCCGAACAAGTGTGCGTTCGTAGTCTCATCCGGCAAGTTCTTGGGGTTCATGGTCAGCCAAAGGGGCATAGAGGCCAACCCCGAGAAGATCCAGGCCATTCTCAAAATGGCTCCTACCTCCAACATCAAAGAGGTACAAAGGCTCATGGGGCGTCTAGCAGCAATCAGGCAATTCCTCTCCAAATTCGGAAAAAAGTGCCTCCCCTTCTTCAAGGCCCTCAGGGGGGCTAAAGGCTTCGAATGGGGGAAACAACAACAAAAGTCCTTCGACCAGCTCAAGGCATACTTAGCTAATCCCCCGATCTTGAGCAAGCCAACACCTGGAGAGGTCCTCTACCTATATCTCGCGGCTTCGGAGCAAACCCTTAGCGTGGTTCTTGTAAGAGAATAGGACAGAATGTAGAGGCCCATCTATTATGTGAGTAAGGTCCTCCGGGATGCCGAACTTCGTTACCCGAAGCTAGAGAAGATGGCCCTTGCCTTGGTCATGGCAGGCCCGAAAGCTCCGCCCCTACTTCCAATCTCATTCGGTTGTCGTCCTAACCGACCAGCCCCTCAAGCAAGTTCTCCACAAGCCCGAGACCTCCGGATGCCTGATGAAGTGGTCCATCGAGCTGAGTTAAGATGACATCAGCTACCAGCTGAGAACAGCAATCAAGGCCCAAGCTCTGGCCGAATTCATTATGAAGAGCACCATCCCTGACCCTTGCGATTCATCTGCCGACCCCTTCGTTTGGACCGTTTATGTGGATGGGTCTTCTTGCGCCGACGGAAGTGGGATTAGGGTTATCTTGGCCGGACCGGGTGCTTTCGTCCTCTAATACTCCCTCCGCTTAAACTTTCCAGCCTCAAACAACGAAGCAGATTATGAGGCCCTCATAGCGGGGCTCTGCAGGGCTCGCAAAGCCGGGGCCAAGCGGGTCAGAGTCTTCAGCGATTCGCAATTGGTTGTCAACCAAGTGTCGGGGGGAATACGAGGCAAGGGACGAGCGTATGGCCAGGTACTTGGCAAAGGTCAAGGAGCTTCTAGCCCTATTTGAAGATGTTCAACTCTTGCAAGTTCCCCAAGAAGAAAACGTGCAAGAGGATGCCCTCTCTAAGCTCGCCTCCTCGTCTCTCCAGGGTCTAGAACGGACCATCTTGATAGAGATCCTTCTCAAACCAAGTATTGATGAAGACAGTCTGGAGCCAATGGAAGCCTACCCCCTAACACTTGGGGAAAACTGGATGAAGCCTCTCCTCGAATACCTCCAAGACAGAGTCCTTCCCGAAGAACCAAAATAGGCAAGGAAGATCGGGACATGAGCTGAACAGTACACACTCCTGGACGGGGTCATGTACAAACGCTCTTACACCCATATCGACGGTCAACCCTATCTGAGGTGCCTCTCCTCAGAGGAAGTGCTCTATGCTCTAAAGGAGGCCCATGATGGTCTATGTGGGGCGCACTTGGGAGCGAGATCCTTTGCCCGAAAACTCTTGAACTACGGCTACTTCTGGCCCACACTACTGAGTGACTCCGAGGAGTACGACCGCCAGTGCGACTCCTGTCAGAAATTCGCCCCGATCCGTTGCCTGCCCCAAGCAAAACTCGCCTCCTTGGCAAGTCCAATCCCCTTCGCAATGTGGGGGATGGATTTGCTCGGACCCTTCCCTCCAGCACCGAGCCAGCTGAAGTTCTTAGTAGTAGTAATAGACTATTTCTCAAAATGGATCGAAGCCGAACTTCTTTCGACAATCACCGAGCACAAGGTCCAGAAGTTCTTTTGGAAGAACATCGTCTGTCGGTTCGGGGTACCTCGCATCCTTGTAACCGACAACGGAACTCAATCCACGAGAGCGACCTTTCGCAACTTTTGCTTCGACCTCGGCATTCAGCAGCGGTTCTCCTCGGTAGCCCACCTTCAGTCCAATGGCCAAGCAGAGAATGCAAATCGACAAATCCTCTCTGGCTTGAAGAAGAGGCTCGACCAATCCACTAAGGGGCTGTGGGTTGAACAACTCCCGAACGTGCTCTGAAACTATCGCACCACCAAAAGAACTCCAACGGGGGAGTCCCCCTTCAACCTCACATATGGTTTCAAAGCTCTCATCCCCTTAGAGGTGGGTCTTCCTTCACCCCGACTAATAGCTTACAATGAAGCACAGAACGCGAACCAGCTTCGCAACTGTCTAGACCTCATAGACGAAGTCCGCGAGAGAGCTGCAATTCGGCAAGAGACCTATCGCCGTAGGATCACTCAGACTTACAATAAGAGGGTACGGACAGCCAACTTAAAAGAAGGAAACCTAGTGCCTAGAAAGTTGTCAATCTCGATCCAAGCAAAAGAGGCAAGTTGGCACCCAATTGGGAGGACCATATAAGGTCTCTAGAGTCGTTTACCCGGGCGCGTATCAACTCGAAGACCAGGGGGCAGGAGGATACTGAGGACATGGAACGCGGAGCACTTGATGAAGTACCAAGAGGGTGCCTAAACACCGCTCCCAGCAACTTCCCCAAGAGCGCTCCATAAGACATGTCTAAATTCCTTGTATTTTCTCTTTATAAAAGTGTAAAAGCGGCTAGCAACTTAGAAGCGGCCGCCAAATTGTTTAATAAAAGTAAACTTTCCCTGCAAGTTTCCTATTCTTGAGTAGTCTAACTCTACTTAGCAAGTTCTCTATTTTGGGTAGTCTAACCCTACTTACAGAAAATTTTCGCATTAAAACGAAATGCTTGGAGTCCAGCAGTTGGTTCGACTCTGCTTCAAATACTTGCTTCTAAGCGAGTATGAAGCAGATCACCATTCGGAATTGCTCCTACAGCTGTTGATACTTTCAAAACAACACGCTTGGAATCCAACACTTGGTTTGACTCTACTGCAACTACTTGCTTCTAAGCAAGTATGAAGCGGGTCACCATTCGAAATTGTTCCAACAGCTGTTGATATCTTTTAAACGACGCGCTTGGAGTCCAACACTTGGTTTGACTCTGCTTCAACTACTTGCTTCTAAGTGAGTACAAAGCGAATCACCATTCGGAATTGCTCCCACAGCCGTTGGTATTCTCTAAACAACAAGTTCGGAGTCCAACACTTGGTTCGACGCAACTCTTGCTACTCGCAAACGAGTAAGTATAAAGCGTCCCACCCTTCGGAGTTGCTCCTACGACTGTTGACAATTGCAAACGCTAGCAATGCACACAAGTTCACAAAACGAGTATTATTTCATTAAAGTTTGAGAGACAAGTCTAATTACAGACAACCGACTCAACTTTACATCAAGATACAAAATTTGTGAAACCAAAATTACAAGACTATAGAAAGCTACTTTAGCACCTATTAGGGGTAGGGACACTTCGGTTGAGAGACACACCGGGGCAACGAATGTTGTACTGCCGACGCCCTACCTCGGCGGATGTCCCTAGCACAGCAAGCCGAGAAGCATCGTCCGCACCCGACCTAACGGTGGCTCCAACAGACGCTCCATTCGGTGAAGCGGTCACACCACTTTGCGCATCTTCAGGGTCTCGATGCATGGGCGACGAGCAAAGCACGAGCTCACGGAACGATATCCCCCTGTTACACTCCTCCCGAGTGCAAGAGGTGGTTCTAACGGTGCTTCCCTCAGATTGTGGTTGAAGACGAGTGACCTCTGCCTCGAGCTCGACAATCCGCTCTTTAAGCGAGTCGTCCTTCACGGTTATCTTCAAACGAGGCAGTCGCATCGAGCCTCCCCCTCGAGAGCCTTCGGTGATCGTCCGTCGAAGGTGAGCAACCTCCATGCTCTTATCGAAGGTCACCTTCTTCAGCTCGTCCCTCTCCGCTGCCACCTTAGACAGAGAGCGAAAAAGGTACTTCAGCTTCAAGCTGAAGTTGGCAGCTGCCGATGAGCCTACATCATCGCCTTCAGGGGTCGTCTCTTTAATCCGTTCCTCTAATTCCTCCTCTCTATGTCTCGGCGAACTAGGGTTGACCTCAAGTGATTAAGATCATATTTCGCTTTGTGGAGATCCGACTCCACTTCGCGAAGCTGCTCTTGGTTCCTCGCGAGCCCCAATCTCGTCGCCCCTAGACTGTAGCGCTCCGATTTCCATGTAACTGGGAAACCGTGACACATGCCAAGATCTTTTCTTCAATTAGTCACAATACACAGAAAAGCAGGGAAAATTTAAAACTTTTTATTCAACACAGAGTTATGACGCAAGAATTACAAATATCAATTTGTAATATCCAACCTGTAGCGCCTGCCCCTTTTTTTTCTTTTTGACTCCAAACTCAATTCTTCCAATTTCTATATCACTTTAAACATAAACTAAGATAGTTGTGTTTCAGGAAAAATTTCGGCAAAGTCTCCCCTGTAATTTCTACCCCGAAACACAAAAAGCTTACGGAATTCTGCTCTAAATTCCGTAGCTCACATCACAGGCAATAATATCATGGGCTCCCCAGGCCAAAATGAGCATCATCACACAGGCAATATATATATATGCTCTGGGGGCCAAACTCATGACAGTATATCAATTATGAATTAAAAACCATAAATTCCTTTTGAAAACGTAGTAAGTTTTTTAGAAAATAACTTGTAAAAACATACCACAACGCCCGGTACTCCACAACGAGATAGGTACGGGTCAAACCATATCAGGCCACTCCACACTCTACTCATCATCATCATCCACATACTTATACATCAGAAATACAATTTAAAGCCTAAAACCTTTACTATTTACAATTAAACCATAACAACAAATTTGTAAACTGGAGCTCCACTCCATAGAAACCTGTACCAACACCTCACCTCTACACTGCTGAAGACCTGTAACAGTAGGGGACCTAGGGTAGTCCAGGGACTCCCTAATCCCCAAACACTAAGGGGTTAGCCATTTCTGGTGTAAGTATAATTTATTAATTAAGTAAATAAATTAAACTTACGAGTAAAACATAACGAACTCACAACTACCAAGATAAACAAATCTTACTCGACATCTGAACATGTAAACCTCATAAATGGGATTTCACATCCAATACTCTCTGAGCCATCACCTGTATGTATACCCATACCCTCTCATAACATACATATCTTTAGTAATCATTTGAATAACCCCTCGCATAACCCAAATATTGATCTTATTGCATTATATCACGTATCACATCATAGACATATGCATTCATTTGCATACTACCACATTCATTCATGTCCAACCTAACATCTCATTGCACATTACCAATTACATGCATTTCATCACAATATACTCCACATCCCAACACGGTTTGGCAATAACATATCACACCCAAAGCCGACGGCTTGGGTAACAATTACCGCACCCCAAGCCAAACTTGGGTGATATCACATCACATCCCAAACCCATAGCTTGGTTATTGATTTACTTTGACTATTACACTCGCAATCCAACTTGAATGGAAAAGACACGTGTACATATAATTTATGTGCCAGTGTATGTTATGACTTAACTCTAATGCAAGATTACCAATACAATGATGCTCTTATTCTAATGCAAGATTACTAATACGATGATGCTTTTATTCTAATGCCAGCAAGTCTCCGAAGCAACATGCAGCCCATACTACATGCACCCCATCTCAAGCCGTTTCTCCATATATAGGGATTTGAACCCGCGTTATAAATTCTAATTGTACACAACCTGTTCCTGACAGATACAACATGACTGATGAGGTTGCAGACGTGGTCAAGTCCTACCAAGGCAGTACGCTCATGGTGTCTATGCCCCACTAATGCAGTCCGCTCGTGGTGTCTATGTTTGCCACTACTACCCGGCTAACCGGACCCACTCAAAAACCAGACGAACCCTCGGAGTTTCCACCAACAGGATAGCCCCCTGCCACTCCCTAGCCAGACCGTAGTCCATGGCCTGTTCGTATCCCCAGCATAGGACCCGACGGAGTTCCGGGATCCATCCCTAGCTCCGCCCGCCTTATCATGGCACTTCAGGAATTAACAGCGCGAGATACGCAACCCGTGCTCCCAACTCGTGAGACGCCACCGTACGTATCCCTTTGACGGGAAGGTACAACCCAATAACACCACCTAAGATCGGCCCCAAAGAATGGGTTGATCGTACGGTGCACCCTACTACCAACTCCTCTCTTTCTGGCAAAAAGGTTAAGTAAATGATCTTTATAAGTCACTACCCTGATGATGTCCCTAACCCTGAACAATCCTAGGGATGACAATATTATAAACACAACATGCTAGGCCTTAAATTAGACATTGCAAGACAACTCTACTAAGCTGCTCAACCTAGACTTACCAGAACCCCTCAGGATCCGGTTTCTGACCCATCGATCCAAGACCCCGGCAATGCGAACATACATGCATGCCACTACCCTGAACTTGGATTCCGTCTATACTCCGTTCCTCGATCAACCTACACCGGTTAAGATCCGACGGTACCCAAGGAGTGACTCCTCCACAGTTCCTTAGTGTAAGAAAACATATGTCTTGATGGTCGATAGCCCCTAGGGTAATAATATCACCCTAGATGAGCACAACAAACTGGGTACTAGCTAACAAGCTATATATGAGTAAACAGAAACACATACGAGCCAACAAGCTACGTATGAAACCAACTACTACATACGAGCCAGGCAGGCTACGTATGAGACAACAATATACATACCAGCTAAATAAGCTGCGTATGAGACCAACAGCTACATACGGCCCAGTCGAGCCACGTATGAGCAATTCACATACCAACAACCATACAGGTAATCAAACCTGAAAGTAACCAACCGTGCTTACTAGCAAACTTGATCTTCTATAATTAGAAGCAACAAAAGAATCTACTAACAGTCTAAAACAAGCCTTCTATCAATGAGAAGCCAAAAGCGACATCCAACTTCTATCGAGCTAACGGTTGTTAGTGACCTTCCTAACCCTCATTACCCATGAAAATGAGTAATGTTCGCATGATAAGGTCCAACCTTATCTAGGGTCTCATACAACTAGAATCCGTGGTTTTCCTTCCCAATTGAACTAGAACTACATGCACTAGATTCTTGGGTTCTTTTTTCAAGTTTGAGCTAGGATCACCTAGGACTAAAAACATGGGTTCTCTCATCAATTAGGCTAGAACTACCATAGTGCTAGTTTCATAGGTTTTTTTAATCTTTCACTATAATCATAATACAATGCCAGGGTGGTTCCTTGAATCTAGAACTACTATGCAACTTGAGTATTGCAACTATAACACAATGGCTTTTCACTAACGCTACCACCACAACATGATAGTTCTGTTACTTAAGCACGAACCTATAATGGCCTTAAGCATGGTGTATAACTTAACATCAACCTACAACAACTAATCGTGGTATATGACATAACCATCAACCCACAATAATCTAATCATGGTATATAACATAACCATCAACCCACCACACTCTTAAGTATGAATACGATTAAGCATGCACTTATAACAATCTTAAGCATGAATAATCACTACAATCTAAACATGAAGCTTTACTACAATTTAAGCATGAGCTATACCTAAGCATGGATGGTTACTACAACTTAAGCATGCATGTTAGCTTAACATGAATATCCACTTACTTACCATGGATATTTACCACAACTCTAAGTATGGTTCTTAACTTTCCTACAATAATCCAACAACACACCATGTACATAAACAAGAGGTCGTACTTACATATTTCGATATTATTATCTATGTGTAACTGATCCCCATATACACATATATGTTATTCAAACATCTTTTAAAACATCAATACGTAAATAAATTTATACTCACGTAGTTCTCAACCCACAAAAACACATAAATAAATTAACTCACATATATCTTTAACCACAGAAATACGCCAATAAATTACACTCACATATTTCTCAAACCATAAAATACATAATAAATCAATACTCACCATATGTTTTACAACCACAAAATACGTAATAAATCGATACTCACATATTCCTCAACCCACAAAAATATATAAATAAATTAGTACTCACATATTTCTCAACCGAAAAAATACATAAATAATTTAACTCACCACATATTTCTTAAATCACAAAATACATAGATAAATTAATACTCACCATATGTTTTACAACCACAAAATACGTAATAAATCGATACTCACATATTCCTCAACCCACAAAAATATATAAATAAATTAGTACTCACATATTTCTCAACCAAAAAAATACATAAATAATTTAACTCACCACATATTTCTTAAATCACAAAATACATAGATAAATTAATACTCACCATATGTTTTACAATCACAAAATACGTAATAAATCGATACTCACATATTCCTCAACCCACAAAAATATATAAATAAATTAGTACTCACATAATTTTGCGAAGATCCATCGCGCCACCATGCCACCTCGCATCCAAAGTCACAAATATATCCTATCATCAATTTCAAGCAATTAAAACTCAAATCATCCAAACCAATCATAAGAGCTAATAACACTATTCCAAATATCACACAAGCATTTATTGAACGCTCGGGATATACATGTGCGATGCACGTGATAATCTAATGCCTATGATATTTTCATCCCCAAATAATTACTAAAATCGCTCCAAAAATATTCTAATAGCCCAACTACAATTTCTATTACTATACGAGAATTAATTCATATCCATACAATTCTTTTTTACAAACCCAAAATCCTATTTTACTAACAACTTGCAATCTCTCTAAAATCCGCTAATTTCTCACATCTACCACTTCCAACATCTCTAAATCTCTCTACCCTAAAATTCCTACTCAATAAAAACTAACCCAACTAAATTTTATACAATAAAATAGTTAGGGTTTTACCTTCCCGAAATCCAACCAAAAATCCGACGCTACTACGATGTAGAGAATCCATCACTTAGTCAACCCCTCGATTTAATTTGAAATCCACGAAGAATCGGAGGGGATTTGAGGTGGGGGGGAGAGAAGGCCGATGGTTCCTTTTGGCGTCGGGATGGAGAACGGGAATGGGAAAGAAGAAGAAGGAGGAAGGAGATGGAGGGGGTGTGGGTTTTCCGTCGGCTGGAAGTGAACGGAGAAGGAGAAGGGGAAGGAGAGGAGGCCGGGGGTTTTCTTTTGGATTCGGGATGGAGAAACGAACGGGAAGGAGAAGGAAAGAAATGAGAAGGAAGGAGAAGATGGGTAGGGTTTTTGTAAAAAGGGAAATAATAAATAAAGAGATAGATAAATATCTAAGGGAATATTACATATAAGCCCCCCAATTCTCAATACAATTCAAATAAAACCCAACTCTCTACTTTAGTAATCCAAACCATACAAAATACATTAAAACCACTTCGTAATAATCCGTATAAAATAATTTAGTTTTCGAAAATAATAATAATATAAATTAGACAATAACTGATATTTCTCAATTAAAATAATAGTTATCAGAAAAATACATACTCGCGTGCAATTTTCGATTGCGCACACATTACGATGCAAAAATGGCCATATGCTATTTTTCGGATTGTTACATAGACCGGCCTTGAGACGTGCCACTTCGGCCACCCGAGACACATCGATGAGTGGTAGTGCTTCGACAATCTGAAAAAAGTCCACAACAGCAAATAAATTATCCACAACTAAGGACACTATGTAGCAAAGCTAAAACTAAGCAAGTCAACCACGCGACGACTTAGGAGTGGGGCAGAGCCAAGCAATGCCGAACTCCCAACACTTTTCAAAAAGTGTTTCAACACTTGTTCATGAAAGTGTTTCAAAGCAATGCCGAACTCCAACACTTGTTCGAAAAAGTGTTTCAACACTTGTTTCAAGAAAGTGTTTCGAAGCAATGCCGAACTCCAACAGTTGTTCAAAAAGTGTTTCAAAGCAATGCCGAACTCCAACACTTGTTCGAAAAAGTGTTTCAACATTTGTTCAAAAAAAGGGGGGTGTTTTCACTCAATTTCGAGCTTCAACACTTGTTCAAAAAATTTCGTTAAAATTTCAAGATTACAAGCGGTGGCCAGTCCGCAGTTCGACATTACATGATCAAAAAGTAAAAAGAAAAGAGAGAAGCAAGATACTAGACGAATCCGGTGTCGACCTCTTTCGAGCGATCCTCTGCCAAAGGCATCTCCTTAGGGACCACGATGGCCAGGGGCATAGCTTCCGACGGAGCATCCCCCTCGCCCTCAACATCTCCTCCCTCGACCCCCTCGGCCTCCTCTTCTTCTTCGCCCTCTTCGTCACCCTTGGAGACATCATCGAACTCGGGGATAGGGTCCGGAAAGAGGCACCACCCGGCGCAGCCCACTTCAGGGAATTTCTCCCTCACTTCGTCTATGGCACGAGCGTACGCCTTCGCCTTGTTCAAGATGAAGAACCCGTTCGCCTTCTCCATGGCCTGCTCCTCGACCTCCTTCACCGCCTCTAGCCTAGCCGCGGCGACCTCGTCTGCCTTCTCTTTTGCCGCCAGTTCGGCAGCTTGGAGGAGCCGGGCGTTGTCAGCCTCTAGCTTGGTGACCACAACTTCGAGGTGCCCCAACCTCGAGCTCTTCGACTCAGCCTCGGCTTTCGCCTTCTTGAGCTCCTTGGCGATCCGGACATTCTCCCCTCGAGCCTTATCCGCCTCGAGCATCAGCTCCTTCTCCTGTTCAGCTATCTTCTTCATTAGGTGGCCGAAGTGGCAAGTAACCTGCGAAGAGTAAGACTTAGGTTATTTCAAAAGAAAAGTTTCTAAATGCTCTGCAAAAGAGAGCTCGGGCTTCGAAACTGACCGACATCGCCGAGCGTGCGACCTCGAGTGCATCGTCCCCCATGCTACCCGCTTCCATGGCCGCCCCGTCCTTTGGCGTGGCAAGGTGTCGAACTGCCTGCATACATGCCGACGAGTCGCCTAGGAACCCGTCGAGCTTACGGACCTGCCAGTCCGGGATGAAGATCTTCTTGTGCTCCTCGGTTAGGAACACCTCGGCTTCGGCAGTTAACGGCGAAGCCACGAGCCCCAAGATTGCCGATAGCGGGAAGGCCCCCGTGCTCGTGGGAGCTGAAGCCGACACTGGGGTCGGAGGCTTCGGAGCCAAGGGGAGTTGCTTCGCCAGCTGCTCCGCTGCAGTACGGTGTGCCTGCACCCCTTCCGTGGCGGTCTTCGAGGCTACTCTCTTCCTCTTCTTTGGGGCCTTGCTGCTCAGAGCCCCGCGCTTCGTCACCAAGTCGTCGAAGTCCATCGATTCTGCAAAGAAGAGGGGGGGAGTTAAAAAAAATGGCCTACTAATCCTAGCGCTTACCTCAACAGAAAAAAAAGGCAACAACAAAACAAAACAAAATCGTACTAGGGTTTATCGAGCTAAGACCCCCCCAGAAGAGCGCCTCCTCGGTTAAGTCCTTCCAATCGAACTTCGGGCGATCGAGTAACGTCCGAACCATATCCTCTTCCTCGGTGCTGAGGGATGGGCTCTGCTTGACTTTCTTCGGCGCCAACTCTACCCAAGCTGTAGGGATCCCCCATGGCCCTCGACTTCGGATCAAGAAGTACTTATCCCTCCAATTCTTTATCGAGTCCGGGTAGCTGGCCAGCATTGTCCTGAACCTCGGAGCAAGATACCACCGGTATACGTCCTTATGCTGCTGATGCATTCGGTACACCGTCCGGAGCACACTCAACCTCGACTCAAAACTTGATGCCTGATAGTGGAGGATGAATCCGTTTATCAGCCTCCACACGTTCCACATATACTAAATGGGGCTAACGCGGAACCACCTCAGCACTTCGGCAACGAAGGGGTGAAGTGGGAGCCGAACTCCCGCCAAGAACACGTCGACCGGTCAGAAGCACATGTCAACGGGCATTGGCGAGTTGGCCCTCACCCCCGACCCATGGAGCATTAAGTCGAACTCCCTAGGGATTTGGAACTCTCCCGAACCCTTACCAAGTCCTCTTCGCTAAGGATAGAGATCGTCTCGTCTTCTTCCAACGTCTCCCTGGCCTTGTTTTCCTCGAAGCTTCGGCCCATCCCGTACATTATCTGCTCCGCTCCGCCTGGTCCTCCGGGAGCTCTTGAACCCTCGGTAGTCCAGTTAGAACCCCAGGTAACCTCCCGAACTCTCCCAACCTCCGATCCTCTTCGATCCTCGTCTTAACGATCACCAAAGTCTGCCTTACTACGGCTTTGCCTTTGTCAATTGGAGGGACCTGACTGGAGGAAGCCTCAGGGGCAAGAAGAGGGGAGGTCGCCTTTGAGGGGTCGATAGACATTCTCTAAAAGAAAGTAAGCTAAGTATGAAGTTACCTCGATTTGACAGCTATGGTTGGAAAACATGCCGGAAGACAGCGAATACTCGTCGGAAGCTCTCACTTAGTAAAAATCTCACCTGCGTAAAAAACCCGAGTAGTGAGCAAATGTGAGAGGGGGTGGAGATTTATAGAGACTGGGGTTGGTGGCGCAGTAATCAAGGTTAAGGGGCCCCCAACGGAGCAAAGGCCTGGCCCATTTGGTCGAAGACATGGGAAATTGCGTTGACTGGTCAAACGGTCTTGGGGTCCACAGGCCACGTGGCGCTCTCCTATTCGTCCCCGAGGTCAATTGCCACCGACGTCGAAATGCAAGAAAATGTGTTGACTAGTCAAAGGTGGCTAGGACTCACTGGCCACGTGTCGTTCTCCTATTCGTCCCTGAGGTCGATTGCCACCAATGTCGAAATGCAAGAAAATGCATTGACCAGTCAATGGTGGCTGGGACCCACAGGCCACATGGCGCTCTCCTATTTGTCGCCGAGGTCGATTGCCACAGACGTCGAAACGCAAGAAAATGCGTTGACCAGTCAAAGGTGACTGGGACCCACAGGCCACGTGGTGCTCTCCTATTTGTCCCCGAGGTCGACTGCCACCGACGTTGAAACACAAGAAAATGCGTTGACCAGTCAACGGTGGTTAGGACCCACAAGTCACACGGCGCTCTCCTATTCGTCCCCGAGTTCGATTGCCACCGACGTCTATGGATGGTAACTGGGCCGGGTCAACCAGCGTCCCACCCGCGACCCGGCCCGCCAACCCAGCCCGTTAATTTGCTCCGCGGGTTCGGGTCGAACCCGGTGAACAGTACCGGGTCGACCCGGGTCGCAATTTATGCGAATTAAATTTGCGAAACCCGGCCCACGAACCCGACCCAATTCGCGAGTTAGACCCGCAAACCCGCGGGTCGATCCACGGTTTTCGACCCGTTCGACCCGTACGGGTCGAACGTTCGACTCGTGACGGGTCGACCGTTGACCCGCGGGTCGAACGGTCGAAAATGCGGCTATTGCGCTGCTGATGGCTCTGTCTTGGGACAGAGCCGTTGTGAACGGCTTTTTGAGCCGTTGCAAATTTTTTTTTTTTTGTTTTTTTCCCACTTATTTAGCCTATAAATATCCCCAAAAATCTCATAAAAAATAACACCTCACTCTCGTACTCTCTCTACTATTATACATCATTTGTAAAGAATTTTTGAACAATTGTAGTATTCATCAAACAAATATACAAGGAGGCATATACACGATCAAATTTCGGTCGTATCGGAATCAAAATTCAACGTCTTCAACGTCTTCAACTCTCTTCAACCCTCGTCAAATCTACTTCAACCTCTTCTCAACTCTTCAATTGCGGAATCGGAAAAGCGCTCCTCCATCTTTTCTATTCTATTCTTATTTTAACGGTTTTTTTTACATACGCGTATTCCACGGTGAACGGTATCAAAATATCTCTATCTCTCTCGTTAATTTTTTTTTGCGTTGTAGTTAAAATTATTGTTCATTTTTTTGAACTTCTCTATCTCAACCCTCTTGTTTTTTAGATTTTTTTTTTGTATAATTCACCGCTCCTACATTGTATATTTTTTTTACATACTTTACTTTAGCACATTACTACATTATGTCTAGATCACGCGGTAGCGGTCGTAGCGGACAAGATTCCTCCTCCTCTTCACGTAGGCCACCAATTGTCCCAACTAGTGAGCCCGCCCAAGATTACATTGATCCTACTGTGGAACAATGTGGTACACACGACATGGATGTTGTAGGTGACATACAATTAGAACAACAACAACAACAACAACAACCCGAAACCACACAACCCCGTAGTAGTAGGAAAAGTAGAGGAGAAACTAGCGATTGGCATAAGTTTTATGATTATATCCCGGACGAACATACTCCGGGTATAGGTTTGAAAGTATGTAAAACATGTAGTAAAACATACAAATTCAAGAGGGGTGACGGCACCGGTACAATCAGTAGGCACATACAACATAATCATAAAGAACTTCTTGATCAAATACAAGGCCAAAAAAAAATCAACCCTAGGACCGGTCAAGTAGATAGCCACCCTTATGATCCCGAACTTGTTCGTCGGAAAATGGCCCGATTAGTCATTAAGGAAGAGTTGCCATTTTCCTATCCCGAGAGTAGGAACTACTTTAAAATCTGTATTAAACCCTCCATCTAACAATATTTTTCATGTTAAATGTGCATGTCATATTATAAATTTATGTGTTCAAGATGCATTAAGAATAGCTGATCCATATATACATAAAATTATAAATTGTGTACATTTCATTGCATTAAGTCCAAGCATTTTACAAGAATGGAAAGCTTGGTGTAGGGTTAGAAATGTTCCTTGTAGAAAATTTCCAAAGGATGTTAGACACCGATGGAATTCTACTTTTGATTTACTAAATGTTGTCACCGATTATAAAGCAGTTGTAAATAATTTTTGTATCGCAAAAAATATGCACAATTTTGAAATGTCTCCCACCGATTGGTTTTTTGCCGAATCTTTGTTGAAATTTTTAGAACCTTTTAAAACCGCAACTTTAAAATTTTCAAAAACATATGAATCTACTTCTAGTAGCATTTTTATTGAATTAGTTAGCATGATGCAAATATTTAACAAAATGTAAAATGATCCCTATATTAGTGACATTGTAATACCTGCATTTCAAAAATTTTTGAAGTATTATTTTCCTCCTCCTATGTTGATTTGTGTTGCTACTGTTATGGATCCCCATATCAAATTAGAAGGTATGAAGAATTTAATAGAAATGTTTTTTGGATATTTAGAGAACAATGTAGAATTAACAACTGATTGCGCTACTTTTTTAGTTCAGTTTGAATCTACGTTAAATAACTTGTATGATTATTATGATAGACGTTTTGCTTCTAGTAGTACAACTTCTGTAGTTAGTTCTTCTTCTGGTAGTTCTAAAGGTAAGGGTAGAAGTAGAATTGGTGATAGAACATTTAGTTTACTTGAACAAATTCAATCCAAAAAACCTAGCACCAATCAACCAAATGAATTAAATTGGTATAACCAACAGGATACTGAGCCTACTCTTTCCCCACTAGATATTTTACAATGGTGGAAAGAACATGAACACACTTTTGGTATTTTGTCAATTATGGCTAAAGATTTACTAACTCCTCATGTCTCTACAGTTTCTTCTGAGAGTGCATTTTCTACAAGTGGCAGGATTCTATCTGATTACAGGAATCGGTTGAAGTCCGAGGCGTTAGAGATGCTCATTTGCACAGAAGACTGGCTGAAGGCTGAAGATAGGACGCAAGGGAAAGCACTATCAAGTTCCACAAGTGGGAGCAACTCGCCCGAAGAACAACAACAACAACAACAACAATAGCTTTGCTTGTTATGTCAAATTAGAACACTTGTTCTCAATTAAAATTGTATATAAGAAATATGTTAGTGTATAAAACTTATTTGTGAATTGAATTCTTCATTTCGTTATAAATTGTTAAAATTGTATAACTTAAATTCATATGAATGATATTTCAAAATTTGTTGTCAATTTCACTCTTTCAATCTTATTATTATTATTACGATTTTTATTGTTTATTAGTATTATTACTTACTTAGTATTATAATTATAATTATTATTTTAATTTAAGCTACCAAAAAAAAATTTAAAAAAAATTATTAAATGTGCCAACCCTCGGGTCGACCCGATCCAACCCGGGTTGAACCCTAAAGGGTTCACGGGTTGGGCGAGCCACCCAAACGAAAAAACAACCCGGCCCGGCCTAGCCCGGATAAGAATGCAACCCGGCCCGGCCCGTATAATTCTACATGCCAACCCTTACTGGTTGAGCCCGGCCCGGCCCACTCGACCCGTTCGCCACCCCTACCGACGTCAAAATGCAAGAAAATGCATTGACCAGTCAACGGCGGCTGGGACCCACAGACCACGTGGCGCTCTCGTATTCGTCCCCGAGGTCGATTACCACCGACGTCGAAATGCAAGAAAATGCATTGACCAGTCAACGGTGGCTGGGACCCATAGGCCACGTGGCGCTCTCATATTCGTCCCTGAGGTCGATTACCACCGGCGTCAAAACACAAGAAAATGTGTTGACTGGTCAACGGCAATTGGGACCCACTCGCCACGTGGCATCCTCCTATTCGTGCCCGAGGTAGATTGCCACCGACGTCGAAACGCAAGGAAATGCATTGACCGGTCAACGGCAACTGGGAACCACTCGCCACGTGGTGCCCTCCTATTCGTCCCCGAGGTCAATTGCCACCAACGTCGAAAACACGAAGAAGCAGGGGCCCACATACCACATGTCATCCCCTAGACCTTAGCAAGCTTTCTGAAGTCAATTGCCACCGATGTCCAAGAAGCGAAGAGGAAGGAGCCCAGACGCCGCGCGTCGCCCACCTAGACTTCGGCAGACGTCCTGAAGTCAATTGCTGCCGACCTTCAAACTGGCCAAGTTCCCCTTCTTCACAGCCATCCAATCCTCTTGAATTACTCGCGGTTGCGTGATCAGGGGCCCAGATTCGGCCACATCAACCAGGGTCTGATTCACCTTTTGATCGTTCAGATCTTCGCGTCCAAGGCTGATGGACGATCCAGATCATGCCACGTCATAAATAAGTAATTACAATCATTTTTTAATTATTATTTCGAATTATTATTTAAAAATTGCTAAAAAAATGATTAAAATTCAAGAAAATTAATTAAAAATTCTAAAAAAATAATTATAAATTTGGGGAAATATTTTTGAGTCCCTGGGTAAATAATTATTGGTTAGAGTGATTAATTGGCGCTCCCGAAAAATAAATCATTGCTTTGCGAAATTGGATAAATGACTCGAAAAAATAATTAAAAATTGGGAAAAATCACCAAAATTCCAAAAGGGCCTAAGAACACACTTGGGCACGTCACCGGCTCAGAAAAGCGCCATCACCTCTCAAACGAGATTTGAACACCCTTCGAGAGCTCCGATAAAGCCCTATACGCCATTGGAACAACAAAACTATTCCCCAAAGGCTGTAATACACAATCTCTGGGAGTGGGGGGCTCGTGATATGGCTAAAAATGGTGTTAAATCGAAACCGTTCAAAGTGGGCACAAATCTTAAAGCTACAGGGGCAAGATGGTAATTTCACCTACTGGCGGGTCCGGATTGGGAACCGGGTCTCTCCTCTTGGACCTGCTAACCCATGAACGGATCTGTTCAGCCGAGAACATGTCTCAACCCATTAGGGACCAGTTCAACAGGATAGGAGGAAATCCTAGCTCGTCCTTATCCTGAGGAGGTGGTTACAACCACCCCTATGCAGCCACTCTGGGAAGTAGGGATCCATCCTGATCCTGAAGAAAATCCCCATGACGACTATAAAAACCCTCTACCTCCTACTGTCATAGGTGGTCACTCTTTGTACACTTGAGCTCTTTCCCTTTACTTTTTCTAGTATTGACAAGTGCATCGGAGGGTTTGTCGCCGGGATCCATCCCGGTATTTCGAACATTAGGTAGGTCTGCAGGAGCACCAAAGAGTCAACTTGTCAACAAGGAAGAAGTAGGATTTAGTCGGTTTGAGTTCCTACGAACCTACAAATTCTGTCTATTGCCCCCACACCAGATCTAGCGGCAACACCGTTGGATCTTGATCGAGCGCAATTTTTGAGGCAACGTTTTTCCCAATTTCATGCTCGGAGCCACATTTGTTAGGATTTGGCTCTGAGGGACGTGGCAACACGAAAGCCGTCTGATCTTGATCATGCAAGATTTTTGAGGCAACATTTTTCCACACTTTCACGCTCGGAGCCACGTTTGCTTGGATTTGGCTCCGAGGGACGTGGCTCAATCTGAGCTGTTGGATCTTGATCGAGCGCAATTTCTGAGGCAACATTTTTTCCAATTTCACGCTCGGAGCCACGTTTGCTCGGATTTGGCTTCGAGGAACGTAGCAACACCAGAGCCATCTGATCTTGATCAAACACAAATAATGAGACGAAGTTTTCCCCATTTTGACATTCGGGGACATGTTTGCTCAGATTTGGCTCTGAGGGACATGTCGAGATCAAGTTCGTTGGATCTTGATCAGGCGTGAATATTGAGACGAAGTTTTTCCAATTTCAAGTTTGGGGACACGTTTGCTCGAATTTAGCTCCGAGGGACGTGGCAACACCAGAGTCGTCTATCTTGATCACGCATGAATTTTGAGACAGAGTTTTCCCCAATTTCATGTTCGGGGACATGTGGGTTTGGATTTGGCTTCGAGGGACGTGACAAGATCAGGGCCATTGGATTTTGATCAGGCGTGAATATTGAGACAAAGTTTTTCCTAATTTCATGTTTTGGCGACGCATTTGCTCGGATCTGGTTCCGAGGGACGTGGCAACACTAGAGCCGTCTGATTTTGATCATGCGCGAATAATGAGACGAAGTTTTCCCCATTTCCACGTTCAGGGACACGTTTGCTCGGATTTGGTTCCGAGGGATGTAGCATGAACAGGGCCATTGGATCTTGATTAGTTGTGAATATTGAGACAAAGTTTTTCCTAATTTCAAGTTCGGGGACACGATTGCTTGAATTTGGCTCTGAGGGACGTGGCAAGATCAGGGCTGTTGGATCTTGATCTGCCGTGAATAATGAGACAAAGTTTTCCCCAATTTCAAGTTTGAGGACTCGTTTTCTCGGATTTGGCTCCGAGGGACGTGGCAACACCAGAGTCTTCTGATCTTGATCACGTGTGAATTTTGAGACGAAGTTTTCTCCAATTTCACGTTCGGGGACACGTTTGCTCGGATTTGGCTCCGAGGGAGGTGGCAAGATCAGGGCAGTTGGATCTTGATCAAGCGTGAATATTGAGACGAAGTTTTCCCTAATTTCAAGTTCGGGGACACATTTGCTCGGATTTGGTTCCGAGGGACGCGACAAGATCAGGGTCGTTAGATCTTGACCAGGCGTGAATATTGAGACAAAAAGTCCATTAACGTTGCTTGAAATTTCACCTTTTCGTATTCTACCGCTCAGTATTCAATGTTTACTTAGGCTTTTTACTGGTCTTGTGGGCCCAAAAGTCTTGGAAGCTCAAGCGACGCCCGTTTCTTACTATAACTTCCTACCGCTCTCACCATCCCCTCATTCTTCACTTTCACTCTTGGAAATTTTTTTCTTTTGCTCTTGGGTAGCTCCACTAGCGGTCGCGGCCAAGCAGTTGATTTTCCAGTGATATATTTTGACCGTAGCCATCACATCAAGGTAAATAATATTCTTTTTTATATATTTTACGATATGTCTAGGGTTTCTTAGGGAGTGAGACCTCCTCCTTGGACCGCAAAGGGGGGCAACAGTTGGCAGTTACCACGGCAGTGGATAAGGGGAAGATGGTGGTAGGATCGGAGGTCACTGAGACTGTGGTGGAGAAAGATAGGCGAGCTAGAGCGCTTGGCCGGCTTTCGGGTCCCCTAACAGGCCTTGGGGGAGTTCAGAGATACTCAGAAGACCTTTTGGCCAAGGTCATGTATGGGATGTATGCTTCGTACGAGGATAGCAGGTCGAGAGAACATTCTGAGGTTGACGACATCCTCTCCATGCTAACGGAGAAGGACTTGGTTCAGATCCGAGAGAGTTTCAAGATTCCGAAGGAACTCACTCTCCTTCTTCCTGGTGCGGGTGTTCGAGCCCGTACGCCGACCTCCCCTGACACATGTGTCTTCCCATTCGACGCATTCTTTGCCGGTCTCTGCATGCCTATCCCTCTGTTCATGGCCGAGGTGCTACAATGGTACGGTTTGAGCCCGATCCAGTATATGTCAACGGGTTTGTCCTCCAGTGCCAAGCGATAGGGGTCGTGCCTCAACTCACCATTCTCCGAAGGCTCTACCGTATCCATCAGAAGAGTAGGGTGGAGTACCGGTACTATTTATCTCCGTGTCAGGGTGTGAAGCTGATGACAACCCTGACTCTATCATGTTTTGGAAGAAGAAGTACTTCTTGATCCGAGGCAATGCACCGTGGCAAATTCCCATTAGGTAGATGGAGGAGGTGCCAAAATGGGCAAAGGCCAAGCCGGTGTTGACTCCGCAGGAGGATGAGATCGTAGGCAAACTCCTCGCTTGTGAACCCTTGGGTTGGAAGGAGTTAACCGAGGAGGTCCTCTTCGGTGGGGGTCTTAGTCCGATCGACCCTAGTACGCCCAGCTTTTGTCATTCTTTTAACTCGAGCTTTCCCCCTTTTCTTTTTCACATGCTCATCTCTTTGTTGTCTTTTTTACAGAAGCTTCGCAAATGGACTTCAGGGCGATGTTTCTCGACTGAACTGCCATTAGCAACAAGGCCCCCGATAGAAGGAAGAGGAAGAGGATGTCCTCAGGGCCGCAGTCTGCCAAAGTTGTGAAGGCCCCGGTGTCGGAGGCACCGGTGGTCAACTTGGAATCCGAACCACCTGTCCCGCCTACCTCCCCAGCTTTGACCGCCGAAGGAACTTCCACCGAGCAGGTATTGGCACTCGAAGCCCTCCTCTGACAGCAGCAGCGGAGACAATTCTTATCGAGGAGCACAAGAAGCTTTTCATCCCTGACTGGCGTGTGATGAGGCATGACGGTTTCCTCGAGGACTCCATCAGCTGGATGCAAGCGGTTCGGCACTTGCCGACCCCAAAGGATCGCGCTGCGCTGAAGGCGGGGATGGACGGTGACGATGCCCTCAAGATCGCCAAGGCAACCATGTCGGTGAGTCGAGTCTTGTTCTCCCCCTTTTCCTTTTCTTTTTTTTGGGTGACTTTCGTGCTTAAATACTTCTTTCTCATTTTTGTCCACGTAGATCACCTCCCATTTTAGTCGTATGATGGAGCAGTTCGCCGAACAAGAGAAGGAGCATAAATCGATGAGCGATAGAGACAGGTCGGAGTGCGCCAAAGTTGTGAAATTGTACAAGGCTGAGAAATGGTTGTCCGAATCTCAGGCGGCTCAGATCTAGCTCCTCGAGGCTGCCTTGGCTAAGGCAAACGAACAGACCTCCCAAGAGAAAGAAAGGGTGTAACACCCCAAATTTTTTTTTTTTTTTGAAAACTAAGTCTCTAAATTCAATTCTTTTAATTTCTATATCACTTTAATCATAAACTAAGAAAGTTATATTCCAGGAAAATTTGACAGAGTCTCCCCTGTAAATTTTGCCCCGAAACACAAAAAGCTTACGGAATTCTGCTCAAAATTCCGTAGCTCACAAACCACATAATATTTTCATGGGCTCCCCAGGCCAAAATGAGCAGATACACACAGGCAATATAATATAATGCTCTGGGGGCCAAACTCATAACGGATTATCAAATATCAATTAAAAACTATGAATTTCTTTGAAAAACGAGGTAAAATCTTAGAAAAATCATGGTAAGACTTACCACAGAGCCTGGTACTCCATGACAAGATGGGTACGGGTCACCAACATACTACACCACCTTACACTATACTCATCATCGTCATATACAGGCTTATACACTCATAATACAATTTAAATCATAAATTTCACTATTCCTATAACTAAAGAATACAAACTTTTAAAATAAAAAGTTATACTACCACTCCACGCCTCACCTCTACACTGATGAGAACCTGCAACAGTGGGGGACCTAGGGTAGTCCTCAGACTCCCCTAACCCCCCAAACACTAAGGGGTTAGCCATTTCTGATGTGAGTATAGTCATTAATCAAATAACAAATTAAAATAGTATAAAGAAAATAAATTAAACTTACAAATGCCAAATTAAAATAAGGCAACCTGAATCTTGAATACAACAACATCGTCACTACAATGACATATCAATTACTCTGCCAAACCTGCATTTAACTATTTAATTATTCATAACTTCCCACATTTCATAATACACTTCACATCAACCTCGTATATATATATACTTATCTTACATTCGCATAATACGAATATTCATCTTTCCATACTTATCGTCATATCAGCATCTCACTATTTATATTAATATAACTACATGATGTTATTACATCATTTCTCCAACTCTATTTAGCCATGCATTTCATTTACTTATATTATGTCATCAACACACACATTCATCTTGGAAGTTGTGCCGAGGCAGGTAGTTGCCACCATTTCCACGGAAATAGCGGGCGAGTAGTTCCCCGACACACTTCCAAGGTACACAAACTCATATCACAACATACTTTCTTTAATAACCATTTTCATACCCAATCTCATAATACAGGTATTTATTTTATTATGTTATAAAAGTATCACATCATAAACATATGCATCTATTCTCATACTACCACCTTCCTTCATATCTTATGACATAATTACCACATCTCATTGCCCATGCGATTTACTCACATTTCATCACATCATTAACACCTCATTAATTAGAATACTTATACTCATTGCATCAGAACCATGTTTTATAGCTCATTCACATCTTATTATATCACTTTAGTAATTTCTCATTCTTATAAACAATAAATCTTATTATCATTTTCACTTAATCCCCAAACACAATTTGGGGCCACACATATCACACCCCATAGCCGATAGCTTGGGTAATAATCACCGCACCCCAAACACACAGTTTGGGTAATATCACATCACATCTCAAGCCGATAGCTTGGTTATTAATCACTTCGATCACTTATCATCTTCTCTTTACTTTATTTCTCATTTCCGTCAATCATTACCACTATTATATCAACTCACCCTGCGAATTATGCCAAGGCAGGTAGTTCCCACCATTTCCACAGAAATAGCGGGCAGGTAGTTCCTTGACACAATTCCAAGGTACAACTCACATCAACTGTATTTTACTTTACTGACCACACACATAATACCATTACTTCGTATTATTCATAAGAACACATGTCTCTTTTATTATTATCATTTTAAATTAACCACGCACTGCATTTATCACTTCTTTTCATATACTAACTCATAACTCATTTTCTTTCACATTTATTTCTTTCACAACTACCTTTTTTGTCATTCACAATTCACAAGTCACTTTCCACTTTCTTTTCCACACGCAATTCACATTTTACTATTTACTTTCCTTTCCACGCACAATTCACATTTATTATTAACACTTAGTTATTTTATTAGTTTGTCGACCAGTGAGCCACAGTATCCCAACATACTGAAAGCCGACAGCCCAGTAAAACACGCGGACCGATGCTCACACAGAGTCTTACTCGTCCGAGGCTACGTCTTCCTCCTAGCCGAACTAGCGAGGGAACCACTAACCCCAAGTAGAACTTGGGTACTTCCTCCCGGCCGAAGCCAAGAGGGAAAAGCCACTGACCCCAGGTAAACTGGGTACTTCCTCGTGACGGCTGTCATCGAGGGAAAAACCACTAACCCCAGATAAACTGGGTACTTCCTCCCAGCCGATAGCCAGGAGGGAAAAACCACTGACCCCAGATAGACTGGGTACTTCCTCGCGACAGCTGTCATCGAGGAAAAGTCGGGCCTCAAGCCGATAGCTTGGGCGATAAAATCCTCGTGCCCCAAACATAGTTTGGGTCCTCGTGCCCCAAGCCGGTCCTTGGGTATTAGGAGGTCTAGCCCAAACCCCCAGGATTGCTGTAGGTACTGGTCAACAAAATCATCTGTTATTAACATTAATCGTTTCATCTTTCCAGTTTACTTTATCAACATAAAGCATCATAGCTTTTAATTCAACAATAGCCACATCCTTGACTTTAATCACAAGAATAATAACACATTTTATTAACACTTACTATCTCACCTTTTATCTTGCATTTGATGCACATCTGATGTCCACGATATTGATTATCATCTCGTTGTATCATATATATATGCATACCCCATGTCATTTAACATAGAAACCATCATGTTATTTAATTTACCATAACATCACCCATTATGAATACCATGCTATTAGCTACTTCATTAAATCCCATATAAACATACACCAAGTCATTTATCATATAAACCAACATGTCATATTATTGCCCATTAATTCATTTCAAACATAATTAAAATGTAAACATGCACCCACTTATTTAATTTCGTCAATTATTGCATCACACATCATAATCATCTCTATATATATTACAAATAAATATCACACACGCGGGTTTTCCATCATAAGGGACCAAAACCACTTATTTCCTCTAATTAAGTCTTATAATATCTAATTATAGCATACTAGCTGATACATCCTGTTTCATATAAGTAAAATCACTTATAAGGGCTTATATGCCCCAAAACATGCACAAACGTGTACTATAATTACACAGATCTTCAAAACATGATCACAATCACTAAATTCGTCTAATTACATCTTATAACATTCATCCATGACATGCTAGCCCATACACCAGGCTCCGCATATACCCGATTGCATATATCGGCCTATATACCCCAAAAACATGCACAAAACATGCACGGGGTAAAAATGCGCATAAATAATTTAATATATTTAGTTTTTATACTTCAACATGTCACATTAACCCATAATATAGGTTTTATATACTTAAAATAGTTAATTTCATCACATGTCTCAAAAACCCATTTTGGATCCTTAAAAATTCGTATTTTCAACGAAAATTCATTTTTTGGCATAACACCCACAAAACATATCAAAAGGCCACGAAATTTGGTCACAATATAAAATATTCATAAACACAACGTACTCACCTGACCGCTCGAGCAAACGATGTCCCATGTCCGTCCTGTAGCCAGTCGAAGTTCGACTTTTTCCTCCTAATTGAAAAATTATAGAACCGATTAGTTTAAAGCTCAAAACTCGACCTACGGACCTCCAAATTTGAATCCGTCTTCACCCACGCATCACAAATGACATATGTAGGTGAGCTACATCAACGGATTTCAAATTCGAACCCCGATACAAGAACTCACATAATGATCGAAGGCTTTCTAATAAGAAAATTCCCTATCTCCTAATTTCTTTAATCCCTTCTCCCTAATTTCTAAATTTATGGCTAATAATAATAATAGAACTCAATTACACCTCCGACCCAACAAATTCTCACCTTAATCTCGCTCGGGCATTTCACCGAATACCCGGCATGCACCTTATAATTATAACACGAGAACCCTACCATTTAATCACAAGTAGTTATATTTTAAAGCTCTAAATCTAGTATATATTGGCCACACAGATCTGGATCAAATGGAAATTCCATGGCATTCTATCAGTAGCTAAAGTCCTCATGCAAAATCATTTCTTGAATGACTATTAATTTTAGTAGTAGCTAAAGCCCTCAAGCAAAATCATCCCTCTGTACTAAATGACCCTTTACATAAATCGAATTTATGTTTAGTCAAGCTTAATACTAAAGCTATGCCCGGATTATATTCAACTCAAGTATCTATACCATTTGTGCATTCAAAAGTTTAAAATATAAATGAGGCTAAATAAAATATACCTCACCTCTACTACTCCTAACAATTCCAAACCTCCCTACAATAATATTTCTACTCAATAAAACTACCTACACTTAATTTTATACACTAAATAATTTAGGGTTTACCTTTTCGAAATCCTTTCGAAAATCTGACACTCCCACGATGTAGGGAACCCCTCAATTAGCATACCCCTCAATTTAATTTGGATTTGGGGAAGAATCCGAGTGGATTGGAGGAGGGGAAGGATCGGCCGATTGGGTTTCGATCGCTGCTTTAGGTCGGGAGGAATGGACGGGAAGGAAAAAGAAAGGAAGGAAGAAGGAAATGGGGGGGGGGAGGGGTGTTTTTATAAAATATAATGATAATAAGAATAATAATAAGGCCCATTTTCACTTAAGCCCTCCAATCCCAAAATATTACACTAACCTCCTACTCTCTACTTTAATAATACCAATAATACAAAGATACATTAAAATCACCTCATAATAATCCTTCAAAATTATAAAATAAGGTAAACAATATTTATTCACATAAAATCTCAACTCGTAGCTCCCAATATATCAATAACACCAATCAACCACAAATATTCATACCAATATCAATATAAAAATAATCATAAAATATAGCTTTAAAATAATTCTCACCCCTACAAAATATAAAAACGAATATTTCCGGTATTTTAAAATCCGAGTTGTTACAAAGGGCGTACAAAGAGAATGAGAGGGCTGACAAGGAAAAAGAGATGGCTGCGAAGGCTGCTGAAGACGCAGCGAGGGAGAGGGAGGCCGTAATGGAAGCAGCTGCAGAGGCAATTAGGCCGAAGCAAAGTTGCATATGCACGAAGATGGAGCAGTCTTATGCTCGGGCGCTGAAGCACGTGGAGGCATGCATCCCCGGTTTCGACGACTCGGGGTACTGCCTATATGATCTCCTCGAAGGCAAAACTACTCCGATGACTGCGGAGGTGATTGAAGAAGAGGAAGAAGAAGAAGAGGATGAGGGGGAGGACCTTGCTGAGGACCCCCAGGCAACCAACGCAGAGGCAACCGAGGCAGACGGTCACAGGGTCATAGCTCCCTTGGAGACTTCTACCAAGGTGGTCCCCTAATTCCTTATCGCATCTTTGTCATGTTTTTTAGTCGCTCTCTTTTCCTTTCGTATGCACTTGCATCGATGTGCTATAGCGGAATGGCCACCGCTTCAAAACAGTTGTGGGCTTGTTTTTCTTTCGAATCGCCCCGTAGTAGCTTCGTTTAGCCGTAACACCATCATGTGGCTTCTTAAACTTAGTAATTTATGCTTTCTTTTTGGTCGACTTTCCCAGATTGGAGAGGCACCGCATCTTCCTGCGCAACTCGGAGTCACTAGGTTGGGACTTGCGGAATCTCGAGAGAAGCTCTCCAAGGCGGGGTTGGAGCTCTACCAAGTGATATTGGCTCTAACTCATCGAAATATTGAGGTGAGGCATCTCGAGGGGACTCTTCGGGAGGTACCCCCCGAGGGAGGAGAGGTCGGCCCCTCGATGGCTGCCGGAAAGGCTTCAAGACTAAAGTTCCTTCGACATTCTTTACACGCGGAAAGGACTGAGAGGGATGAGCTGAAGAGTTCGTTGTCCAAGGTAAGGGCAGAGAGGGACGAGCAGAAGAACTCGCTGTTCAGAGTGAGGTCGGAGAGGGATGAACTAAAGAATGTGGTGCTCGAGAAGATTTTTGAAGCGGCTCATCTGCGAAGGACCATCTTAGAGCCATCTTAGGGGAGGAGTACAAGTGGGGTACCATGCTTGAAGCACTGTCACAGACGACTCTCTCAAGGAACAACTTGTTGAATTAGAGGCGGAGAACCTTCGCTTCAAGCGATGCTCCGAAGGAAGTAATGTGAGGAGAACCTCTTGCCCACGGGGGGAGTATGCGCAGGGGAGATCCTTCCATGAGTTAGCTCTCCATATGCCCCTTGCCCTACGAAATCCTGGGGACGCACAAAGTGGAGTGGCGCACTCGTCGAGCAGGGCATCTGTCGGGACGACTGTCAGGCCCGTGGGTTTGCTGGCCTAGAGACTTCCATGGAGACGAGAAGAGAGCAGTATGGTGCTCGTCTTCCCCATGTATCGCTTAATAAGAGTGTCCCCCTCCCTAGAAAGAGCTAGTGCGAAATTTTCTAATCTTGTAGTTTGTCTTGTATGAGTTTTTGGGTCTTAAATAACACTTGTATCCCCAATCCTGATTGAATAATATATCACATCTTTCGATCTTGGAAGTGTTTTGCTAACTTTCGCAAGAGAATTTCAACTATTATGGGAGCAATTTCGAATGGTGAGCTACTTCGTACATGCTTGTTCACAAGTAGCTAATGTAGCATCGAACCATGTGTTGGACTACGAACTTGTTGTTAAGAGAGTTTCAACAATTGTGGAGCAATTTTGAATGGTGAGCTACTTCGTACTTGTTTGTTTGTAAGTAGCTAAAGTGGCTTCGAACCAAGTGTTGGACTCCGAACTTGTTGTTAAGAGAGTTTCAACAGTTGTGGGAGCAGTTTTGAATGGTGAGCTACTTCACATTTGCTTATTTGTAAGTAGCTAAAGTAGCATCGAAGCATGTGTTGGACTCCGAACTTGTTGTTAAGAGAGTTTTAACAGTTGGAGCAATTTCAAATGGTGAGCTACTTCATACTAGCTTGTTCGCAAGTAGCTAAAGTAGCATCGAACCAAGTGTTGGGCTCCGAACTTGTTGTTAAGAGAGTTTCAACAGTTGTAAGAACAATTTCGAATGGTGAGCTATTTTGTACTTTCTTGTTCGCAAGTAGCATAAGTAGCATCGAACCAAGTGTTAGATTCCGAACTTGTTGTTAAGAGAGTTTCAACAGTTGTAAGAGCAATTTCGAATGGCGAGCTACTTTGTACTTTCTTGTTCGCAAGTAGTTTAAGTAGCATCGAACCAAGTTTTAGATTCCGAACTTGTTGTTAAGAGAGTTTTAACAGTTGTGGGAGCAATTTTGAATGGTGAGCTACTTCGTACTTGCTTGTTTGCAAGTAGCTAAAGTGGCTTTGAACCAAGTATTGACTCCAAACTTGTTGTTAAGAGAGTTTCTATAGTTGTGGGAGCAATTTTGAATGGTAAGCTACTTCGTACTTGCTTGTTTGCAAGTAGCTAAAGTGGCTTCGTTGGACTCTGAACTTGTTCTTAAGAGAGTTTCAACAGGTGTGGGAGCATTTTCAATGGTGAGCTACTTCGTACTTGTTTGTTTGCAAGTAGCTAAAGTGTTCGAACTAAGTGTTGGACTCAAAACTTGTTGTTAAGAGAGTTTCAACAGTTGTGGGAGCAATTTCGAATGTGAGCTACTTTGTACTTGCTTTTTTGCAAGTAGCTTAAGTGGCTTCGAACCAAGTATTGGACTCCGAACTTGTTGTTAAGAGAGTTTCAACAGTTGTGGGAGTAATTTCGAATGGTGAGCTACTTCGTACTTGTTTGTTTGCAAGTAGTTAAAGTGGCTTCGAACCAAGTATTGGACTCCGAACTTGTTGTTAAGAGATTTTTTATACGCCTCGAGGTAAGACAACCAGAACATTTAGACAATGGGTTTTCTGAGAAAGTAAACTGCTTTTATTAAAGATGACTAAGTGGCTGCTTCTGAGTTGCAAGCTATTATTACATTAGAAAAATCAACTAAACAATAAGAAAAACAAACTTAGGAATGCTCTAGGATTAGAAGTTGCTTGGAGTAGTGTTCAAACACCCTCTTGGTACTTCATCAAGTGTTTCGCATTCCATTTTCTTGGCACTCTCTTGCCCTCCGGGTCTTCAAGTTGATAAGCGCCAGGGCGAACAACTTTGGAGATCCTATACGGCCCCTCCCAATTAGGTGATAGCTTGCCTTTCTTGCTTGGAAAAGAAATTGATAGCTTTCTAAGCACCAAATCTCCTTCTTTGAGATTAATACAGCGGACTCTCTTGTTGTAGGACTGTTCAATCCTACGTCGATAAATCTCCTGACGGATGGAGGATCTTTCTCGTATCTCGTTAGTGAGGTCCAAGTTGCCACGAAGCTGGTTCGAATTTTTTCCTTCATTATAGGCGATCAGGAGGGGCGAAGGTAGGCCAACTTCAAGTGGGATGGCAGCTTTGGATTCGTAAATGAGTTTGAAGGGAGATTCTCCTGTGGGGGTCCTCTTAGTAGTGCGATAGCTTCAGAGCACATTAGGAAGCTGCTCGACCCATAATCCCTTAGCAGACTTGTCCAGTCTCTTTTTCAGGCCGAAGAGAATTTGCCGATTGGCATTCTCTACTTGGTCGTTGGATTGCGGGTGGAATATCAAGAAGAATCTTTGCTAGATACTGAAGTTTGTACAAAAATTGCAAAAGGCTACCCCCGTAAGTTGAGTCCTATTGTCCGTTACTTAGATTCGAGGTACACCGAATCGGCAGACAACGTTCTTCCAAAAGAAACAGTGGAATCTATTCTCAGTGATCGTTGCTAGAGGCTCGGCTTCGATCCATTTGGAGAAGTAGTCGATTGCAACGACAAGGAACTTCAGCTGGCCCGACGCTGGAGGGAACGGCCGAAGCAAGTCCATCCCCCACATTGCAAAAGGGCTTGGACTGGATAAGGAAGAGAGCTGGGCTTGTGGTAAGCGGCGGATTGTTGAGAACTTTTGGCAGGGGGAGCATTGGCAAACGTGTTGTTCAGCATCGCTGTGGAGTGTGGGCTAGAAGTATCCATAATTTAAGAATTTGCGGGCGAGGGACCTTGCTCCCAATTAAGCACCACACATCCCTTCATGGGTCTCCTTTAGAGCATACTGGGCCTCTTCGAGGGAGAGGCATCTCAAGTAGGGTCTACCATCCACTTGAGTATAAGAGTGTTTGTACATGACCCCTTCGATGAGCTGTATATCACTCGGCTCTGGTTCTGATTCTTCTAGCCTTTTTAGGGTCTTCAGAGAGGACTCCATCTTTGAGAAACTCGAGCAATGGACACATCCAATTCTCCTCAAGTACCAGGGGCAGTGTCTCCATTAGTTCGAGAACGTCTTCCTCGATGCTAGGTCTTAAGAGGACTTCTATCAAGACAGTTTGTTCTAGACCCTGGAGGGAAGAGGAGGTCAGCTTCAACAGGGCATCTGCCTGTGCATTCTCTTATCGGGGGATTCGCTGGAGTTATGCATCTTCGAAGGAGGCCCGTAGCCCTTTGTCCTTGGCCAGATATTTAGCCATGCAACCGTCTCTTGCCTCATACTCCCCCGATACCTGGTTCACTACCACCTGTGAGTCACTAAATATTTTAACGCATCGGACCCCGGCCTTGCTTGCCATACACAAACCGGCTATGAGAACCACATATTCAGCCTTGTTGTTTGATGCCCAAAAATTAATGCGGAGTACGTATTGAAGAGCAAAGTCATCGGGGCCAGTTAAGATGACCCCAACCCCACTCCCGTCGGCACATGAGGACCCATTAACATAGACGATCCAGATCGGGGGTTCCTCTATTTCCTTTCTTGAGTCGGGATAGTGCTTTCTACAATAAATTCCGCCAGGGTTTGTGCCTTAATAGCGGTTCGGGACTGATTGTTGATATCATGTTGACTCAGCTCTATAGACCACTTTATAAGGTGCCTCGAAGTTTTGGGCTTGTAGAGAACTTGCTTGAGTGGTTGGTCGGTAAGAACGACCACCGAGTGGGACTGGAAATAGGGGTGGAGCTTTCGAGCTGCCATGACTAATGCATAGGCCATCTTTTCTACCTTTGGATAATGGAGCTCGGCATCCTTGAGGACCTTACTCATGTAGTAGATTGACTTTTGCATCTTATCCTCTTCTCTTACCAAGACGGTGCTGAGAGTCTGTTCTGAGATAGCGAGATATATATAGAGGACTTCCCCTGGCTTTGGCTTGCTCAAGAGTAGGCGGTTGACTAGATAGGCCTTGAGTTGATCGAAAGACTCCTACTGTTGTTGCCCCTCACTCAAAGCCTTTCGCCCCTCTAAGGGCCTTGAAGAACGGGAGACATTTTTCTCCTGACTTGGAGAGAAAATGCCATGTGGCCGCGAGGCGTCCTGTGAGTCTCTGTATGTTTTTAACACTCGATGAGGGAGCCAGTTGAGTATGGCCTGGATCTTTTCTGGGTTGGCTTCTATGCCTCTCTGGCTAACCATGAACCCAAGGAATTTGCCGGATAAGACGCCGAATGCGCACTTGTTTGGGTTTAGTCTCATGTTATGTCTTCTCAACTCATCAAAAACTTCCTCAAGATCAGAGACATGATCCAGTTTGCTGATCATAGACCTCCATGTTCCGGCCAATCTGTTCTTTGAAGACCTTGTTAATAAGGAGCTGATAAGTGGCACCAGCGTTCTTTAGCCCGAAGGGCATGAACCGGTAGCAACATAGGCCCTGGTCGGTTACAAATGAGGTCTTTGGAATATCAAGAGGGAACATCCTAATCTAGTTGTACCCAGAAAAGGCATCCATGAAACTTAAGAGTTCGTGGCTGGAGGTTGCATCAATCAGAGAATCAATGCTCGGGAGCGGGAATGGATCTTTCGGACAAGATTTGTTCAGATCAGTGAAATCAATGCAGATTCTCCAGCTCCCGTTGGCCTTTTTGATCATCACAACGTTGGACAACCATTCGGGATAGTTGACCTCCTGTATCAACCGGGCATTCAAAAGTTTCTCTACTTCTTCCTTGACTGCCTGCTGGCATTCGGGAACGAACTTGCGTCGCTTTTGCTAGATATGTTTGGCCCTAGGAGCAACATTAAGGTGATGCATGAGAATTTCTTCGGAGTATCCAGGCATGTCGGTCGCGGTCTAGGCGAAGAGATCACGATTTCCCCTTATACATTGGATAATTTCGGTTTTGACGGGAGGGGGAAAGACCTTATTAGCTTGGAATGTCCTGGTCGGATCTCATTCTGTGAAGGCTATTTCTTCCAACTCGTCGACTGGCTCTTAGATGGCTTGGCTACCTCCTGTGGGAGCTCGAGGGCTTCAAGGGAGAGGACTGACCTTCCTACTGAAGTCATGTAACATTTGCGAGTCGTCTCCTGGCTCCCTCTCACTTTCCCTACCCCTGCTATGGTGGGGAACTTCATCTTCATGTGGTAGGCTGAGGGTACAACCTGGAGAGCAACTAAGTCGGGTCGGCCCAGAATGACATTGTAAGCGGCCTTCACATCCACCACCATGAAATCCATCAGGCTCAGTTCGAGTGATCGGTGTTTTGCCAATGGTTATGTCGAAAGTTATCACTCCCTCGATCGTCACTGGCACCCCGAAGAACCCGTGGAGAGTGTAGCCGGCGGGATTGAGTCGTTCTCTAGACAACTTGAGACCCTAGAAGGCTTCTAGAAAATGGATGTTGACCGAACTGCCATTGTCAAATAGGACTCGGCGTACATCAAAATTGGCCATATGGAGGTTTATTACTTGAGCATCACAATGAGGCATTCAGACGCCTTCCAAATCCTTGTCAGAAAAGGTAACAGGGACCCCAAGGCCCTTGGGGGGAGGATGGTTCTGCACAAAGTTCACCTCTCGAATGAAGGCTTTTCGGGAGGAGTTCGAATCTCCCTCTATTGGGCCACCGTGAATGAGATATAGGACAGCTTCTGCTTCAAAATCCGGGGTCTCAACGTGCCGCTCAGTTTTCTTATTAGCCCCTCTAGGAGGCAGAGGAGGATCTACCATGTCTTTCCTTACTAACCTAGAAAGTTGCCCCCTCTGAATGAGGGCTTCAATCTCGTCTTTGAGGGCCCAACAATCATCCGTATCGTGGCCGTGATCCCTATGAAAGCGACACCATTTGTCTCTGTTTCTCTTCTTACCCGGTGTATTCATCTTCGGCAGTGGGGGGAGGAGCCCTTCTTTCGCGACCTCCATCAGGATGGCTGAAACACTAGGGTTAAGAGGAGTAAACTTCTCAAAACGGGGAGGAGGGCGATGCTGGCCACCGTTGTCTTTTTGGAGCTTCTTAGCTGCTTCATTTTCAGCACCCTTCCGTTTGTTTCCCGGACATGGGCTCTTTCTGCTCAGGTGGGTGGAGGGCCTCCTCTGCCCTAATATATTTCTCGCTCCTCAGCAGGAGTTCCGAGAAGTCAAGAGGCGGCTTCCTAGCAAGAGATGCCTTCAAGTCACCGTGGTTGATGTTGTGCCAGAAAGCAGCAGAGGCTACCAGCTGGTCTAGGGAGGCGATTGACCGGGCCTCGGTGGTGAAACACTTGACATAGTCTCTTAATCGCTCGTCCTTTCTTTGATTGAGTGCCAGCAAGGATGTACTTGTCTTTTCGGTACGACGGCTACTCATGAAATGGGTCAGGAAGAGCCCTTCGAAATGATCGAAGGGGAAGATGGAGGCTGGGGTGAGTCGGGAATACCACTCCCTAACCATCCACTTCAATGTTTCTCCTGACCACAGTCAACGGGCACCTAGTCCTTAACCAAAAAATTTGTAAAAGCAACCCGAGGAGGGGGTTGGCACCGAGCTTGCCATTTAGTCCCGACAGGCTTGTTGAGGCGATTCCATGAAGGAGTTGGCGCCGACCTTACCGTTTGGACATAGCATGCTTGTTGAGGTGACTCCATGAGGGAGTTGGACTCCAAACTTGCTGCTTGAACCCTGCAAGCTTGGGGAGTCAATCTTGAGGTGGAAATTGGCTTCCAAACATGTTGTTTGAACCCAGCAAGCTTTTAGAGGCAACTCGAGTGAGTTGGATGTTATATTTGATGCTTGAAGGTGAACTGGTTGCAGAAGAAGCTTTTCGAACGAACTGGGCTCCAGCACCATCGCATGGAGTGAAAGAGTTGGTGGTGTGGCTCGGAAGAGGAGATGAGCACGGAGCTCATTGATGATGGTTTTCGAGGCGAGGGAGCAGCTCCAGGGGTGAGCTAGGCCCTAGATTCAATATGTTTGAGTCAAATTTTTGAGATAGCCCTGGAAAAGAGCTGGTCTTCGAACATGCTTGTTGCAAAATTTAACTAGTAGTGAGAGTAGTTTAAATGGTCATTTGGAGCCTCAAAACTGCATACTTGCAAGCTATGAGGGCAATTTCAAACCATGATTGTGAACTTCAAACTAGTTATTTCGGAGTTATCAATGAGTCATAGGAGCAATTCCGAATGGTGAGCCACTCCGAACATGCTTATTTGCAAACGACTAAAGCGGCGTCGAACCAAGTGTTGGACTCCAAACTTATTTTTTGAAAGTTTCAACGAGTTGTAGGAGCAATTCTAAATGGTGAGTTGCTTCGCACTTGCTTATTTACAAGCAACGAAAGCGGCGTCGAACCAAGTGTTGGACTCCAAACTTATCTTTTGAGCCTAGCAAGTTGTAGGAGCAGCCCTGGGGGACAAGCTGGATTCCGAACTTATCGTTTAATGAGTCACAGATGTGACTCATGGAGATAGACATGATGCCAATGCAATGATCTTTATAAGAAAAAAGCTAAGTTTTATTGAAACAAACTAAGTGGCTGCCCTGAGGGGACGAACCGTTATTACATGCTTTGGCCATATCGCAAGCGGCGGTGTAACACCCAGTAATTTCATAGACATAATATATAAGTAGTATATTAAATATATATTGGATGGTAAAGTTTTAAATATTGTAAATGAATTAAAATGGTAGGTTGGTGGGCGGGGCCCATGTGAAGAAGTGAAGAAGCAACTTTGGATGCTTCCATTCTACCTGGTGACGTGGCACCAATGATGGGGGCCCACGTGGTCTTGGTTGGCGAGAGACGGGAAGGTGAATGGAAATTGTCTCATATTGGGAATTGCACAATATAATTAAATAATAAATAATAATGCCTATGATCAAAAATCACCAATCCGGTTAACCACCTTTTGAGAGACAACGTGGAGTGGGCAGTTGTACTAAATAATAAATAATTTGTCTGATAAATTGTATAAATTACCTGAGTTTGGGGCAGGGGCGTTACAAATGGTATCAGGGCCGAATTTCAATACTGAATGTGAGTACAGAGTGGTGGTTATGCCTGAGATGGAGCTAGCAGATGTACTAGTAAGTATGCCTGAGAGGGAGCGGGGTTGGGTCAGGTTGCCCCGTAAATCCACTGAGGTGGGCTACAGGACTGGACAACACGCAGAATCGGGGTACTGTACAGCTAGCAGAATCATGGTATGTCATTCCACATCGGTTATGTAGCGCCCTGAATTCCTAACATAGGAACTCGTGACACTCTTCCAGGATCTTCCTTCAAATGAGTCACAATACAACAAAAATCACAGGAAATTAAAAACTTTTATTACATTAAGTTGGTATTACAATGTCCAATGATTACAACATTTACAATAAATTGTTACAACAAGAATGTACAATAAAATTTGGACAGTAACTTTCACTTGAATGCTTTCCCCCGCTTCGCCTTTACCCGCGCTCCCAACTAGGTGGTCCTGCACTGATAACTGTGGGTATGTCAGTTGGTTACAACTAACGAAATGTTATACCCGGCTATCCTCTCTATGCCAGAATATAACGATTCCAATCTTAACAACCACAAACAAAAATTTGATGTAAAGGAAAAGGTGATGTAAAACAAGTGTCGGTGTATGCCATGGCATAAACTAATGCACAAACGATGAATGCACATGATGCACTTACTCTAATTCAATTCATTTGTGAACGTATGCAACTCATGCTAGATACTTTCCCAAAATCAACTTCGATGAAAACGTATGCATCCTATACTACATACTTTCCAAAGAGTTCGTATCTCCTGATTGTAGGGCTCGATCCCTCGTCATGCATCCTAACCTTGTGCTCTATCCTGTTTCTGTTTCCAGTGATGGTGAGGCTACAGGCCCCCTGGTGTAACCGCCAGATCACTGCTATCTATAGTTGTGTCCATCTTATTAGTTTTATCCACTATGCCCGGGATTTCCAGTCGCAGCTGCCTGCCGTACCGACTGTTCTCAAAAAAAAATATTGTTGTATTATGTCTCCCCGGAACCTCACCAAAAGCTGAAGTATGGGCACAAAGGCTCACCGTGAGTAATTAGAGCAATTCCCGATAGAGCTTAGCTCACTGGGATATCGTCTAACTCCCCTGCCCGCAATGATCAACAAAGGACCCGACGGATATAAGGTTTCCCCAACTCCGCATCAACTCTCCTTATACTAGAACTGAACTTGCAGTCGGGACAACGTCAACACTCCAAACCTCCCTAAAGGTTGTTACGGATCATAAAGACATTTCTGCCGAGACAGTGGAGTCCCCAACGGAGGGCCACAAACCTCCTTACTGGTGCATGCTCCGGGTCCCTATCTGCATTAAACGAACCTAAGGTTCGGTCAGGGGTGATGGCACCATGCGCCCCCCTGACAGGACGAACACCCTCACTAGTGTCTGTCCTTACATTCAACCAAGACTCGATCTAATCCTACCAAACTATCAACCTACCCTACCCCAAGACTAAGGAATAAGGTTAAGAATTCACTGTTGGTTCTATCAACTGATTACGCAAACTATCCCTCTAGCCACACTCTGATTTTTCTTCCATTTCCTCATATCATCCATCATCGAGTTAGGTGATAAAATCCACTATTTCCAAAACCTTGACTCAAATAAACAAGTTGATTGCCATGATCGACTAATTCAAATCCATTTGTAGACTCTCCTCAATTTGTTACCTTTATCAATAATGGGCCTCAATCGTTTCACACTAGGACTTACCTATCCCTCTAGTTCGGCCCATACTTGGCACGAACCCACGGCAAATCGTCCCCATCGATTGCTGCGACTACATCGACGCTTGGAGTTGATTACAACTTCGGCCCGACCCACCAAAATAGCTTTCTGTTAAAACTTACCGCTCCACAAACCTTGGCATGTGGTAGCTCCAAACACATCCCATGGAATCCATCCATGTACAACAAGTCCGTCGGTGCACGAGTCAATCCCTCCAGTGCATTCGATGTGACCTCTATCCATCTAGAGTTGTTAATCAAGACTTATCTTAGGGTTCCGACTTAACCAATGTATCCCAACAAGGTACACTCCACTGGGAGTAAGTTCCAACCCACAAATACCCAAAATGGGGTTCTAAGATTCCTAAAAACGAAAATTCAAGTTACCAAACAGCAAGCACACAATTAGCGTTCATGCCAAAAAACGGAGTCACTCCCGGTCCCGTTCCCCTGAGAAAACGTGATCAGGCGCTCCCCGTGCTTCTACTCGAGGTAGACAGCAAGAACAACCATGCGATGGGCATGAACATCATCCCAAAGTGGTCTACGACTATACCCCAACATCCTATTCAATTTCACTTTGAAACAATGAACAACGTTCATCCATTTGGGGTCTTCAAGCCACTAAGAGCTACTTCCTTGCAAGAAACATTAGATCACCTAAGTCCTAACTCATACTTATATCCATAATAAGTTTCTTGACCTCAAATACAACTCTAAGATAGTAGGATATAAGTTCAAACTTGTTTCTATGAACTTGGTACAAACCAGTGAGTTCTATGTCTCACTGTGTTTCTGTCCTCACTTACAAAATTCATATAAAATCGAATACTTGTCCAAATCAGAATTAATTTACCATTCCAGAAAGGTCTCAGTTTCTACCACAAATTCTTAGTTATAAGTATATTCAGATGAGGTCGTCTAGACACTCTTATGGGTCCATCTTTAACAACTGTACAGTCTTCCAAAACAGCAGGTCAGATCAACCATGTCTAGGGATAAAATCCGATTAAAATAGTAAAAAGTGTCAAATCATCATGAAATTTTAGAATCTATTTCCTGACATATGATGTTACAACATACTCAAAAATCAAGGGATTCCATCAAGTAAATCTCCAAATATGTCTCTTTGATTATCATCTAAAAATAGAGCAGAATCAACAGTGGTTCTGCACACTAAGATATCTAGTTCATCTTTCATGATTTAATTGACCTAGCTACAGTGGTCCAAATCTCATGAAATTTGAAATGTAGGTCTTAGATACACCCAATAACAACATACAAAAATTTCATATCAATCCCTCATTCATGCAGTGAGTTCCAAGTCAAACTTTCCCTCACAGTAACTATAAAAACTGCCTATTTTTATTCTGACCAGCATGCATGTTTGTATTTTATTTGAATAGCAAAAAAAATCATAAAAATTCAAAAAAATTACTGAAGGTATATGACACCTATAGGATCATCCTATAAATATTTAATATCAAAATAACAAGTATAGTTCATGCAATGAGCTACGAACTAACACCCAAAATTCAGTCCTTTAATAGCATTTTTCTGGTTTAGACTACTTAACACAAAAAGTGGTCTAAGTTCATTCCTATAGCATGCATGTCACTTTTTTCAGTCATAAAACAACATTACAAACATCCAAGAACAACATATCAAAAGATTGGAAACACCCACCTTGTATTTTGTTAGTTCTTGCTTGAGAATGTCCTCTTTCTTGTTCCTTCTTGATCCTTGGTTGCTATCCTTGCCTGAGCTCCTTGTTCTTCCTCTCCTTGGCTTCCTTTCCTCTTCTTCTCTTCAAATCAGTACCTAAGTTAAGAGGAGTGAGTTTTGAAGCTTTGGGAAGAAAGTGGAAGGAGGAAATATTGTGAAGGAGAATGGAGGATTGAAGATGGGTTTTAATGAGATGAGAAGAGAGACCAAGGGAGAGAGAGGCCGGATTTGGCTCATGGGGAAGAGAGGGAGGGGTCTAATCAAGTAGGGTATTGGCTTATGTGGGTGGTGATGGGATGTAGTAGGTTTGTAGCTCAATATGGTGTCTCCTTGCACAAACCCTAACCCTAAACTCATGTTCTCTTTTTTTTCCCTCCATGGTGTGGCAGGTTTTAGGCTTGACCCACTTGGGTTGGGTCCAAGTGTTAGAGTTTTTGCTCGGTTTCATTCGGCTTACACAATTTCGACTCAACATGCACATATCTTTAAGTATATACGTATGTCCGTATGCAATAAGTAGACTAATTGTGACAAACAATTGCTTTAAATCCAAAAATAGCACTATTGTAATGACTACTAGCGCTCGTCTGTTCACAAGACGCATTCGTCAAAAATCAGGGTTGTTACAGGTTAGAAATGAGATCCTGCCCTAGGTTGTGCATGCCCCGTACTCAGCGAGGACGCTGATTTCTAGGAGGGATGTATGTAATACCACGTAATTTCAGAGTAATATATAAGTAGTATACTAAATATATATTGGATGGAAAAGTTGTAAATATTGTAAATGAATTAAAATGGTAGGTTGGTGGGCGGGGCCCACGTGAAGAAGTGAAGAAGCAACTTTGGCTGCTTCCGTTCTACCTGGTGACGTGGCACCAATGATGGGGGGCCCACATGGTCTTGGTTGGCTAGAGACGGGAAGGTGAATGGAAATTGTCCCATATCGAGAATTGCACAATATAATTAAATAATAAATAATAATGTCTATGATCAAAAGTCACCAATCCGGTTAACCACCTTTTGAGAGGCAGCCTGTGGTGGGCAGTTGTACTAAATAATAAATAATTTGTTTGATAAATTGTATAAATTTTCTGAGTTTGGGGCATGGGCGTTATAGGTGGCCTTATTAAAAACTGAAAACCTACTTCTACGAGATGGTGTTAGGCACCCTCGTGGTACTTCATTTGATGTTTTGTATTCCAAGTCTGCCTTCCCAGGAGAGGGGAATCTTCTTGAGTTGACTGTTCCATTGGGGGAGCTCTAATGCTTCAAGTAGGAGAACCGAGCCCCCATTGTAGTTATGTAGAACCTCCGAGCTGCCTCTTGGTTCTATTTGACTTCCCTCAGTCCTGCTAAGGTCGGGAGATTCATTTTCATGTAAAAGGCTAAGGGTACGGCATGGAGTACTGCTCAGCGTGGTCGGCCCACAATGACATTGTAAGCGGCATTCACATTGACGACAATGAAGTACATTGCCTCTGTGCGGATTGTCAGTGCTTTTCCTGCAGTCACATCAAGAGTGAATATTCCTTCGATTGAGACTGGAACCCCAGAGAACCCGTGGAGTGTGTATTCGGCTGGCTTGAGATGATCTCAAGAAAGCTTGAGGCCTTGGAAGGCTTCCAGGAAGAGGATATTGACGAAACTGCCATTTTCGACCAGGATCTGGCGCACTTCGTGGTTGACCATGCTGAAACTGATGATGAGGTCATCATAGTGGGGCGTTCAAATGCCTTCTAGATCTCTGTCTGAGAACGTCATCGGAATCCCGAGGCTTTTGGGCGGTGGGAGGTTCTGTACTGAATTAACTTCTCGGATGAAAGCCTTTCGGGAGGAGTTTGTTTCTCTCCCCATAAGCCCTCCATGGATAGAATAGAGGACTGCTCCTGGCTCCGAGTCTTGGCACTCAGAGGGCTTCTTGACCCGCTTGTTAGCTCCCCGGGGTGGAGGAGGATCGGCTCTGTCTTTTCTGATGAACTTGGCTAGGTACCCCCGCTGTATGAGTTCTTCGACCTCCTTCTTGAGAGCCCGACAATCATCTGTGTCGTGGCCATGATTCTTATGGAAGTGGCACCACTTATCTCTGTTTCTCCTCTTCGCTGGGGTATTCATTCTACGGGGAACACGGAGTAGTCCTTCCTTGTCTACCTTCATGAGAACTGTTGATATACTGGCATTGAAGGGAGTGAACTTCTTAAAACGAGGAGTAGGACGGCGCTGACCATTATTGTCTTTCAAAAATTTCTTGGGACTTTCTTCATCTGCACCCTTTCGTTTGTTCCCGGATGGGGGCTCCTTCTAATCATGGGGATGCAGGGCCTCTTCAGCCTGTATGTACTCCTCATTCCTCAGCAAGAGTTCTGAGAAGTTCCGAGGAGGCTTCTTAGCAAGGGATGCCTTTAGGTCGGCATGGTTGATGTTGGCCTGAATGCTATAGAAGCTACTGATTGGTCGAGAGAGGCAATAGACCGAGCTTCAGTGGTAAAGCGCTGAACATAATCTCTTAGGCGTTCACCTTTTCTTTGTCTGAGGGCTAGCAAGGATGCACTTATTTTCTCAGCTCGGCGACTGTTAACAAAGTGAGTGAGGAAGAGCTCCTCAAACTGGTCAAATGAGAAGATGGAGGCTGGGGATAAATGTGAGTACCATTCTCTCATTGGTCCCTTCAACGGTGCTAGGAAGGCCTTGCAGAGAAGTGCATCTGAGACTTGATGGATCATCATGAAGGTTTTAAAACTCTCAATATGATCAGCCGGGTCAGACTCCCCATTGTAGGATTCAAAATACAGCGGCTTGAAGGTTTTGGGGACACGAGCTTCCATGATGGCACTGGAGAATGGGGGTCTACTCGGGTGGAAGTTCTTGGTCTATTGACCATCTTTGGGGTTGATCTTGTTGAGGAACCTCTCCATTTCTCAAAGGCGGTAGTGAACCAAGTCGTCCCTTTGGTCGGATCTAGTCGACACTCGGGACCCTCCTTAATGAGTGGTGGCATGGCGAAGGCTGTGCGCTTGTCGTTCGTGATTTGGGGTGATGTTAAGGGCTCGCCGGATGTCATCTTTGAAATTTCGGAACTCTACCTGGGTGACCGGTGCCCCTCCATCATGGTGAACCCTTGGTGGTGATCAGCTCACAACGGTGTGGCTCCTTCGCTGACAAAGGGGAGAAGACCCCCTTTGCCCCTAAGGGAAGTGGGCCTTCGGGATCTCTGCTTTTGGGGAGAATGACCCCTCTGACTTTTTGAAAATCTGGATGAGGGACCTTTTCACGGGATCATCTCTCATTCAAGCAGGTTCGGAGGTCGATACCTTATTGGCGGTTGACGATGATTTGGCGGATGTCTCTTGACCCTCGAGGACCTTGCGAGGCCATCGAGTCGGTGGAAGGATTTTGGAGCGAGACATGGCCATGGAGAGGATGTTGTTCTTGACGACTTTGATAGAAGCCCCCCAGCATAGCCCCTCTGGACATGGGGCGAGCCTGTTGGGGAGGCGGCTGTTCCGATTGAGGCTGCTGAACTTGTCGATCTTGCCGAGGGGGAACATCCTCAATTGGAGGAGGAGGAAGAAGAGGGGTGGCTCTTCAGCTTGACGCGCCACCTTCCATTTTTCCTTCGGAGCCATGGCTAAAAACTTCTTTTACGGCGAGTATGGTCAGATTGCTTTTTTCGATTCCCACAGATGGTGCCAGTATGTTGCTGCTAATTTTGGTGTGTGAGCAAACATATGATTTGTGAATTCTTCAAGAACCAATAAAAGCTAACCCGTTTACCACTTGCCGATGTTGACCATTCTCAATGCTGTTGCTGACGTGCAAAAAGTTCGAAACACTAGGATTGGTCTCGGCGACGAACCCTCCGATGCTCAAGTTAGTAATCTGAAAGATTATGAAAGAGTTTTTGTGTAGAAAAATAATGATTACCTGTTTCTGGTGGAGGTAGGGTTGTCATTCGGGTCGAACGAGCTGGGCCGGGCCAGACTCGCCCGGGTTGGATGTTGACTTGGGCGGGTTCGGGCCAGGTTGGTGGCTTAACCAGGCTTGGCCAGGCCGGGTTGAAAAGTGAAAATGGCGACCCGCCCAACCCGTGAACCCTTTCGGGTCCAACCCGGGTCGGGTCGGGTCGGGTTGGTTCGCGGGTTGGCCTGTTTAGATAGGATTTTTTTAAAACTTAAAGTAATAATAATAATAATAATAATAATAATAAACATTAAAAATTGTAATAATCATAATAAGATTGAAAGAGTGAAATTGCCAAAAAATATTGAAATATTATTCATATGATTTTAAGTTATACAAGTTTCACAATTTCTAATGAAATAAAGAATTCAATTCAAAAATTTGTTTTATACACTAACATATTTCTTATGTACAATGTCAATTTATTTTAATTTTTCTAATTTGAAATAACAAGCACAGATATAATACAATTTTTTTATCTATTTACAATTGTCTTCAAGTTGATGGCCTTGAATTTGTTGTTGTTAGTCTTGAATTCTTCATTTTGGTTGCTATTGTTGTTGTTGTTGTTGTTGTTGTTGTTGTTGTTCTTTCGGCGAGTTGCTCCCACTTATGGACGTAGTTAATGCTTTCCCTTGTGTCCTATCTTCAGCCTTCAGCCAGTCTTCTGTGCAAACGAGCATCTCTAACGTTTCGGGCTTCAAGCGATTCCTGTAATCAGTTAGATTTCTGTCACTTGAAGAAAATGCACTTTCAGAAGCAACTATAGAGACAGGAGGAGTTAGTAAATATTTAGCCATATATGACAGAATACTATAAGTGTGTTCATGGTCTTTCCACCATTGTAAAATATCTAGTGGAGAAGAAGAAGACTCTGAATCTTATTGGTTATACCAATTTAATTCATTTGGTTGATTATTCCTAGGTTTTTTTGATTGAATTTGAGCAAGTAAATTAAATGTTTTATCATTAAATTTACTCTTACCCTTACCTTTGGAACTACCAGAAGAAGAACTAACTACAGAAGTTGTACTACTGGAAGCAAAAGATCTATCATAATAATCATATAAGTTATTTAATGTAGATTCAAATTTAACTAAGAAAGAAGCACAATCAATTTCTATTTCTTTTTCTACATTTTCCCCAAGTAATGCAAAAAACATTTCAATCAAACTCTTTGTATCTTCTAATTTGATACGAGGATCCATAACGGTAGCAACACAAATCAACATAGAAGGAGGATAAAAATACTTCAAAAAATTTTTGTATGCAGGTTTTACAATATCACCAACAAAAGTATCATTTAACATTTCGTTAAATATTTGTATCATACTAACTATTGAAATAAAAATGCTACTAGAAGTAGATTCATATATTTTTGAAAATTTTAAAGTTGCGGTTTTAAAAGGTTCTAAAAATTTCAACAAAGATTCGGCATAAAACCAATCGGTGGGAGTCATTTCAAAATTTGGCATATTTTTTGCAATACAAAAATTATTTACAACTGCTTTATAGTCGGTAACAACATGTAGTAAATCAGAAGTAGAGTTCCATCGGTGTTTAACATCCTTTGGAAATCTTCTAAAAGGTACATTAGAAATCCTACACCAATTTTTCCATTCTTGAAATACATTGGGACTTAATGCAATAAAATGTACACAATTTCTAATTTTAATTATATATGGATCGGCTATTTTTAATGCATCTTGAACACATAAATTTGAAATATGACATGCACATCTAATATGAAAAATATTGTCAGATGGAGGGTTTAATGCGGATTTTAAAGTAGTAATTGCTGCATTGTTGTTAGATGCATTATCAAAACTAATACACATAATTTTATCGCGAATATGAAAAACATCACAAATTTCTAAAATACGATTTGCTATTTCAGTGCCACTATGGGGATACGGCAACGCGGCAAGTGATATGATTCTTTTTTGAAGAATCCAACCATTATCGATCCAATGACAGGTTATTCCCATCGTTGAAATATTGTTGACACCCATCCAACAATCCGAAGTTAAACTAACCCTACAAGTTAAACTCCATAAAATTGCAATCAAAGCGTCCTTCATTTCATTGTACACTTTAAAACAATTCGATTTGCAAGTATTTTTCGGGATTCTTCTAAAATGAGGGTTTAAGGCCGTTTGATGAAGTCCCTACTATCGGGATAGAAAAATGGTAACTCTTCCTTTATTACTAATCGGGCCATTTCCCGACGAACAAGATCGGGATCATAAGGGTAGCTATCAACTAGATCGGTCCTATGGTTGATTTTTTGTTGGCCGGTTAGGTCAATAAGAAGGTCTTTATGGTTATGTTGAATGTGTCTACTAATTGTACCGGTGCCATCACCCCTCTTGAATTTGTATGTCTTAGAACATGTTTTACAAACTTTCAACCCTATACCCGGATTTTCTTCGTCCTGGATAAAATCGTAAAATTTATGCCAATCACTACTTTCTCCTCTACTTTTCCTACCACTACGGGGTTGTGTGGTTTTGGTTGGTTGTTGTTATTGTTGCTCTTCTTCTAATTGTATGTCTTTTACAACCTCATCATGTGTACCCCATTGTTGGGTAGGAGGATCATGGTACTCTTCGGCGGGCTCACTAATTGGGACAATTGGTGGCCTACGGGAAGTGTCAGTGGAATCTTGCCCACTTTGGCTACGACCGCTACCGCGTGATCTAGATATAATGTAGTAATGTATGTAAAAAAAAAAAAACTACGCAATGTAGGAGCGATGAGTTATAAACAAAAATCTAGAAAACAAGAGGGTTGAGATAGAGAAGATAAAAAAACCAACAAAAATAAAATAAGAAGAGAGGTATAAAATTTTGATACCGTTCACCGTGGATATGCGTATATGAAAAAATCCGTGAAAATAAGAATAGAAGTAGAAGTAGAATTCCTCAAATCCGGAATTGAAGAGTTGGGGAGAGCTTGTAGGAGAGTTGAAGACTTGATCACTTGGAGTTGGACGAGAGTTGAAGAGTTGAAGACGTTGTTGAATTTTGATTTCGATACGATCAGAATTGATCGTGTATATGCCTTGAACACTTGTTTATTCAATAATTCAATTGTTTACAAATTGCTTAGAAATGAGTAATAATAGTAGAGAGAGTAAGAGAGTAAGGTGTGATTTTTTTGATGGAGTTTTAGGGGGTATTTATAGGCCAAAAATAAAAAAAACCAAAAAAAGACCAAAAAAACAGCAAAACGGCTCTAAGAGCCGTTGCTGCTCTCGGGTGAACAGTGCCCAACGGCATGCTGACCCGCGGGTCAACGGTCGGCCCGTGGCGGGTCGAACGTTTGACCCGTTCGGGTCAAACGGTTCGCAACCCGTGGGTTGGCGGGCGGGTTGGGGTAATTTTAACGGGTTCGCGGGCCGGGTTCGACGGGTTCGATTCGGTATTTTGGCGACCCGGGTCGACCCGTTACTGTTCAATGGTTCAACCCGAACCCAAACCGCCATTTCGCGGATCGGGTTATACGGTCGAGTCGCGGGCGGGTCGGCGGTTGACCCGGCCCACTTGCCATCCCTAAGTGGAGGTCTGAGGGTATTTATAGTCGCCTTTAGAAACAGTTTAGAGATAATTATTTATCTCTAATCCCATGTGTTTTTTCATAAGAAACATAGTTTAAATTCCTTTATGATAAGATATTTGGTTTAAACCGTCTCATAGGGATAATCATGAATTTAGATGACCCTTTAAATGAGCTGGTTTATTTATAATAGGTTGTCACCTTAACCCAGCAAGGCAACGCCATTTTTTTGTTATTGGGCTTGAAAAAGACCCAATTCCCATTTTCTGACCCGTTTGTAGTGGAAATTACCGTTTTACTACTAAGAGCTTTTAGATTCGTGCTCGATCTGCTCGATTTGGTTCAATTTTTTCCCACATCATCATCCTATTTTGGTTATTTCATCTCTTTGTTTCTACAAGTAGTAAGTCCATTTTCATCTATTTGTATTGCTTATTAAGTTATTAATTTGAATATTTTCATACGTATTAATTCGTAGATTTACTATATCTCAAATCCTTTATATTGAAAATATTTCCGACATATGACTGTATTTATTATATGCGCAGTCATAGACTCATAATCATGGGAGATTCTGATGTGGGTAAAAATTGCAAATGACTATGCAACCTGCGTATCTCAATGGCATCGAGGGTACAAGAGCAGATTCAACACGCTGCAATTCCGATTAGTGACTAGCAAGGGATAGTTATTTAGAGATTACACCTCTTGATCAATCCACTTAACTTAAGCATTGAATGGAAAACTTAAAATTTACACGATTGGTCTTGTTTTTCATGCATTGTAATGCTCCATCCATCTGATCGAGATTAAACACTTTAAATTTGTTGTTTATTCAGCAAATAGAAATAAACTCACATCTGTTGTACCTACATAAAAAATTCTGTGAAAGAGCGTTCTGCTTTGGCTAGTCGATGTTGGAATTAATTTTTGCAGTTTTCCGGGCCGGATTCCGGCAAGCTCCGGCCACCGGCGGCACCGGAAAATGAGTGGATTGCGATCCTCTCGTCGAGTACTATTCCGTAGTATACTCACTTGCCAAAAACGAATTCCGTATGAATGAGAAATGTTGATCCAAAGTTGGGTACTTGAAAGGTACCAACTTAACAAATGGATAGTCCCATATCGGAAATTGGAAAAGATTTATACTAGTATATATACTAGAAAACTGGACTAGAGGGTGTGGCCCGGGGATTACCACTAACGTGTAGTGGAGAGAGGACTTAGCCAAAATGACAAACACACACGCGCGCACGCACGCGCGCGCGCCCGGCCCGGTTGACATTTTTTTTACTCTCTTCTTCCTCTGCTCTGAGTCATCTTCTTCCTCTGCTCTGAGTCAGTGTCTGTCAACTGAGAGTACACACAGACAGCAGTTCGTTGTCTCTGAAGCTACGGGGCAAATTCTGCTTTAAGGACAGAGATTCTTAAAAAATCTCGACTCTGTACAAGTTAATTGTTTACTGTTTTCCTTTCTGTATTTGATTTCTTCACAAATTCTGTTGGGATTTTTAGTATTTTATATTCAGGTTCTAACAATCTTAAAGCAGAATTTTTCCTCACAGATTCTAACAATTTTTTGTGAAGTTTGTTTACAGGTTCTGTTCGGAAAAATAACTAATAGTTTCTGTTTCAACCAATTTCAGAGAACAAAATCAAAACATGGAAAACACACAAACTGAAGTTGCTGCTGGGCTTATCAGTACCCAAACTCCGGTGACTCAGAATGTGACTGCACAATCGGTTGCGGCACATTCGGTCGTTCTGCCCACGCACATAAGCGTGGAAGAAAAACCGGAGAAGTTCAATGGAACTGGGTTCAAAAAGTGGCAGGGGAAGATGCAGTTCTACCTGACCACATTGAAGCTGGACAGATTCCTCAATGAATCTGTCCCGATGCTGGCGCCAATGGAAGCACACTCTGTGGCAGCAGTTGACGCGTGGACACAGGGCGACTACCTGTGCAGGAACTACATCCTGAATGGCCTGGTAGACTCTCTGTACAACGTCTACTGCGTCTTCAAGACATCCAAACTCCTGTGGGGGTCCCTAGAAAAGAAGTACAAAACTGAAGACGCCGGGTCCAAGAAATTTGTTGTCGGCAAATTTCTGGACTATAAGATGATTGACTCCAAAACAGTGGTGAGTCAAGTCCAAGAACTGCAGGTTATAATGCACGACATTGCTGCAGAGAATATGACGCTGTGCGAACCTTTCCAGGTTGCAGCGTTCATAGAAAAACTTCCACCTGGGTGGAAAGACTTCAAGAACTATCTCAAACACAAACGAAAGGAGATGTCTCTTGAAGATCTAATTATCAGGTTGCGGATTGAAGAAGAGAATCGCAAGGCTGAGAGGTCCTATGGAAATCAATCCATAGAAAAGGCTAATGTTGTGGAGCATGAACAGAAGGGCAAGAAGAGGAAGTTTCTGCCACAGGCCTCCAACAAAAAACCTCTTGCAAAGAGGTTTGCTGGGAAATGCCACAAGTGTGGTAAGTTGGGGCACAAAATTTCTGAGTGCCGTAGTAAGGACAGTAATTATTCAAAATCTGGACATGTAAAAGGAAATGAAAAAATCCCATGTACACATAGCTGAGAACTTGTCCACTGGTCTCTCTGACCTGGACCTCTGTGCTGTTGTTTCAGAGGTAAATCTTGTGGGGAGCAATCCTCGTGAATGGTGGTACGATACAGGGGCCACCAAGCATATCTGCTCGGACAAGGAAATGTTCACCTCCTACCAGAAGTGCAACAAAGATGAACAACTGTTCATGGGAAACTCTTCCACCTCCAAAATTGAAGGAACAGGGAAGATAGTGCTGAAAATGACTTCAGGCAAAGAGCTAACACTCACAAATGTGCTGCATGTCCCAGACATTAGAAAGAACTTGATATCAGGTTCTTTGCTAAGTAAGAATGGGTTCAAAGTTGTACTTGTTTCTGATAATTTTGTACTGTCCAAGAATGGGGTATATTTGGGTAAAGGATATGTAAAGGATGGACTGTTCAAGTTTAATGTAATGACAGTCATCCCTAAAACTATTGTTCCTGCTGTTCCCAAAATTAATGAAATAACTCCTATTGCCTATGTTGTTGAGTCTTCTACTGTTTGGCATGAAAGACTAGGCCATGTTAATGTAAATTCTATGCGTAGATTAGTTAACATGAATCTGCTACCAAAGTTTAAGGTAGATAACTCAGAAAAATGTGAAGTTTGCACGGAGGCCAAACTCACTAAAACTCCATCGCGTTCTGTAGAAAGAAACACAGAAACTCTAGGTCTAATTCACACGGATCTGTGTGACTTAAAATATGTACAGACTAGAGGTGGCAAAAAGTACTTTGTGACTTTCATAGACGATTGCACAAAATTTTGTTATGTATATTTGTTACATAGCAAAAATGAGGCTTTGGATAAATTCAAAGAATATAAACTTGAGGTTGAGAATCAACTTGGCAAAACGATTAAAATCGTTAGAAGTGATAGAGGAGGAGAATATGATGCACCATTTAACATGTTCAGCTCGGAACATGGAATAGTTCATCAGACAACTGCTCCCTACTCACCCGAATCAAACGGTACTGCCGAGCGCAAAAATCGAACTCTAAAGGAGATGATGAATGCCTTGTTGTTGAATTCTGGCCTACCCCAAAACATGTGGGGGGAAGCGTTGTTGACTGCCAACTACATTCTCAACAAAATACCTCACAAGAAAACCGGCAAGACACCATATGAATTGTGGAAAGGTAACTTACCTTCGTATAAATACCTCAAAGTGTGGGGGTGTCTAGCAAAAGTGGCAGTACCTAACCCAAAACAGGTCACCATCGGACCTAAGACGGTTGATTGCATATTCATAGGCTATGCACACAACAGTAGTGCATATCGGTTCTTGGTATACAAATCGGATATACCGGATATCCATGTAAATACAATAATGGAATCGAGAAATGCTTCATTCTTTGAACACGTGTTTCCGTGCAAGGATACTACGTACCCTAAACGTACACGTGAACAAGGGACTACAAGCACTTCAGTTGATGAACCAGAACAAGATACCGATGAGCCTAGACGAAGTAAGCGGGCTAGAACATCAAAATCATTTGGTCCTGACTTTGTGACGGCCTTTCTGTTAGAGAATGAGCCCAGAACATTCAAGGAAGCCATGTCTATGCCTGATGCTCCTATGTGGAAGGAAGCAATCAAAAGTGAAATAGACTCCATTATGCAAAATCATACATGGGAGTTAGTCGATTTGCCTTCTGGATGTAAAGCTCTAGGATGCAAATGGATTTTCAAACAAAAATTGAAACCAGATGGTTCAATAGAGAAGCATAAGGCTAGACTTGTGGTACAAGGATTTAGGCAAAAAGAGGGCCTAGATTTCTTCGATACATATTCCCCAGTTACAAGAATAACATCCATAAGAATGTTGATAGCTATTGCAGCTCTACGTAACCTGGAAATACATCAAATGGATGTTAAAACTGCATTTCTAAATGGGGACTTAGAAGAAGAAATATACATGAAACAACCTGAGGATTACGTAGTTCCTGGACAGGAAAATAAAGTGTGCAGGCTTGTAAAATCACTGTACGGCCTGAAACAAGCTCCAAAGCAATGGCATGCAAAATTTGACAATGTTATGATGTCAAATGGTTTCAAAATAAATGAGTGTGATAAATGTATCTACATCAAAGATACTCCAAACGGATACATTCTGGTCTGTCTATACGTAGACGACATGCTCATTATTGGAAGCAATAACGACATTATCAAACAAACTAAAAGCATGCTTAGTGGCAAGTTTGACATGAAAGACTTGGGAGTTGCAGATGTCATACTAGGAATCAAAGTCTGCAGGACATCTGAGGGAATTACTTTGTCTCAAGCTCATTATGCTGAGAAAATACTTGAAAGATTCAAGAATTATTCCAATGGGACAGCAAAAGTCCCGTCGATCCCAGTCTTCACCTGTTCAAAAATACAGGCGAAAGCATATCACAACTGGAATATGCACGTGTAATTGGTAGTCTGATATACCTAACAAATTGTACAAGACCGGACCTAGCACATTCGGTAAACGTACTAAGCCGATACACGAGTAATCCAGGACGAAGTCACTGGAAAGGAATAACTAGAGTATTGAACTACTTGCGACATACTCAGAGTTATGCGCTGCATTACACCAGCTATCCAGCAGTACTTGAAGGCTACAGTGATGCCAACTGGATATCGGACTCAAAGAACTCAAAATCCACAAGTGGATATGTCTTTACACTTGGTGGTGCAGCTGTGTCATGGAAATCCTCTAAACAAATGCTATTGGCCAGATCCACCATGGAATCTGAATTCATTGCTTTAGATAAGGCGGCAGAAGAAGCAGAATGGCTTCGCAACTTTTTAGAGGATATTCCTATGTGGGAAAAACCAGTGCCTGCCTTATGTGTACACTGTGACAGCCAATCGGCTATAGCACGGGCACTGAGTTGCATGTATAATGGTAAGTCTCGTCATATCAGAAGGCGACACAAAACCATTAGACACCTACTCTCAAATGGAGTAATCTCTATAGAATATATAAAATCGGCCGACAACCTAGCGGATCCATTTACTAAAGGTCTGTCGCGAGAGCAGGTTGTGAGATCATCAAGAGGAATGGGTTTAAAGCCTATGACGAAAGAGGATACTTGATGGAAACCCTACCTAGAAATTGGAGATCCCAAGATCTAGGTTCAAAGGGACAACTAAATCTTGTTGAATCGACGAAAGCACTGAGAGATTAACATCTCATACCCATTCTTAGGATGATAAAACAAGTGCTGCCTGCAAATAGTTAGGATAAGCTTGGCTTTTAATGATTCCCATAGCTTTGAAATAAAAGTGGGGTATAGCAGGATACTCTTTATGGGAAATCACCTTGTGAGTGTGAAATGGGGCGGTTTCTAGGAGAATGAAGAGAGGCTACATTCTCCAAGTTCACTCATGATTAACCAGGGATGTTCAAGGCCAAAATGAACACAACAAGAGAACTTAGTTCTGTGAGGAGATGAAACTGTGTGATAGTTATTGTCTAGGTTCACATGAACGCCCGGGTAGTTCAAGACATCATGATCACTACCTGGTCAAGTGAATCCGATAGCTAATTACTAAGGGTGGTTCAAAGTTGAAAAATTACTACCATTCCTGATGCAGTGATTTTCCGATTGTACTCTCAGAGTCTTTCTGTCATGTTTTTTTTGTTTTTTCTGTCGTGTCTGGATTACATGGTCTGGTAATTTCCATTCATGTGGGGGATTGTTGGAATTAATTTTTGCAGTTTTCCGGGCCGGATTCCGGCAAGCTCCGGCCACCGGCGGCACCGGAAAATGAGTGGATTGCGATCCTCTCGTCGAGTACTATTCCGTAGTATACTCACTTGCCAAAAACGAATTCCGTATGAATGAGAAATGTTGATCCAAAGTTGGGTACTTGAAAGGTACCAACTTAACAAATGGATAGTCCCATATCGGAAATTGGAAAAGATTTATACTAGTATATATACTAGAAAACTGGACTAGAGGGCGTGGTCCGGGGGTTACCACTAACGTGTAGTGGAGAGAGGACTTAGCCAAAATGACAAACACACACGCGCGCACGCGCGCGCGCGCCCGGCCCGGCCCCGGCTTCGGCTTCGGCTTTGGCTTGGTTTGGCTTAAATTTTTATTTTACTTTTTGCCCAGACAGCCTTTTCCCCTACTGAACTGAAAAGACCTTTCAGATTCAGTAACTGGGGCCATTACTCTGTAACAGCAGAGTAATGGCTCACCAGTTACTCAACTGAAGAGTCCCCATTACTCTGCTGTTACAGAGTAATGGCTGCTGAACAGTCTCAGTCCCAGTTTATAAAACCAAACTGAAATCTTCAGAGAGGAGACAGAATTTTGACATTTTTTTTACTCTCTTCTTCCTCTGCTCTGAGTCATCTTCTTCCTCTGCTCTGAGTCAGTGTCTGTCAACTGAGAGTACACACAGACAGCAGTTCGTTGTCTCTGAAGCAAGGGTGCTGCATCTTCAGAGAAGGTACAGTTGTATCCTGGGAAGCGATTTGCCGGTAACCGTCACACTACGGGGCAAATTCTGCTTTAAGGACAGAGATTCTTAAAAAATCTCGACTCTGTACAAGTTAATTGTTTACTGTTTTCCTTTCTGTATTTGATTTCTTCACAAATTCTGTTGGGATTTTTAGTATTTTATATTCAGGTTCTAACAGTCGATACTATCGGGATGTGAGTTGACCGAACCTAACCTGGGTGTGATTCACTTTAGATCTGATCAGTCACACTCGGTTCAAATTTTTCTTTTCCTTTGAGGATTTTGCTAGTACAAACTTGGGCCCATCTTCTGAGGGCAGCTGGTTCTCTAAATTACTGACACAAAACCATCATATTCTATGTATTCTATGTTTACGATTCTACCGGTATATCTTTTTCATTTTGTCCAAAATCAGTTTTTGGTGTATGGATATTTATGACGCCACCAGTAATGATTGCTATGGCATTATGACCTTTACCACAATGAGATTGGAATTTAATCAGAGTAAAAGAATTTGTAAAATAGTTTTTCGTTGTTTCGATCTTTAGAACCGATTAAACATTATACTGTTGTTCAAGGCTGAAACTTTGAAATCCTAAAAATATTTCGTAATTATCATGCATCTTAGAGATCAAGTAGAAAAAATAATATCGAAAGAGCCACTATAATTGCATATTATTCCATCTGTTTCAAACTGAGGAAGGAAATGGGAAAACAAGAAACAATAATCAGACAATGGATACTGAAATATAATTGTAGCTTTCAGACACAAGCAATGACAAATAAACAAAACTTATCGATCTTATGGTTGTAAACTATCAACGATGAATAACACTGACAGCTTTAGTTTGCTACTTCGTTATTCTTCAATGCAATTGATCAGCAATTTTCAAGACATTTTTAGCATGTGTTGAGTTCTCCAAGTCCTTCTGATATAATTTGACGTAGTGAGCTAGTCCATCATTGTTGCTGCTTTTTTGTGTGTGCAATTAGATTATGTGGATTCTTTTTTCAGAAATAATTAAGAATTTGACCTTTTGACTTTTAACTGTGATGACGTCTTCGACAGTGATTGACTTAACGATCTGACTCCTTTGCGCCGTAAGATTTGATTCGTGTGGTGACGAACGCCTCCGATGACCTGCAAAAAGTCTGAAACACCAGGACTGATCCCAGCGACAAGACCCTCCGCGCTCAAGTCAGAAATCAAGATAATATGAGAGAGCTTTTTTGTAGCAAAATATTGATTACCACTTTCTGGCGGAGGTAGGGGGTATTATAATCGCCTTGGGACAGTTTTGAGATATTCATTTATCTCTACTTCCCGGTGTTTTTGGATAAGAAGTAGAGTTCCTTCATAATAAGAGATTTGGTTTTAAACTGTCTTTTAGGGATGATCATGAATTTAAATAACTATTTTAATGATCTGAGTTTATTTATAATGAAATGTCACCCAAACCCAGTAAGAAAAATCCTTTTTGGATTATTGGGCTTGAAAGATGCCCAATTTTCATTCATGGTTTCGTTTATAGGTGAGACTACCGTTTAACCCTTGATAGTTTTAAGATTCGTACCTGATTTGAACGGTCCCGGTTTAGTTATATTTTTACACGTATCACAAGGCCCCCACTCCTCAAGACTGAGTTTCACAGCTTTTGAGGAGTTGTTCGCCCATTTATAATGGTTTACAGAACTTATCGGAGTTCTCGAGAAAGTTTGGATCTTGCTCGAGGTGTAACGATGTTATTCTGAACTTATAAAATACCCAAAACTATTTCTTGAATTTTCTGGATTTTTTATGATTTTTCAAGATTATTCTGAATTTTTTCTAATTTTTAATCATTTTCCAAAATTTTTATTTAATTTTTGAATTTTTATGATAATTATTTGAAAATTTTAATTAATTATTCTAAATTAATAATTATTTTTTCAGAATTTAAAAATATGTTTTCGAATTAATAAATTTTAATTTTTAATTAATTTTTTTACGATTTTAATTATTTTTTATGAATTTTTAAATAATTAATTCGATTTAAAAATTAAATATGGAAATTAATAAAATACCTGATTACGTGGCACCATCTGGAGCGTCAATCGCGCTGTGCGTGAAAATCGAGGAGATCGATTGAATGGCATCTAGACATTGTCCGGTCAACGCTTCATCGCCCATTTTTCGTTCGGTTCCTCGTCTGCTCAGCGCGCTGTGGCAAGCGTTAGTGAACGATGCGGCGAGCATTGGCGAACGATGCAACGAGCATTAGCGAACATTTGGCAAGCGTTGGCGAACGTTTGGAGAGCATTGGCGAACGATGTCGAGGTGACACGTGGTGAACGATGACTGGCAACACTAGTTTTGGCCTCATTTCGTTCGGTTCTTCGTCTGCTTGGCGCGCTGTGACAAACGATATGGTGAACTGGTGAACGGTGCGGCCAGCATTCAAAGGGTGCGGCGAGCGTTGGCGAATGTTTGGCGAACGATAATGTATCGACGCACGGCGTATGACCGTTGACTGGTCAATACTAAATTTGGCCTCGTTTCGTTCGATTCTTCATCTGCTCGGCACACTTTGGTGAACGATGTGGCGAACAATGACGCGGCGAAACGTGGTGTTCAATCGTTGACTGGTCAACGCAAGTTTTGGCATCGTTTCGTTCGGTTCTTCGTCTGCTCGGCGCACTTTGGCGAACGATGTCGCGAACGATGATGAGGCAACATGTGGCGTTCGACCGTTGACTGGTCAATGCTAGTTTTGGCCTCGTTTTGTTTGGTTCTTCGTCTGATCGGCGCACTCTGTCAACGATATGGCGAACTGGCGAACGGTGCAGCGAGCGTTGGCAAACGTTTGGTGAACGATGACGAGAAGACACGTGGCATCTGACCGCTGACTGGTCAATGCTAGTTTTGGCCTCGTTTTGTTCTGTACTTCTCTAGCAAACGATATGGAAAACTGGCGAACAGTGTGGTGAGCGTTCGAACAGTGCGGCGAGAGTTGACAAATGTTTGACGACAGATGATGAGGTGATACGTGGCGTCTGACCGTTGACTGGTCAACATCAGTTTTGACTCGTTTCGTTCGATTCTTCATCTTCTCGGTGCACTTTGGCGAACAATGTGACGAACGATGACGAGACGACATGTGGCATTTGACAGTTGACCACATTGACCGATAAGTGATTGAGTTTTGTTGTTTAGCCTTACTCGACCACTGCGATTCTTTGCTTTTTGGGCTTCCACATCATTTTGGGGGCCCAATACCATGGAAGCCCAAGTATTGTTAGGCTCTTCTTATAAACCCCCCGCCCTTTCCTCACTTTTTCCTCACTTTAAAATTTCTACTCACCGGTGGAAATCTGCTCTAGAGAAACTGCGGTGGATTTTTAAGATCTTCGGCGAGAAATTCTGATTATAGCTGTCAAATCAAAATCGAAGGTAATTTATTTTTCTTTCTTTATTAAAGATGTCTAGATTTTCTTAGGGCGATGAGATCTCCCCCTCTGGTTGTGTCGAAGTGTATCCACCTACTTCTTCGAATAGAGTGGATAAGGGGAAAGGTGTAGCAGATCCACCTTTTGGAAACAATCGTAGATAGAGAGAGAGAGGAGAATGGAGGAGTTTGGAAGACACTCGATCGCCGGTCGCACCTAGGCGGCGTTCGAGAGTATACTGCCTAGGAGTTGAGGTCAGTTGAGCATGGTATGGAGCGGTTCTATGAAGAAAATGCGTCACACGAGCATTCAGAGGCTAACGATGTCATTTTCATGCTTACGGAGGTGGATTTGGTTGTTATTATAATGTGCTACAAGATCCCGGTGGAGTTCGATCTTGTTGTGCCAGGCCCCGGAGTTAGAGCTTGCTCGCCACTTTTCCCGGACTTGTGCATTTTTCCCTTCGACGTCTTTCATGCATGGCTTTACCATCCCCTCCACCCCTTTATGAGAGAATTTTTGAGGTCGTACAGCTTGGGTCCCATTCAGCTTATGCCGAACATATGGAGACATGTTACGGGGTTTGTGCTGCATTGCCAGGCGGGGTTCGAACCTCGTCTCAATGTTCTACGCAAGTTGTACAGGATCCATCAGAAGAATAGATCAGAGTATCAGTTCTATCTTACACCCCGTAAGGGTATGAAGTTGCTGGATAAACCCTATTCGATCACGACATGAAGAGATGAGTATTTTGTGATCCGTAGTCGAAAGTCGTGGGAAATCCCCACAATGTGGAGGGAGGATGTGCCGAGGAGGGCGAAGGCGGATCCGATTTTGAGCCCCGAGGAAGAGAGTATGGTTGGCACTCATTTGGATCGTCCGACCTTTCACTGGAGAGAGATAAAGGAGGAGTTTCTCTTCAAGTGGGGTCTCAGCCCGATGAACCCTAATACGCATCTTCTCTCATATGTTTGTCTTTGTCTTATTTGCGTCTACACATATGTATTTATATGTAGATTAATTTTCTTTTCTCAATATTCAGTGTCTTCTATTTGCAGGAAAGGAAGGCATGGATTTTGACGAGATCATGTCCCAATGTTCGGGCTTGAGTAGCATGTGACCCGTTGGGAAGAAGAGGAATAGGGCCGTTACCGAGCCTTCCCCGTTGAAGATTGTTAGGGGTGCGGGGGGTGCTCCCCCCGTGGTGGACTTGGGGTCTCTCCCCACTACTTCTGCCGCTGCAGGTGACTTCACTTTTTATGTGGATCTAGCTCTTGAGGCTCCCCCTTTTATAGCGATGGTAGACGCGATCCTGACTGATGAGCTGGAGAGGATCTTTGTCCCCGACTGGCAGGTCAGAAGGCACGATGGCTTCCTCGGGAATTCAACGAGTTATATCGATGTGATTCACCATTTAGCCCCCAAGGATAGGGCTTCGATGGAGCACGGGACCGTGGGGTCCAGCTTTGGATATTGCCAAGGCAAGCATGACGGTGTGTATTCGTTATCTCCTTTTCCTTTAATTACTTTTAGCGGAGTGCTAGCATCTATCTTTCTGTTTGTAACTTTGAATTATTTCTTCGTAGGCCGTCGCCACTTCAGTCACTTGTTAAAACAAGTGGCGGAGCAGGAGCGGGAACTAAAGCTAACCCATGATAGGGAGAAGGTTGAGCAGTCAAAATCCGCGAAGAAGTTAGAAGCTACTGCACTCTGAGCGGAGACCCATGAGACTCGAATCGCTTTGTTGGATGCTGCCTTGGCCAAGGCAAAGGATCTAGTGGCCTCAGAGAGGGACCAAGTGGTTCGGGAGAAGAAGCTGGCGGCCTGCGAGAGGGAAAGCACAGCTAGAGAGAGAGACGCTATGTAACACCCCGCAAAATTGGAAATGACAATTTTGCCCATCGTGTGTTGTGCACGTGTATTTTGTAACGTACTTCAATATGTATTTTGGATTCCAACTATTTATGCATTTCTCGTCTCTTTTTATCCTATTTTAGTCAACTCAAATATTAAATTTCATTCTCTGTATTTTTACGTGCTTTGTACGTGTTATCGATGCACGTATCGATTACGTATTTTTCCACCGCTACGTGTGATATTCTCTATGTGTATCAATTATTTATTTAATAACTTTTTCGAATTCATTTTTGTAAACTGAAGTTTATTTTTTCCTATTTTGATTAAAATACTTTTATACGTGCGATACATGTGTTTTCTATGTACGTATTGATTACATTGTGGAATATATATAAATTGATAAATATCTTCTTGTTATGTTGTATTTAGATTATCTTTAAATATTTTTCTGTTGCTAAAGTTGATTTCGTATTTTGATATTTTTACGTGCGACGTACGTGTTTGCGGTGCACGTATTTAGGCATATTCTTTTCAAAATGAAATTTCGGAAGTGTGGGTGTGTGTTATTTTATTTTGTGCATGATGAATCTAATTTATAATTAAATAAACTAATTTTATTTAAAAATTTCATGTATATTATAAACCTATATTTTAAATTAAATGTATATGTGTGTATGAATGAAGTGTGTGCAAGTGCTATGCACGTGCACGTGTTTGGGAGGGGAAATAGTGGCCGGCTGTTTGTTTTTGGGAAGGAGGGAAGAACAAATTTTCAATTGTATGAGTGGAGTTAGTGGTTTAAGTGGGGGGTAGTTATTATAACCATCACATAATCTCCTTTATAATCACCACACCCTTGGTCCCTTACCCTTACTCTCATCTTCCTCCTTTCTTTGTCTTTCTCTGCCGAAATCCCCATCCAGCAACCCCTTTTCGTGTCCTCCATTCACTCAACACACAAATGTGTGTGTGTGTGTGCGCGCGCGCGCGCGTGTGTGTATATATATATACTTATACCCCTTCACATTTCTCCTCATTCCCCTCTTTCTTTCCTTCTCTGTTCAAATCCGAAAACCAACCCAGCACTTTCCTTTTTGCTTTCTCCACCTACTCACCACACATTTATACATATAAATAGTTTATATACATATATGTATAGATATGCATATGTAAACATATGTAGATATACATAGCTATACATATGTGTATGTGAGATGAGATGAAAGTGCCTTCACTGTTTCTTGCCGAAATCGAGGAGGCGAAGTGGAGCTTCTCGAGGAGGCGAAATAGAGGCGAAATGGAGGTTGGGAGTTTTTGCTACTATGAGCTTTTCATTCTAGGAGTTCATTGCTAAGAAATCATATTTCTTGGATGGGTGTTTCTTAAACTCTTTCTAAATTAGAAGTATGATGCATGCTAGTTGGTATATGGTCTAATTGTTAAAATTTGATTAGTGTGGTAAATATCAATTGCTTAATTTATTCTCTGAAATTTGTTATGATGCTTTATTAATATATTTGCATGCTAGAATACATGCAAATTGATGAATCATGATTGTATGAAAAATTGATGCATGGTAGAATATTTCCTATTATAGTCAAAATAATGTAACATGTATGAAAATAGTTTTTTAATACGATTATAGTAAAGAAATAGTCTCATGAGTTTATTTTATGAGTATAAAGAATTTTATGAAGAAGTTTTGATGAAAGACAAATTTCAATCTGTAAATTAATGAGTTCTTCAATGCAAGATTAAGATTTTGTTATATTGTTGGAAATAAATATTTGTAAATTTAAATATACGCACTATACTGTATTATTTTGATAGAAATACATTCTGAAAAAAAAGATCTAGATTTTGAGTGAGTACAAATAAATTGAAAAATCGAGTTATTTGAAGGGAGAATTAAATACAATGCGGTTTATACTTAAAGAATTTAACTCTTTTCATATCGGTTAGTCATTCAGACCTACTGGTCTTCAAGTGCACTTTGGGTCTGTTACTGTTCATGGGCGGAGGCCTTGGTCTGGATTCGAGTCTTGTTAAAGACTCTGTTTTAATGAATTTTGATTTTAATTCAAATTACCGAAAGTATATATATAAATATATTTCGATCTCTCCTCTTATCAGTTAGTCACTCTGGCCAGTTGGTCCTCTAGTGAGATTTGGGTCGATTACTGTTCACGGGCGGGGGGTTTGACTATGGGTTCGAATCCAACCTTGCCACTTTGTTTTTCTTTTGTGACTTTTTGGGTATTTTGAGTTTTTAGGTGAAATAAAAATTGGGAAAAAAATCTATTATTCTTCTAAATTGTTTAGACTTTAAAAAAAAATATTTCTACAATATTTTGATATATTTTATGAGAATTGAAAGGGAATTTTACATTAAATAATGTTGAAGAACTCGATTTTATTGATTAAAATGTGACTCTTATTTAATTTAGGAAAGAAGAAAATTTGGAATACACTTAGATTCTTCTTAATGATATTCTATGGTTATTAACTTTTGATTAAGAGAGCATTTGAATTTTACACAATTCTATAAGTGATTAAATTGATAAAAGAAGTTGAATTGAAACATTTCATGTTGTGAGATTTTAAATAAAGTTTCTCTTTGAGGAAGAGTTTGTGAATAAAGGAATTGAAATATTATTTTGAGATTGAATAGAACATATTGTTGATCTCTAGAATGAGATAGTTATTGGAATCTAGAGGCTAGGCGAGACCCTAGAGACCGGCAGTTTTTATTAATGAATTTGAGAGCTAACCAGTGTGGGTTGAGCATCCCTTGAGAAGTAGCCAGTTGGGCTGACTGTCTCTTTTGTTTGGTTTAAGTCCTGTAGGATAAGCTAGCTCTAGGTTGTGATGATTTTCTTCTAAAATAAACTAAAATATAAGGACTACACTATAGTGAAGATGTGATGAAAGTAAGAGAAAAACACAAGTATGAGGGCCTCGGATTTACGGTGTGAGAATTTTCACAGGTTGTCTACATGATGCGTCATGTCATGACATGAATCTATCTCTGGAATTATTGAGATCGTGGTGACGCTTTTGGGGTGCTTGGTGACTATGTAGTGCCATTTTTTCATGACGGAGGCAAATTGTTCATAGGCTGTCTACATGATGCATCATGTCATGACGTGGGATTCCCCTCCAGGCTGTCTGGACATGGTCTCGTAACTCATAAAACATCTAGGATACATACAGTAGGTACCGTAGTAGTTAAACTCATAACAAGGGATTCAACCCTACAAGATGAAGAACGGTTGAGGGCTTGCCCTCGGATTTATGTAGAATGAGATACATAAGTTCGAATAAGTGTGCATTAGTATCATTTAATACAAATAACTACATTAAGAATTAAGTGCACAGCACCCACGACATCAACAGGATAGTCCCCCTTTAGTTTTGTTTGTGATCAAGTTTGTATTTGTTAAAGTATTTAAGAATCGTTATACTTTGGCATAGCGAGGATGGTCGTGTATAATATTTCGTCGGTTGTAAGCAACTGATGTGCCCACAGTTTTATATGCAGGACTTGGAATTTTACAAGAAGATATAAAGATGAATTTGATGTTAATGATTACTTAGATGCTAAAGTTGTTACCATTGTACATTTATCATTATTGTATTTTATTTATTCCGCTGCGTGTTTATGTAAAAGACTCTTATGTAAATAAAGTTTTAAATTCCTTGTAAAATTGTATGAAGTGAAGTGTAAAGATCTTGTGGAACTTCGAATTCAGACTCATTTGGAATTCGGGGTTTTACACGCTGCGGTGCATACCGCTGAGGAGGAGGCGAAGAAGAAGGTCGTGGGGCACCTAGATACTTGCATCCCAGGTTTCGATCGCTCAGGGTACTCGTTGTTCCCGCCGCCTACTGAGGATGCAGAAAGGGAGGAGGAAAAGGAAGCGGAGGATGAGGAAGTAGAGATGGGCCCTCTTGCCGTGGTTGCGAGTAGTGCATGGGTAGGCGAGGAAGCTGGAGGCGATTCCGCAACCCCTTCAGTGCAGCCTAGCGAGGTGGACCCTTGACTCCATTTTCTTCATTAGAAGTTGTTTTTCCTTTGTTTTATATTTTCCTAATAGCCGACTGGCCACTGTTCATTGTAATTTTATACTGCAATAAGCATATTTTCTTTACTTAGTTGTTTGTATCTTGTGTGGCTCTTGAGCTTCATGAATTTTCACATATATTGTGAATTGGTTGTCTGTGTCAGAGTGATCTATTATTCTCTTTCGATAGCAGGTTTTTATGTACAACGCATGAGATTCTCGAGATCGCGAGGTAGTCTGCCTCCGTTCCAAGCTTCAGGTGACAGAGCTGGGCTTTCTTGTTCACAAGAGAGACTTTCTAAAGCGAATGTGGAGCTTGTCCACTTGAGAAGGGCCCTGACCCGCAGAGATATCAAGGTGAGGCGTAATGATGAGATTCTCCAAGAAGTACTCCCAATTGGTGTAAAAGATCATTCTCCAAGTGTGGCAGCTGTTGGGATGTCTTCGAAGATTGAAGTCATTCGTCGTTCTTTGTTTGCAGTTACAGTCGAGAGAGACGAGCTGACGAATGTAGTGCTCGAGAAGTATTTAGAAGTAGCGCATCTCAGGAGAACTATTTTTGAATTTTCGCAGGGAACCCGAGCAAGTGGTGTGCCTTGTTTGAAATTTAGAGTGAAGGACGACTCTCTAAAAGAGATATTTGTTGAACTAGAGATGGAGAACCATCGTTTGAAGTGTCTCCTAGAAGGGGGCAATATTAGGAGCACTTCATGCTCTCATGAAGTGCGTGCCCAGGGAAGGTCCTTCCACGAGCTGGCTTTGCGCTTACCCAAAGCCCCGCAAAACCCTGGTGATGCTTAGAGTGGTGTGGCTGGCTCTTCTAGTGGAGCATGGGTTGGTGGGGCGGAATGAGCAATAGGCCCCGATGGTGCGACCCGATCTGTGGGTTTGGATGTCGCTTCAGGTGGTTCGAGGGGAAGGGATAGTGCTGGCTTTCCATCGGGGAGCCACAAACCGTGTGTGTCCTTAAATCGGAATGTCCCACTACCCTGAAAGAGTTGAAGGGTCGCTGAGTGAGATTTTGTAACTCTTATGGGAACTCGTTTTTTTCTTCAACACTTGTATCTAAATAATTTTTGTGAAATAAATTTTTTTCCAAGTGGTTGAGAATCGTCTTTTGAGAATTATGTCTTGTTGATTTCAACTTGGTTTAGAATGCACTCGTATGGCGAGATATTCCTTACACACTTTTCCTGAAAGCAAGATGCCCGTGCGAGTATGAATCTTAAACGGATCTCGCAACTGTCCGTTGGAGTGCTAGCGTATGAACCACGAGTCATTTCTGGAGCACTCAAACGGTGAGCCGTAACCCGCACACTTGCTTTCGGGGCATGTAGTTAGAGTGGCTCTGTGAACCGTGAGTGGACTCCGAACAAAGTGATGATGACTTTCTGGGGCACTCGAATGGCAAAATGATCTACGCACGCTTGTTCGTAAGCAGCGGCCATGGCGGCTCTATGAATCATGAATGAATTCCACACTTATCCAAACTTGTTTCAAGAATACTCAAACAACAGGCATAACTTTGCACGTTTGCTTAGGAGCAAAGTGGCTAGAATTACCCTCTGAACCATGTGTGGACTTCGAACAGGACGACGATGAGTTTCGGGAGCAATTGAAAGGAGAATCGATCCCCGCACACTTGCTCGGGAGCATGCGGCTAGAGCAGCTCTATGAACCATGAGTGGACTCCGCACTTGTCCGGGGTTGTTTTAGGGTGTACTCAAACGATGGGTGTAACTTCGCACGTTTGCTTAGGAGCAAAATGGCTAGAATTGCCCTCTGAACCGTGAGTGGACTCCGAACTGGGTGACGTCGAGTTTCGGGAGCACTTGAATGGCGAACTGATCCCCGCACACTTGCTCGAGAGCATGTGGCTAAAGCGGCTCTATGAACCATGAGTGGACTCTGCACTTATCAGGGGTTGTTTCAGGAGTACTTGAACGGCGGGCATAACTCATTTCTTAGGAGCAAAGTGGCTAGAATTGCCCTCTGAACCTTGAGTGGGATCTGAACAGGGTGACGACAAGTTCTGGGAGCACTCGAATGGCGAATCGATCCCCGCACACTTGCTCGGGAGCATGTGGCTAGAGTGACTCTATTAACCATGAATGGACTCCGCACTTGTCCGTTGAAGAACTTTGTGAAGGGATGGTGTGGCTTGGAGTGAACCATGTGTCTAACTCATTGTTTGAATCCGATGGACTTATACAATAATTTTGCGAAGGAAAATACTACAATTTTATCAAAAAATAAAACTAAGTGGCTGCTTTGATGCTAACCTTTATTACAAGTTGTGACCGTTATAATTGTCGGTCTTTATTACATGTTTTGAAGCTATCTACTGGGCGAGGGCATTAAGTGCTCTCTTTGTATTTTATGAGATGTTTGGCGTTCCAAGTCCTCGATATCTTCTTCCCTTCCAAATCTTCAAGTCGGTAAGCTTCTGGGCAGACAAGTTGTGAGACTTTGTAAGGTCCTTCCCAGTTAGGGGCGAGCTTTCCCTTCTTCCGAGGGACGGATATTTTGAGATTTCGAAGGACAAGGTCCCCTTCTTGAATGTTAGCCAGCTGCACCTTCTTGTTATAGAATCTCTCTACCCTCTACTGGTAGATGTTTCTTCGGAAGATGGATTTCTCTCAGACTTCTTCAAGAAGGTCAAGGTGAGCTCAAATGTCGTTCGAGATATGTTCTTGGTTGAACGAGAAGAAGCGAGGAAAAGGTATTACGACTTCTTGAGGGATAAGAGTTTCTGTGCCGAATGTAAGGTTGAACGGGGACTCGCCCGTGGGGATTCTTTTTGTCAGAGTACACTCGGAAATTCTTCAACCCATTGTCCCCTGGCAGCTTCACCAAGTCTCTTTTTAAGACGATCCAAGATTTTATGATTGATGTTCTCGGCTTGGCCATTGGTCCCAGAGTGTGACACTAAAGAGAAACACTGCTCAATACCCAAGTCAGTGCAAAACTGACAGAACCTTTTACTAGCGAATTGAGTATCATTATTAGTAACTAAAATGCGAGGGATCCCAAAGCGGCAGACTATGTTCTTCCAAAACAAATGTTGGATTCGATGCTCGATGATCATTGCCAGTGGTTCAGCTTCTATCCATTTTGTAAAGTAGTAGACTGTGTCCACTAAGAAGGTTTGTTGTCTAATGGCAGGAGGGAACGGCCCGAGTAGATCCATCCCCCACATAGAGAATGGGATTGGGCTTGACATTGAACTAAGGTTGGCTTAAGGAATTCACTTTACGGAGGAGTGTCTCTGACACGAGGGACATTGGTAGACGTAAGCTTGAGCATCACGTAGGAGAGTGGGCCAGTAGTGCCTATGGTTAAGGATCTTCCGTGCCAGGGACTTTGCACCCATATGGCTGCCACCTATTCCTTCGTGAACGTCTCACAAGGCATAGTTGGCTTCTTTGGGTGAGAGGCACCGAAGGTATGGTCGATCATCGACCTGAGAGTAGGAGCACTTGTAGAGAACCCCTTCTATGAGTGCGTACCTTTCAGCCCTTACCCAAGTCTTTTTTGATTCTTTGATATCCGCCGGGAGGATTCCTTTGTCGAGGAAATCGATCAGAGGTTTCATCCAACAGTCTTCGGGTGTTTAAGGGGTGATGATATGCATGAGTTTGACTGCTTCTTCTTCTTCGGTGCTTGGTTTCAGAAGGACCTCAATCAGTATAGTGTGGTCGAGTCCATAAAACGATGAGGATGCAATTTTGGAGAGGGCCTCTGCTTGCCCATTTTCTTCATGCGAAATGCGAGTGACCTCAGCTTCTTGGAAAGTGGACATGATTTTCTTTACACACGCTAAGTACCTTATCATTCGGTCATCTCTCGCCTCGTATTCTCCTCGAATCTGGTTTACTACCAATTGGGAGTCACTGAATACTCTGATTCTTCGTGCCCCCACTTTTTTTGCTAGGAGGAGATCGGCGATCATAGCTTCATACTCGACCTCGTTGTTCGAAGCTGGGAAACGGAGGCACAACGAGTATTGGAAGAAGAACTCATCAGGACCAATCAAGATAACCCATGCTCCGCTCCTTTCGAGGCAAGAAGACCCATCCACGTAGACATTCCAAAGTGGGGGTTTGTCACCTTCCTCGGGAGGATCAGGGATCATGCGTTCGACGATGAATACGGCTAAGGCTTGGACCTTGATTGCGGTTCTTGGGGTGATAGGTGATATTGTGTTGGCTTAACTTAATAGACCATTTCATGAGCCTTCGGAGCTTTCAGGCTTGTAGAGAACTTGCTTGAGCGGTTGATCAGTGAGGACCCATATGGAGAGCGCTTGAAAGTAGGGTCTAAGCTTTCGGGCAGCCGTTACTAGAACATATGCCATTTTTTCAAGAGAGACTTGCCTTTAGACGGTTAATCTGAATATAATAGAATAACGGGATGTGAATCCCGACGGCGACATGTGCAAGACACGTACAACCAACACACGAGCGCAACACCTACAAACAACGCACCCACGAAAGCACGTGCACTCTACGTGCAAGCAAAGCAACCAAACAGCAAGAATGCTGGCGATGGCAGCCGACAATGGCGAGGTGATTGTCGGTGGCACAGGAGTAGTCGATGCGGCAGAAGGTTGGAGTAAGGGCGGTGAGGTTGCGGTGGTCGAGCACAGAGCAGGGGTGGTCAGGAGGGTGGTTGACGACAGGATAAGGTGGTTAGGATGGCGAAGTGGAGGGATATGGCGATAGTGAAGACGAGGGTGGTCGGTAATGATGATGAGGAAGACGGTGAGCAGAGGAAAATGATGGTGGGTGTGTGGCTCGAAGGTGGAAGAAGGGGCAGAGCAGTCGATGGGTTTCGACGGGGTGCATGCGGCGATTGAGGGATTGTGGTTGCTGGCGGGGCCCCGGGGTGGTCGGTGGACAAGAGATGGGATAAGGAAGGGCGATGGGATGGGTTCAACGAAGCAGAGGAGGAAGAAAGGAAGTTGAGGGTAGGAGAAGCACCGTATCGGCTAGGGTTTGGCTAGGCTAGGGGTTAGGGTTAGATTATATAGTGAATAGAATAAAAGGTGTTGGGTTATTGGGTTTCGGGTTGGAATCCAATAGGAGAAATAATAGGGTTTGGGTTTAGATCCACAATGGGAAAAATAATAAATGAATAAAAATAGGATTATAATTTGATTAATTGTGGATATCAACAAGCAAAAATTTTGAATAGGTCAGGAGACAAAAAAAAATTGAGGTGAAAGCAAATAATAAATTCTATCAATAGATAATCAATTTACAAGGTTCAGAAAAAAATAAGAAGAAAATCACTAAATAATAATTCCCAAAAAAATACAATAATAGAAACCAGGGGTTACAAATCCTACCCACCTTACAAGAAGAATTTCGTCTTCGAAATTCATATAAGTGGTACATAGGGCAACCCCGAAAAGAAAAGAAAACAAAATAACTACTTAAACACATGATGGAACTTCTCCCGGATCTCTTCCTCCAACTCCCCAGTCGACTCACCCGGCAAGTGAGGATTCCAAGAAACTCGAACCAGCTTGATGGCTCTATTCTTCAACGCCTTCTTTCATCGGTCTAAGATAGAGAGTAGCTGAGTCTCACAGGACAAGTCCGGCCTCACGGACAACTCTGAGTAGTCAATCACATGACTGTCATCCCTGATGTACTTCCTGAGCTGGGAAACATGGAATACATCATGGACTCCAGACAGTGTCGGGGGTAGAGCAAGCCTATTGGCCACCTTGCTCACTCGCTCCACAACATCGAACGACCCAATAAAACGAGGACTCAGCTTGCCCACCCCTCCCCCCACCCCCCACCACCAAAGCGGATAACGCCTATCCATGGTGATACCTTAAGGAACACATGGTCCCCCGCTCTGACCTCCAAAGGCCTTCGATGAATATCTGCCCACTTCCTCTGCCTATCCTGGGCAGCCTGCAAGTGCTTCCTGATCTGAGCCACAACATCAACTGTCTTCATGATTAACTCAGGCCCCAAAAGTTTTCTCTCGCTGATATCATCCCAATAGATCGGCGACCTACACTTGCGCCCATACAGAGCCTCAAATGGTGCGGCCTTGAGACTCGCCTGATAACTTTTGTTGTATGAGAACTCGGCTAAGTACAGATGATCTTCCCACGAATCTCCAAACTGAAGAACGTAGGATCGCAACATGTCTTCTAGGGTCTGAATCGTCCTTTCCGACTATCCATCTGTCTAAGGATAGAATGTTGTACTATAGCTCAACTTAGTACCCAAGCTCTTCTGCAGACTCTCCCAAAACTGAGACCTGAATCTCGTATTTCTATCTGATACAATGCTGACAGGAACTCCATGCAGTCTGACAACCTCTTGAATATACTTCTCAGCCAAACTCTCAGTGGACTGATCCACACGGAAGGGAATGAAGTGGGCACACTGATGACAGCTCAGATATCTAAATGAATAGGTAATCTGAACACAAATTATAAAACCTCGCAAGTGTACGAATTGTTTTCAGAAGCGTAGTGAAAAGCAAGGGTCGATCCCGCAGAGATTGTGGTAATTAACTCACTAATCAATAATCAGAAATGCTTGTCATAAAGTTTTATTCTAAAAGTATGTTTTGAAAGGAAATGAGATCTAGATCAAGTAGTCCTCAATTTGAATCACAAAATATCTATTGAATTAGTTGGGCTTGATTTCCACCTATAGTCACGAATGCTAAATTAACTTCTACACTACTCAAATCACTCATGTTTGTTCATTTAAGGGCATGGTATCTACTCCTTAAATTTAAGATTTCCCTAGACTAAGAATTAGGCATGGTATCTACTCTAATTCGTTTCTTTCCTTAAGTATTTAGCATGATATCTACTAAGTTGCACTTGAAGAAAGCATAGGAACGATGGAAATTAACAAACACTCAAAGCTCTAGAAGTTGGTATCAAATCTCGATCCTCCAAGTTGATTAAACCAAGAACCTAAATGATTCTTGTGTTACTAGTTATGAGAATAAGACATTAATCATCTCTATTACGCATATAACAGATTCAATTTTATAATAAGCAACTTGATAACTTAAGGTTCTTCAGTTCAGTCGACTATCGCTAGATCTCAGTCGACTGAACTGCGAACTTTCTAACACATGTTTGATTCATATTATAAGTTTGATCAAGACAACCAGGTTTAATCAATAAGTGATAAAAGTAGTGCTTTAGAAGTTTTGTAAAACACTACATGACTAAGGTTTCAATCAGCCCAATAATGAATTTAGTTGCACATAATCCAACTTTTATTGACTAACAATTTTGAATACATGACTCTAACCATAAGAACAAAAACTAGAGAGAGAAAAAGTAGCACTGATTTGTATGATGTTTAGCTTTGAAGTCAACTTGATCTGCTTCTAAGTCGACTTGATCTCGTCCTCCAGTGGCACTCGATCTCCTCCTTTGTTTGATTGTACTTGATCTTCTTTCGTTGATTCCTTCTCTCTTAGATATTTTTTTTTTCCTGATTCGAGATATCTTCTAAACTGTGTATTCCCACATTTTTATAGTTTTTTTTGCCCCATCTACAGATCTCAAGTTCCAGATTTCTATCTTCTCACACATCAGATATGGATTGAGTCAAATCTTAATACTTGCCAAACCCAGGTCTCTAACTTGATTGTTAGAAAGTTGTTATTTGCAGCTAACTTGGATTTTTACCACTCAATCTGATTCATTTGCGGATTTGGATGAGGGTGAATCTCAACTGTTCTTATCTCTAATTCCAGATTTCATGCCCGTTCAGTCGACTATTGGCTAAGAATCAGTCGACTATTCCGCAAACTTTTGGGAACTCAAACCAGTCATAGCAGTCGACTGTTGAATAGGAGTCAGTCGACTGTTCTGCAAAGCTTCGGCAACTCAACCCACTCTGTTCAGTCGACTGTAGTCAAGGAACCAGTCGACTGTATTCAGCAGCTTCTCAGAAATGTTTTGATGCAAAATTAAGGTTCTTCATTCCAGTGTATCATCCTCACAGTGCTGGATTAGTCTTGAATCTGCTTCGTTTAGTTGCTTTTAGGCTATTTCCTATGGAAAAGAGAAAAGAAGAGTAAATTACCACAGATAGAGAATTTAACTATCTAATTGCATTCAGATATAGCTCCAAAATGTGGACATTAACAGATTTATCACACACTTCGTCAACCGGTCCACTATCACCCAGATAGTATTATGACCCTTGGGACTTCTCGGCAAAGCTATCACAAAATCCGTTGTGATATTCTCCCATTTCCACTCTCGGATTGGAAGAGGCTGCAACAGTCCTGCGGTCCTCTGATGCTCTTCCTTCACTTGCTGGCAAACCAAATACTGTGACATAAACCTTGCCACAGCTCTCTTCATACTGTGCCACAAAAAATGCTGCTTCAGATCCCTGTACATCTTGGTACCTCCAGGATGAATAGAATAGGGAAACTGATGAGCTTCTTCAAGTAGCTTCTGCCAGACTTCTCCTCTAGGTACACACAACCTAGAGCCAAAATGAAGAGACCCGTCTGAAAGAATGATCAAATCAGCTCTCAAGCTTGCTTCCACTTCACTTTGGAACATCTGCAATTGATGAACGCCCGCTTGGGCTTTCTTGATCTGCTCTACCAAAGAAGACTGCAACTGCAACATCATGAACTGCTGTGCTGACCTAGGAAGAATCACATCCAACTCCATCCTTCTTATATCCTCCACAAATTTCTTCTGCTTAGTAAGGAACATAGAAGTAGGTCTTCTACTCAAAGCATTAGGCACCATGTTCACCTTGCTTGGGTGATACTACAAATTGATGTCATAATCTGCCATCAACTCCAACCATCTTCTTTACCTCATATTCAACTCCTTCTGTATTAACACATACTTGAGGCTCTTGTGATCTGTGAAAATCTCCACTCTATTCACAAGTACATAATGCCTCCATAACTTCAAGGCAAAATTACGGCTGCAAGCTCCAGATCATGCGTGGGATAGTTCATAAAAGCTTCATCACAAGCCTCATCCCAATCAAACTTCTGCACCTTCATCAAACTGGTCAAGGGTCCAGCTATGTTCGAGAAATCCTAAACAAACTTATGATAATACCTTGCCAATCCAAGAAAGCTTCGCACTTCAGATGCTGACTTCGAAACCGATCAATCCTTGAACGCAGAGATCTTTGACAGATCCATAGAAACACCATCACCGAAAATAATATGACCCAGAAAAGCAACCGGTCCTAGCCAAAACTCACACTTACTGAGCTTCCCATACAACTGGTTCTCCCTCAAAGTCTGCAGAACAACCCTCAAATGTTCAGCATGATCTTCTCGGTTCCGAGAATACACCAGAATGTCTTCAATGAAGACCATGATAAACTGATCCAAAAAGGGCAAGAACACCCTCTTCATCAGACTCATGAACACTGTTAGTGTATTGGTAACTCCGAACGACATTACCAAGAACTCGTAATACCCATACCTCGTCCAAAAATCCATTTTCTGAACATTCTCTGAATTCACCTTAACTTGATGAAGACCGGAACGGAGATCCAACTTCGAGAAAACAGAAGCACCTCCTAGTTGGTCAAACAAATCATCAATCCTCGGCAATGGGTACCGATTCTTCATTGTGACATTGTTCAACTCTCGATAGTCAATGCAAAGTCTGCGGTTGCCATCCTTCTTGTTGACGAACAAAACTGGAGCTCCCCGAGCCTGATAAAACCCTTATCCAATAATTCCTGAACTTGCACCTTCAGTTTTGCCAATTCAACAGGTGCCATGCGGTACGGACTCTTCGAGATAGGTGTCGTACCCGGCTGAACATCAATGCTGAACTCTACTTCTCGGTCAGGAGGTAATCTGGGCAATTCCTCCGGAAAGACATCAAGGAAGTCCCGCACAACCAAGGGTGCAACATCCCCATCAGTGCATAACGACTCAAGTGTAGCAGCCTTAGGGTCCAACGAGCTCATGACACACCCTAAAGTTGTCTCACCCACAAGCAACTCGAACTCTGGTTGCCCAGGAAGCCTGAAAGTCACCTTCTTCCCTCGATAATCAATCACGGCATGAGAAACACCCAACCAATCCATGCTCAAAATAACATCAAAGCCAGAAATGGGAATCACAATCAGATCAGCCACAAAATCCACACCACCTATCAGCAAAGGGCTTTGCTTGCAAACCCTAGAACAGACAATGACACCTCCACCTGTGGTGATGTCCCAAGCTGCATGCATAGCGTCGCTTGCCAAACAATGCTAATCAACAAAGCGAGATGAAACAAAGGTGTGGGTTGCTGCCAGAGTCAAATAAAACATAAGCTAGAAGAGAGAAAACTAAAATAACACCTGCAACCACTCTAATAGCTGCCTTTGCTTCCTCAGTAGTCGGGTTATAGGCCAGATCACAGCCTCCAGTCTGACCTCCCCTAGGGGCCACTTGCCTCTTATCAAAGACTTGCCTCTACGGTGGAAGAGGCGGTCCGCCCTAACCACGAGCCAGTGCTCCCTGCTGAGCTGTACCTCCAATCTGCAGAGGATTTCTGTTCTTAGGACAGTCCCGAATCATGTGATCACTGCTCCCACATGCAAGGCATAGCCGATTGGCTACTCTGCTGTCCCGCCGTGAATGTCCAGCCTTATGATAGTAGTCGCAAGTTTGAACCGTCCTCGGGGCAACAGGCGGTACGGTTGTGCTCTCATGGGAGGGGTCGGAACTGGCCTACGAATAGGTCCCCCATTAGGCAAAACTGCAATAGGGTACTGAACAGCCCGCTGAGAAAAACTCAACCTCCTAACAGTCTGCTCCTGAATCCTGACCGCATCCAAAATGTCGGCATAGGCACAAAGCCGAAGGGCAGCTAAGCGGTCCTGAAATGTGAAAGCTCAAGCCCAACTGAAATCTGCGAGCCCTGTCCTCATCAGTGACTACCAGGGCAGGAGAAATGCAGCTAAGCCGAGTAAACTCTACAGCATACTCGTCTACGGAACGGTTCCCCTAGGTTAAGGAAACGAACTGTCGTTCTATTTCTGCCTTGGTCACACTAGAAAAGAACTTCGCCATGAAGCTCTCCATGAAAGTATCCCACTCGATGGGCCTCGCAAACCTTTCAGTCTCAGACTGCCACCAGATATGGGAGAGATCCACCAGTTGGATGCTATTTACATCCACACGATCAACATTAGCAACTCGAGCTGCAATCAACAACTGCTCCGTCCGAATAAGCCATTTCTCGGCCTCCAGCGGCGTCTCAGTGCCCGAAAACTTATCGGGGTGCAAACGCATGAAGTTTACCACTGTACCGGGCTTTGGTGGCAGTTGCCTAGGTGTAGGTACAGCGGCAGTTCGGTTTGCCACCTCCAATGCAGCCCTCATCAATTCATTATGTTCCTGCTGAAGGGCCATCATCTGCTGCATCGTCTGAAGAATAGCAGCATTATCTGGCTGCTCATCCCTCGGACAGGAAGAGGAAGAAGCTCCGTGAGCCATAGTCTGCAACAAGATCAAACACGGTCAGTACCCAGAATATACGTTGATTATTACATGTTCATGTGATCAACGTGGTGCACACATTATTGAGTTAAACTGGCTAAGCCAGACTTGAATAACATATCAGTCAAACATGACAAACACATTAGCCAAACTTGGGCTCTGATACCACTAAAAACCTATCGTGCCCCCTTCTCAAAATACAGGAATACGAGTACGTAACGAAGGCCCAGCGAATGATGTAAACACCATCCATAAGCTATACCATTCTAAATCAACAATATGAACAACAATACAACCATTCAAGAGAATATTATCACATAAACAAAGAACAACTTCAGTATAAATAAAATAATTCAAAACATAATATCTAACATTTGGGAGAAAATAAACTCCGGGTCATAAAAGCCCAAAACAAAGTACAATATCAATAACAATGTTCAAAAGAAAAAATAGCATCAAGATAATTCAAGCAGTTAATTCTTGGGCTCCATCTTCTAAAATTGTTACTCACTAATTCCTTCTGGTATCACTCCTTCGGTACCTGTAAACTCGTGATCTAAAAATAGGAAAAATAATGTCCTTAGAGCAAGTCACAGACAGCAAGTAGTGGAAAATAGATAACAAAAAAAAAAGCATGGTATATCAAGAATGAAGGACTCGATCAAAGTCAAGAACAAAGACAAAGATTGACAATAATATCAAGGGTCTATGTTTAATTATGCAATAATCGATATTTTCAATTCAAGTCCAATATCGATGACGGCATACGGGATCAAGCAATGCAATCTCAAGTGAGGCTTATTATTTATTTTATTAACCTATCTAATGCACGTAGTACTGTGTCCCATACCACAGGTTCGGTGCATGCAAACAAGTGAACGTTTTAGACTATGATGGTGAACTCAACAGATCGTGTACTCGGCGTCGTAACAATAATTAACAATCAATAATTAACAATCAATAATTTGCAATCGATACTCCACCTTCCAATCAATCAATGTAAATAATAAGGCATTTACCGAGTTCAGTCTCCGATTGTTCACTACCAAGTCGACCCATAAGCCCCCAGCTTGTTAACATTTTATTTCATCCTATGTGAGCATGCAAGAAGATGTTAAGATTGTGTAATGCAAGGTGTGACTAATTCTACTAATTACAGGCAAGACAAGAAACATATATATTAAATATATACAAATCATACAATCTGGACAGCAAGACATTACTGCACAAATAAAAGATATTCCCGTTGCTATTGAAAAGCAAATTTGGATCCGTTAGAAGTTATAGAAACTAGACTTTCGGTCGGTTCCAGCGAATATACACACGATATATAAAAATCACAGAAACTGGGTTCAAATTTTTCTTTTTTTACAGATTTTATATTCAGGTAGCAGGTTATAGATTGTGTTCACCTATATGTATCAGGTCTGAATAATCATCAAATAATTCCACAAAATTGAGGATGATTCCTACGCATGTCTAGTTTCAGCCAAATTTATTTCACATTTTAATTTTATTGTTAATATGTTCTGTTATTAATAAATCTAGTGATACACATAAAATTGTGAATCTGGAAATCCAGACCTAGCAGTACTAAAAGTCAGATATCTGGTAGATTATAAATCGGAATTCAATTCCTTCGAATGATCTGGAAAGTAGACACATGGAGCTACAATTCATGTTTACAAAGTTTATTCAAATTACTACAGCAACAGGTTTAAAAGTCTGATACAAAAAGAAATAGACAGCAGGCCAGAAAATAATTTAACATAAATTGGCAATATTTTCATCACACAAGCATGCAATATCATGGAATTTAATTAACAAAAGTTTTATTTGGTGATTAACATGAAATTTCAGTATTAACGATGCAATTTACAATCAGGGTAACTAGTTCATGGAAATAATTTTCAATCGGGAACATCCTAGTCATCAAACAATTCTATAATACAGATCTAGTTATTTTCATGTATAACGTGCTTATGCAATGTGCAATAGGGACTAGGTTCGAGTTGAAATTATTGACACGAAGTCAAGAATATCTTGGGTTAGCTCGTGTAAACCCTCAATATACTCAACAGAAGACAAACAGTACAACAATATGATAAACAATCAGGATCTACTTGCGGAGATCAAACGAATTCTTGAACAAGAAAAATAAACTAGTTCAAGAGAGACTTGCCTTTAGACGGTTAATCTAAATATAATAAAATAACAGGATGGGAATTCCGACGGCGACACGTGCAAAACACGTACAACCAACACACGAGCGCAACACGTGCAAACAACGAACCCACGAAAGCACGTGCACTCTACGTGCAAGCAAAGCAACCAAATAGCAGGAACGCTGGCGATGGCAGCCGGCACTAGCGAGGTGGTTGTCGACAGCACAGGGGCAGTCGACGTGGCATGGGGTTGGAGTCGGGGCGGTGAGGTTGTGGTGGTCGATGGGGGCACAAAGCAGGGGGTGGTCGGGAGGGGTTTTGACGACAGGATGAGGTGGTCGGGATGGCGAAGTGGAGGGAGATGGCGATGGTGAAGACGAGGGTGGTCGGCGATGACGAGGAGGAAGGCGGTGGGCAGTGGAAAACAATGGTGGGTTGTGGTACGGCTCGAAGGTGGTAGAAGGGGCAGAGCAGTCAATGGGTTTCGACGGGGTGCAGGCGACGATCGAGGGGTTGCGGTTGCTAGCGGGGCCTCGGGGTGGTCGGTGGACGAGAGATGGAGTGAGGAAGGGCGACGGGATGGGTTCAACGAAGCAGTGGAGGAAGAAAGGAAGTCGGGGGTAGGAGAAGCACAGTAGCGGCTAGGGTTAGGCTAGGTTAGGGGTTAGGGTTAGATTATATAGTGAATAGAATAAGAGGTGTTGGGTTATTGGGTTTCGGGGTGGAATCCAATAGGAGAAATAATAGGGTTTGGGTTCAGATCCGAAAGGGGGAAAATAATAAATGAATAAAAATTGGATTATAATTTGATTAATTGAGGATATCAACAAGCAAAAAATTTGAATAGGATGATCAACAAATTTTTTTAGCAAAAAAATTTAAATAGACCAGCAGACAACAAAAATTGAGTTGAAAGCAAATAATAAATTCTATCCATAGATAATCAAATTACAGGGTTTAGAAAAGAATAAAGAAAATCACTAAATAATAATTCCCAGAAAAATACAATAATAGAAAACAGGTGTTACAGGATCATCATGAAAGTTGTCAAACTCTCGATGTGGTCTACCGGATTAGTCTCTCCATTGTATGGTTCGAATGTCGGGACCTTGAAGTTGGTAGGGACGGGAGCTTCAATGATCTTTTTGGATAATGGGGGTCTGACGGGACGATATCTTCCTTCTTGTTTTGTTCCTTCCCTTTTCAGTGACGCCAGACGGTCTTCCATCTTTTGGAGACGTCGGAGGACAACGTCTTCCTGTTGATCAAACCTGGTGGATCCACGAGATTCTTCGCGTCGTGGGGGAGAATGATGGTTAAGACTAGGTTGTCGAGACTGAGGTGGAACTATGTTGAGGGCCTGGAGGATCTTATCCTTGATTACTCGAAATTCGGCTCTAGTGACTGGCATTTCTACATTCCTTCCTGTTCTATGCTAGTTGGAGTTGGATGTCTCCTTTCTCAATGAGGGTTCTTCTGTGATCTCTTGGGGAATGGCGACCCCTTTGCCCCCTCGGAGAGGGGGATCTCCTTCGTCTATGGGGAGAGGGACTTCTTTCGCGTCTCCTGAGAGCAAGGGATCTCCTTTATCTATGTGGAGAGGGACTTCTTCTGCTCCCCCTCTGCTCGGGGTGGGAGGCTTCCTCGCAAGCTCTCTTTTCGTTGAGATGGGTCCAGAGATCCGACTCCTGCTGGTGATCTGTGATGACTTGACGGAGTTTGGGTTGCAGCCCAGGGAGTGAGGAAGGAGTAGAGGTGTATACTGACCCCCCGTTTTTAACAAAGAATCTAGCGGATGGTTCGGGGTGACTTCGACAAGAACCCCCCCGCGGTGCCTCTCCTGGTGAAGGCAAAGCGAGCTGAAGGAGTGCCCCTCTTATTGTGAGTAAGGTGGGAGGGAGTTCCTCTAGAGGAGGAGGTGGAGGATGAGAGTTGGCTCGTCGGGCTAGAGGCCGCTGCCTTCCCTTTCCCCTTAGGAGGCATGCTAGATGGCTTGTTCTCACCGGTGAGGTTTGGTCAGATTTTTCCTTGTTGTTCCCACAGACGGCGCTAATCTGTTGCTGTTTTTTTTTGTGTGGGAGCAATCAGATGATGTGGATTCTTTTTTTAGGAACAATCAAGAATTTGACCTTTTGACTTTCAACGGTGTTGACTGCCTTTGACTGCGATTAACTAGACAATCTGACTCGTTTGCGCCATAAGATTTGATTCGTGTGGTGACAATCGCCTCCGATGACTTGCAAAAAGTCTGAAACACCGGGATTGATCCCGGCGACAGATCCTCCGACGCTCAAGTCAGAAATCTAGAAGAATATGAGAGAGCTTTTTTGGAGCAAAATATTGATTACCTCTTTCTGGCGGGGGTAGGGGGATATTTATAGTCGCCTTCGGACAGTTTTGAGATAATCATTTATCTCTATTTCCTGGTGTTTTTGGATAAGAAATAAAGTTTAAATTCCTTCATGATAAGAGATTTGGTTTTAAACCGCCTTTTGGGAATGTTCATGAATTTAAATAACTCTTTTAATGATATGGGTTTATTTGTAATGTGCTGCCACCCAAACCTAGACATATCTGTTTTTGGATTATTGGGCTTGAAAGATACCCAACTTTTATTTCTGGATCCGTTTATAGGCGAGATTACCGTTTTACCCTTGAAAGTTTTAAGATTCGTGCCTGATTTGAACGGTCCGGATTTAGTTCTATTTTTACACATATCAATCATGATACACAGTACCCAGTACCCTGTTTGCACATTTTAGAATCATTAAAATCCATTAGATATTTGCCACAAGAATCATATATAAATCTTGGTAGATGATAAAAGATAGTTTGATACCTTGCTCATCTTGATTGCAGATTGCAGAACATAGTTTCCATATCGATGAGTAGCAATCATTTTCAGTGTAGCATTTTTGAAGCTCACCAGTCTCTGAAGAAGGATTTCACGTCCAGTTTATTCGAAGCACCTCTGGAGAACGTAACTGCCGGATTGATCAAACGACAGTTCCTCGAGAGGGTGGATAAATCTTCTGCAGATACTGAAGTTGAATTCGTCATTGTGCAGTTTGAGGGCAGTCTGAATAATAATGTTTCTGCAGAACGCAACCCAATTAAGGTTGTAAATAACCAATATCCATCATTTTTTACCTCCTATATATTTGAAAAAGTATAGTAACAATTAGTATGCTATAGCTTATATTACCCTATGGAGTTCGTCGCCAGATGAAGAGAGTTTTCGACAATTTTGCTCAGGATCTTCTCCTGCACGCGCCTGTCAGATTTTGTAATGCATTTTTCAAGTAAATCACGCCCTATAGCGTTCGTTGCCAGTTTTGGACAATGTTTTGCTGCGGCTTCAAAAATGAACTGAAACATAAGAAGCTGTTAGCTATTAAAGGAACCTAAAGAAGAGTGCATGCATGCTTCTCAGTGCTTGTTGATTTCGCCACTCTGTTAAATATAATTCCAAACGCATTGCATGTGTCAAATAATTTAAAATTGTAATGTTACCTGATTATCCCAGTTGTTTAGCACGTCGAGACAAAATTTGACCAGGCCAGAGCCAATTTTATCGGTCATTTGTTCTCGCAATTTTTCTTCGAGCACTGAGGTGACAGCGCATAATAAAGTCGTCGCTCTCCTGATTGTCGCCATAAGCATCGAAACACAATTAAAACTGCAGCGAATCACAAGAAGATCAGATCAATTCAAATTTAATTTTTTTTTAAAATAAAATAAAACAATTTCGATATAGTTTAAAAAGAAATATATACCCGTGTTCGTGTTTGGCTGCCTCAATTAGCCTTTGCTTATCGTAAACAAGACAAATAACCAAGTTTTCTATCTCTTGATAGCTTCTATTTTCCAAATAATCCGCAAACGCAATGCTTCCATATTGAGTAGTCATGAGATTTTTCAGCACGCAACATGGTGCAAGCGACTTCTTAATTTGGGACCTTTCGTTAAAAGGGTTGCGGATAGGACTATTCTGAAACGACCCGTTTGTCCCTAGGTTAATACTGCGGTAGACAGAAGAACTTTGAGACATGGGAATTCTCAGATTCAAGAATCTAAACCTATCAGCAACCGAATCATTAAGTTTGATCTGAGTTGGTGTCATGGTTTGTTGCATCGGACCAACAAAGGATGAAAACTGCGAAGGGTATCATCGTCAGAGTCGTAGGAGGATGAAGAGGGAAGATCAGAGTTGGAAGATGAGAGGGGAAGCTTACTGGGATACATTAGACGCTCTTTTTTTTTCCTTATATTGGATCTTTATTTACAGAAGTTATGAAGGGTTTAAGATGGTGCAGTAGGAATCCAAGTCGGTTTAGGAGATTTTAGAGAGGCTTGTAAACCCTAAAATTTCCTATTTTTGGCGGGAGTTCTTATAAAGATTAGGATTGGTTTGGCCTTTGTTTTAAGTGGTTTTTTGGAAAAACTATTCGGAATACTTCAAGAACAGTATAAGTAAACAAATTTGTTTTATAAACATAACGAAGATGATGTCGTTATAGTCAATGATGAACGGATTTTCAAGAGCATTGCTTTGTACTAGTGGGCGTGGCATTGTCAAAAATGCAGCTCTAGTATGGAGTTTTTATGAATGAGCACTATGAATCTGAGACTGTGACTATTTTTTTACCCCGGCAATTATGTTGTTTTCATGGTTTTGGGGAGGATCTGATATGTTCTTATCCTAAATCATGCTTTTTTGCGGCAAAACCAACGTGGGGGTATCAGCATTCAGAATAGTGTTTCCAAAATAACACTTATAACAAGGGCGAACTCAGGTTATTACTTCAGAAATTTTTAAATAAATAAATAAAAACCTGGAACAAACACACCACCATGTTTTGATGTATTATGATGCATCTGATTTGTTCAGATGAATTGAACTTGTATTCAGTAGATTCTACTTTGTTCTCTGATTCTGCAATTTGTATTATGATGCATCAGGATTTGTGAATCCCATTTGATAATTGCTGCTGCAGTAATCATTTAGGACCAGTGTGTAGTATTTGTAATGATCAAGGACTGAAGACAATAGAAATTGACTCCAGAAACAAAGTTTGAAACCATGAGAAGCCAAAGATATATCTCAATAACCATAAACCATGAGCAGCCAAAGCTGTACAGTATCTGTATATATCAGGAATTCAATGCAATGCATATCAAACCTTGTTCATCACAGCCCAGGATTTTAAAGAAATTATGTGCATCAATTGTTTTTAAGGTGTGAAGTATGATCAGTGTGGGTATCATCATAACCATTTCTCAGAAAAGCAATATTAGATACAATATTAGATGCATCTGATTTGTTGAGATGAATTGCACTTGTATTCAGATGAATATGCCTTTGTTATCTTGCTAGTAATGCCAGTTTGTAAATACTATTCAGAATACTTCAGATCCCTGTAAATGAACAAATATGTTTTTCAAACAGTAAGAAAATGTTGTCGTATAGTCAATGATGAATTCTTTTTAGTCAATGTTGACAATGTGCTTTGTACTAGTGGGCGTGGCATTGTAAAAAATTGCAGCTCTGGTATATCGAGTCAGGATATCATTGATTTGATGAATCTGAGACTGCGACTAGGTTGTATTTTTTCTGCATTATGTTGTTTTCATAGTGTTTGACAAAAGGGGGTATCTGTATTCTGAATAGTGGTTAAGCAAATCTGAATTCCGGTTTTCAGTTTTCCGTTTACGTTTATGGTTAATGTAGCAAGTTTCTGCTGCACAATTTATTATTCCTCCCCATTTTTTTGAATTTTAATGCAGCAAGTTTCTCATATTGTTTCTTTGTTTATAGATCTACCTGCTCTACAGTTTTCAAATCAAGGAGTTAAGAAGCAACAGCAACAGCTCCAGACAGCATGCAGTGACTGTAGACAACAAATAATGATTTAACAGCATGCTTGTTTGTAATGATGGCTGACAACAAATTGTAGAACTTATTCTCATAATATATGTATCGATCCCATGCCATTAATGATCTGTTACGTGGGATTGTTGAACAATGTAAACAAAATTAATGAAGTAAGTTTGCTTTGGTGAATAAATTGGTTGTGTATAGTTGAATGGGACCCGTTTTTATTTTAAATATGTAGTGCTTATTTATCTGAATAAATTGTTTGGCTCAGGCCGTAGAAATTTTCTTTGATATAATAGTCATTTAAAAAACTGCACCGTACAGGTTGAGCAACATCAGTCTATCCAAATGAATTATGAGTTAACCAAACACTGCACGCTATCCAAGAAATCTCAAAACATTTATCCAAGAATCAAAACTTATACATGAATTGAGATTAGATGCTTCACAAACACAAGAGCTTCTTTTAACTTTCTTCCCTAACGTGACGAATCAATCTTGGAGATGATGGCGTCTGATTTTTGCTCCATTCACATGCTGCTCAAGTTTCCCCTTCCAATACTTGTACAACATTGCAATCTAACTCCAACAATTAAAAAAATGTTAGCAAATGATGAATGCAAATTGATTTTAAACAATCTGAACAAATATAACCGAACAGCTTTTGAACTCGATTTTTCAGAAAACAACTTTCAGATAACAGTTTTCAGCAAGAAATATAACAGAACAGCTTTTGAACTCGTTTTTTCATTAAAAACAGCTTTCAGATAACAGTTTTCAGTAAGAAATATAACAGAACAGCTTTTGAACTCGTTTTTAGTGAAAAACAGCTTTCAGATATCAGTTTTCAGCACGAAATATAACAGAAAAGCTTTTTAAATCGTTTTTTCAGGAAAATAGCTTTCAGATAACAGCTTTCAGCAAGAAATATAACTGAACAGCTTTTGAACTCGTTTTTCAGAAAAACAGCTTTCAGATAACAGTTTTAACCAAGAAATATAACAGAACAGCTTTTGAACTCGTTTTTTCATAAAAACAGCTTTCAGATAACAGTTTTCAGCAAGAAATATAACAGAACAGCTTTTGAACTCAATTTTTCAGAAAAACAGCTTTCAGATAACAGTTTTCAGCTGGAAATATAACAGAACAGCTTTTAAAATCGTTTTTCCAGGAAAACAGCTTTCAGATAATAGTTTTCAGCACGAAATATAACAGAACAGCCGATTAACTCGTTTTTTCAGAAAATCAGCTTTCAGATAACAGTTTTTCAGCACGAAATATAACCGAACAGCTTTTAAAATCGTTTTTTCAGGAAAACAGCTTTCAGATAACATTTTTCAGCACGAAATATAACCAAACAGCTTTTAAAATCGTTTTTTCAGGAAAACAGCTTTCAGATAACATTTTTCAGCAAGAAATATAACAGAACAGCTTTTAAACTCGTTTTTTCAGAAAAACAGCTTTCAGATAACAGTTTTCAGCAAGAAATATAACAGAACAGCTTTTAAACTCTCTTTTTCAGAAAAACAGCTTTCAGATAATAGTTTTCAGCTAAAAATATAACCGAACAGCTTTTAAACTCGTTTTTACAGAAAAACAGCTTTCAGATAACAGTTTTCAGCAAGAAATATAACAGAACAGCTTTTAAACTCGTTTTTTCAGAAAAACAGCTTTCAGATAACAGTTTTCAGAAAGAAATATAACAGAACAGCTTTTAAACTCTCTTTTTTAGAAAAACAGCTTTCAGATAACAGTTTTCAGCAAGAAATATAACAGAACAGCTTTTAAACTCGTTTTTTCAGAAAAACAGCTTTCAGATAACAGTTTTCAGTAAGAAATATAACCGAACAGCTTCTAAACTCTCTTTTTCAGATAAACAGCTTTCAGAATATCAATATTCAGAATATAGGCTAAACAAACAGCTTTTAAACTCATATTCAGAATAACTCTATTCAGAATACTCTATTCAGAATACTCAATTCAGAATACTCTATTCAAAATATCAAAACAAACGCACCCTAAACAATTACCAAAAATGCTTTATAGAGAAACTAGTATCATACACGTGCACACGTGCACGTGGAAAAAATTGGAGGATAATGAAAAGGGTAAAAAGAAAATAATTTCTAAACTGATCCACTCTGGAAATATTTACCAAACAGGTCCACTTACGGAAATATTTACCAACGTTAGTCCATGAGTAAAAAGAAAATAATTTCCAAACTGATCCACTTTCGAAAATATTTACCAAACAGGGCCACCTTCGAAAATATTTACCAAAGTAACCCAACCCGTGCGTTGCACGGGTTGGGTTACTGACTAAGGGGTTCTCCCATTATAGTAGTAGAGATAATTACCATATTTGAATTTGACTTTATTGCATTTTGTTTGGATGATTTATATATAGCAAATTAAAGATCTTGTGTTTTTCAAAATATAGTATTGATGATACATACCATATGCTAAATAACCTTTCATATTTAAAATAGGGGTAAAGTCGGCCCCCCAATATTTGAGTCCGAAATTAAGAAACCCGGATAGTAAAATTTCACTTACTTAGCACCCCACCATTATCTCTCCCAGTTTTTACCTTAAATATGAATTGTGAAATTATCTAACTGCCCCTTTTCTTATTAATATGTGAATGTGTTTTTATATCAAGTCGGGGTAATTAGGTAATTACACAGTTCAAATTTAACGTAAAAAAATGAGAGAGATAACGGAAAGGTGTTAAGTGAGTAGAGCTAGCAATCTCGACCCGTGACCCGTGGGTACTCAAGGGTGCACCTGTACGGCACGAGTACAGATAGGGAAAAAGTTGGAAAAAAAAAAGAATGGTTATTTTTCGACTTGACCGTTGAATTTACAGGTCATGTCGGTTATACCCACAGGTACCCGCGAGTAACCATGTATTTAAATAAATTAAAGGGTACCCATGTATTTAAATAAATTAAACCCAAACTCATAATAACCCACACCCATAACTCACTTTTCCACTACACCCATCAACCCAAATCCTATACAAACCTAAACTCATTTGCCGCACCAATTTATTTTTTTTCCTTCTATGTTTAGATGATAGAAAATTATTAACTTTTTAGTTTTCTTTATTTAAAAATTTACTATAAAAAAAATAAAATTTCATGGGTACCTGTGGATCAGGTTGGGTACTTACAAGCTGAGTCCGAGTCGAAAAAAAAAAAAGTTGCAGTTACTTTTGAACCCGACCCGTCTGAGGTCAGGCAACCCGTACATATGGGTACCTAACCCAGTACGTTTGCCAGGTCTATAAGTGTGTGAAATTTAATGACAATGAGTTTTTTAATTTCGGACTCAAACATTGGAGGATTTCATGACTTTATCCCTTTAAAATATAATCAAGATAATGGTTAGTGCGAAACTATTTGAAAACTTCATATAAATCTATATAATAAAACACAAGACAAAGCTATCAGGTGGTTCACCTTCAATTGAAACAAAATTAATGGTTCAGATTCACTCTCCCAAAACATATTTTTTCTCCAAAAAAGTTCCCCCCCCCCAAAAAAAAAACCAAAATTTTTCATTCAAAACAAAAAAACTCATTACTTTATTACTATCTCTCTCTCTTCTCTCTTCTCTCTTCACTTTTCATATTTCTCTCTCTCTCTCTCTCTCTCTCTCTCTCTCTCTCTCTCATTCTTTCTTTATTTATTTAGAAATTTAGATTTTCAGATTTCAGTTTTGTAAAATTTTAGAATTTTTATGCTTTAATTTATTGCTCATGTTATATTGAAAATAGCAAATATCTCTTCAACAGTTAAATTTCATCATTTTCCACCCTCAAAGTTCTAAGAAGTTGGATTTTACACCCCCATTTATAATTGTTTTTTCAACATATACTAATGGAAACATGGATTTTTATTTACAACTAATTATTGTTATACTATTCAAACTTGAGCTACATAATTGTTGTTTTACTATTTACAGGGCTTTTCGTGTGTTGTATCGTTCCGAAGACGTGCCGTCGGCACGTGCCCACGAGCAAATCTAGTATTTAAATAAAAAAATATATATAAGTTTGAATGTATTTTTTTATAATTATTTAGATATAATCAAATATGTAGTAGTAAATACATAATTTATTTCTTTTGGCATTGTATTGTATACCCTCTCTATAGTAAATACAAGTGTGTGTGTATATATATATATAGATAGAAAGATAGATAGACAAACATTCCATTGTGCACTCGCCATGGTTTGCACTAGCCATGGTGTGCACTCCGTGTGCACTACCTTCGAGCCTTCGTAATGACGATCTGAACCGTTCACATTGATCTAAACGTTTAAATTTGTAAGTATGTAAAATCAAGTCATTTGAAATTCATTTACCCATCCATCATGTCATCATTAAAAAAAAGGATATTCAGCCATACAATTTTGTAACACTTCAACGCATGGGCAAATAAATTTCAAATGACATGATTTTACATATTTAGACTAATTTAGACGTGTAGATCAATTTGAACGGTTCGGATTGTCGATACAAAGGCACGAAGGCCGAGTGCACACCATAGCTAATGCACAACGGAAGGGGAATATATATATATATATATATATATATATATATATATATATATATATATATATATATATATATATATATATATATATATATATATATATATATATATGAGAAAAGTGAGCCTCATATTTGTATGAGGAAATTTCCTCATACAAAGTGATGTGTCAAAATAAGAGCCGTTAGATCATAGTTTTAATCAAAGTGCTCATTTGTAAAAATAAAATTGACAATTATTGATTAAATTCCTAAAATTAATGAATTTATTTCTCCAATCCCTCTTCCTCCACAGTCCACATTGTTATTGAAAAACAGCAAAGGAGATACATGAAGGTGGAGCAAAATGTATAAATTGTCGAAGGAGGGTTGTACTGTACGATCCAGCAAAGGAGATAAGCTCTGATGATTTCGATGATGCTAGATGATTTTTTAAGGATAAAATGAGTCGGCTGTGATGACGACGAAGGCAACTTATTTCAATAATGGAATGGGAGCACCGAAATACTACTCCAAAATCCTAATATGAGATGCAGCATTGCATTTAAAGAGACAATGACAATGATTGAATAAGGAAATCAAGAGTGACTTGTTTATAGTTGACGGACATATGACTTGGGCTGATTGATTTTTTTTTACCACTAACACTCACAACTGGATAGTATAATCAAAATTCTAAATTTCACTCATGGTACCGGTGCCCATCAAAATGGAGTTATCAGCAAACAACAAGTGCGTGATAGGCTTGGCCATCGCAAGAGGTAGAGGAGGAGGGAGAAATACGTGAAAAAAGATGAAGGAGCGGATTTGGGGAAATCACATCAATTAATTTTAGGAATTTAATCAATAATTGACAATTTTATTTTTGCAAATGAGCCCTTTGATTAAAACTATGATCTAACGGCTCTTATTTTGACACATTACTTTGTATGAGGAAATTTCCTCATACAAATATATGGCTCACTTCTCTCTCTCTCTCTCTCTCTCTCTCTCTCTCTCTCTCTCTCTCTCTATATATATATATATATATATATATATATATATATATATATATATATAGGGGGGTAAGAACTGTTCTATATAGGGGGGTAAGAACTGTTCGCACCTGATCACGTGTGAAATAGCGCGCACAGTCGTCCGATCATGAGCAATCCGATCAGGATCAGGATCATGATATATATATATATATATATATAGATAGAGAGAGAGAGAGAGAGAGAGAGAGAGAGAGAGAGAGAGAGAGAGAGTAAGTCTATTAAGAGATGGAAAGCTGAATGCCTTATCTGAGCTGGAAGTGATCAGCCGTCTGATCGAACTTGATCAAGATCGGACGGCTGATCTTCCCTCCGCTTTCTCTTCAGATTTTAAGAGGGGTAAAAGGGGTATACCCCTTATCTCAAAGCCAGATCTGGTATACCCCTTCGATTCCTTATCGACTAAGCCTACGAACTCTTCTCTCTTCTCTCCCGCTCTCTCTCTCGTTCCAAACCCTAATCCCCCTCTCTCCCGCTCTCGAATCCCGCTCTCGATCTGTGTTTGCTCTCTTTGGATTCCTCTCTTCTCTTCTCACCCTATCTGAAGAGATCGGCACCTTCGAAACCCTAATCGAAGGTCTCTTCGAAACCCTAATCGGCACCTTCGCTCCTCTCCCGCTATCTTTCTTCCTCACCTGTGACAAACCCTACCCCTACCATGAATCGAGTATACCCCTTCGATTCCTTATCGACTAAGCCTACCTCTCTTCTCTCTTCTCTCCCGCTCTCTCTCGTTCCAAACCCTAATCCCCCTCTCCCCGGCTGAGCTCCCCTCCGCCTTTCTCTTCAGATTTTAAGAGGGTTAAAAGGGGTATACCCCTTATCTCACAGCAGATCGCGTAAACCACTTCGATTCCTTATCGATTAAAGCATCGATTGGAGTAGAGCTTTGCTTTGAATGTCTCATTGATCGGAGCTGGAAGTGATCAGCCGTCTGATCTCTCATATTCCAGAGGGAAGTATTTGACTCTCATAAATGCTTTAATGATATCTGTTTAATTTCTTGCATTTTCTTTCGGTTTTGTTCGTAGGCAATGATGAGATTGATTTGGATATTAGTTGGTTAAAAAATTTTGGGCCATTGAAATTATGGTTTCGAAGAGATTTTTGATTGTGTACCATGATATTTATTCAAAGTTGAGTACACACCTGGGGTTTGAGCGGGAGAGAAGAGATGAAGGCTTGAAAGTATCAATTTTTGAGTTTTAACAATAGCTCAATTCACATAAATTTTGGGCACCGATGACTCACAATGGTTTAGGCAGTGATGCAGAACACTTTATGATCTGAATAATTATTTCAATCCTGTTTTAAGTATTCTTGATTATATATCTATCATATTCTAGTTGGCGTGGCAGTCCAATGCAGCCCTACTTATGATTACTGTTTTCTGAGCCTATAATAAAACCCCCCCGCTCCCGATAAGGCATTCAGTTCCCCACCTCTTAATAGACTTACTCTATATATGATCTGCACAGTTGATGATAAGCTCCAACAAACATAGACAGAACATGAAGTATCAATTTTTTTCAGCCCAGAACAAACACAAACAGATCATGAAGTATACAAAAACAAACTGTATATTAGGCAGTGATGCTAAACACTTTATGATCTGAATACTTATTTCAATTTGTTGTATATATTCTTGATTATATTTCTATCATATCCTAGTTGGCGCGGCACCCCAATGCAGCCCTAGTTATGGATAGTCTGTTCTGAGCCTATTGTTTTTTTATTTGTTTCCTAAAGACAGTTGATAATAAGTTCAAAACTGCAGAAACAGAGCATGAAGTATGCAAAATTTGTAATGCTCAAAACAACAGAAAACTAGATTTTATAGTAACTGACGTTGGATGTGTATGCGTTGGGTACTCATCTAAGCCTATTGGTTTTTGAGTCTCTCAAATGCTTTGTTGGTGTAGGCCGTGATGCAAAACAGTTTATGATCTGAATATTTACTTCGAGATTGTTGTATTTATTCTTGATTGTATATCTATCATATCATAGTTGGCGTGGCACCCCAATGCAGCCCTAGGTATGAATAGTCTGTTCTGAGCCTACTAGTATTATTTCAACCAAAACTTAAGTTTCTGTTGTTCAGTATCTGTTGTTCTGAGTGAACAAAATTTGCATACTTCATCAATATGTTTCTGTTTGTTCTGGGCTTACTTAAATTTGACTTCATGCTCTGATTGTATTAGCTCTGGGGAAAAAATGATACTTCATGTTATGTCTGTGTTGGTTATGAGCATACCAACTTACAAATTTTTCTTGCTTCATGATCTATCTGTGTCTGTACTGGGCTGATAAAATTTTTATACAACATGCTCTATACATCATGTTATGTCTGTGTTGTTTATGAGCATTAAAAATTTTGCCAGTTCATGCTCTGCCTGTGCTTGTTCTTGGCTGCCAAAATTTTTTTACTTCATGCTCAATTTGTGTTTCCTCTGGTCTGCCAAAAAAATGAGACTTCATGTTCTGTTAGTGTTGTTTATGAGCATTACAAATTTTGCCACTTCATGGTCTGCCTGTGCATGCTCTTTGCTGCAAAAATTTTTATACTTCATGCTCAGTTTGTGTTTGCTCTGGTCTGGCAAAAATTTGAAGTTCAGCTTCAACCTCTGTTTTCTTGAGCCTACATTATTCATTTGAAATTTTGTTCTCTTTGTAATCGACTATCTGTTTTTATTGTCTCTGTCTTCTTCATGTTCAATAATTTAAATGTACTTTTGATTTCAGGTAGATTTCAGCATGAAGTGCATTTTGGAGTGATTGAAGACTGCAGTACGGGAAAATTTGACATTCGGAGCAAATTATGTAAAAATTGTCATGTACTTGAAATTTATTAAACAATGTACTAGGCTGTAAATTAATATTTCTTATGCTGTACAAAATTTGTGAACTATTACTTTGCAATTCTATGAAGATCCAATTTTTTCCAAATAATCAGTTCATTATTGTCTTAATGTAATTATTGAAATTCTGTGCAGTTTATTTTCTTCGTATATAGTACTGTCTTAATGTAATGATGCAAAATTTGTAGTGCTCATAAACAACAGAGGCAGAACATGAAGTCTCATTTTTTTGGGAGACCAGAGCAAACACAAACTGAGCATGAGCATTAAAAAAATTTTGGAAGCAAAGAAGAAGCCCAGGCAGACCATGAAGTGGCAATTTTTGTAATGCTCATAAACAACACTAACAGAACATGAAGTCTCATTTTTTGGGCAGACCAGATCAAACACAAACTGAGCATGAAGTAAAAAATTTTGGCAGCAAAGAAGAATCCCAGGCAGACCATGAAGTGGCAATTTTTGTAATGCTCATAAACAACACTAACAGAACATGAAGTCTCATTTATTTGGCAGACCAGAGCAAACACAAACTGAGCATGGAGTAAAAAAATTTGGCACCAAAGAAGAAGCCCAGGCAGAGCATGAAGTGGCAATTTTTGTAATGCTCATAAACAACACTAACAGAACATGAAGTCTCATTTTTTGGGCAGACCAGATCAAACACAAACTGAGCATGAAGTAAAAAATTTTGGCAGCAAAGAAGAAGCCCACGCAGACCATGAAGTGGCAATTTTTGTAATGCTCATAAACAACACTAACAGAACATGAAGTCTCATTTATTTGGCAGACCAGAGCAAACACAAACTGAGCATAGAGTAAAAAATTTTGGCACCAAAGAAGAAGCCCAGGCAGAGCATGAAGTGGCAATTTTTGTAATGCTCATAAACAACACTAACAGAACATGAAGTCTCATTTATTTGGCAGACCAGAGCAAACACAAACTGAGCATTAAGTAAAAAATTTTGGCACCAAAGAAGAAGCCCAGGCAGACCATGAAGTGGCAATTTTTGTAATGCTCATAAACAACACTAACAGAACATGAAGTCTCATTTATTTGGCAGACCAGAGCAAACACAAACTGAGCATGTAGTAAAAAATTTTGGCACCAAAGAAGAAGCCCATGCAGACCATGAAGTGGCAATTTTTGTAATGCTCATAAACAACACTAACAGAACATGAAGTGGCAAAATTTGTAAAGCTAATAAACAACACAGACACAACATGAAGTCTCAAATTTTTGCCACACCAGAGCAAACACAAATATAGCATGAAGTTTAAAAATTTTAAACAGCCAAGAACATACACCAACATATACTTGTGTATAGAGCATGAAGTATAAAAATTTTATCAGCCCAGTACAGACACAGACAGATCATGAAGTACAAAATTTTATCAACCCAGTACAGAGACAGACAGAGCATGAAGTAAAAATTTTATTAGCCCAGTATAGACACAAACAGACACAGACAGAGCATGTAGCATGCAATCTTTGTAATGCTCATAACCAACACAAACATGACATGAAGTTTCATTTTTTCCCCAACCCTGCACAGAAACATAGCTTCAAGTATAATGTGTTCGGCGCTAACGAACATCTCGTTCTTTCTCTTCGATTCCTGCACCAAAAGATACATCAAATAGAAGAAAATTCAAGTATGTATGTTGCATGTTCCTGGAGAGTGTTTGTTGAACATGGTTAAAACTTGTAAGCACAGAATAAATGCAACAGAAAACATTATCTCATTCACTCGGAATTAAAGATGACAATCAGATGCATGAAAATAAGCTTCACTAACAACAAAAAAAAGAAAATGGGGATGCTAGCAGCATACTTAGATTGGAAGTTAACCCATTTTGGTATAAAAAACCATGTCAAAGATTGACAATCAGGTTACTTTAACATTTCAAAGGAAAATAACCGACAGCTTCTTACATGGTAACTACGTGGAATTAGGGTGCTTATATGCATGTGTCATGTCCTATTAGCAGTGATTGAAGCAAGTCTCGAAATAAACAAAATCTAGACTGCATATTACATGAATTTTGTGTGCTTATATGCATGTGTCATGTCCACATCTAAAAATTCCATATACCAGTACGAATATTATTTGCTAATCTAAATGTACTAGTCCGAATACTAGTGCGAATATTAACAGAGCATAATTTAAGCGCTAAGAATATAACAACAACCTAGAAGCATTTACAAAGGAAATAAAATTTGAATTCAAGGTGAGAAATTGAAACCCTTGTCGCAGTATGGGTTCTCCGTTAGGAAGAAGAGAACGAACTCTCAAGTGCACTGTTAAGGTGCAGCTCACGACAGCCCAACAAATCGATCTGAAGATGAGCGAAGCACAGGTACTTCGATCGGTGGTAGGGGTAGGGTTTGTCACAGGTGAGGAAGAAAGATAGCGGGAGAGGAGCGAAGGTGCCGATTAGGGTTTCGAAGAGACCTTCGATTAGGGTTTCGAAGGTGCCGATCTCTTCAGATAGGGTGAGAAGAGAAGAGAGGAATCCAAAGAGAGCAAACACAGATCGAGAGCGGGATTCGAGAGCGGGAGAGAGGGGGAATAGGGTTTGGAACGAGAGAAAGAGCGGGAGAGAAGAGAGAAGAGTTCGTAGGCTTAGTCGATAAGGAATCGAAGGGGTATACCAGATCTGGCTTTGAGATAAGGGGTATACCCCTTTTACCCCTCTTAAAATCTGAAGAGAAAGCGGAGGGAAGATCAGCCGTCCGATCTTGATCAAGTTCGATCAGACGGCTGATCACTTCCAGCTCAGATAAGGCATTCAGCTTTCCATCTCTTAATAGACTTACTCTATATATATATATATATAGAGAGAGAGAGAGAGAGAGTGTGTGTTAGTCTATTATGAGATGGTGAGCGGGGCTCCTTATCTTGAGCGGGATCTACCAGCCATTAGATCTAGTTTGATTCAGATCTAATGGCTGAGATCAGATCCCGTTCTCCATCCTGTTTTGTTGAGGGTAAAATGGTCATTTACCCCCTCTCCTTATCTTTTTGGCATGCTGGCTCCCAACTCATACCCCCCTCTCTCTGAGTTCGTAAGAAACCCTAGCCCCATCTCCTTCGAATTACTCCCGCGCTCTCCTTCTTCGATGAAACCCTAAGAGATCTGAGAGAAACCCCCATTCTCCTTCTACGATTTCTACTCTCTTGGATTCTCTCACTCTCTTCGACGAGAAACCCTGGCCCCCAAATCCGCACCTGTCTCTACGGTCTCTTTCTCTCTCTCTCTCTCTCTCTCTGCGATCGAAGACCCAAATCGCCATTAGGGTTGCGAGGCTCTCTCTCTCTTCGACGTCAAACCCAGCTTCCGATTAGGGTTTCGATTCCTCATCGATTCGAATAGAAATCCTAGCAACCCCCAATCATTCTTACCAGGTATTCTAAGTTTCAAATTACTTCAAATAAGAAAACGAAATGTAATGTTAGTTTTAAATAAGGATGAACGCCGCTAAATTATTGTACATCAGTTTTCGTTTTAGGTTTCCTTCTGCATATTTCCATTTTTTTCCGATTTACACAGTATAAGCTCAGTGATACAATTTATATCACAGAAGCAACACCGAAGACAATCATGCGACAAATGGGTGTGAAGGGGCTTACTCTTTTTCATCTCAAAAGTCATCTCCAGGTAATTATGCTTTATATTGACATAAACAGATAACTAATTTACGTCGTTTTCTTGCTCTGAATAGAGTTTGGGTAACATGCTCAATCTATTGCAATTGTGGCCAATCCAGAAATACAGGTTGGGTAAACAATCAGGCAAAGAAATATCAGAGCAATCCAAGGATGGTGAGCATATTAACTGAAGAACTTCTTTAGTATCTTTTTTGTTGTCTTATTATATATTGTTGTTGTTGTTTTTTCTGTAGTGTTATTGTTATTATGTTTATTCTTTACATAAGATGCTTACTTTTGCTTACTTTATTAGTTTAAGTCGTGTTATTTTATAAATAATTACTAACTCACCTTGTGTTTTGATGCCTTTGATGTCAAATCTCAGCTTCTTACCTTTTAGAGCCCCCTAACAATAGTGTTATGTCGCCAAGAATGCCTACTCCTGATGTGAAAAGAGTAAGATTGCCATTTCATATGTTATTGCTGTCTGAATATTAGTTTTCTAACCTAGATCCTTAATTAATATTGAAAGGTAACTTATAGTAACCACGAAGTGAACGAAGCACTGAGAATAAATATGGAAGTGCAACGAAAGCTTCATGAACAAGTCGAGGTTAGCCTCTCTTTCTCTCTCTTTTCTCTATTTTTTGTGATATTTCTCCAAAATTCTCTCATTGTAACTGCTACTATTACAATTTGAAAATTTAAGTTGTTCACATTGTAAACATGTTTACCGTTTATGATGATGCTTAATATGGTCATGGGTGATCAAACTTGTTTCTTAACTATGCGGATACACTGTACCGGGATTGGCAATTTATGCATGGATACCCTGCTCTTAACATGATTTATGAGAAATGTCTTCTTAGATTGATGTATTTACTCTTGTAACTCTTTAACATATAAGTAAATTTATTTTTTCATTTCCCTAGCTTTTGTTCATGTTACGGTGTTGTAGAAAGGCAAAGGTCTATTCAATGTTTTTCTTTTTTACTATTTGCAAGATTCAGGGAGTGAATACTGCAAAATGCTCTTGAAGATGAACGCTTTAGACTTCTGCTCCATCTTATAGGATATTTCCTTAATGTAAACTTAAGAATAATGTAATGATTGAGTATTTTCCATTTAGGAAATACCACAGAAACGAGGACAAAACAATCACACACTAGAATATAGTAATTAGTATTGTAAAGCATTTGGCTAGTTGTGCATTAAAATAAAGCAAGGATGGAAAGACAACTGAGCTTGCATATGAAATTTAAGCATTAATACACGATCATTTGTTCACTTCATATCAATTGCATTAAAAAGCTTGTTTTTTGTAGTCCTTTATAATATATAGAAATATATCGTATCCTACTTGGTCTTAAAAAAATTGGCCATGTAATCTGCTTTTTTATTGTTTTTCGACCATAAATTTGCTCATTAATTTGTCTTCTGGAAGTTCGTAGTGAACATGTTGATTCTCAGCAAGGTTTTCGTCTTTGGTTATCGTTTATTATATAACTATTTATTTGTTTATTTATTTTATCCTCATTAAAGTTGAGTATCATCAGATTCTCAATTTTAAATTATTGAGTGTCGTTAGGTCCAGAAGTGCTTGCAAAACAAAGTAGATGCAGAACAGAAGTACCTTGTCACCATTTTAGAGAAAGCGTGTAAGATTGCGCAGGAGCAAATCACTTCCGGTGCTTGGAACCACGCTTTTGTTTATCCACCTACTTCTCTACATCAAATATCAGTTGACGACAAATCCTCGCTCTCCTCAGTTGGTGATGGTCAATTCTTTTACCAGAGGTCTGCGGAACTAAAGAGGAAGCCATCATAAGCCAGAGCACTCTGTATCTGTACCCTCTTGTATCATTCTTGAAACCTCACGTGTTAGAAAGGGAAAAAAATTGAATTGGGGAATTTTTTTTGCGGGTTTGTTCCGTTTCTTTCTTGCAATGAAAATTCTCACTTGAAATTGGTTATGTATTCCTTTTTAACTAAACAAGATTCTGCGCTAGTTCTTCCTTTTAGTAGACAAGTTTCTGGTTTAATGTGGGGAAATTCTGTTGTATGTTTGTGAACTGAAATATCTTCAAATCTATCATCTCAATTTTATTTTCAGATAATAAAAAAAAGGAAAGAAACTCAGGTTGAGTATGATTATTACATACTGAGTTACTATTTGTAAAGATTATTTGATTGTTTTGCTTCTCAGTTTGAGGGCATGAAATGAGCTCAGAGTTTGGTCTTCTGATGTACCAACTTGGGAGTTGGTGATGGTCAAGAAAGCTAGTACTTTTGATTTGAACAATCACTGTGATGGTCCATAAAGAGATTTTCAGAGTTGAGTTCAGACTGCGGTGCAGTTATACAGTCAGAAAAGCTCAATAATTGTTTATTACGAATGACTGGTTGGCATTTTGGTGTTCTTAATACAGTTAGAGCATCTGTAGTCCTCGAACGTGAAAATTTGGATTTCCTCATCTTTTTTAACTCTCATATGAAAGATTATTTTTCGTCTCATGCAGAAACAAATTCTATACAAATAAAAAAGAACGGACGGAGGTGAGTTTGTGCTGTAGTCGTTGAAAGTCAAAATTTGGATTTTCTCACTTTTTAAAATCTCAGCCGAAAGATTTTTTTCGTCTCATGCAAAAAAAAATTCTATACAAATAAATATGAACGGATGGAGGATTAAATATTGTCTGTTGGAAAAAGAAAAATAATAATAATAAACTAAATGGACGGGACGTGAATTCCCATCTGTCGGATATATATATATAAGTACCTCTAGGAAAGTTCAAACCCAGTATTTGAGCTGACTGCATACAGCAGTTTCGCCCTCACTGTACTTGGTCGTTTGTATGTTGGAAGCTAAATATAAAACAAAGGAGGAAACATGAAGTGAATGTCAGAAGGAAAACAAGCTATGGAGTTCATAGTTCCATGAATTATTATGTAATCATTTTGCATATAAAAGAAGATTCAGATTAACACAACCATAAACTGAACATGAAGCTCAAAATGTGTAAGCGCAGTACAACAGAATATGAACATGAAGTATAAAATGTGTAAGCTCAAAACAGCATAGACTGCACATGAAGTTCAAAATGTTCCCTGAGTGAGCTCATACTAATACAATCATATCAATGCCACTTTGTTTCTCTTTGTACAATCAACCAAAAAAGTGACTAATACTAATACAAGCAGATCCCCGAGTGAGCTCATATCTTCACATCAGCTGTAGGATCGCATGGTGAACAAGTTGTGGCCATGACTGTCGACGAAGATATTACTGTCCAAGGACTGAGGATGAATGAAGTTGAGGTTGAGGGCAAATATTCGGGTATGGGACCAAAACAACACCACCTATTTGATCACTGAAGCTTCCCTGCATGCATATATATACTACATATCTGCATTAAATACACCACAAACTTTAATCGTATTCCTTGTTTAATTAAAAACATACCGCAAACAATAATGGACAGCATCACTAGCCTATTATCAGTTATTTTTGTTGTCTACTTCAAGCATAGGTAAACTATATCAAATGAAAAATAATTATTGGATTGTATCAATGGAAATTTTGTTATCAGTTGCTTACATACAAACTTCCATTACAACTTCAAACCTACAGCCCCTGTATTTTGAAAACTTCATTTGTGACGAAAAGTACTTAAAATACTATTTGCTTGGAAAATCACCACCAACAAAAATATTTCTCTTTTCGCAGGAGCATACTTCTGTTCCGCATCTACTTTGTTTTGCAAGCTCTTCTGGACCTAACGACACTCAATAATTTAAAATTGAGAATCTGATGATACTCAACTTTAATGAGGATAAAATAAATAAACAAATAAATAGTTATATAATAAAAGATAACCAAAGACGAAAACCTTGCTGAGAATCAACATGTTCACTACGAACTTCCAGAAGACAAATTAATGAGCAAATTTATGGTCGAAAAACAATAAAAAAGCAGATTACATGGCCAATTTTTTTAAGACCAAGTAGGATACGATATATTTCTATATATTATAAAGGACTACAAAAAACAAGCTTTTTAATGCAATTGATATGAAGTGAACAAATGATCGTGTATTAATGCTTAAATTTCATATGCAAGCTCAGTTGTCTTTCTATCCTTGCTTTATTTTAATGCACAACTAGCCAAATGCTTTACAATACTAATTACTATATTCTAGTGTGTGATTGTTTTGTCCTCGTTTCTGTGGTATTTCCTAAATGGAAAATACTCAATCATTACATTATTCTTAAGTTTACATTAAGGAAATATCCTATAAGATGGAGCAGAAGTCTAAAGCGTTCATCTTCAACAGTATTTTGCAGTATTCACTCCCTGAATCTTGCAAATAGTAAAAAAGAAAAACATTGAATAGACCTTTGCCTTTCTACAACACCGTAACATGAACAAAAGCTAGGGAAATGAAAAAATAAATTTACTTATATGTTAAAGAGTTACAAGAGTAAATACATCAATCTAAGAAGACATTTCTCATAAATCATGTTAAGAGCAGGGTATCCATGCATAAATTGCCAATCCCGATACAGTGTATCCGCATAGTTAAGAAACAAGTTTGATCACCCATGACCATATTAAGCATCATCATAAACGGTAAACATGTTTACAATGTGAACAACTTAAATTTTCAAATTGTAATAGTAGCAGTTACAATGAGAGAATTTTGGAGAAATATCACAAAAAATAGAGAAAAGAGAGAGAAAGAGAGGCTAACCTCGACTTGTTCATGAAGCTTTCGTTGCACTTCCATATTTATTCTCAGTGCTTCGTTCAGTTCGTGGTTACTATAAGTTACATTTCAATATTAATTAAGGATCTAGGTTAGATAACTAATATTCAGACAGCAATAACATATGAAATGGCAATCTTACTCTTTTCACATCAGGAGTAGGCATTCTTGGCGACATAACACTATTGTTAGGGGTCTCTAAAAGGTAAGAAGCTGAGATTTGACATCAAAGGCATCAAAACACAAGGTGAGTTCGTAATTATTTATAAAATAACACGACGTAAACTAATAAAGTAAGCAAAAGTAAGCATCTTATGTAAAGAATAAACATAATAACAATAACACTACAGAAAAAACAACAACAACAATATATAATAAGACAACAAAAAAGATACTAAAGAAGTTCTTCAGTTAATATGCTCACCATCCTTGGATTGCTCTGATATTTCTTTGCCTGATTGTTTACCCAACCTGTATTTCTGGATTAGCCACAATTGCAATAGATTGAGCATGTTACCCAAACTCTATTCAGAGCAAGAAAACGACGTAAATTAGTTATCTATTTATGTCAATATAAAGCATAATTACCTGGAGATGACTTTTGAGATGAAAAAGAGCAAGCCCCTTCACACCCATTTGTCGCATGATTGTCTTCGGTGTTGCTTCTGTGATATAAATTGTATCACTGAGCTTATACTGTGTAAATCGAAAAAAAATGGAAATATGCAGAAGGAAACCTAAAACGAAAACTGATGTACAATAATTTAGCGGCGTTCATCCTTATTTAAAACTAACATTACATTTCGTTTTCTTATTTGAAGTAATTTGAAACTTAGAATACCTGGTAAGAATGATTGGGGGTTGCTAGGATTTCTGTTCGAATCGATGAGGAATCGAAACCCTAATCGGAAGCTGGGTTTGACGTCGAAGAGAGAAAGAGCCTCGCAACCCTAATGGCGATTTGGGTCTTCGATCGCAGAGAGAGAGAGAGAAAGAGACCGTAGAGACAGGTGCGGATTTGGGGGCCAGGGTTTCTCGTCGAAGAGAGTGAGAGAATCCAAGAGAGTAGAAATCGTAGAAGGAGAATGGGGGTTTCTCTCAGATCTCTTAGGGTTTCATCGAAGAAGGAGAGCGCGGGAGTAATTCGAAGGAGAGGGGGCTAGGGTTTCTTACGAACTCAGAGAGAGCGGGATATGAGTTGGGAGCCAGCATGCCAAAAAGATAAGGAGAGGGAGGAAATGACCATTTTACCCTCAACAAAATAGGATGGAGAACGGGATCTGATCTCAGCCATTAGATCTGAATCAAACTAGATCTAATGGCTGGTAGATCCCGCTCAAGATAAGGAGCCCCGCTCACCATCTCATAATAGACTAACTCTTTATATATATATATATATATATATATATATATATATATATATATATATATATATATATATATATATATATATATATATATATATATATATATATATATATATAAGGTGAGAACCGTTCGCACCTGATCACGTGTGAAATGGCGCGCACAGTCGTCCGATCATGATCATGATCATGAGCAATCCGATCAGGATCAAGATCATGATCTAATTGGTTGTGCGGTGAGTTCCCACATGATCGCCATTAATATATATATATATATATATATGAAAAACTCTCAGTTGCAAACTGGTCTATTTGCACAGACCCGTTGCAAATAGAGCTGTGGGCCGTTAAATCAGATAGATCAAGATCCAACGGCCATGATTGAGCCCATCCATCACCCCCCTCTCTCACTTTAGTAGTGAGGGGTAATTTGGGTATTTCATCCCAAATAACTTTTCACCATATTCACTATCTCACACTCTCTCTCGCAGTTGACGAAGTTGTATTTTTTCTCTAAATTTTAACTTAGGTCGTTGTTGGAAACTGTAGCGGCCCGAATTTTCAATATAATATCTTAGAAATACGTGGCACAATTTCCAGCATCAACTTCAATGTAATATTAAACACAATCCAAAAAACACAGATAAATTTTATTTCAACTTTTATTACAATAATCTTTACAAACACAGCGGAATACAAAACACCTTGAATTACAAACTTTCTTTTTACAACACTTCTTTACAAATTTTACACAAAAGCTCTATTACATCAATTTATCTCAAGCATCAAAATTCCAAGCTCCAAGCAACAACAACCTGTAAAATATGAGTCTAGAGATGATTCCTAACCCCCAAAACTAAAGGGGTCAGCCATAAAGGTGTGAGTGACATAAAAAAAAAAGCAACAAAATTAATCATAAAACACTGAGTCATCAACAACATGTATTAACAGCAAGAATAAATAAAATGAGAAATAACAAATAAGTAAAGCATGAAAACATCAAGGAATATAAGATGGTAAATAGTAAAACATGAAAACATCAAGTGAATCTAGACTAAGTGTCAAGTGTAGGAAAAAATAGGAAAATACAAGCATAAAAACCAAGTCAAGAAAACACAATTCTATATGCTGACTCTTTAATGCATACTTGTCGGATTCTATGCATTCTATTGTACATAGGTCCGGTGCAAGCCCTTAACGATCTCCACTTTATAGGGATAACCCCTCGTTATGCAACTAATCCTACTACGGTGATGGGAAACAAGATCCAGAATACTCCGCGAATAGGCACCACAGCCCTCGACGCGCAAGCATCATGTAAGATAGCTTAAAAACAACCGGAGAATCATCTCCCAAACCCGTGTACCCCACGAATAGGCTTGCAAGGCCCTCGACGTGCAGATACACCAGATACATTCCGTGAATAGGCCTGCCGACCCTCGATACGCGAATGCACCCTGTATGCTCCGTGAATAGGCTTGCAGACCCTCCACACGCTAACACACAAATGTCCTCTCGAGACAAGACAACAAACAGTCCTGGATCGCATCTGTTGGAATAACAAAACCATGAGCCTATACTTACGTTTTTCAAGTTCCATCACATTCCCACTAGTGCATGTCCTTAAGTTGATTATTATTAACAACACCAAATCTCCATCTCTAGAGTTAGTGTATCCTGCCGGATTTAAATAATCAACAACAACTAAACCAAGACCCCCAGGTCTAACTTAACAATCTCAACTTGCCAGTTCACAGGACTCTCACTCAACTCCTAGAGATCTCAACAAGTCCAAAATTCACAAATTCATCGTCAAAACGATCATAGGGAGAAACCTCCCCAATCAACAAAACCCAAATCTTTCTAAAATTTCAAAATCCAAATCCAACAATAAAATATCTTGAAAACATATGTTCTGTAGAAACAATAGTATTTAGAATAGTAAGTTATAAATCAAAAAACTTTTAAAGAATCAATCATTTAAAGAACACTTGCAAAACTCAATAAACTTCAGTAACAGTCGACTGCAAACCAGAGTCGGTCGACTGTCCAGAGCGAAGACCCAACATTTTTAAGAAAATAATTATAAGTGTTGACGGTCGACTATAAAAGACACCAGTCGACTGTCCAGAGCGAAAATCCAACACTTCGAGAAAATACCAAAACAGAGCAGAAACAGTCGACTGGAGAAATGGTTCAGTCGACTGTTCCGCACGAGATTTCAAGAAAAACGAGAAAACACAGCAGCCAGGTAACGGCGGTCGACTGTTGAAAACATACCAGTCGACTGCCTCACCTACAGACTACAGTTTGGGTTGTGCATAATTCAACTGATATGAAGATTTACCTTACAAAACTGAAATATATCAAAAGTATATTTCTCATATGATCAAATACAACTTATAGGATATACAAAGATGCATAAAAACCAATCAAAAATCACTTGATTTGATAAAATAGCTTTTTGATGAACTTCTTCAAAATAAAAATAGGAACGTGTGCATATATCAAAATTAGAATTTTTAAGAATAAGTCATACATCAAAATAACTTGTTTTATGTTCCAAACCTTATCAGTACCAAAATAAGTTGAGATATAGGCAAATCCTTCGAAAACGCATAAAACTCAATTTCTTCTTAAACAACAAAAATACGATATTTATGAAAAACATTTATGCATACTCGTGCACCAAAGAAAACTTCACCAATCCATAAACTAAAATAACAAAATATCAGATATCAAACTTAGTATTTGAGTAAATTCAAATTCAAATGAAATTTTTCACAAAATCACAAATCCCCAAATTTAATAAAAAATGTATCCATCCCCAATTTTAGTCATCACAACTCAAATCCTCAAGACATGGTCTTTTAATCCATTATTCATTCTCAAAATTCCTCAAACTCAAACTCAGCTATTCTCAATAGTTGATTCATAAACAAAAACAAATTATCATCAACATGGCCAAGTTGCATTCATCCAACTCACCAATAGTCCAAAATCTCATCTTTAATCAATTAATGCATAACATCCATCATACTCAATCAAATCAGCAATAAATCCAAAAGAAATAGCCTACTCAAAATTTATATTAGGTCCTCCTACAATCTAAAATCATCCACATGCAATTCTACTCACAACACCTAGGGTTCTTCTCAAAGATCCAATTTTATCATCCATCCAACATACATATTCATACCAAAGCCTAGCATGCTTTCTAATAGATGAAACACCACATACCACATACATAAAACAAAACAACAAAATAATTTACATCACTCACCTCGATGGAGAGATCAAACGAATGTAACAAGGCAAGACGAAGAATCCCTCCTTTGTAAAGAATCCAAGATCTCCTCTTTAAATCTCCAAGAAAATAAAAACAATAAAATTTTTGTGTTGTGCAGTGAAAGACGGCTGCACTTCACCATTTAAATAGGCCGGAATTAGAAGAATTAGGGTTTTGAACATATTTGCAAAATAATCCTTTTAAAATATATCTATATAAATAGATCCCTATACTTGGAAACTTCTTAAAACCAATTTAATTAAAATTTAAAACACAAAAATAACCATCCTAAGTCAGCCGGCATTGTTTAAAAAGTCCAGAAAAACAGTTTTGCACTTTCATCCCTCAAAATGACAATTTTGCAAAAAGACCATTCTTTTTGTAATATTTGCAAATAGGTCCAATAAATATCAAAAAAATCTAGAAAAATCACAAATAATCTCAAATAATAAATAATAATTTTGCCACAAAAATAATTTTGCCTTTTGAACTTTTCAAGAAAACATTTGCACGTATTTTGCATGTGTAAAAAGATAAATCTTCAGAAAATATTTATTAAATCTCCAAAAATCATTTGTATTCATTTTCAGATCTCAAAAATAGTATTTAAAAATACGGGTTACTAAAGAAACAAAGGCCTAAGTACTTCAAAATTTGACTTGAACTGAAGTCGTTATTTCAAACAATGACTTTAGTATAACCTAGGTCGTTATTTCAAATAATGACTTTAGTATAATCTAGGTCGTTGTTTGAAAGAACGACTTAAGTTAAACATTTTTTTAAAAACCTTGTCTCCCTTCACTCTCCTTCTATCTTCTCTCTCTCACTCTCAGTCTCCCTACTCTCTCCCTCGTTCTAGCACCCAAACTCGAAACCCAACCCGAGCTTGTGCCTCCTCCACCGCCGCCTCATCTAATTTGCCCCATCCTCCTTCACTTCACTCTCTCACTCACTCTCTCCCTCTTATCCCCCTCTTTCTCTTCTGAAGACTCTCCCGAAACCCAAAATTCGAAACCCTAATTTGCCTTTTACTCCGTACACATCGCCAATCACTCAATCTCCACCGTACATATCTGCACTGTGCAAGGTAATCACTTTATTCTAGCTTCGTAGATGTAGCTATATTGATTGAATAATTTGTTTAATATTTTTGTGATGAGTAGTTATGTAGAAGTAGTAACATGTATATAGTTTTTTTATGATTATAGACGGTAGAATTTTAGATGTAGTTTTTGTTGCTCGCTCAAATTGTAGAAGTAGTGGTAGTTTTTATTGTTCGATATTAGTAAAACTGCACAAACGAGATCCAAAAATTACAAAATTTTGCGAGTAGGTCGGACTCACCACACGCAAGTCAACATAACTTCTAGAAATGAGTTTTGACTAACGGTTTGCAAGATACGACCGTTTTCCATTTTTTTCATGAGTGAAAGCCATACATTGCCGTATCTTGCAAACTGTGAGTCGAAACTCATATCTACAAGTTGACTTAGCATGTGTGTGGTGATTCAGACCTACTTACAAATTTCTACAAATTTTTTATGTCGTTTGTGCAGTTTTCTCACGTATCTCAAACAACAACAATTATACTTTAAAAAAAAATTGTACGGTTACACTAGAAAACTGCACAAACGATATCCAAAAATTACGAAACTTTGCGAGTAAGTCGGACTCACCACACATAAGTCAACGCTACATGTAGAAGTGAGTTTCGACTCACGGTTTGAGAGATTTGGCAAAGTATCGTTTTCCATCTTTTTCGTGAGTGAAACTGATACATTGCCGTATCTTGCAAACTGTGGGTCAAAACTCACTTCTACAAGCTGCGTTGGCTTATGTGTAGTGAGTCCGACCTACTCGCAAAGTTTCAGAATTTTTAGATATCGTTTGTGTAGTTTTCAATGTTTTCGTAACAACAACTAAAACAACTAATTTTGGATATTTTGAGTACGAAAATTTAGAAAACTATATAAAGGGCAACCAAAAATTATGAAACTTAGCGAGTATGTCAGATTCACCACACACAAGCTAATGCAACTTCTAGAGGTGAGTTTCGAATAACAGTTTGCGAGATACGACAATGTATCACATTATTATGTTTTTATTGAAATAAAGTGATACATTGTCGTATCTTGCAAATCGTAAGTCGAAACTCACTTCTAGAAGTCGCATTAGCTTGTCCGTAGGAAATCCAGCCTACTCGCAAAGTTTCATAATTTTTTGTTGTCGTTTGTGCTGTTTTCCCATGTATCTTATTTCGTATCTATGAAGAATTTGGCATTGCTATGATGAATTATGAAGAATTTGTGCAATGTTTGGTGCATACAGAAATTACATCTCTTCGTCGTCCCCTCTCCACACTTCTTCGGATCTGTGGCAGTCTTGCAAAGTGAGTCGGCTCAAGTCTAAAGGTCCTAGACCGCGACATCCACCCAAAAACAATGCACCAACCTCGATAGAACAGGATGATTGGTGACAAACCTAAACCAATGTTTATAATGTTATTATTGTATATAATAATGTTTACAAAATTCACAATTAGAACTAATAATTCTCTTACTTGTGTGGAAGGTTAGCCTTGTGTGGATGCTTGGCCCTTACCACTACCAGAAGGCCTTCTGGATCCCCTCGTTCTGACCATTTCTCTATTAAAAATTAAAAAATAACTCTCAATACACTCTTCATATATAGATACGAAACAAGATACGTGAGAAAATCGTACAAACGATATCAAAAAATTACAAAACTTTGTGAGTAGGTCGGACTCACCATACACAAGTCAACACAACTTGTAGAAGTGAGTTTTGACTCACGGTTTGCAAGATACGGCAATGTATCACTTTCACTTACGAAAAAGAATGGAAAACGATACACAGCCGTATCTTGTAAACCGTAAGTCGAAACTCACTTCTAGAAGTTGCGTTGGCTTGTGTGTGACCCGACCTACACGCAATGTTTTGGAATTTTTGGATCTTGTTTGTGTGGTTATCTCACGTAACCGTATTCATCCCTTTTCAAAATATAGTATGTTGTTGTCGTTGTTCGATATTAATAAAAGCGCACAAACGGGATCCAAAAATTATAAAATTTTGTGAGTATGTCAGATTCACCATACACAAGCCAACATAAATTGTAGAAGTAAGTTTCGACTCACAGTTTGCGAAATATGGCCATGTATCGCTTTCCATTCTTTTCGTGAATGAAAGTGATACATTGCCGTATCTTACAAACCGTGAGTCGAAACTCACTTTTAGAAGTTGTGTTGGTTTGTGTGTGGTATGTCTGACCTACTCACACAGTTTCGGAATTTCTCGTTGCCATTTGTTCTCTTTTACACAAACTTCGCAACAACAGCTTCGAATAATCATGTATGTTGTTGTTCGATATTAGTAAAAATGTACAAACGGCCACCAAAAATTCTGAAACTGTGCGGGTAGGTCTAACTCATCCCACACAAGCCAACGCAACTTCTAAATGTGAGTTTCGATTCACGATTCGCGAGATATGGAAATGTATCGCTTTCCATTCTTTCTCGTAAATGAAGGTGATACATTGTTGTATTTTGCAAACCGTGAGTCGAAACTTTTTCAAGTTGTGTTTGCGTGTGTGTGGTGAGTCCGACGTACTATCAAAGCTTTGGATTTTTTGGATCTCGTTTGTACGTTTTTACTAATATCGAACAACAACAACAACAACAACAACTAATACTACATCTAAAATTTTAACGAACAACAACTACTTCTACAATTCTACCGTCTACAATCATCGAACAATTATATAGAATACACATCAAACAACTAACCTATACATAACTATGCATCGCAAAAGTAATCCCAAAAATTAAACAAGTAATTCAATCAACATAGCTACATCTACGAAGTTAGAATAAAATGATTACCTTGCACAGTGTGGATATGTATAGTGGAGATTGAGTTGTCGACGATCTGTACGAAACTAAACGGTGAATTAGGGTTTCAAGTTTCCTATTGGATTTCGAAGATTGGGGGAGGGGGAGGTGATGAGTTAGGGGGTTTTGGGGAAATAGAGAAAGGAGGAGGAGGTGCGGCATGGATAGAGGAGGAGGATGGTTTAGGATTAGGTGGGGTTTCGGATTTTGGGTTTTGGGAGAGACTTCAGAAGAGTGAGGGAGAAGAGGAAAAGAATGAGTGGGAGAGTGAAGTGAAGGAGGAGGGGGCAGATTAGATAGGCGGCGGAGGAGGAGGCGTGGGCTCGGGTTGGGTTTCGAGTTTGGGTTCGGGAACGAGAGAGACAGTAAGGAGACCGAGAGTAAGAGAGAGAAGATAGAAGTAGAGCGAAGGGAGACAAGTTTTTTTTTTTAAATTGTTTAACTTAAGCCGTTGTTTCTATTAGATATTGTGTTATATACTTAGTCTCATATCGGATTATATATTAGTTTAGTATTTGGTTCCCTCCTATATATATAGGAGATATTGTACTCAGTTATAATCAATTCGGTTAATCCAATAATATTTTCCAATCTCTTTGTTAACCTTATCATGGTATCAGAGCAAGATTATACAAATTTTCTTTTCTTATTTTCTCCATCAAAACCATAGAAATCCAACCCAAAAATAAATAAATAAATGGCAGAAAGCCAACTTCAACAAGAAGAAGAAGAAGTCAACTTCAACAACAACTTATCACCGGCGACAACATCATCACTTATTGTCTCTTCTTCCGAAAATCCCTCAAACCCGAACTCCCGACCACCCTCTTGCGTCTTCCTTTTCTCTTATGAACCCACCTGAAATCCCTCAACCCCAAACTCCAGCCGCAATGTCTTCGTCCCCGAAATCCCGAAACCCTCACCGCCTCCTAGCTGCCTCGCCGAAACCCTAGCCGCCACTTCTCTTTTCCACATCAATCTAAACCCTAACCCCCGCTGCCTCCTTCCTACCTCAAGAAACACCTTCAACATCAAACAAAACCCAAGAACTCCTTCATCTCCTCTCCCCGCCGTCGATACTCCATTCTGTCGTCAACATCCCCTACTCACCATAACCCTAGTCACCATTCTCTTCTCCCTAATCTTCACACCACAACCCTAACCCTACTTCCCAAAATACTGATAAGAAACCCAATACCCGACTCACTTTCCCTAATACCAAAAAAAATACAAAAAAACTAACAAACAAAAATCAAACCTGATATCCAAATCACCATCCAAACTCAATATCCAACCCCAATACCCAAATCCAATATCTGCTTGCTATTTACTACTGTTTGCTAGTGCTACTTTGGTAGTCGTTGCCGCCACCATCGTCGTCGCTGCCAGTCAATAAAAAAAATCAAACAAAAAAAAAATCAAAAAAAAAAAATCTTTGCACATACCTGTGATTCTCCATTGAACCCCAATTTTGCCAGTATCTTCCATCTCTACCAACTTCCCACTTTCCCTTGCCAAAGATTGGATTGATTAGGCTGCCTCTTTTGAGACCACTCTTCTTGGACATTCCTTATGGAGTCACCTTTATGGCTCCAATCATCATCCCAAAGATCCCGCCGCTACGTCATATGCAGACGACAAGAACCCGATCCACACTACCCAGGCCACTTAGGATGACCATGATCGTAGTATCATTGCCTTTATTATTGCCTTAGTCAACCGCTTTCTTCCGGCTGACCGCTTCATGTTCGTCCCGCTCAGGTTTTTTGGCTCCAGTTGACCACTCAATATGTTCAAGCTAACGGAGCTCGTGAGTACAAGCTACTTGTTCAATCACAGTCCTTGATCGTCAGGGTGATCGCAGCATTCATGGACATTACACAGCCATGCTCCATATCTGGTGCGAATTGCCACAACTAGAAGATAGTGATATCCGTGTTACTCGTGAAAGGCACCAGTTTATGCTTTTTATGATGGGTCTTTGACCAGAGTACCAATCCCTCCGTAGTCAGTTGATTCACCGAGATCCAGTTGTTCATCTTGAAGCTGCTATAGCGAACTTGTGGCAGAAGAAACTCGACTACACGTTCTACCCACACCATCTCCTACCCGTCCTTCGACAGTGACAGTGTTCTAGCAGTTGCCCTACGTACCTCCTCCTCCCGCAAACCTTGCTCTAGCCCCATGTCTCCTTCCTCTGACCATTGCAGTGTTCTTGATCATTGTCCCCGTTTCTGCACCCACTGTTAGCAGAATGGTCATCTTCATCACAAGGGTTTCATCCTGCACCCACAGCTCTTGGTGCAGGCACAGCAATGCAGGAAGCAACATAGTTTACCTCCTCTCAGTATTCCTTCTCATCCATCACGAGGAATGGCGGTTACTCCACCTATGCCCTTTTTTGCTCCTTATGATATTCCTTAGCAATGCCTCACTCAGCTGGACCTTCAGCACACGGATCAGTCCATCTACACTGGCTCCTCTGCCCCTGGTTTTTCAATCACTCCTGGTATGAATTCTTCCTAACTTTTAGATTCTGGTGCCTTACATCATCTTACTAGCAATTATACACTATTCACAACTAGCACTCCACTCACCTCCTCCTCACCATCACTATACACTATCGATGGCTCACTACTCCACACTACACACTCAGGATCCATACACACTCCCACTCTCACCTTGCCTTTTGTCTTTATGCGCCACATGTTTCCATGAACCTTATTTCTATTAGTGCTTTATGCGATAGTGGTCTTACTGTTCCTTTAATTTCTTTGGGATGTACAATACAGGATCCTCATACTGGTCACACGATTGGATGTACTAGCAGACATGGACGTTTATATCATCTAGATTTTCTTCATGCTCATAATTCTACTTCTAATTTTGTTGGTTCCGTCAGTTCTAATGCCGACTTTTGGCACATATGCTTAGGTCATGTTAGCGAGTCTCGTTTGAAAATTTTAGTTTGTAGTGGTGTTCTTGGGAATTTCACTTTCACTTCGTTATCTGTTTGCCAGGTTTGTAAGTTGAAAAAACACATAGCCCTCCCTTTTAGCAATAAAATTATTTCTCAGTCCACTCATACTTTTCAACTTAGTCACTCTGACATCTGAGGACCATCTCCTACGCCTTCCCACAAAGGTTACCTCTATTTTGTTAGTTTCATTGATGACTTTACTCGACATACATGGGCATTTTTTATGCGCAAATACTCTGAGATACCTGACATTTACTAGTTCTTTACGAACATGGTTCACACTCAGTTTGGCATGCGTATCAAAACTTTTCTCTCAGATGGTGCTCGTGAGTATACTTCACTGCTATGAGATCGATCCTTCAATCTCATGGTATACTCTTTCAGCAATCATGTCCTCACACACATGAGCAGAATGGTTTAGTTGAACGCAAGCATCATCACATCCTTTAAATGGCTCGCGCTCTTCTACTCTCCTCTTTTTTTCCTCGGTCTTTCTGTGCTGAAGCTGTCATGACATATGTCAGTCTCATTAACATCACACCCTCGTCTACCCTATCTGGCACAACACCTTATGAGGCTCTTCATCACTCCACACCGGACTATAGTATGCTCCGTATTTTTGGGTGCACCTATTATATCCTTCTACCTCCCACTGAGCGCACAAAGCTCAATGCCCAAACTGCTAAGTGCGTCCATCTATGTCTCAGTCCAGAGCATACGAGATATCATTGTTTTGATCATGTAGCAGGTCTTATTCGTATATTCTGACATGTCTCCTTTGTGGAAGACTCTTCCTACTACTTGACCTCTCCTGATGATGCTAATTTTTTCGACTCCCCAGTTTTTAGGCAACCATACCTTCGCACATTCCATTTGATCACACTTCTTTGGCTCTTATTATTTCTCCTACGGATACACCATCTGCATCCTCATAGCATCATACACCCTCACAACCTGCATGTACCCACACCACCTACATCACCACAGCTTCATGCACCCATACCACCCTCATCCTCACCACTGCATGTACCCACACCACCGACCTCACCCCCACACCATGTCCATCCACCACCGGTCTGTCTGTCTACACGTTCCACTGCGGGCATCCCACCAGCTCATTATACATCTGTGTCACTGGTCCTTCTGACCAGTTTGGTTTTGCCACCCTAGCTTCCTACTCACCACAATTTCATGCATATCTCACTGCCATGCACTCCACACGTGAGCCCAAAATCTATCAAGAAGTAATTTGATATACCAAGTGGTGGGATGCTATTACGGAGGTGTTCAGTGCATTTGATCAGACTGGCACTTGGGATGTTGTTCCATTACCTGGGGCGTCCATCCTATGAGCTGCAAGTGGATCTTCAAGGTCAAATATCGACCTGATGGCTCCATTGAGTGGCACAAGGCTCGCCTAGTTGCTCGAAGATTTACTCAGGAGCATGGCATTGATTTTGATGAAACTTTAACTCGGTTGCACAGATGACTACAGTTCGCACTCTTCTTGCCGTTGCCTCAGTTCGTCAGTGGTCATTATACCAGAAGGATGTGAAGAATGTCTTTCTTCATGGTACCTTATTTAGGGTTGTTTACATGCATCTCCTTCCTGACCTTATCATTTCTCGTCGTCATATTTTCCGTCTGCGTCGAGCTATATATAGTCTGAAATAGGCCCCTCAAGCCTGGTTTGAGTGTTTTCACAGTGTCATCACCCAAGTTGGTTTTGAGTCAGAGTTCACATGACCACTCTATGTTTATGCAGTCATTGTTGCAGGGACGGGTCTTTCTATTATTATATGTTGATAATATGATTATTACTGGGGATGATTTCGCAGGCATTGC